>JAYKQN010000003.1:19797500-20460000 GCA_036785175.1 Eupleurogrammus muticus | reverse complement strand
TCCCACCAGTGACGGCGAAACAGCAGAAATACATTCTGGTGACGGCTTCATTGTTTTTACCAAACCTGAAAGGAGATGCACGCAAACGTGTGAGGATCATAGACATTTTCCCTTCATACAGACTCAAATACGGCATCTGTTCTTTCATTAATAAAGTCTCAATAATAAAGATAATATTTCCAACTTATATTTTCTATACTTGCCTGCATCCAAAAGCATAGTGGAAATTGTGTTATAGTCTCTCTTAAATTCCTCTCTTTCTCTCTTAGACTTTTCTCTCTTTCTCTCTCTCTCTCTCACACACACACACACACACACACACACACAGTAACACACATACACACACGCTGGAGGGAAAGCATGTTGGAGGAGAGATAAGCCTCCTTTGTTAGCTGGTTGACACTTAGACACCATTAATTAGACTGGGCCCAAGGAAACAGGTCAATGACCTAACTAATCGCTGGTGTGTGTGTGTGTGTGTGTGTGTGTGTGTGTGTCCTATGTTGCACTACAATGTGATTTCCACTTCTTAGGGTTGAGACGAATGCTGAAGCCTTGCACCAGGGTGCTTTTAGTTGGTCATCATACTTTTAATCTAAGTATCTTTCTCCACGAGCCACTTTTTAATACACCAGAAGTCTCTGTATCCGAAGGAATAGAGTTGGCGTGTCAGTGTTCCTGAAATAAAGAATCCACATTTATTGCAGCTTTCCGTCAGCTCCTATTTCAGTGACTCGCTCTCATAGTTATTTTCCTTTGTGGAGAAAATACCAAACAATGAGGATAAAGTCAACAGAATTACATTCTGGTGGCAAAGGCAATTCGATGTTCAGTTATTTTGTTGATTTTTTTTCTCACGTGGATGCGTGTTTGTGTGTGTGTGTGGGTGTGTGTGTGTTGTGTTAGATTTGGGTATTGATGCATGCATGTGTGTTACATTGGACAACTGGGCAATAAATGCTTCTATAAGAGGAAAAATACATGTCATTATTACGAGTTGCAGAATGAATGTTTTATAAGTACTAGTACTAGTACTAGACACCATTAATTAATTTTAGTAATTAGTTTAAGTAACTAAATACATTTACATTAATACAATTTTGAGGTACTTGTTTTTCACTTGAGTATTTCCATCTGATTGTACTCCGTACTTCAGTCTACTACATTTATCTGACAGTTTTATTTCCTTTTCAGTTAAATATTTAAAATGATCTATTTTCTGTACCTGCTTATTCCTCACTAGGGTCACGGGGGGTCTGCTGCAGCCAATCAGAGCATACTTCAGGCAAGAGGCAGGGATTCCTAGCCTATCGTGTGACATACACACCTTTCACTCACACAGTCATACTCTAATTAACCTAAGCATGTTTTTGCACTGTGAAAAAAAACGTATGGCACCCAATGCACCACCATGAATATCTAAATATTTAACGTAACAGTTGCATTGCATCTTAATGTCTTAAGAGGGTTTTTTTAAGGAATATTTAACTTAATGAAGATTCACCAACTGCAAGTCTTTTCCCCAGACTCTACCTAAGGGGAGAGTTTTACGATGTGAACTATCACTCTAAACCGTTCTTTCCATGACAAACATCCTGTGTTGTTCCCGAAGACAAACAGGTCCTCCCAAACAACGACAAATCAACGCCATGCATCAGCGAGGGTCCAGCAGTTTGTGAGCATTCTGTCAGCTGCTGTTTCAGTGGCTCCCTCACCCAGTCATTTCCTATGTGCAGAAAATTCCCACCAGTGACCTTAAAGACACCAGAACTACATTCTGGTGATGAGGTTGTTGTTTTTTTACCAAATCTGCAAGGAGATGCACGGAAACGCATGAATCAGCATGGAGGACTGTGCCATGTCATCATATTTTTTTTTTTTGCTTGAAACCTGTGACTAAGTTGTCTCCTCTCATGTCATTTAAGAAAGAAAATGTATGAGTAATGTTTGTATTTTTAAATTTAAGCAGAAAATGACATAAATGATAGACTTGACCATATCTTTTGATTAAATGTAGTGATTTTATTGCCTGTATAGAAAGTTTATGTTGTTGGCTTAACGTTGACCTCTTGGTTAGGCATTTAATTTCACACACACACACACACAGAAACACACACAAGTGCAGACACACACACTAATAACTCAGAACCCCTACAAATAACAGGTCAAGGTTTTAGGTACCAAGAATCCATCTCTGGCAGTTTGTGTGTGTGTGTGTGTGTGTGTGTGTGTGTGTGTGTGTGTGTGTGTGTATCCACCCCCCCCACCATGTCACTGTTTGTGTGTTTTTCCCTAATTGGAATGCTATGCAATCACAGACGTCTGCGGAATTCGAGCTGATATGAAAATAATTGCTTCACTTCGCCTCGCTCAGACGTCGTAACGAGCGCAGTGTTTTCACAGAGTCCGAGTTGTAACGCGATCCCTCTCCCGTGTTTACCCTCCCAACCCGTTATAACCTGTTCGCAGGATGCTTGTCTGACCCGCCCGCTGCCAGCGTGGCTAACCTTCTCCTTTGTCGTGTCGTCCAACAGAAGGCTGGCACAGGCCAGAGTGTATGTGAGAGTTTGAATGGGAACCCTCAGCTGTGTGTCTATGCATGTGTGTGTGTGTGTGTTTGGCTGACATGGAAACATGTAAAATCCCTGATTAGCTTCTTACATAACCTTCCTTCACTGACCGATCAACATGGAATACCAGACAGTGATGGAGGGGATTAGGCGAGTGTGTGTGGTGTGTGTGTGTGTGTGTGTCCCTGAGATCCTGAGACATATTACAAACTTGAAAACAAGTATCAAACCCAAAGGTTATTTTAATGTGGAATGATGGTTTCAACAAGGATTTACACATAAAGTGAGAAAATGCCACATCACACATACAAAAGATACAAAGCAAAATAACATCTGATCAAATACATATTTAAATCCTGATGCATGGTGTAATAACCATCATCTATAAATGGTTAATAGATAGATACAACACAATTGATACGTTCAGAATACTCACACATTTTATGGAGTGATGAGACAAAGTATCACCTTTACCTAAGTGATGGAAAGGCCCATGTGTGGAGAATGAAAGGATCTGCTAATGGTCCCAAACACATAAACTCGTGTGGGAAACACTGTGGAGGTAATGTCAGAGCTTGGCTTGCATGGCTGCTTCCAGCGAGGGCTCATTGATCTTCATCCATGGTGTGTTGCATGAAAATGAACCCGGAAGTCTACGGAAATGTGCCAATTGAAAGAAAAAACGCATCCAAACTCGTTGGGAGATCGTGCTGCATGAGGAAGGACCCAAACAAACACGCCGCCAACGCAACCAAAAAGTTCACCAAAAAAAGTGGAGTCAGTCTCCAGACATAAACTCTATGGAGCATGAATTCCACCTGCTGAAGGGGAGAAAACCCCCAAAACAAACAACAACTGGAAGGATGCTCCAATAAAAAGGCCGGAAAAGGATCAGAGAAGAGCAAACCAGAAGTTTGTGAAGGTCATCACAGCTATTGGAACTGCTCACCTAAAAATTAGGATGTTCCATTACAAAAGGTCATATCTTCTAAGTTCAGTCCTGGCCCTGTGGGGTTGTACTGTATGGCTGATAATGCTGATAAACTCAATTGGGCAGGTTACAAATAAGGAAACAGGTTCTTAACACATAGGACAGAGGCTTCTGTTCTGTTGCTCTCTACCCTCTTCACTGGATCAAAACTCAGTAAAAAAAGAAGAAATAAAGTTATAAATAGCAAATGTAGGCAGGTAAAAAGTCAGTGTGGCTCCCAAATGTACTTGAGTAAAAAAGTAGACGTACAGTACACTGGGAAAGTCTTTACTTTCATCTTGTTCCGAGACACATCCTGTTTCCAGAATATAGAATCCCAGGAAACGTTTCGACAAACCCCTGCGAGAACATTAAATATTAAGAAACAGTTTGAAATGCGGCCAGTCGAATGCGAGAGCGAATTCCTCAAACGCAGAGGGGAATACTGCGGCGATTAGAGCAGGAGATAACATTTCTGTGACAGCAGCGAAACGCGGCAAAGACGGAAGAGATGCGAGTGGAATGTGAACATTGTAGCTCAGTGACAATAAACCACGGACCCCCGAACGGTTCCACGGATGAATAATGTAGTGGGAGGAGCAAGTGAGAGTGTGGGATAAATAGTTTTTACAACGTACTCTATTAATGTCAGAATTATGAATAGTAATACTAGTAATAATAGTAAAAGACTAATATAAAGGTGCAGCAATGGTGTATTATTAACATTCAGAACTGGCCCACTGTAATGATATGTTTTAAAAAATAGGGCATAAAAGTGTCCAGTGTAACTCAATCATAAGCATATATATATATTTATATATATGAGGTTTATTTAAATAGGAAGTGGATAGTTGTGTCCCGCAGTGACACTTTTGCAACATTTGTCTTTGTGCAAAATGTGCAAAATGGAGCAAAATGATGTTGAATGGTTTCACTACAATAAATCTATGATTACAAATGACTTAATAGGTTACATATATTTCTTCAAAGCCACATGAGTGGCTCCATGAAACGCTGATGATGTATTTGTTAATAGAATTTAAGTCTGGCATTGTCTTCTTTGCTCTGTTTGTTTGTGCACAAAATCTATTTGATAAAAAACAGTCGAGAAGCTCATATTGGAAGACAATGTTGATTGTGGCGGATCTTTTTTTTTTTTTTGAGGAATCGCATTCAATACTGTCAAATGCACAAGAATCTGTCACGATCTGTCATGATTCTTGTGCATTTAATGGGAACAGATTTACTTGTGAGAACAATTACACTTTCTGACAATACAATACAATACAATAGATATATGAAGCATGTGTCAGATCTGCTTCAATTATACAGGCAAAGTCATTTGTTTTGCAAACTGGAACTCAGAAAAAAAACAGAAATAAAATAACATCACATGTGTAAATGAATCATTTCCATCCGTTGCTGGAGTTTTACAAAAAAGCATTAAAAGAAAAAAAAACGAGATTGGCCTGTGTCTAATTTGCATTTAAATCAAGTGTTGGTTTTAAGGGCCAATACGTAACCTTACAAACATAACAGCAGACATTTGTTAAATCGTTTTGTTGAGTTGTTCATTTTTCCAATTTTGAAAATATTGGGATAATGTGAAATTCTCTTGGTTTAAAAAATATTTGAAACATTTGGGATACTTTCATTATTTTAGTGTTTCCAACATTTGGGATACTTTCATTATCACAAAAGCTTTCAACATTTGTGATAGTTAAGCTATCCTAATGAAATCCAGCTGTTCAAACAATATTTCCCAATTATATTCCCAAAATATTATATTATATATATTTACAATAATATTAGAAACTACTGGAATAATGAAAGTATCCAAAATGTTGGAAATATTTCTTTTCATTATCCCAAATGGTCCAATTGAGGTATGGAAAGTATTCCAATTGAAACATTTTGGATAATTAAAGCATACCAGTGTTTCCAACAAGTAATGTGGACATTTAGAATAAGTATCCCACTTTCATTATCTCGAATGTTTCTAACAACTGGGATTAGGAAAGTATCCCAAATGGTGAATATGTTGGAATACTTTCATTATCCCACATGTTTCCAACAACTGGGATAATGAAAGTATCATAATTGTGATCGTAAATTAAATGATCCCAGTGAAAGTATCCAAGTTGTTGTAAACATCTGGGAGAATGAAAGTATCCCAAATGTTGCAAACTTTACTTGTTGTCTTTAGGAACAGAAAGTAAAATTGTATTTATTTACGGTTTAAATTAGAGATTTAAATATTCATATATTATTGCTATTTGAGATTTAAAGGTGCGAAGCTTGAATATAATGCAACAAAACAAATCCACATATCAACATAATAAAATACAAACATATGCTCACTACATACGTGTGTGTGTGTGTGTGTGTTTGTGTGTGTGTGTGTGTGTGTGTGTGTGTGTGTGTGTGTGTGTGTGTGTGTGTGTGTGTGTGTGTGTTATTCAGGTTTTTTCCCAGGCCTGTGTTTGCCAGGCACTGTCAGAGTGAGTCCTGTGGGAGCCTAACCATTCACACACACACACACACACACACACACACACAAACACACGCACATTCCTGTGTTTCCTTAATGGGGATAAACCCTGGGTCTTTATTCTTTCTGGGTCAAACACCCTCCGTCCTCTTTCTCCGTCTCAGCTCCTCCGAGGCCGCTTGATGGCGAGGCCACCAACAGCTCAACGAGCAGCTTTAATCGCCCATGATCATCAATATGTCAACATGAAGCCTGGGAATCAGCAAACAGCATCAGTGACGTCCCACTTGGAGCGTGCCTGCTCTGACAAATCTTAGCTAATCTGACCCATAAACAAACAATTTAAATCTAAACACAGACCTTCTGAAACTTAAAGATCATTTCGACAAATATATATATTTTATCTGTCTCCTCCTCGTCTATATGTCATCCTAACTGGGTTGTGTAATCGTATTCAAATTCCCCTAAAAACGTATACATAAAGGGCTAAAAAATCAATAATAAAATAACCCATCAATAATTGTAGAAGGTATTTAAGAGGATGCACAACTCCACTACAAAAAAAAAATAATTAATTAAAAAAAAAATTTCTCATCTCAATAATCTCATTCCATTAACAGATAATTTATCTTATTTCTTTTTTTTTGCTAATTCAATATTTTCTCAAAACAAGACTAATTTGACCTAAATCAGAAAAAAATCTGTCATCCATCAAGTTGGAAAAGGACTTCCTGATACATTTTGATGATGTCATCCACTTCTCTTTTTTTGATTGAGTTTCTACGCAAGTTGCACTTCTTTAATTGTACTTTTGTTTATTTTCCACAGTTGCTCTTTTATTCTCAGGATTCAGAATAAATCGTTTTCATCTTGACCAAGAACAGTTGGACGTTTTCCCAGTATAAATATTTATCTATTTTTTTTTCCTGCAAACTTTAAGAACTCCAAATCAACATGTACTTAATAACAAAAGACAAAACAAAAAGACATTTTTCCTTAATCTGTTTGTGACTTTTACAAAAAAAGATGTGGAGACTTTAACTGCGGCAAACACTGGCCTTGTCCTTTTACGGTTATTTTTTCCTTCCCTTTAAAGCTCATAAAACAGCTGAAAGCTGTCACCCATGGGAGGAAATGTGGAAGTGACACGGGAACAAAAATAAAAAAAAAAAAAATCCAGGAATTCGCGGAATTCTTTCTGACATATGGCGGAGATGTACGTAAATTGATTCTGTTTGTGTGAGCGAGAAGGTATTTGCAGCGGAAACACCGCTGACACCGTTTCGTCATGCGCGACACAATGAGTGACATTGGGATCGTAAAAAAGAAAAAAAAAAAAAGGAAGAATACTCACTGACAAACAACACCTGCTCTCTGTGTTAGTGTGTGTGAGAGAAAGAGAGACAATGCCAAAGAAAAAAAAAAAAAAAACACCTGCTGCCTTTTACGACCCACAAACACATCCTGTGGCCCCTTCGGGCGATGCGGGTTCAATTCCCCGACTGCCCGGCGACACAAACAGGCTCAGGGTTGAATGCCTCGCCGCCACAAAAAGCAACAACACCTTCGACCGCAGAGCTGTGACAGCGGGGCGGAGTGCACGCCGTGTCAAATCACCCGTCTACAAGAGACATTGTTGTGCAAATTCTACACGGGGACCTGCCGTTCTTCTTTGGCGGTAAACGACAGCGCGGGGGCAAAGGTGCCGCTCCACCGCGTCGCCGGAGTTAAATCAACAGCTGCGACTGTTGTGCAGTGGTTATTTTAGCCTGAGATTTTCTGTGTAGATTATCACAAAAATATTTGTATATAGATAAATATCTATATATACACAATATTTCCAAAAATATTTGCTAACCTGCCTTAAGTGACATTCCATTCCTCATCAATGGGGTTCAATATGATGTGGGTCCACCTCTTGCTAAACTATATTTACAAAAGTGATTTGCTCACCCATCGAAACGTATAGAATCAGGTGTTCCATCACTTTCATGACCACAGGTGTGTATTGTAAGAAAGTGGAGGTGCGATTTTCTGCAGAATCAACCGCTACAGACCTCCAATGTTCATGCGAGCTCCAGATCAGCTCGAGAACAGTGTGCAGCATCATGGAGTGGGTTGCAGGGGTGTAAAACGCGCCATCTCTGGACTCTAGAGTCGTGAAGGCTCGAGTTCTCTGGAGTGACGGATCGCACTTCTCCATCTGGCAAACTGATCGATGGTCTGGGTTTGGCGTATGCCAGGGTAACAATGCATGTGAAGTGCCAAGTAAAGTTTTGTGGAGGGGCATTTTGGACAATTCCAGATTTCCAACTTTGTGGGAAACAGGTTGGAACTCGCTTTGTAGACTGGTGACCAGCACCAGTCTACAAAGTGAGGTCCATAAAGACCTGGACAACAGAGTCAGGTGTGGATGAACTCGACTGACCTTAGAGCAGAGATTGACGATGTAGGCCAACGTGTGGCCTCATGCATCCGCTTCTGGAAGAACGGTAATCTGGCTCCCAGACAAGTTGCAGCTGTTATTCTGTAGATCGGTATGGAGTTAGTCATGCCCTCTGGTGGCGAAGATGATTGAAACGTGATAAGTTCCCCGTGTAACAACCAGCCCCAGTCTCTGCTACATTTCACCTGCTCCAGCGCTTGGTGCGATAGACGTTAGACAAGACACGGCTAAAGGCACCACTGAAACAAATAATGGTGACACATGCTTGTAAAAGTGAGCAAATCCTTGTAAAAAACAAAAAAACAAAAAAGTCGATGTCCTTGTAGAATTCATTGGTACAGAGAATGTTGGCTTGTGAACGGAAACTATTTTCGGCCTCGACTTGAAACAATGGCACAAGTTCATTAACTTTGCACTTTTTCCATCCAAGTCTCTGCTACATCCATCAGCTGAAAAACAGAGAAGCAGACGCAGATCACTTCATCGAATTGGCGCCTTGGTTTAGTGAGCAAAGCCCTGGATGAGTCTGCTGTTTGAAACCCACCAGTCCATGAAGGAGCGCGTTCATCCATTATTCCTTTTTTTTAAGCTAAATGAATGAAAAAACCTCAGAAAGAGTGGAAAACACATTCTAACAGCCGAAAGAACGGCATCGATCTGTCAGGCGCTTGGCAGCGGTCACCTGTTGCTAGGCAGAATTCAAGATGTCAAGACGTCAATAAAAATAGAGGTTTCATGCTTCTGAATAAAGTTTTTTTCACACACATTCACAAATTAATCACTTTTTTTATTGAATAACTAATTTAGGATATGTTTTCCAGAAATAACAGATTACTGAGTATTGAGCTTTCAATGATGTGAGGTGGATTATTCAGCTTCACTGGGTGGATTAAATATTTAAAATGTATCATTTTTGGTTACACCATTGTACATTTTGTTTCAAATAAATGCACATTATAAGTGATTTTTTGCAAAGCAAAAATGGTACAAATGAACTTTTCAAATGACACGAAACAAACATGAACACAAAACGTACATTTTGATACCCAATGAATGCTTTTGAAAACTGTGCCAACCGTCACTGACCGAGATATTTTTGGCAAACAATGCGAATATGTTAGTTGTCTTTGTTGCCCAACAAAAGTAGGAAGTTCTTCGTTTTTTAAACATTGTGTGCGTCCCTCGAGCTGCTCCTAATAATAAACTCCAGCCTCCAGCAGGAATTCCTACTTCTGCAGGACAATATCAGTTTGACCTTGATTTGCTGCATCAGTGGTGGACCCGGACTGTTCGAGGGACACGGCTGAAAACGACAAAGAAGGGCATCACCTGCGAAATCCTGCTGATTTCAGAATTGGAAATATGCATATAAAATTATTGTTGTCATAGAGGTCATTATCATAACATGTTGCTCTATTGTGTCATTTACTCACTGTATATTATCATATTGTACTTCTAAAATAATATGCAATGTAGTTATATATTATATTATATTATATTATATTATATTATATTATATTATATTATATTATATTATATTATATTATATTATATTATATTATATTATATTATATTATATTATATTATATTATATTATATATATTATATTATATATATTATATTATATTATATTACTGATAAATACATAAAATATAATTGAATTACCTACTACAAATATAAATCACTAAGATGAACAAAATCTACAGCTTGTATAATTTTAATTATATTTTCATCCCACATATTCTTGTCCTAAATGTTCTTTCCTGTTCAGACTGAGTCGCTGCATATAAAACACATGCAAAATGTTATACTTATTATTATTATTATGATAAAAGCTAAAGATTTGTGTCATGTAATAACTTTTGTGGGGTGTTTTTTTTAACATCAGTGGGTCTACGAACAGTGCACACAAGGAATTTCTCAGCTACAATGTCTGTTTTCTATTTTGCCCATTTGAGACAATGGGACTCAGTGTTAAAGAATTGGCTCGCGAGATGCTATCAAAGGAAATCTCACAAGACACAGAGGCAGTACCTCAAAGGCTCGCACCGATGTTCCACACTGGTATTCACACACCGGTATGATTCCAGCAGAGCATTCTGGGAAGGTGAGTCATACCCACCAGGGAAAACAAAAAAAAAGTTTTTTTCTCCGGTTCACATTGGACCTGGAGGGTTTATAAATCACTCCCATTGCTGACGTCAGAGCCAGCACAGGAGTGAAAACTGTCGTTTGATGTGTGTGAATCGGCTTGGAGCAGTTAAAACAGTGGCACTGCGTCCACATTACAGCTGATTAGGCCCAATAACAATATGCCCATTTAGGAGCACGGCGTCAGCTGATTGCACAGCGTTTGATTTGACGCCTGCTTGCGTGATGCCAGGTTCAGGTTCGGAAATCTCCTCAGTAATTAAGAAACTTACAGATTTTTTGCATTCGTGACACCGTATAGGAATATGGATTTGGGAGCTCATTGGGGTGGGGTGGTAGGAGGGGGGGGGTGAGAGTTTCCACTCAGGATTTTGAGCATTTTTTGTGCAGACATTAGAGATTGTGGAAGGACATTTTGAAAGCTGAGAAATTTCTGCAGCAGTGGCCAAACGTACAAACCATATAAAAACAAAAACTTTTTTTTCGGATAAGTATATTCACTCGGGCACACACACACATACACACACACTCCACATCCCACATGATTCGGGGAGTCATTTATCTTGCAAAGTCTTTGTTGAAAAGGTTCATTGCCTGGAGAATACTGGTCAGGATCATTGTGTAACATATGGGAAGGTTTAAATTATGATTTAATCACATTTCACCCATTGATGATTTATGATTTTAAAATATGCTAAGAAAAATCCCCACAGATTATTGTTCTATTATAGGATGAAACATGCATTCTTTTGTGAAAATCACATGACAGAATCTAAATATATATATTTCAAATACTGATCTTGCTTTAATGGGTAGACAAATTTGATTTATTGTCACATAATAATTCTTAATAAATCACATTCGATCAAAAAGCACATATTTTTTTACATTGAGGATGAAGATTAAATCCAATGGTACATTTGCTATAACTCCTATACAATTTCTTCATTTATGTGTGTGTGTGTGTGTGTGTGTGTGTGTGTGTGTGTGTGTGTGTGTGTGTGTGTGTGTGTGTGTGTGTGTGTGTAAACCCAGAATTCCAATGCAGACTTCATATCTGATATATCTGATATATAACATAACATAACATAACATAAACATAAACCTCACTGTAGTCACTGTCACTTTTTCACTGGTCACTTTTTTCTTTTCACACTCACCCTGCACCTTAAGTGTGCATTGGCTATGTATGTGTACATGTGGGTATGTGCGTGGATATGTATGTCCATATATATATATGCAAATATGTGTGTATGTGTATGTATGTAGGTATGTACGTCCATGTATGTATGTATATATGCTTTGCTTATGCATACTTTTTACTTTTTTTCTTACTATTTATTAGCATTTTCACTCCATTCTGTCGATAATGCATACTGTGTATGTGGATTAACAAATTCTGCGAATTTGTACATTGTGTTGTGTGTTTATTTTTTTTATAGTTTTAGTTCTTTTTTTATCTTCTTCAACTTTATCTTACTTTTTCTTTATCTGTAACGCTGCAGTAACACACAAATTTCCCCGTTGTGGGATCAATAAAGTTTATCTATTCTATTCTATTCTATTCTATATCAAGTAATAAAACAGGGTTGTGCTGCCATCTACTGATCTTATATGATAATAAAACTTCTCGGACAGGATTCACTGTGTTCAGTAGTTTAGATGTGCCAATAATAACTTCTAATGTGAGAAAAAAAGTCTAAATATATACATTATATTTAAACTAAAAAAGAACAATGCAATATGCTAAAACACACAAAAATCACTATTACAATATTATTACTGACGATTATCTCTATGTTTAAAATGCTGTTATATGTGTTTATTGATTAAAAACTAGTATTATACACCATTTACTACAATATTATAACAATCGATATAATACGCACTTTTACTTATGATACTTTAAGTACACTTTGTTAATAATACATAATCGTAGCTGCAAACATGTGGTTAATGTTCTTTTGTTTTCTTTATGTTCATAGATATTACATATAGAGAATATTAAAGTGTATATGGGGGGAAAGACTTTAATAGCGTGAATAGTGTGTGTAGACTGTGTTTCAGCTCGTGCTCAGCAGCCACGCGCAGACCCGGAAAAACATAACCCCACGTGCTGTGGGCTTGTAGTGGAAGGCTCGTGGGCTTAGTAGCTGCGGTTGAAACTCGCAGACAGAAACAATAACTACCGGAACTCAAGCATTTTACCTACAAAATAAAATACAGGTATAATTTGGTACGGGAATAGTTAATAATGTAAAGCGATTTAAAATGTAATATGCATTTAAATTTGTATATGAAGAAGATTTTGTCTTTTCTTCATACTATTTTGCATACTTCGTTCTAGTTTTGAATCACTAAATAAATCAAAAAAATTTTAATATGTTGTATACATATATCTACAAATAAAATGCATAACATTTTTTAATCTGACAATTTAAGCAATTTATATTATTCTATACAAAAAAAACTCGTAACCAAACATGTCAGATGAATGTAGTCAAGTCAAATATATTTCCCTGTAAAATGTAGTAAAGTCAAGTATAAACAAGCATCACATGGAAATACTATGCAAATAGTTCACACATATACTTAGGTAAAGTACTTGAGTAAATGTAGTTAGTTACTTTGGTTTAGTTACGTTGTGAAAAAAATACCAAAAACAAAATCAAGACTTTTTTTTTGCTTTTTTTTCCTTGGCGACTCTTCTTTCTTATGAAGCCTTTATGTTGAAGGTCTCAAGCGGAAGTGCCACGACTGACTCCTGCTAGCTTGACGGGGCGAAGTTCATGAGGTTCCTTGTAGCCCTGCGGAAAGTACGAAGAGGTCCGGCAGTCTTACAATCAAACAGGTACATTATTAGTCTTTAAAAAACACTGTTACTTTGCTTCACAACTGTCGTTTAGTTTGCTTAGTAAATGTTGCCAGAATCTTACCGGTGCCTTTCGTTACTTAAATTTACCGGAGTTAGCACCCGTTAGCTCGTTAGCCATTTAGCCGGCACATGCTAACGTGGATCTAACGACGCCTTCCATTTATTAACATAAGATCGTTCCGCTCTTTTTTCGAATTAGCATAGATTTTTGGTTTTCTACAGAAAATGATTCCGTGACATATTTTTTTCTAGAAACGGTCTTACTATAGTTAAAGGTAACATTACTTTTCAAAGTTATGAACACTTTCATTCATTTTTTACACATATATGGCAGGTTTTTGGTGATACTTACAGTAAAGGGATATATTAAAATCTACAAAGGTATTCAGAATGTTTACAGAGTTACCATAATACGATTCTAAACTACTTAATTACAAGTAAAAGATGCATGACAATCCTACAGAAGTAAAAGCATGAAGGCATTCGAGTTTGATACAGTAAAAGTATTGATTTGGTCCTCTGACTGATTTATTATTATATAGATAAAATATATTCATCAATAGATTATTGACATCAGTGTGTGAGCAGATGTTACTGATGTAGCTGCTGGAGGAGAAGCTAGTTTAGTCCAGTGGTTCCCAACCTATGGGTTGGGTTCCTCCAATGGGTCAGAAGATAAATCTGAGGGGTCATGAGACAATTAATAGGAGAGGGGAAAAAAAGTATTGAAATAAATCCCTGTGAGAAGTTTAGAGAGAAAAATCTCTGTTTGGTGGAGCTGTGAACAACTAAAACGTGACCTGACTACAAGCCGTGTTTGTAAAAGGTTAAAACAAAAAAAACTATGAAACTACTGGGTTCATGTTTAGCTATGTGGTGTGTTTTAAAAGCTTATTATATTATCTAATATGTTGAGTCTGCATTTGATTAGTATCTAAAGCTGTCAGATAAATATAGCAGAGTAGAAAGTACAATATTTCCCTCTAAAATGTAGTGGAGTGATGCAGAAATACAACACATCTATTTAATATATTCATTATTAAATTGATTACTTGTTTGTTCATAAAATGGTGTCAAATGTTAATCACTATTTCCCAAAGCTGAAGATTCAACCTAAAATGCTTTTTTCATCCAGAACAATGATCCACAACTCAAATTAGTTTTTAATTATAGAAGACTAAAGAAAGCAGAATATGATCAGAACTTTCTTCTTAAAACTGACTTGAATGATTTAATCATCAGTCATTGGCGATAAATGTAATAGTTGGCAACTCATCTATTAATCGACTTGTTGTTGTTGAGTGTAAGCTTTAGGTATAAAGTTTATTGACCCTGAGGAAACCTCTCAAAGGAATAAATTAAGTCTTATCTAATCTAAAGTAGTATCACGGGTAAATACATTACTGAAAAAATAGAAATTCTGATACTGGCTGCCTACAAAACCAGCAAATATCCACATTTACTAAAGATGTAACCAGTGTTTGTACGTTTCAGATGGAGGAACAGCCGTTGCAGGAAAATGGACAAACATCACCAACACACAGGAACGATGAGGAGGAGATGGAGGTCACGGTTAGCAGCACGCAACTAGAAGGTGTCGCGGTAACGGCCAACACGGCGTCAGACATGCAAACGCAGCCAATAGAAACCGGAGACGCGCACACACAATCCACAGTGGCAACGCCATCCTTAGTCACTGTGTGTGGGACGGAAGAGGAGGAAGAAGATGAAGGTGATTCAGAGGATTCTGACAGGTATCCACACACACACGCACACACGCACACACAGTTTGATAAATGGTTAAAATAAATGAAGAATGAAGAACTGAATCCGGCTCTGCTGCTTCCTCAGTGACAGCTCGTCGTCATCCTCCTCTTCTTCCTCATCCTCCTCTTCCTCCTCATCCTCCTGCACATCGGCACTTGTGATCGATGAAGAAGACGACGAGGGCTTCAGCCAGCCGGCCCCCATCAAAACCAGAGACGAGGTCCTGCTTGAGGTGAGTGTGGCCGTTTCTGTGGAGATTTACAGAGATAAGGAAGACACAGTGAAAATGTGCGAGTTAAAGCATTTTCAACTTAAGCCGTGATTTTAAATAACAATTATTGTTTTTTTTTTTTTTTTTTTTTTTTTTTTTTTTTTTTTTTTTTTAGTTATAGGGCTTTCAAATGTACTTGATGTGAAATGAGTAACAGTTCAAAACCACATATTATCTTTGGTACACCTACAGATTTTTTTTAATGAATTTATTTAGTTTTTCTCCCAAGTATCTATCATTAACTTTATTACTTTAAGTATTTTTATCTGTTCAAGACTTTTACTTGTTTTTAAGTATTTTTTACTTTTTTTTATTTATGATTTATTAGTGATTAAGAACAAATTATTTATACGACCATTATCATATTATTTACTTTTATATGGTAGTTGCAGTACTACTACTACTACTTCCACCACTGATAAAATTTACTACAGTACTCTGATTGGACTCCTACAACCAGTAGTTGTCAGTCTGTCTGAAAGGTTGAAAAAATTCAGACTAAAATCAGATCATAATGTCTGTATTTATTTACTACTATTTTATTTGCCAATTACTTTTTATTGGGATATTTAATCAGACGAAAAACAAAGAAACTCATAAGATCCAATAGGATGAAATTATAACAGAATATTATCTTATTAGTTATTATTGGTTGTCCTTCTGCTGAATTAATTTTGAGGCTTCATGTTCTATGATTCCAACAAGTAGCCGTAATCTACATCACTTCTGTTGAAATCTCAAAAATCCCTCATTTTGTGTCAGGATGAGACACGCGTCGCTCATGTCTACTGTTGGCGTAGATAGATGTCTTAACGTGTGTATGTGTGTGTGTGCAGGAGCTGCCGGCAGTGGAGGAGTTGTGTGTGTCACTACCGGAAGATGCAGAACTGCAGCCAGTTGGAACAGTCTCCAGTATACTACAGCAGCTGGGTAACACAGACACACACACACACACGTCTACACACTTCTACTCCCTGATTATATAATTGCGTGAGCCCTGTCTTTAACCTTTGTGTCTCTGCAGTTATCGTCCAGTCTCTGAAGGACACGCCCCCTCTGACTGACGACAGCATCATCTTTCAGGCTGATAGAGTGGCTCTAGGCAAGGTGTGTGTACGCGTGTATATGTAAAATGTTCTTTAGTTGTGTCTGTGTGTGAGTAAGTGTTTAATGCTCTGCACGTGTGTGTCTCCGCAGGTTTTTGAGGTGTTTGGTCCAGTTTGCAGTCCGCTGTATATTCTACGTTTTAACTCTGTAGAACAGATCAGCAGCAAAGGGCTTACAGAGGGGATGACTGTTTATTATGCACCGGACATCAAAGAATACACCGGATACATCCTCACACAACAGCTCAAACTGTGAGTGTATACACACACATTGCAAAAACTATCAAAATTTGCCAAAGGTACAAAATATTTCCAGTTTATTTTTTATATAGTAAAGTAGATAAGCTTTTGGTGTATTAAAATAACTTTGTAATTAAAGGTGTCCTTCTTCTTATTTTTTCAGTTATAAGGGTTCTGATGCATCCTGGAAAAATGACCAAGAACCACCAGTAGAGGTAAGAAGCACCCGCCGGTGCCTGGACGTGCTGAAAAAGTGGCTTCTTTAGGAGTATGGAGCGGTTTCCTCTATTATATTTTTTACAAAAATCAACAGCATGTTTGTGATGCCAAATATAAAATGTTTTGCTAAAGCAACAGGAAAAACATTAAAACTGAACTTGAGATTTGAATTAACTTTTATTATCTGCTTTACTGTTATTTTATTCCATCTTTTCCTTTTATTTTGTTATTATTATTGCTGTTATTTAACTGTTTTTTTTAGAATTTCCACATCAAATTGATAATCATAATAGTTGGATATTATGGTAGTAGTTGGCAACTAATTGAATAAGATAATTCCAGGACACATGAAGTAATTGCTGCAGCTCTATAGCTAACTGAGCATGTAGCTGTGAAAGTAGCAGAACAACTTGTGGACAGTTTAGGCAGCTCGGTCATGAAAAAAAAACATCTGATTGTGCAGTGAGAAATACTGCAGATATACAATTAGGCCTGGGCAATAGAACACTACCAATATATATATATCATCAATATGATGAGAACGTTCCACTTGATGTAGAGTTAAGTCTTGTGTGAATAAAGTGTACCCCTCTCTCTATCTAGGCTTTAGATTACAGTGATGACGAGAAAGAGCTGGAAGCCAAGAAGAAAGGCAAAAACTCCAAGAAGAAGCGGGACAATAGTGTTACAGGTATACACACACACACACACACACTATGATGGTGCTTATTGAAAGCATCCCTAGCTTAGGAAGAATCCCTCTGTGTGTGTGTGCTGTGTGGTTTTTAAAGGGTTTTAAGGTTTGACTATTAGTCATAAACTTGGCATTTTTTGTTTAACCCTGTAGATAATCCCGCCCACGGTACCCAGAACACTTTGCAGCAGCAGCATCGTGACACCAAGGCTTTCCTGCCAAGAAACCCAGGGGCGCCGTTCAAGCACCAGAACCCGAGAAACAAACACCCGCCGTTCCCCCACGCAGGCGCTCCGCCCAGACACGCACACCCGCCACCCCGACACCTGAACGCCCCGCCCATGTACCTCCCCCCACCCTGCCCGTACCCGCCGCCTCCTCCTCCTCATCCTCACCATCATCGCTACCCGCCCCCCAACTTCCCCCTCTACCCTCCTCCCCCTCCGTCCTTCTTCAACCCGTCGTTCTCTCCTCTGTGGCCGCCGAGCGCAGTCCCCTTCTCTGACCTCCCGCCGCCCCCTCCCCCGCCACCTCAGTGAGATTACACGGACTTCACTCTTCACATACGGGCTCGCCACGCACAGCTCCAGCCTGGTGAGTCCACATTCTGCCCTGTCCCTGTTTGAAGACGCCCCTGCGTCGGCCGGTCAGACGGGACAGCCGGACCAGACGTTTGCCACGGCGCCGGCTCTCGCTTCTTAACTGCGAACGATCATTGGTTATAAAATACATGTCTACTTTAGTTGCGTTTTTTATGTTTTAAAGGTACAGTGTGTGTTGGCGTGGCCGCACATCAGTACGGCGGCCACGAAAAACACGAAAGAAAAAATGCTTCTTGAGCCGTTGTTGGGTTCATCTGTTCTGAGCTACAGCACAAGCAGGGCGGCATAACGGGGGGGGAGAACCGCCCCCCATGTATGTAGATAAAAACTGCTCAATCTGGGGTGGTAAAAAACAACAATTTTTATTTTGATCGAATTAGATACTAAATAAAACACAGCACTACTTTTAGATGCTTAGGTCTAACACACTGGACCTTTAGGTGTTTAAGTTTGTTTTCTCCACAGACTTAGAGATTAATCACGTTGACATGGACAATAATCATTTGATTTTTAACCGGATAAAACAGCATTTTCTGATTATCTAAACCCCAATAAGGTCTGTGAGCAATAATCCTATTAATACATGAGGAGTAGTTCAGTCTTATTTGACTGAGAGTCAAAAATCATACTTTACTCTGTCACATGTTCTCTCTCTCTCTCAAGACAATCTGTAGCATGTAAACATGTAAATATTCACAGAGTAATCAATTTCTAATACACTGTAAACACCTTAATTGAAATACTGTCTTACTCATATTACAGCTGTCCATGTGAATGTGGTCACTAATTGTAAAATATTCATTTAAGATGTATTTCTAAATGTAAAATCCACGCAGATGTTAGTAGTGACTTGGGCACAACTTTCAAACTATACAACAATTAACAACAATTACAACGATTCAATGTTACACTTAAACAGTGGTGGTGCATTATGAAATAAACCAGGAGAAACATTCTATGTGTATATACACAATAAACATAATATGCTCACTCAAAATTTATATTTACATTAATTTGGATTTAGGTTGATAACCTCTTCATGGGAAAAAAGAATGAAATAATGTTGAATCATGACTGTAGCTGAGTTATTATGATGTGGTTGAAAATGAGGCAGGAAGATGTTTTTTTTCCATCAGACTTCAAATTAAGATTGAATTAACATACGAATCAGTTCTAAATATACTGCCTTATTTTATCTGTGTATGCAGGTGTGGTCTTCTCCTGTTTTTTATAACACATCAGTCACAATCTGCAGAGAATGTGATACAGCTACTTGCTCTATACTGTAGCTCTTCCAGAAAAGACAAATCCTGTGACATTTGTAAAGTGCAAGATGTCAACAATGAAATGTTGATATTTCAGATGAAATCTGACTTCTGAAACAAATCGTGAATTTAACCTTTTTTGTTTGTTTTCAGACCTGAAATTCCTATTTTGTATCTACTGTATTTTTTTGTACCAGAGAGGTCTGTAAACCGGGTGGTGAGCTGCGTCAACAGCGAAATAAAACGTCTTTTGTGGAAGATACGTCAGCGTTTTGAGCTGCATTTTTACTGTGCAACATGTTTCTGTCACGCTGTTGTGTAAAAGCTGCAGCTTTGTCATCAAGTTTTTCTCAACAGGACGTTTCTGAAATCTGCCAAGAGACAAACCAAAGAATAACTGTTTTAAATTGTCCTGAGATTTAAAGTCTAATTCCATAGATTTAAATATACAAGCATTAAACCTGGGACACTTTCAATAAATAATTAGATGCTAGAATGATATCATGACTTGATTTGAGTCTTATGTCATTCAGTTATTAATTCTTTCGAATGAAATTGAAATATTTATCAGTCAGAACAGAGCAGGAGTCAATGCGAGGGCATCTTAATGTTCTAGTTTATCAATATAAGGACAGTTTCAGATACTTTCAGTAGATTAACAGTAATAGCATCACATCATTAAATTTGGTACCTTTCACAAAAATTGCATAGCATTTTTTTTAATGAGCAAAAATATAATAAAATATATGTAAAAAATAAATATATTCATTGTAAAAATTTCTGAAAAGTAACTAAAGCTACATAAATGTAGAAGAGTAGAAAGTACAGTATTTTTTTTTTAAATATAGTAGAGTGGAAGGATATAAATATTCACATAAAGTACCTCTAAGTACCTCTAAGGCAAACATGACAGGTCACGACCTCTGATTTTTTTCCATAAAGCCATTTTTTAAGTGTATTTTCCACATCCTTCCATCACAGATTGTGCTGTAGTTCCTGTTATTGTACGGAATATAAAATAAAATGTTGGTATGAAAAAGTGTGTCCGGCCTGCATCTTCCATGGCAAACAGCCGCAGCACTTCCTCTTTAACATGACGACTAGAAGCGTTAAAAGGTTTCTGCGTCGCGTCCAGCGGCTTCACAGCACGACTCGTACCTGCAGCTGCTGCAACATGGCCGTGTTCTTTCGCTCCGCGGAGTCTGCAGTGGACTTTGAAGTTGGTGAATATCAGGAATTTCCCAAACCTGAACAGGAGGAAAGTCCTGCTGCCGACAACACTCCTGCAGCAAGTAGGTGCAATTATTGGATTTTAAAATGTCCTACAAATTTAGATTATTTTATTGGTTTTGCAAAAGACACTGATGTTTTCTTTTGTGCATGTGTGTGTGTGTGTGTGTTGCACAGAGGGGACACACCTCAGACTGGTTCTGCTGACCATCGCGCTGCTGTGTTTCATTCAAGCGATTCTCAATATCACTTTGAGACTTTCTCTGAGTCCGTCCACTGAAGAAGGTAGAAACACTTTTACTGTCGCTTCTGATTTCATCCTTTTACTCAATACCCGAAGGTTAAAATACATCATTACAAGTAAACATCCTCCATTAATAATTATATGTAAAGTGTGAAAGCATTACCAGCTACATGTACTTTAAAACTTTTAAAGTAAAAATATTTGTTTTGCTTCCCAAGATAAATTTCAAGAGCTTCACTGCAAAAACTTAAATCTCACCCAGTGAAGATGTCTTTTGTCTCAAAATTTCTCTAATATTGATTAAACTATTTTATTTGATTGGCAGATAATTTAGCTTATTTCAAGTTTTTTTCCCCTGAGTTTTAAGAAAACAAAAGAAATACTACAATCAGGAAAAAACTGTTGTAATGTTTTTTAATTGTACCAATTACAAGGCATTTTCACCTGATAAGAGTGTATTTTTTTGCAGGGTCGGGATGATATATTGAGTAGGAAATTAAAAAAAACATATTTTTGCTACATAAATCTCGAATATTTTTTAAAAAATGTCTTCAATTTAAAGTTTTTGGGAAAAGAAAAATATTTGGGAGTTTTATATCTTTGGGGCCATGAACATTTTTTTTAATTTGAAACTATGTGGAGGAATATTCCGATAATATTTCTTATATTCCACCAGAAACATCTCTTGGTTCCCTTTTGTGAAACAGCAACTTCTCACAAACCAAATATGAAACGCGGTCACACCTCCACATCCTTCCTTGTACTTTTTCAGGAAACGTCTCACAATCACAAAATATCTGCCTTTGTTACCGAAAACGCATTCAAACATTAGTTTACGAATAATTTATAGAATTATTTTCGATAAGTAAACATTTTCATGGTACATCTGTACATAAAACCTTGTGTAGGGCTGTCATTTAAATTTAAAAAAAAATGTATAAAATAATTAAAAAATGATAATATTAATAAATTCATATCTTTGTGGCAGATTAGACCCACACTTCTTTATTATCATCCTAAACCCAAAAGCTTTAAGCAGCATCCTTTCTCTGCATTATCGTGTTGAAGTTGCGGCATCCTGTTGCATCATGGGGCCTTTTTTTTTGTTCTGTCCCGTGCATTCTGTGTTGTGACACGCGCTGTCTGCATCCCGTGCAGGAGGCGAGACGGCGGAGGGCGACTGCCCGCCGGGCTGGCTGACGTTCGCCTCCAGCTGCTACTACGTCTCCACGCAGCGGAGGAGCTGGGACGCCAGCCGGCGGGAATGCATGCGGAGGGACGCCGACCTGGTGGTCATCGAGAGCCGCAGGGAGCAGGTAGACATTCGCCCCTTCACATGAATTCATGATGTTCTTACACAGACGGAGGAAGCTAAATATGAGAAAGAAAACCTTTAATATAACATGGCAGAAGTAATTCAAAGCGCTTTGGCCTACGCCATATTGGCCTTCATCAGGGCAGAGACAAAATAAAGTCAGGGCCTTTATTCAAAATTAGGAAAAAAAAATTTCTGAGAAAAAGAAACTTTTTTTCCCGAATGAATAAAAAAAAAGTCTTTAAAAAAAAAAAAAATCAGTGGCCCTAATACTCTTCCGTAGTGGAACAATCTGAAGAAATATCGAGGGAGATATTAGCTTTTATATTCTTTTATAAATGCACAGTGTGACATGGACGGTTTTGCTGGTTCACCGTGTTCGGGCTGACCTCTGCGTTTTGGATCCTGACAGGCTTTCCTCACCGGGCTCACGGCGGCGGCGTGGGTCGGGATGACTGACAGGGACGAGGAGGGAACCTGGATTTGGGTGGATGGGACTCCCGTCAACATGCACGAGTGAGACAACTGAAAACTGGCAAATCTTACAGCATCACAAATAAGCAAATGTTGACCTTGTCAGAACCTAATTATTTTACTTTTTTCAACTTAATTTTAGCTCAAAATATAGGGAACAATCATATCATTTTATTTTTTCATTACATACTGGAAAAATTAGCAGTTATTTGTACCAAAATATGGTTTCTGAATGACGAATGTGCCACCGACTTTTCATCTTGTCTTTGCATCTGTGGTTTTAAGAGAAATCTCTCAGCAGCTGTTGGATCCACTGCCGAGAATTTAGATTCCAGCGTGGCGGTCGGTAAAAACCATGTCAGGCCTCGGCTGGTGGATGTGACGGCGCGCTCTGCTCTGCTCTGCCCGCAGGCTGCTGTGGGCCCGCGGGCAGCCAGACGACGCGTCCGGGGGAGAAGACTGCGGCGACCTCCGCACGATGATCACGTTCGTCGGGTTGAACGACTTCAACTGTTCCGCCAGGTCCCGGTGGATCTGTGAGAAAACGCTGCTGCCGGGTTGAGTTTGTCTCATCTCGGGGAATCGATCTTTATAAGAAAAGAAAAAAGAAAGACAAAGGATGTATTGAAGAAAAAGGAAAATCCTAAACATCATAATATACAACAAATAAAACAAAATATCTCCTATATCTAAATATAATGATTTTTTAAATTATTCATTAATACTCATGTCAGGAATTACATCAAAATTACAAAGTAGGATTATTCATTATTTTTTTTAGGTCCTCTCCATTTTTAAAATGCAAAGATTGTTTTCTACCATCACTTTTTGAATAGTTGTTTTAAAGTATTTCATTTTTTCTTGCCTATGAACAAAATATAGAAAAACATTTTTTTATTTTTTATTATAATTTCAGTTGAAAAAGCAGCTACTATGCCTATCATAAGTACCCACCACCTGGAAAGTTTTATCCTCTCATTTCTACCATAAATCAATCATCAATCAATCAATGTCAAAGTGAAAACAGATTTCTACAAAGTAGTATCAATGAAATAAAATATATATGAATGTGGCAGCGCCACCAACCTGTTTTCACAGACACGGTCTATCTGATCTGTTTTTTGTTTTTGTTTTTTTTATCACCATAGAAATATTGCAAAAATAAAATCTAAATTTATATAAAATTGGACCAATGCAGAAATTGCTGTGCATGCTTTCATATCCTTGCAACAGCCTTGTCCTTAATATTGTGTTTTTTATATTGTTTCTATTTTATGGGTTTTAAACCTGTGCTTCCACTGCAGAGCACTTTGTGCTTTTAAAAGTGCTATGTAAATAAAGTTTGGTGCTAGATTATTAGAATACTATATATGATTAATGACATCCAATAACCCACCAAAATTATTATTAATTTTTTTATGCTCAAAATCTGTTTTTGAATAAAATCTGCTTCCTATCATTTTTAATGAAATAATTATAATAAAGTGATATTCTATATTATCTGCACTTATCACATCCACCACACGATGGCGCTAAAGCATACAAAATAAAATGTGTTTATGTTAATCCAGATATTTATCCTTTATTCTTATGGTTAACACTTGGCATGTTAATAACTATAAAGTTTGTGAAACAGACTTAATGAATTAATGAACAGTTTTAAACTTACATGTGCACAATGGTGGATAAAGTACATAGAATCCTTTACTCAGTAAACTTTATCCAGTGCAATAATGTATACGCTCCTCTTCATGCATTACAAATAGGTCTTATTTAAATGACAGTCATTAAGTGTTACTAATATACTTTTCAGTTTTTAAATTGCATATTATAAATAGGAATCTGTCATTCCAACACCTTAGAACAGTTATGGGTTTTATAGAGCTTTAAACTAGACCGTGTGGAGGGTACGGTATGTTTCACTGGCACCAAGTGGCCGAAACATCAACCTGTGAGATTTGTTCAGATGAGTAATTCTCCAGATGTCTTCCAAAACGAATGAAAAATAAAGCAGTTTCACGTTAAACATCCGTGCTTCTCCACTGCTGCTCAGGCCTGTGACCAGTGCTGACACACACACACACACGCACACACACACGTCTGTGCAGATAGAATTTCATGCCGCTTGGGGTTTCACACGTTTTGCCTAGGTAGAAATGGAGGCATTATCGCCCCCATCAATCAACACTTGTCTCTCTGTGTTTTTCTTTGGGCACACAGCCATATCAATCTTCCACATACCTGGAACAATTCATCTTAAGTTCTGAAATTCTAAATATCAAAGCTCTTACAATCAAAAATTAAAAATAAAAAAAATACATGCTGTATGTGTAATTTATCGGACAATGAGAATTGCATTTTTTCAGGCATACAACAGTGACATGTATGTATGTATATATATATATATATATATATATATATATATATATATATATATGTAATGTGTATTTGAGTGTTTGAGTTGAGCGTTTTTCCTAATATTTCAGAAACAACACTTTAATAATTGTACAATATCATGAAAGGCAAAAAACACATTTTAAGCGTATAATTTAATTTACATAACTATGCATTTATTATTAATTTCATGTATTTATAACTGTATTAGGAACACCAGTTGTTGCATTGGGTAAGAATATTTGGCAGGCTTGTGTGATATGCTGCCATATGTTGGCACGTCTTTAAACATGTGGAAGGTGGAATCCAGGTTCCATCCATACATGTGGTTACAAACTCCAGCTATCATTTTCTACTAACCACATCTATTGCCATCAACAGGCTGAGCTGTCACAGACTCCATTTCTGTGCCCAGCTCATGTCCCAGGTCCAACCAGCTTGAGTTGGCCACCAAGCCCTTCATCAGCACCTTAAAAAGAGGTTTTCGTCATTCTGCAACTTGGAACAGCCACCCCCTGCTAATGTTGGACATACGTCCTCCAGTAGTGGTCAGGCCTAAAAGAATAACCTGAACAAACACCTCTAGGCATGAGTCTGTCAGCTCAAGCACATTCAGACATTCAAAAATCTGCTTCACGTGTATTTCCTGAGTAGTTCCACATCAATGATGAGCTCTGTGAATGGTAGCCATGAAACCTGTACCTACAAAAGCATGAAAAACCCAATATAATCTTTCAGGCTTGCAATGGGTTCCAATCGTAGAGTAGAGCATAGCAAAGCTAGCAACATCTAATGTAGGGTTTCTCAATCCTGGTCCTAGACAGCTGCCATGGGTTCAGACTTTTGCTCCAACCAAGCAGTAACACAACTGATTCTACTAATGAAGGCCCTGTGCTCTAGTGGTGGATCAGTAGAATCAGATTTAACTGTAGGAGGTGCCTCCTTTTTGCAAGAGACTACAACAAGAAGTCCAGTTGCTTACAAGTAACTCCTTTGACACTACAATGACCTGGATGAGTGAGAATCTACACAGACAAGAGACTAAAAAGCAATCCCTGATTGGCTTTCGATTTCTTGAAATCATCTGCAATGGAGAAAAGACCAGCAGACAGACACGTGGGCTAATGGGACATGGCCATTGCATCGTTCCAAGTGCGTCGTCCGTTTCTGAATCAGCCGTGTGCTGTAATCCGAGATGTCAAAGTTGCAACTTGTGATCCAGTAATCCACTTAATCATGTAAAACATGGCTATCCCTGGGTGCCGCCTGACTGGTGATGGTTTACTATTAATATGTTCAATGTGATACACACATGCTTGAACTCAAAAAGCAAACCTATTCGACACAGCTTCAGGCTGTTTGTGCTATATACTGCAACAAGATAAATTTGAACTGCTGGTGATATGGTTGTTTTTCATTTAGGGGGTGAACTATTTTTCCAGGCATGAATTTCTGAGTTTATAGGTGTAATAAAAAATGTGATACAAGGAGAAGGGGGCATTGGTGGGTGTGTATGTGCAACGGCAGAGACGGGAGGAGGGAGAAAGAAGGGAGCAAGGTCAGAACACTTCAAACTTGAACTGTGCTGACTGCATATGGACAAGTGTTCGCTCTCCCACACACACACACACACACACACAAAAATTTAGTTTCCTTAGTGAGACTTTGCGGTGCAGGTGGAGGCAGTTTTTCAAGGTTTCACATTTTGGAATACTCTTCATCTCTTGGGTCTTTTTCATCATTTCGTCATTTTTTGCCCTTCACTTTGAATTACACCTACTAGATGTTCAAAGGAGACGATTCCCGTTTCCGGCGGGTTCTGGAGATGCAGAGGACCATCAAGAAGAGGCGAGCTCTGAGGACCAGCGGTAACGTCACGAAAGCTGCCAACCGGTGAGTAACGGCACCATGCGAGAGGGTCAGGTCAGTGACAGAAGATCCGTGCACTTAAGCTACATAAAGTCAGTGAGACAAGAAATGCTGTTTCATCAGTCGTTTAGTGCCACTATATGCTTCTCACCATTTGTGTGATCAAACAAAGAACAACAGAGCAATATCATTTGTTAATAAATTAGATATTTAGGGTTTGCATTCGGCAAAATCACCTGAAGTGCTTTGAAGTCGATGATAGTTTAGTGGTTGACTGTTCTAACAGATGCTTATTTTACAGCCTTCCTTGTAAATTCTGTAAAATGTGACGTGTCCACCAGTCTTCGTTCCGTTCACCTTCTAACGCACGGCTACATTTGCATGCAGTGCTTCACACGCGCTCCTTCACCTATTTAAACTAACAAGTGCAACCTTCCTTTTATTTTATTGATGAGTAATATTTTGAAAACCTAAAAAATCTCACTACTGTATATAATTTATATGGGTCAGTGATACATCATGGTTGGTAAGATGAGAAAGTCAAAAAGTTTATAAAACAGTTTTAAAAAACATTTATCAGGTCTTTCAAAATGTACATTTTGTGTGAATGTTGGTTTATTGTCATTTAAAAGTCCATTTGAATGATTTAAAACCTTTTTAAGTTGAACTATGTGGTGCCAAGTTAGTAGGGTTCCACCACATGACACGTGTGGCATTGTCCCAAAAATTAACTAAAATATATGATTAACTTTAAACATTACACAAATAAACATCCAGGAGAACTGATAAATGCTTGAATCCTACATCAGAACTAGTTTGCGTGTCTTTCCCATTAATTCTTACTGATGAAACTAACCTAACCTTGAATGGAGTGGAACTGACTGATGGCTGATAATGGCTTTTAACACGGCTTCTATAACACATTCAGGCTAATGTACTCACAGGTGTTCTCATATTCATATAGTACATGCTGACCAGTGGTGTACCTCTAAAAAGGTGGTTTACTACAGGGCTACTAGGGGGTTCAGACTACAGTATAAATTCATGCAATTTAATCCATTTTACGAAGAAAAAATAGTTGCTTATACTTACATTAATTAGCAAATAATGGACACAAGAGAAGTCAAGTTTTGTAACATTATGAGATTTAATTGACGCTTTATTTGATAGATAACCGGACAGCTATAGTTATAGTTTGGTGCAAATCGATCAAATGCTGGACTAATGCTCAGTGATGGAAGCAACATGGATTGGTAAAAAAACACTGACCAATGCGAGGCTGCGTTTGTCGGGGCTAGGGGAATATATCTTTAGAATCCAAGTGATTCATTTATAATGCATCATCAAAGACGTCGCATTACAGAAGTTAGATAGCCGACTCTTGAAAAGCCGTTTTAGTTGGACTTTAACAGATGTCTATCACTCCAGCAATGAAACATCAGACATCAGTACTGTGATGGTGACAGACTCACTTGTGTATCATTTCCACATATGTTTCTGTTTTTATTTATTTATTTTTTTTTAGAAAGGAATCATTTTCATATGGTGTAGACAGCTGGATATTGGAGGCTTATCTCGTGAGCTACTTGCTTGTCACCATGCTTTAACATTCTGACACGCACACACGCACACACACACATACACACTTCAAAACTGATTGCCAGTAGCAGCTAGGAACATTTATCTCTTTAAGAAGCTATGTTAACGCCAGTTTTGATTTCAACCCACAATCAGATATTGCTCATTGTTCAGCACGACACAAACCCTGGCCATGCAGACAGTGTCTAAAAGTAACAGAACTTTTAGAGAACCGTAGACCTGGTTATCTTGTGAATTAAAATTACAGGCGAACTAGTATAATACTGCACAATACTACTAAAAGCAGTAGTCTTAACACCCTAGCTTTCATATTCATGAGCCCTCCTCTTATCACACCAATAGCAAGTCTCAAACTCAGAAAGCCAACTAGGACAATTTCATAATAATGCTGATAATGTACAAAATAAAAGTCTATTGCCTATTTATCAGGTTTAACCACATTTCTAAAAAATAAATGCACATACATTATGATTTCTGTGTTAAATTAGCCTACATTATTACAATTACTGTTATCATTTTAATGTGGTTTAGTCATCAGTGATTGCCTAATTCTTTGAAAACGTATTATTATTTATTACCACCAAGTGCATAACAGATGAACATTTTTAACACCTTGCTCTCACTCACCCTTAAGTATATTTCAGACATGTTGGAAGCACTTTGTGTGATTTAACACCCTTCTCTGGCTCCCTGACATGACACGGTCTAGACATGCATACCTCCTAGTCCACTTCATCACTGTCTACACGTTTATTCTGGGACGGGCTGTGTGCGTGTGGGGGGGCCTGTGCATGCGTCATCTTTACTACGCACTGAGATGGAATAATTAGCGGTGAAGTGCTCTATTCTTTACCTGAGTAATGTAGTATTGCAGTTCCCCGTTTTAATCTGAACATATTGTGTACACTTTTCTGCTATGCACTTGATGCACTTGAATAAAATTTGAAATACTCTCATCAAAAATACTCAATTACAAATAAAAGCCCTGTATTGAAAATGTTACTTAGGTAAAGGTCCAAAAGGTTTATCCTAAATTACTTATTATTATTATACAGACTGTGTTTTTTATCATAGTTTATTATACTACTTGTTGTTAATCACAAAATATATGTGTACGCTTTTCTACTAAACGTCATACACTACGGTGGACATATTAGCAGTGTACTCCTTCTTTTCTTTTCTTGAGTAAAAGTGGAAATACTCTTGTCAAAAAAATTTCAATTACAAATAAATGAATTGAAAATTTTACTTCAAGCTGAAATGATGCAGACTGCCTAAAATAATAGTTTTTTTGTGCTAGTTTCCTATACTAGTTTTTCTCTAAATACATCTGAGAGAATTTTAATTTGAAGCTTCAGGAAGATCAACTACGACGTAGTATTTTTTCACCTTTCACAGCAAGTGCATAGCAAATTCAAAGAAGAAAAGAGCAACATTTTATTAGAATATAGATAAGAGAATATTAAAGTATCATATTATTGACAATTATTTTTAATACATATATGATTGTTATCTTTCTCCAGCTCTGACAGAAACTGGGGTTGCATGCTTGTAGCTATGAGAGTGAACCTACAGTGATTAGGATCTGATCAGTTGCTTCGTAAGACTATTATAAAGGCTAAATAATTCATGCAATCTCGAACTGATGTTGCATTTTTCTGTCCATAGACTACCTGGCACTGGGTGAGCCATGCTACTGGTTGCTGTCTCAAGTAGAAATAAACAGATTGCAAGAGTGTAGTGTTTCCAGTGCACGAGAGAGAAGGGGTGTCTCCATGAGCTCATTGCGATAAATCACCTTTATTGCGGGCACCCCTTCCCAGGCCCCTACCCAAAAGGTCTGTAATGTCAGTCATTAGACAGTGAATATAGCAGGCATCTCACCTGACAGGGAGGGAGGGAGGGGGGAAAATACTGAAGTGTATATAGGGTGGAAGGCCGAGAAACACCCCAGACAGGCCACGGGTCAAACACACAGTGCTTCCAATTACAGTTAATAGATGCAGAATTAAACTCTGTGCATCTTGAACTGCATCGGAATGCGTTACATGGAAAATAGAAATCACCACATCTCTTACCTGCTGCCGCTGTTGCTGCTGCTCAGAGATATTGTTCTCGTTTTAACATGATTTGCCACCAATCAAATCAAGCATCAACAATTTATGATGATATCATTAAATCACCTTGACCAGAGAAAAAGGCCTTTTGAAAGATCATAAAGGATTTTTATAGAGAATTTTTCATCACACAACGAGTAGTATGAGCACACAATAACATAATTTGTTTGCATGTTTGCTTTTGTCCACATGTCCCACATCCCATTGGGGATTGAGGAACAACTATTTTCGGGTCACCATTACCTACCATCTAGGTAGTGGTTTGAACTCAGATTCCATGGCTCATATCCCATTTTAGACTGAAACTGACATCACAGGGCTTATAAGGCCAGTGGTTCCAAAACAGTCTATGTCAGTTCACCAAACAGCATCTGAAAACCCTGAAAAATGTTTCCACCTTTCAAATTGCGGGGAGTTATATCCAATAATTTCAAACTTTCTCAAACCAGCTATTCCTGACACTTTTCATAGCACCAAAGTATATTTCATGATGTCTTTCCCTTACCCAATAACGGCATGCCTCACTTTTCATTTAATTTCACTTTTTCCTCAGTCAACTATGGTTGTTTTAAATTGAGATGCCTGTTTGGCAGATATGAGATGCAGGGCAGAGCAGGTGGATCTCTTAGTTGGCTAGAATATGGATCTCATATAATCCATTTTAACGGCATGATAAGCTTCTCTGGTTGATACAACAAAAGAACACAACACACCCTCTCACTTTCTTTCTTTATTCGTCAAGACTTGCAGCGACCAATTCCAATGGCCTTTACCCAAGTCTAAGGCCTCGTTAAGATGACCATTTCTACCAAGTCTATTAACACTGTAGTATGCACGCCAGGTCAATAGTTGGCAGCATCTCTTTGCAACTCAACACCACAGAATTTTCTGAATTGCAGGTCTTAGGGTTTCCTGGCTCAGTCGCCATAGTGTGGATGGATTAATAACTTGGCAAATGTTCGATCACAAAAATAGTGCAGCAATTGGAAACTTGGTTGAATGAGCCTAAACACTCAAACGATTCTGTAACAGGCCAAAAAATCAGCGTGTTTTTACAAAAAAATGTGTTGCAGCCTAGTTTCAAAAGATTTCATCTTCAGGACCCCACAATGCTGCTGTCATGTCAATGAAAGCCTACATGCAATAAAGACTTCCCCTTTTGTGTGCTAAACAAGGCCTAGACCTGAATTCATCTTCAACACTGAAACCAAGATAAACCTCAGATAAACCTTAACCCTTGTTTTAGAGCAAAACCATATTTAACACTAAATCCATGCTCGTACCTGAAGGATTGAAGACCTAAAAACGTGAACTTGCTTATACAAAGATGATGAATGACAAGCACCTACATACCAACTTTCAGATCCCTATTCCCTACATTTACTGTTTAGATGACCCCATGGCCTTGGACTGGCAGCAGTAGCATATAAATCTTCAAGACACAATTAGACAGGCTATGACACATTTTTGACCTTCAAAGGTGAAAGAATCTGACTACTTGGATCGTCATCGTTTTGACATCCTGCGATCATGTGTTTAATAAATTTGTTCTAGATGTAACGATGCTTAAAATAGTTGTTCTAACTGACACCATGCACCATCTGCCCCTATAAAGTTACATTACTGCAGCTGCTACGGAGCGTGTGGCATCAACATTAGAATAATTACATGTTTGTGACGCACAAACAGTGTATAGCAGGTACATTGGGAGGAGAATTTTAATCAACATTGATTAAAATATACAAGTTATTAAAGTTTTATACAAATCGTCGGGCTGCAGATGAAATTTGGGCTATATAGATTCGCAAATATGTTTTCTCTCATTCTTTCTCAAATTCCAATACATGCTCTTGGTATGTAATGATCAATCTTCAGTTGATCATTCTCTTAAACTTGTTTTTAACATCAATGACTGTTAACAGTGGAAGTTGAAGTCATGTTCTCCCTGTGTCTGTGTGGGATCTGTCTGGGCTCTCCCACTCACTTCTCTCCAACAGGCTGAAAGCATGCGCACCGGTAGGTGAATTTGAGACTCTTAATGAATGTGTGAGTAAATGGTGTGTTTGCCCCACGACAGTCTGGCGACCTGTCTGGGGTGTATCCCTGTCTCTCGCCTGTAATGTCCTGGGATCAGCTCCAGCAGACCCCTGTGACCCCACTGAGGAATGAGCAGGTATAGAGAATGACTCCCTGAATGTTAACAGCCATCCAAAAAGAACTAAACCAGCTGATTCCGCAATGATGGGTTTCCCAGTGGCTAAGACACAACATGCAAATTTGATCTTTTTGTCTTGACATACTTAGTTAGTGTCTGGGAAATTTGAAATTTTAATTTTGTCACATTCCAACAAGATGGAGTTTGCATGTTTTGCTTGTCTTCGTGTGGTTCTCCATTTTCTTACCACAGTCTAGAGATTGTCAATGATTTTTCTCTGGAGATGCGGGTGGGATATAACCCAACAGGAGACTCATAGGAGACAGTTTGTTTCCTGTGTCCTTCCACAAGTGTCATATTTACAACGTCAACATTGGGACATTGAAAAGTATGATTGTCCGAACCTCAACCTTGTGGTTATTACTATAGCCATGATGATGCTGGTGAAGCCAGCAAGTCATTTAAACCCACACCACATGATTTTATAGGAGATTCCTAGAGGATTTCTAGGAAACTGACAGACCAACTGCATGCATTGTAAATCAATTTACATAATGCTACTTAGCCAATCAATTTCTGTTTGCGTTGGCTGCTGCGGGCATGAGGGATCTTGTTATCCACCTCCAAAAGAATGCATCATTGGGATGAGATGTAAACAGCTGTATAGTCTCTGACAGTTGCTACTGTTACTGGAAAAAGCTGAACCCCACCACTTCCATCCCCTCTACCTCCAGCTGAGAAAGTGACAGCTGTGGTGGGAGAGGGACAGACAGGTGGCTCATAGCTTTGAATGAATATGAATTTATGCTGACCCCTCAACATTATCTATATATAAATTTATAGAGATCATTCTATAAATTTACTTCTTCATATGTAATCCATTCTCTGCTGCTTTATACAAAATATGTAATAACCGTCTTATACATCATTTATATTCGGCATATCCCTATAACTTATAGGGAACGTCATTGTTCTATCTGACATAAATGGTATGGGGACAAAAGATAAGTAGTACCTAATACCAAATAAAATCAAAATATCCTGTAACATTAGTGCAAAATTAGCAGCTCAAACCGGAAACGTCATAGCCATGCGCCAAGTGGGGCGGTGATGTCATCGCTTTCACAAGAATCCTGCCAGTACGCATAGTGACTAAAAGGGTTGCTGTGACGAAAGATTCCACCCTGGAGTCTGGTATCACAACATACTGTCTCTTCAGGACCCCCTGAGATTCATTGTCATGTAAAGGCTCAGATGCAACAAAAGTTTCGTTTTTTCCACATATATAAAGACCTTTTTTGCATTTAAGCAGCAATACCAGAGGCAAAGCAATCGCCTCTTTCTGAACAGGCACATTTTTAATTGGCACTGCACTAGTAATTATAATTGATACAATTAAAGGATTTTTTTTTTTTTTTAATTGTTGGGAAATGTGTGGTTTATTTTATAATTTGAAGGACTTGTTATATCTTGGGTCATTGGAGATAGAATTTTATATTTGGCATTTGTCAGGGCTACTGACATGAGATGTTACACCAAGTTGATAGATTGTGTTTACCTATAGTTGAACTTTACAAATACAGCGTAATGCACATAATGCAAAAACATGATGCAAGATTAAATAGATTACTATATAGTGTATGGCCATAGTTGTAACATTGGCCAACACTGAAATTGGAGTGGCCTCATGTTGGGCTGTGATCAAATATTTGGAGGCTGTTAAATATTGTCAGGGAATCCATCGTGCATTAACAGCTGCAAGGCAAAGTGAGACACGTTTAATGGTATAACATATTTCAACAAGGTAATTCAAAGTGCTTTACACGTAACATTGAAAGCACCAGGACACAATTTAGAAGTTTAAGCTTAAAATGCTTTCAAGTTGGAAAGGAAGGAATTAAGGAAAGCAAAATGATTGGGACTTAACCACTTAATCATCCTATTAGAATAATCTCTGGACTCATGAGCTGTCCCTTTTTACCAGACTTCACTGGCTCTGTATCTTCATAAAAATTACTTTCCTTCTCCTTCTCATTGCAACATCAGTACCCCCATAGCCTCTCCATTTTGCAGTCTCACTTTTAGCTTCCCTACTCTGCCTCCCAACCCGAACTCATCTCATTTCTTTTTCTTCAACGTGTTCCTGATCCTTTTTTATTGCAAGGTTACCTTACCAGTGGTATCGCAGTAGGTTCCTTGACACCAACACTTGATCTCGATGATCTAATCAAGTCATTCATATGACTCAGGGCAGGAATGCTGTCTGAGTGTAGAAACAAGTATCAAGTTGAGGGGGGATATCAAGACTAATCCACAGTATTTCATCCGGATCACGGCTAATGTATAAATGTCAGTGGTATAAGTCTGGAGCCAAACACACACACACACACACACACACACACACACACACACACACACACAAACAGCACAGTGGATAGTTGCTAATAAAGTTAAGCCTCTGGCCTCCGGGTTAAGAGGGGCCAAAAGTGCTAGCTCATTGCAGAAGCAGATGACCCCATTACAGCCGTTCTCATCATCAGCCGTTCATTCCGTTCTCTCTATCACAGGATCACCCCTTCTCACTTCTGAAAAACAATAAGTGATCCCAACACAAAACCATAAGCAGACCTTCTGCTGGAGAATAAACAAGCACTGAGCAAGGAGCTCTGTACACTAGATAAAAATGTATAGCGATGCACTCAATATGATTTTTCTCCTTATATAGCAGATACTGTCAATAATAGTTTATGCTGGTGATATTATTGATAGCTGACAACCAGATACCCTGGCAGGGCTGTGACCCTGTCAGCTGCTCCAGCTCCTCCCCCTCCCTGTCTGTTACAGGACATTTAGCGCTATACATTTTGGATTCATAACCTCGCTTGCCCTCAGCTAGAAGGTGAACATTGTGTGGTTAAGCACGATTGGTGGCAGTGTAGGAGTGTGCCGTTGAAGACCCCCACCCCCTCCTGTCCTGTCACACTATTATTGATGTGCGGTCCAGAAAAAACTCTTGAGAATATTTCATGTTTGTGGTTCCCTCCCCAAGTTGCAATGAGATCTGTAACCTTGGCCTCCTTCCCTTTCATCGTCTTTCGTTCTCATATAACATGCACAGGGCTGGGTAATAAAGCGGAAATATTCTCAATGTAAAAGTAGTTTTATATCAGGGTAATCACGATATCGTCAAAATTCAATTTAAACGTTTTTTTCAAAATAACTATACTATACTATACTGCATTGCTTTTGACTATTTTGTCCTTTTATTTGATACTTCCATAGAAACAAAAACAATGGTATGCCTTACATGAGACAACTCTTAAGTCTTGGGTTTATCAAAATGAATAAGTATGTGTATTACAATTGCAAAACAACAATAAGGCAATGATAGATGTTTGCATTTTAACAAAAAAAACTTTGTGGCCATCCTGTAGGTCATCTCAAGTGTAGATCGCTGCACTCTCAGTGCCATATGTAACAAATTGCATTGCATTTATTTGTTTATCGGATATCCTACCTTCTCCTCTTCTTTATTCCTCATTTCTTCTGCTTTAAAAAAAAACGGCAGCAGTTAGGTTGAGTATACATAGCAGACAGGGAAACAGATTTACTGCACTCGACAATGTATTTTGTGTTTTTGAGATGTCTTATGAGGACAAATTAATGGAACTGGAATACTTGGAAAGGTAAACTGGTCAAATTAAACCAGAACACAACAGGACGATTAATATAGCAATGGCTTTGCCCTACTGCAAGTTCAGAATCCAGAAAGTGATCATAGTGATAATTCTGACATGACGACGCTCTGCGTGGAATCAAAACATGTCCAGATTAAGGTATGAATATGTGTACCTCATGATAGGCTGGCGACCTGTCTGGGGTGTATTTCTGCCTCTCGCCTGTACTGCACTGGGATTGGCACCAGCAGACCCTTTTGTAATAAGGGATACTAAGGAAGTTTAGAAACTCACTGACCGACGCATGTTTCAAATTTTGCATTGTACCCTCTGGCCAGGTATATTTATTGCACATGCTCCATGGACAGCACAATATTAACAAGACTGCATCTGACCAGGACAAAGGGAAAGACATTTGATGAACTTTTTATGTTTTAGAACCACAAATGGGAGGGTTGGATTTTTTTTTTGTAATTCTCAGTTGGGGTGTAATAAACTCTTATTGCCAGCAGATGGCAACATAATTCCCACAGGTACACAGCAGATTCAAGTGCAGTCCTTGTGTAAATGTACGGAGCTGGTCACCACTGATTATTACTCTTAAAACTGTATTTCCCTAAATATTAGATTTTTTCCACAATTCATAAACCATCTTTAGCTAAAAAAAAAGATAATTCATTCAACTGGATGGGCGCCATGTTAATGTCCAATATTCAGTTCATCAAAGTTGAGCTCCACAGAGATTTATTTACTTTATCTTCTACTTTTTTTAAATTTTTTGCCATCATGAGCCCAATTGGCCGCCCATCCCAATTCCATTCTAAAGGCATTAAAAACATATTCCGCTCAACCTGGACATTTACTTCCTTCCAGATTGCTTTCATACATCCATTGACCATCACAAACATTTCTCAGTTCTGCACCGCTCCACCTCAATTTATCACTTAGTTTTCTCTTCCCCTTCACTGCTAGTTAATCAGTCTCCCCTTGCTGGCTCATGATAGCAATGACAGGCTGCTAGCATCCACGCTATTTGTGTGTGTGTGTTAGGTTTGTGTGTGTGTGTGTGCATGTGTGTGCATGTGTGTGCATGCGTGTGTGTATGTGTATGTGTGTATATGTGCACGTGTGTGTGTGTGTGTGTGTGTGTGTGTGTGTGTGTACAAATGTACAAAAGCTTACAGATAACTATTCAGAACATTTATGATATGATACAAAGTATTAATCACATTGATAGTCCACTAATAATTTTATTGGTCGAGAAGAAGTATTATTTACACTTAGGTCCTCTGACAGGGGCTTACAAGTGTTAACGATTATTTATGAAATTTTATTATGTCCATTAGTCATTTGTTCAGTGACATACTAATGCCTATCCAGTAGGAATGCACTCTCAGCACTATGAAAATAATATGTTGTAAATAGTAAATAAAAGTTTAATAGTCACAGTCACTGATATACCAATATATATATATATATATATATATATATATATATATAATTATAGGTCAATAATAAAATGTTAAATGTTGATTATTAAGTTAATATTATAATGGAAAGAAGTGAAGTCTGCAGTAATAAATGTTAATAAACTGTTTTTTAACATATTTTTGATTTGGTTAGTGATTGAAAATTCCATGGCTTCCTCAAAATCTGGCCACCAAAAATGTTGCTTATTAAAGGCTTATAAATTATGTATGAGCCATTAGTAAATTATTTTTACCAATATATTATTAACCAATAATTAAGCAACTAATTAATGCTTATAAAGAATGTATAAAGTTGAATCAGAAAATGAACCCTTTACACATGCACAACATATTCACTGCCATGTTACATTGATTGAAACCCAAATATAATTTAAAACCTGTGGTGGAAAGTAACTAAGGACATTTAGTCAAGTACTGTATTTGAGTACAATTGTTAAGGTACCTATGTTTATTATTTGTTATAAGAATAATTAACAGATAAATATTAGGTTATGATAATGTACTACAACTATTCTATCTTCTTACTTACTTACTCTATCTTAAATTGAATTCAATTAATAATAAATCATTTAAATGAGGTGGTATAATATACTTCAATAATATATTAGTCTGCGCAATGAACACTTTGAGTACATGTTGTTAAATAATTCTTCTCTATCATTATTTTAAGTTATATTTTCATATCAGGATTTCATTCGTTATTGAGTATTTTCTGACGACAACATTCGCTGTTTCGTTCGGCTTTTATTGTGAAAAACTCGCGTCGGAAGTATTTATTGTTATTTCTAATGGCGGAACCGACCAGCGTAACATGACTATCGAGTCTCGACCGTGAGCTGAAAGGGAATTACGACTGGCCGGATACAACAAAGACGTACTGCGTTGGCTCTTTGTGAAAGGTATTTATGGGAAATGTTACTGATACAGAAACGTTGCGAGCGTCCAATGAATGTAACGTTAACGGAGCTGTCGATATGGGTTTCCTCTTGGGAGCTAGTGTTAGCCTGCTAGCTAGTTGAAAATCCAAAATGGCTGGTATGTGTGACGCTCGGTTGGTTCTCGTCGCATTTAGGAACAAATGCATATCGACTGCCGTCTATACGTGCTCGTGTATATGCGTTATGTATTAAGTAAATATGCATACATTTAGTCTGTGTGTAAGAGTCCTAAGGTTGTAAGGTAAGATTGGGCTTGGTTCGGAGACTGGGGTCTTGATTTGTGCCGGAATACATCACGAGTACAGCTCCGTGTAGACACTGTCCAGTCAATTATTCCATGCAATCTCTATATAATGATGTATTTAAAAACTCGTAGTTATGCCCCCATATTTAGCTCGAAGCAGAAAATTCAAAGGAAACCAGCAGAACAAAACAAAATAACCAGTGTTTTAATTTTTGACGTGCCGCCTGTCAGCAGCACGTCTTGTGTCCATCATTTCAAATTAAAAGATTTTTATTTATTTTTTTTACTCTTATTCTAATCCTGCGGCCACAGGTAAAAGCAGAATAGCGGTGACTCGCCGTCGCATCATTATGGCAGGAAGTGTGTGCGCTGTCACTGCCTTAATGTACTAACTATGGATGTATTAGACCTAGAGATGAAGCAAACCGATTTTCCCCAGTGGCCCCTCCTGGTGCCTGCAACAAAAATCCCCTGCGACCCCAAAAAACATTTTCCCTATAAACCATATCGAACGATAATTTACTTCACTGTGAATTTATTCATTTTTTGTCAACATTTTCTTGAATTTGATCAGCAAAGTGAATTAATCAAATCAATCAGCTGTATTAATTAAACCCAGAAGCAAGCAATTGCCATTCAATTGAAAGGTGGCCATTTTTGGGTCCGGTATCCACTTATAATGCATCGTGTTACCAAGCTACAGCTGGCTATTCATACTGCGCATGTGCAGAACCCGGCCATTGACAACTCGGAGGGAAATGAAAAAATAAATACGGTTAAAAATAGAAAAAACGAATATATTATTTTTCTCTCCTTGTAGATTTAATGTTTAAGGCTGCAAATATCGACTTGTTTTTTTATTTGGAAGATTGCATAGAATAATTGATTGGACCGAAGCTATGTGGACCAATGCAATGCGTCACTGAATTCAATTTTATATGTTAGCTAGGTGCTAGTTGTCCCAGAATACTGTGTAGTTCTGAAAGCAAAGTGACAAGTGAAGTGAATGCAGAATAAAAATATGCAATAATTATACCCCCCCCCCCCCCAAACTGACATGCCAGCTGTCAAGCATTTGCTTCTTGAATGTTTCTATTTCCAAATTGAATTTGAGAAAAATGAATTATTGGTGAAGGCAGTCAGTGAGAGAAAGCTGAATATATTTGGAATTTTTTTCCGCTATTTGTTTTCCACAAGCAAAAGATCTTTATTGTGCTGCAGGAATGGTGTATTTTTGCAGGCCGACCTGAATATGGGAAACTTTGCATTGCTTCCCATAACCATGGGATATTTTCTTTGGATTATTTTAGAAAAATAAGCTCTGGCTAACCAGAGTTTTGACTGTTTGTAAAGTAAAAACAAATACAAGCTAATATAAGGCTTACATAAACTTCACCATGGTTGCATGACTTGAACATTTCAAATGTTTTTGGGCATTATAAAGTTACATCCCCAATAGCCTTTATAATCCATTTAGCCACTTGTTAACAACCACCTTATATGGATTGAAAATGTGAAAATTGCTCAAGCTTGATTCAACCATAGAACTTATTGTTTTATGTAGTTAACCAAAAATAAACTCACTCACCCTGACTCCTTCCTGCAGCACTCTATTGGTTTGATGACCAGTGTCTAATAGCAAAGTAATAATCCTTTAACAAAAATCTCACAATACCTATTGAGATGTCTGATCAGATTCACATTGCATGAAACGGGTTGGCTAGTTTGTTATGCTTGTCACTGACCAAAACTAAAAATGCAAATCTGTGAACATATGTGGATATATATTTTTTTCCTTTTCTTTCTTTTTTCTTTTTTAAGGTTTTTTGTATTGTCGAGGCCTTAGTGTTGTTGAAGATGTTCAGTTAATGCTCATTTTTGTATTATTTGTGTTTTACTGACTTCATGAAAAGAGAAGTGCACTATGATTTGCAACTTGTTTTAGCTTTGAGTCTATTCCAGGAAATGGTAAGTGTGATGTATAATTTCTATAGTCTACATAGTTATGATCCACTGTCGGGAAAGGGGAAAAAATTGAACCATTTCTTTCCGGATTTTTTTTGTTCTGCTGTGGATATCTGGTAAAAAGGCTTATGCAATGTTTGGACAAAGAACTTTGTGTTGTAAAGTAGATCATAGAGCACACTAGGCTAGAGTGTTTCTTTAACACTATATATTTTTTCTTTTTCTATCAGGCCAGAGGGTTGAACTTCTGAGTAGTGCCCTCGTAGGTTAAATACACATTTGCTGTATGGGTTTTTCCGTGCTTTTCATTGATTCAATGCTGTTGCATAATGTTGCTTTGCTTTCCCATCCTGAAAGAAAAGCATGGTGGGCACACTTGACTTCCAGAAGAATCCATCGAAGATTTTCTTTGACAAATTTTTGAGGAAAGAACCACAAGGAGCATTGAAGCATGGGGAAGAAAGGACATCATCTGAAAGCTACTTTTGAAGTGAAAAAATTAAAGCCTGTTTATCTGTAACAGTATATTTCTGCTTTCCATCTCACAGTCTCGCTGTGCACACAGACAGTAATTTGCACCTTGCTCCTACTCTTTGTTTGGAACCCAGTGCAACATTCTCCAACGGCACAAGACGAACTCATATCACATTTGGACCTGATGCTGGTGTCGCGGCAGTGACAGCGCTACGTTTGGCTTTGATTGAAACTCAGGCAAAAATTGCTTTCCAGCAGCTTGCAACTTTAGTGGCTATAACTGTAAACAACCAGCATCCCAACAGCAACGGGTTGACACCAGCATTACCCCCCCACCTGGCCCTCCTGAATCTTCTCAACAGACAGCAGGTGTCAGTTTTGGGGTTTGACGTGGACACAAACTGCAAAACCTTTAAAACCAGACAACCGTACACCACTGCTGCGATGTACCACCATCACTCTCAGCAACAGGGGGCACAGCCCTTCTCTAACGGGCCCAGGCCTTCTCATCATCAGCCACCTCCAAATCAACATCAGAATCGTGCATCTACCGACATGCTGTCACAGACGATGGGCTTCCAGTTTCCTCGTCCTACCCAGCTTCCTGATGAGCTAGAGTCTGCTCTGGCTATCCGGGGGGCACGGGACATGGACCACCGCCTCATTGACCACATGAACCACCCGAACCAACACGCAAACCAGGGCTCAGGTTCTGCCCTCAGTCAACACGGAAACTACAGCTCAAACTCATTAACACATACCTCTGATAATCAATCTGGCCACCAGCAAGGAGTAGACTGGTCAAACTACCAACCTCCAACTAAACTTTTTGCCAGTCCGCCGCCAAGTGCCAGCAACCAGACCCTCCAACATCAGGGGTCTCAGCAGCAGCCACAGAGCAGCCATGGTGGGTCAAGCATCCCAGGCTGGAATATCCCTTCAAGCGACTTGCCGTCAACCCAAGCCCGGCACCCCCATGGTGTTGGTGGGGATGGCCAGGGCTTGTACACACCAGAGAGTGCAGGAAGTATTTTGGCTAGCTTTGGACTTTCAAACGAGGATCTCGAGGTGCTGAGTCACTACCCTGATGATCAGCTAACCCCGGATACTCTACCATTCATCCTCCGTGACATCCAGATCAACAAGTCGGGCAATCAGAAAACTACGACTTCTGCCCCGTCCTCCTCGTTCACACGTGGCATTCATGATATGCTGCTGCCTCCATCAGGCTCTTCACCGTTGCCACGTTCATGCTCCCCGGAAGTACCCAGTCTTCTTACTGTCACACAAACGGCGGGAAAAGTTATTGACTATGGTCATGCCAGTCGGTCAAAGGAGGAGAATAGTACCAGAGAGACATTCAAAAGAGAGCAGCTCTCTGGTGAACGAACAGTTAAAATGTACCCATCCTCACCCACACCAGCTCCAAAAGTAGCGGAGAAAACTGAAAGGCGGCAGGTCCGTTTGGAACACGCAGAACCAAGCAAGCACGGAGACCAAGACTACCGCCGGGTGAGCAGCAGCCATCGCAAGATCAGTCGCTCGCCTGGGAGAGAATTTCCAACGTCAACCAAATCTCGTAATCTGGACAGAGACTACCGGCACGAAGGACTCAAGCCACGGCCCTCATCTGAAACTAGGAGCGACGCTTCCTCGAGACGATCTGTCTCCTCTTCCTCTGGCAGAAAACTACACAGTACTGGCAAGAAGATACCTACGCCCACCATGATAAGTGATTTCTCAGCTGTGTCTCCAAAGGTGTATCCTCATACCTGCTCCCTGTGCCACATACAGTGTGATCAGGAAAAGGTGAGTGCCAACATGTCCTTGTAAGGAATTCCTTCACATGCACACTTAGAACTTCAGTCTGCTACCTTTTATTCGCCAGGCAGTTGTCAAGATGATGGAATTGGATACTCTTTTGCTTTGTTTTGTTCTAATAATAAATGCTAACAGTATTATTCTCTTTTTTTTCTTAGAAAGCATCAGGCCAGATATTCTCCATTGTGGGGCATTACTAATAATTACTGTGAAGAAGCAAGCCATAAAAATTCTAAATTCTTTTAAATGTATTTGTTTTTTTTAGTGGACAATGACGAGATTGTTACATTAAGAACAAATATGACTATATAGATATATACACATATCTGTACAGTCAAAAGACAACTGGCTGGTGAAGTTCAAGACTTGATTTTAACTAAAACAATGTCCTAATAATGGCTGAGCCACACTACATTGAAGTGTAGCTTTCTAACTTTTACTGATAAAGCTTTAAAAATGTAAACATTTGAACTATGACACAACTAAGAGGGTTGACTGCAGAGAAAAAAGGTGCTAAGAAGTACCGATTTGCTCAGTAACTCGTAAGTTGACGCAAACCTAAACTTGCACAACTTGCATATGACAATGTTTGTTTTAGTACTAGAACTGCTTAAAGGTAGAGAATGCAGGATTTGGCAGGGGGTGTTTGTCATGAGTGCAAGAGGGAGGAAAGCTGTGGATGAAAAATCTACTGATTGAATGAAGAGCGTGGTGGTTCCCTGAACAACATTGTGAAGAGTGTTTCATGGTAGTTATCATAGTAAGTATGAAGTGAGGAATGTCTGTGTTGTGCGTGTGTACACGCACATCTCTGTCCATTGAAAATCTTGAGAAATGTTCATGCAATTGCTTTGACACTTGATGTATTGCTAGCAACATGTTTCAAAAGCAACTTTCAAAAGCAAGCAACAAATGAATAAATGGTTCTCAGATAGAATATCAATGTGCATTGATTTGAGGTCTAGTGTTAGCTAGGCCAATGACTTGCTGTAGCTGTCCCGCAAAGTTTGACAGGGATTATTTTATATAAAAAATCTCTCCTGACTACATGATCTCTGAGTGATCAGTAGATGTGATGTGGCATAATCACCTTGCTATGATTTTCCTTTCCATATCTTGAGAATCATTCAAACAACTTCACACTTGACAGGCGTTTTACTGAGGACCCAAGGAAGTCCAGTGTAGAGTGTCAAGACAGTCAGATAAGCCGTTTCCAAACAGGCACGCCCCCTGTCATCACTGTGAGCGGCACTTCTGGCGGCCAAATTATAATCCAGTTCTGAGCCGGCGCACATTCCAAAAAGACACAGCCCCATACAACGGTACACACAGCATTACCGGTAGCCACACAATCGGCAGGGTCATAACAAGCCTGTGTTCTGATCGGGGATGCCTCTGACATTGCTGCAAGCAGCTCTTCTTGGGGCCAGACAGGGGTTGCAAGGAACAGTGTTGTAAGGAACAGATCCACACCTCCACTGTGGGAAGGTCCTACATAGCTGGATTTTTGTGTGAATGGAGAGCTTCATCCTGTGCCTGTGTCTGTTGTACTGACAGGCACAAAGCAGCATTTAGCATGCGGCAGAGGACATGGACGAGACATGGCAATGTAACCTGGTCGCTACCATTTTATACAACCTCACACCATGTGCGATGTTATTGGCTGGTAGTTTCACATCCACTGCCAAAATGTTGCTGCCCAGAAAAAGGGCAGAGGGCAGGGACTCGCAGGGACACACCACCACACACTTCTAATGGTTGATGGGTAACAAAGAGGGAAAATCCTGCATACTCTACCTTTTTAACATCTTGAGAAATATGTAAAAGTCAAATTGATATTTCTGAAAAGGCCCTGTGTATTTAATTCATCTAATATCAGTTTGTGCCACTAGAACATCACAAACCTGGTTCACCACCCTTTTTATCAAATACAACTACTGCTTCCCAGATGACACTCCAATTATTATTGCTGTCTCAATATACAGTTTAAACTAGAATTACATCAAATCGGCATTAAGTCTTGTGTGGCATTTTATGGAAGTAAAGTTTTATTCAGTTTATCTGTTTTGAAATACACTTTAATTTACCATTACTGTAAACATGAACTTTTCTTCTTTTAGCTGCTTTTCACCTATAGATTAACTGATACAGATATTGTCTAGAGGATGACGAGTAATAATTATGTGTATGAACAGATTAAATACACAATCAATAGAAATACACTTGTTTTTCCTCTAGACAGGGTTGAGTTATAAAGTTGGTACTAGCTAATTAATTGAATTCTCAAATGAAAATAATTACTAGACACTACACAACACTAGACAGAAAATGTGTTGCTTGTTTTCTCAAAGTGTATAAAATTTGTATTCTGCTTTATATCATACCAGTAATAATAATGTGACTCTTGATCTTTATATGCAAATTTAAAAAAAAAATGTTTTTCTAAGATCCAGTTTGTTTGGGGGGAAAAATACATTTGTTATCCAGCCATGTCTTCCATCTTACATTTTGTCACTGAAAGATTCATAATTGTCCATATTCTGTAATGAAAAAAAACTGCAACAATGGTTTCACCAAATCTCCCCATTTTCAAATCTCTTAATTAGTTGATTACATGTTATTGTCTAGAAGAATGTGAAGTGGTCTTTGTCAAAAGAGACTTTTTAGGATAAGGTTTTTAGGTATAAAACTTATATTTATCTCATTTATATGACTTGATAAACATGTTGGTCATAGTTGTAGAATTCGTTTTGTTTGTGAATTTTATATGCAGCAGGTAGTGGTATCCATAAATGATTTGTCTTTTTTAGTACTTGTCATATACCCTTTAGGAAATTGATTAGCATTTTTATTGTGATGTCCTAAAAACTGTTTTGTTTTTGTAAATACAGCATTAATCGTGAAGATTGATAGGTACACTGAAGATGGTGGAAAGTAGAATGGATGCAGACCCTATCTACAGATGTCATTGATGATCTGATACTCAAGAACAAGACATTTTATTTGTATTAATTATTTGTATTCAACATATAATTCAAGATGTAGTTAACTGAGCCTTGTCTTTCACCCTCTTGGTGTTTGTACCATGTTAAAAATGACACCAGACAACAAAGATCCACTTTTGTCTCTGAACTGAATTCATTCACTGAGGAAACAAAACAATGAATAGTGTATCGCACGGCTTAGACTTTGGTCATTTTGTATATTTTCATACATATGAAAGGTGAATCCACCATCGTTGAGATTATCTCCCCCATTCTTGTGTGATTGTGACTTGTTTCTCTCTCACTTGTCGTTTTTCTACAGGACTGGGTTGACCACAATAATACCGTCAACCACACTGCTGCCTGCAGAGAACTGCGCTCTAAGTGAGAAATTGTTCAATCTGCTAATGAAGCCTAGCATCACTGTATCACTGTCAAACTTAGGCCAACTTCAGTATGTGCCTTTTTGGCTTTGGTTTAGTCCATCAAGTCCTTAGAAAAAAATGCTTTTAACTTGTTAGATGGTTGACCTTTTTGAAAAGTCATTGATTTACTTTGTCTCGCTATTAGAGCTTATTATAATCGTATTAATGGGGGAAATTGTTGCCCATTTGGTTTATTATTGAGAAATTGATGATAATCATCAGTCAACCATAAAACCAATGAGCAGACTGTATAACCAAAGCAACCTGATATAGAATTATTCTCATTTAGACTATGGTCTGATACAAACAGTACACAGAATATTGTAAAATACAAAGCTGTAATGGGCCTTGCAGGGCAACGAGACATTTTAATATTGATACAAAACATGTCTTTTATGTTATCTAAAGGTATCCGGACTGGAAACCAAATCTGCCAAGGTCAGTTGGACTTCTGTTCTTATGTCAAAAATGTGTTTTTAGCGGCTAAAAGAGCTAAAAGGGTATGGGCCGAAACATTTAAAATACCATGACCATCCAAAGCTCATCTGACTTGGAGATCCTTCTGGCTAATTTTTGCAGTTTTTCTTTATTCATTTAAAAATAGTCTCATGTTGTGTACACTTCACTTAAAAGTTCTATGTGTAAAGATTCTGAAGCAGTTTACATATTTGAAAGATTACACGTTGATCTGATCACAGTGCTTTGCTCCTAAAGACCAGATGTGAGTAACAAGATGCTGACTGCAGCTCACCTGTCACTAATCAGAAGGAATTTCTGAAACTTACTTATCAAACCTTTAAATTCCTCTATTCCAAAACAAATTTTCTCTGTGCCCAATAGTAAGGAACAGCTTAATCTTAGGGTCTGTTTATGTTTGAGGCCAGGCATTTCAACAGACAAGCAGTATTTACAATAGCTTCAAACAGTTCTCCAGTAAATGTTTTACAATCCAACCTTCATGTTCAGTTAGCACTTAAATGAAAGTGGGATTTCATGTAAATGTTTGACTTAAATAGCCCAGAGTTAACTTGTCGTCCTTTAACCTAAAGCGATCGCTATGGAGGCCGGCCTAAGGATGACTCCCACGACCGCTCCCTATCTCGATCATTCTCTCGTTCTCCCATCCCAAGCTCTCATGGCAAACACAGGCCCCACCCTGCTCACGTCCACAGGTCGCACGGAAGACCGTACTCTCCTCACCACCACCCTCGCCACCACCATTACCCAGGTAGACAAAATGGAGTATAGACACTGTTTTGCTGTAATCTACATGGTGTTTATCCACTGTATATATTTATTTAGAAATCAATTGTTACTTTCACTGCTAGGACTTGGCTAAAGAATGCCAATAATATTAATATGATGTGAATCATATGGAAGTATACTTAGGGGAGTTAATGAACTCTACTCCATTACACAGATCAAAGAAAATGTGTCAAAAATATTATTATTACCCATTGCCAAACTCACAGATTTTCATTTACTATTTTAAGATCATGGCCATCGGTTGGAGCACCCACACTCTGGTTCACACAGCCCGCCTCACTCACATCGATTCAGAGAGCACCGGCCTGAGAAGAGAGAATCATCAGGTTAGTTGATCTTTTTCCCTTTTCCTAGTATTTTCTTTACAGATTTTTGGATAATTTGATTGATGTTTCTGCTTTCCTGCTCTCGGTGTGTCTACAGGGGACTCCTCACGCCGTGGTTTGAAGCGTCCACATGATGAATCAAACCAGTCCTTTACTGACGCTGGCCGACACCCACCATTCTCCAAGGCAGCCTGTGGCTTTAAACATGGAGCGTGGCAGACCTCCACCAAACCTGTCAAGAGTGGGATGAAAATTGGAACCAAGGCGGCAAAATTGGCAAGTGGCAAGGCTGCTGACGCCGTGGGTGTTTTTTTTTTTTTTTTTAACTTTTGTTACGTAAAGCTTGCCATAGAAGATGTTAGTTTGATTTCAGGCATGGCGCTAGTAGTTAATGAAATGATTAAATGTTTTTTTTATATCTTATTTACCTATATAACTAGTAAATTGAATGGCAGTTTACTCGTAGATTTAGTAAAATATTGGTATATTCTGCATAAATTTGCATAAGTGAGACTCAAACTGGCTCAAACTAACAGCAAACTTCTGCTGTTTGTTACCAGTCTGCCAAGCCGCCACTTGCCAAGAAGAAGAAGAAAGTACTGACGGGAGCCTCCCAGGGCTCATCTGCAGCACGTCGTCTGGTTTATCTGGCCAACATCCCAAAAGATGCCACAGAGCAGGAAGTTACTGACTTGGTGGGATCCTTCGGTGCCATCAACAATGTGGTCCTCATGCCATGTTCTGAGGAAGAGAGCCAGAAGGGCGAAGGACAGAAGGTACTATATGAATGTAATATAATGTTTGTTGATGAACCTGATGAGACATTTTGCAGTTTGTTATAGAATAGTTAAAAACAGATTATATCCAATGAATCAAATATATAGACAAATATATAACTTATTGGCTGTTACAACTGGTAGGCTTCTCTGTTGGTCTTCCGAAAGTCATCATCTATTACACTGTATAAAGAGCTTTAGAAATATTACAAAGTTATATTTTCACCCTAATAGAATTGATTTAGGCACAAAGGAATTATATTGTGCAATTAGGTTTGCAAAGAGTTATCGAGCGCTTACCTTTTTTGTAAAGTTTACCTTTTTTTTCTTTTTCGATTTAAAGTAGGCAACTTTCCATGGGAATTAACATAATTATTACACAAAAAGCTAGGATTTAGCACACTAAGATAAGTAGTGGAAAGCACAGAATGGCATCTTATCTTCAAACAAACAAATTTCCAATAAAAGGTCCTTTAAATTCATTCCATAGATCAAAGTATTTGCCTTAGTGAAATCAAATCTAGCTGTAAGTTGTTATTTAACCCAAATGCAGGCCTGCTGTAGTGAGTGGGAGAAGGTTAGGAATTATCTGTCCATGTGACAGCAGCATGCAGCTGGAGTCTGATGGTAAGTATTACTTAGAGTTATGCTTGAGGTAGAAACCATTAAAGGTCTTGCAACAGATTAAGTCAGAAATGTAATTTTTTTTAATGTAAATAAAAAAAATCAATTTGAAACATTTCCATCCATGTCTGCTATGTAACACAACTTATTCATGTCTTTATATGGCAAGGTGAATACAGTTAGTATAAATTAACATTAATGCACATTATTTCCATGGAATTAAGTGTAACTTTTAAAATTTGCGGAATTTGCAGCAAAAGACAAGTGAAAAATAATGCATGGTAACCAATAATAAACAAGTTTAAATCAATAAAAATAACAAACGGCATAAAAATTAAAAGCAAAACACTGTGAATAGAAATAGAACAATGGGTCTACTAAGAAAACAGAAATCCACATTAAACAAATGATGCATGTACAGATTCATGTATATGATCCATTTTTCCAGTAATATTTTAAATTCATTCTTTTCTAGTGTTAAGAAAAATGTTTTGATCCGTCTTAATGGTATTTTAGATGATGTCAGTCATCGATTGAGGGGTTTTTCCTGGTTTAAGCCACTTTGTAGCATATCTGACTATTTGAACTCACATTTTCTGTGGTAAGGACTTAAAACAGGTTGTGTGGTTTGTATGGAATCAAATGCACATTTTAAATATAGATGTCTTACAATAAAGACCCACAACTACTTGTTGCAGTCAGTGTACAAATTATTAACTGATCCAGAGCCTCTCTCCATCTGTCATTCATAACTACTAAAAATAGTACCTGTGGAAAATTTCCTGGTCCTATGTTTCAGAGTTCTATAATTCCCGGCATCAGTCCCAAATCATCACTTTGTCACCTTCCCCTGTTGCAGGCGTCTGTGTGCATGGTGAAAGGTGAAGATGCCCAGACTCTGGCCAACGCTGAAAACCTCTCCATAAGAGACCAGCAAATCACGGCGTCATTAGCAAAGGTGAGGAATACATCTTTATCTTCTGGCTACATAGAAAATATAAAGCTATCACAAAAAGATGGCTTATCTGTGCCTGATTTTTTTGGGGGGAGGCTTAGTTCATGGGGTCTTTGGTAAAATCAATCAAGTTGCCATCTTAAAACAAAATGTTGTTATAGTCTAAGTAATAAAAGCAGATTAGATTCTGGCTGCAAGAGAGGAGAATTTATTTGGCAAACAAAGTTATCTTTAATCAGCACTCTATTGAGCTCCCCATGTCTGAAATTATGTCTCTTAGAGTGCAGGAGTTGTTACTGAAGTGTTTGCAGGAGGGGGTTTCATATCACGCCCCAATGCTTTAATCATAAAGCTGCACACTGTTGTACTTTTGTCAACATCTTTCTCACCGCCCTCATTGTAGGTTGCTATAAATGGAGAGTAAATGCTTTGTCTATGAGAAAAAGCAGAGAAAACACTCAAACTAAACCAAGATAGTTGAACCAAACGGCTCCTGCAATTTTCATGAATCTGCTCATCTCAGCTCAATGTGAATAGTGCGTTGACTCACTGTTTGAAAGATGAAATTCAGCCTTTATTGAATATTTTGACCACTTCTATTTATGTATACTGCACCTTTTATATATTTCATATGTATAAATAACCCTTTTTTCTCTTAGAAACCAGAACCAGAGCAGTCTTCTGACACTACCAGGTTTGTCACAGATATCACTTTTTTTTTTTTTTTTTTTATCCCACATGCTGCATCCTCACCTTCCAATTTTCAACCAGGTCTGGCTGGTCTTTAGCATTAATATATCTTGTTACCCACAGCAAACCTGCTCCAGGACAGGACAAAAGCACTTCCCAGGAAGAATCTGGTAGGACATGAAAATCCCCCTGTAATACACAATAATGAAAGAAGAGTACTGCTTTTGTTTATATTAACCTACGTACAGGCTATGTAGACAGGCTTGCGGTTATGGTTCATCACAGATTATTGATTATGGCTCTTGTTTGTCGCATGTCTGTTTCCCCATACTCTGACTCCCTACTTCAGGAGGTGAGGCTGACCAGAAGACTTCTGATGAGGTACGCTATCTATCCACAGTCTGTCAAAACTGGGCTTTGTCTGTACTAATGAAATACCTATATATTTCCTTAAATCCCAACACGATGTCTCCTACAGAAGGGATTTGTATTGGTCACAGGACTTCCTGAGGACGGCTGGTCAGAGAGTGACATTATTCAGCTCTTCCAGCCCTTTGGGACTCCCTCTAACATCATCATGGCAAAATCATTTGGAAAGGTTAGTACTACTGTGTCGACAAGGTTTTTATTTATTTATTTATTTTAACCAAACAGTGTTAATTAATTTGTTGTTGTTGATTTTTGCAGTCACTCATACAATATATCAAACAATCTTTTTTGTATGTTAGGTTCTTGTGTCTGTGCCTGACATGGAAACTGCAGAAGAGATTGTGAAAGTCCACACCTTCATCCCAGCAAAGATTAAAGATGCAGAGCTGAAGATGATCCATTTCAAACAGCCTATTGGCATGGACACGCCAGTAGGACTCTTAATTAACACTCTCCCTATACATCACATTAATCTTCTTTTTTCTACTCACCTTTTCTTCTCCTCTGCTTTCCTGTTATTCAGTGATCAATTATTTTGACAAACTAATTTCTCAATTATTTGTGATGAACATCAAGCCTTTATAAAAAACAATGATAACTATTACCTTCTTTACACAGGTAGCTCTCTACAATCTTCTAATGGGAACACTGGACCCAATGGTGAGTTATTCTACTAGTATAGATCTGTGCATATTTCGTGTCATGTATTACTTTGAACAGGAACAGTGCACAATAAATATTGCAGCCAATTCAACATATTTAGCCTATAATTACATTTCCATTGCTAGTTTATCATGACCGTTGCTTTGTATCCTGCAGGAGAGTCCGTCTCCATTAGCCTGGGGCAGGCTCTTGGTGATCCGTAATGTACCCGACACGCCAACCGGTGCCTCTGAAGTCCAGAAACTGGTTCAACGCTTTGGCACCGTCGCCAAGAGCCTTGTGCTCAATAGTATGGTGAGAGCCACAAGCTTCCTGATCCATAGTGACCTTAAACCTCAGCCTCAACAGTATCTGCCCCCCCAGTTACAGATTTGTCCTTTTAAACATCCATGTCAGACTCCTTTCAGTCCAAATCTCTTTGATAGGAAAAACGATCTCAGGCTTCTTCTCATTCCTCTATTGTATATGAGGAAACCAATCTGTAAAATGTAGGCCTGGGCATTGAAAAAAAATACCAATATACTGGTACAATAAGAAAATGGTTCAAAATAATAATTATAGTTTCCCCTCAAGGTTTGTGTAAAAGAAACAAATTAATGCTGTTCCTCATAAACATCATAATACATCTCCCTTGATAATAGATCAATTATTGAATCAAACAGTCATTTAAATAGTTAATATAAAGTTGTTATATTCAGTCCTTTTTTTCTTCTCTAGGTCGTTATTAAAAACCATTATCTCCTGATATGAAATATTTTATATCATATGTTGTAAATATGTCCCTGCCTTATTTTCCATATTTAAAAATGACCTATTTTAACCGATTAAAGGATAATTGCCCAGCCGTTAAATTATTTTAATGTAAGTTGATACTCTTCTCTCTATATATATCACACACACACAGCAGAGAGGCTGCGGTGAAGTAATTTATTGATGTTTTTTATGCTTTGTTCTCAGATTATTTGCGAGATGGCGACCGTCTCCATTGCGCGGTCTGTGCACAAGCGCTTCCAGAAGTTTCCGTGCATCATCCAGAACAACCCTCTGTTCTTCTCACGCAAACGGGACCCTAAAGTCAACACACAGACCAAAGTCCTCACTGCATACCTCGACGCGCCTGAGGTCAGGAGCTTCGAGTTATTGATTGACGTTCCAGTTAAAGATGTTATCCATCCACTAGCTTCCTGATGCTTTATCTCGAATAAAACCTCTAGGTAGATTTTTTTATTTGATGTGGCTTTTGTGTGTGGTCACAGGATACGGCTGCAAATGGCAAAGATGGCCAAACAGCAGGTACACCTACAGCCGCAGAGGAAGAGGAGACTGCACATCAAGAAACTTCTGAATCTCCGCTGGAGTGGAAGGATAAAGACGGAGTGGAGGAGGAGATGGTCATCGAGGACGCACCTTCAGATGAAAACGAGAGCAAAGCAGATACGATCATAACAGAGGACCCTGCAGATATTGATCCCAACTCCACAACTGAGGCAGAGCCGGAGACAGATGTGAGGGAAAAGCCAGATGTCGACTCTGAAATGAAGACACCAGAAGATGCAGCCCAAGCAGGAGACGACAACATGGCAACTGGTGAAGAAACTTCCACGGAGGCAACAATTCCTAAGATTCCCAAGGTAAAATCAGGAATAATGCTGCAAAGGGGGAGAAAATGAAGCATTTATTGATTTTTCTTGTATTTTACCACAATATTTAAAGCTGGCAACTTTCCATTAAACCATTTAGAGATTTATTGAACATTTATCTTGACGTGTTGAACCTAAAATGTTTTTCTTTGAACAACAAAAGTGTTCAATGGAAAAATTAGCTGTATTTAATGGACAAAACGGCAAGTAAATTTTAATAGTGTTTTTTCTTCTGGTCAATAATAAAAAAAATAATTAAAAATGATCAAAAATCATCATCCACTGATGTTACATTTTTTATATCAATATTTGTTCCAAATATATCATCAGCCTTTTTTAAAAAGAAAATCTGTGTAATCCTTAGACTCATCTGCTTGGCTGCTTGGTTCAGAACCTCCATCATATATTTGGAATTATTAGATTTTGACCCCTCATTTTGTTTCCACCAGGTTACTCAAGCGATGGTTAATGCTCTGCTGGAGGAGTGTCGAACAAGAACGGCGAATCGCCCTGACAAAGCATCACCTGCCACTGATCAAGAGCAGGTAACACAGGTGGAAGCAGAGGCAGCGGAGGGCGAAAAAGCAGCAGAGGACCCACAAGAGCCGATACAACCCACCGAGGAGGAGAAGAAGCAGGAGAGGGAGCGAAAAGAGAGAGAGGCGAGAAAGGAGCGGGAGGCGAGGGAGCGAGAGCGGAAGGAGAGGGAGAGGAAGGAAAGGGCGAGGAGGGAGCGCGAGCGGGAGGAAAGAACCCGGAGGGAGAGGGAGAAGAGGGAGGAGGAGAGAAGGGAGTGGGAGAGGAAGGAGAAGGAGCGGAGGGAGAGGAAGAGGGCATATGGCGAGGCTTCGCTGGGGTCCAGGTCGTACGGCAGGTCCAGTTCATACAGGCCCAGCTACTGGAAGGAGGAGCAGTATTACAACTCCAGAATGGTGAGAAGACTCCCCTGGAACAAAAAGTTGAGAACCGCGTGATTCTTCTCCCCAGGTTCTCATTGCATTTCTCCTGTCACGCAAGCAGGTGGAGGAGGAAGAGGAGGAGGAGGAGGATTTCCCGTTCAACCTGAGCGACTTTGTGACGGTGGACGAGGTCGGAGACGTGGCTGACCTCGCTCTCTCTCCCCCTGCTGCTGTTTCCTTGGAAACCACAGAAATAGGGGGGGATGCTCCCACATCTGTCGAACAGGACACTCCAGCGGTAAAGATTCCTACATAGCACTTGAAACCTTTTTTTTTCCCACAGCCAAGAAATTATGAAGTAGAAAAAAAATGCTTTTTAGGCCTGGCAATGTTGACTCTGGTGAGACAAGTATCCAGTACAGATAATGTCCAAAATCTCTGGATCCAGCTTCTCAAATATGATTATTCTACATTTCTTTAGTCTTTGATAATAGTAAATCTTTTGGTTGTTGACTGTTGGTCTGGAGGGAAAAAAAGACATTTTAACGTGAATCTTCAACTTTGGGAAACGGCTATCAAGTTTTACACCATTTTATGAACAAACCAATTAATCATTTTAATTACCAATAGGTCAAAATAACGATCAAAATAGTTATTTCATTCCTATCCTAAATGTACAACTGATATTGCATAAGTTAAATGTGTCAATATCCATTGTAGGACTGAATCAGAGATGCTGGTATCATGAAACTATAAGACTTCGGGCATCTATTAGTAGCTTCTTATCCTCCCTCCTCTTTTCCTCTTTCCCTCCTATTTCAGCTTTAAATAACTTATAGTCCTGGAAATAGAGTAAAATTTTACTCTACTAAACTGTCCTGCCATAGAGACTTCTTTAAATTCAACTGTATTTTTTTTTTTTGGTGATTCTAGGACGCACCTATGGAGGAAACAACCGCGCCCGGCACCACAGAGACCCCAGTGAAGCCCGCCGAGCACGAGTCGGAACCCGTCACCCTCGCCATCACGGAGGAGACTTCGGAGAGTTTGGCGTCATCGAATTTGACGGCAGCCCTGGTCCTCGCTCCCGAAGCAGCAGCAGCAGCAGCAGCAGCAGCATCATCCTCACCTGTGGCTCCACAGGCTGCTTCTTGCAGTCCGACTTCAGCACCAACACGTCAACCAGAAACACCCGACACCAAGACCACATCTGGATCTACTGAGATCACAGCTGAGACTGAGACGGGTAAACATCTGGATCAAGAACAAAAGGGAGAACATCATCATGAAAATGAACCATTAGTTGATGGCCAGATTGGTTTATTTTATTTTTTTTTTAATTAAACTCCGGAACAGACAAATAATACATAACGTATGATGCCACAAAATCGAAAAAACCAAAGAAAAGAATAATCCCTTCAGCAATTCAAATGATTAGAATCAGCACCTCCACAAACAAAAACATACTACACATGATGGGTAGAATGTAGGTTGATTTAATTATTTTATTCTCACCACAGGTTCTCCTCAAAAAAAAAAAAACTAAAAAAAGACAAGATGGACAAACAAGAAAACATATTTGTTTCAGCCTAAAACAGCCATAGAGTGAAGCTATAAAGCTCATTTAACCTCTCTAAACGTTTTTACAATGTTAAAAAAAATTAAGGCTACTTATTTATTACATTAATGGAAAAAAGAAATAAAAGGAAAAACAAAATGGACAAAAACAAAAAACTTCTATATCATTGACAAACTATATAAATGTGTTTTGACTACAGAAACTTTACTAGTGTAATACTTGTTAGGCAGTCATATAATAAATATTACTAGACAGACATGTTATAGTAAGAAATAATGTGGAATGTGAATTATGTGATCTATATTGTTTCTATAGTTTATAATATGATAAACATATAATATAAACCATGATATAGCGCCAAATAATTACAAACCCTCTAGTACTACATAGTGGCACTTTTCACAATAGCAAATTATTCCTATTCATATCGTGTACTTCTATGTAATAAGAATCCTATTTCCAAAAGCTGTAGGCTGCACAATCTACTGTGTGTAATTCTGATTCACATTCATTTGTGATTGAGCTTTTAATATAGACAAACAGAATAATGAAACGTGTCGTTATTTTCTAGAAACGCCAACTACAGCGGCGAAAGAATCCGCCGCCATCGTCAAACCAAACGCTCTCAACCACAGCCAAACCAAGGAGGAGACAGAGACAGTGGCAGCAGCGACGATGGCGATGGCGGCGACAGCGCCAACGGCATCGACAGCGCCGATGGCAGCGGAAACATCGACAGCGGTGACAGAGACGGTGTCAAACAAAACTGAAGAACAGGAGAAGCTGCAGGTTGAAGAGGACAAAGCTGCTGAGACAGGTCTGGTGCTCTCCATCTTTTCTGTAGTGTTTGTTTGACGGCAGAAATCTCATCAAACCGGGCAGAAGATTTCATTAGAACTGTTACAATTTAAAACAGTGTTGACAGTAAACTGTGTTGAACGTGTCAGATCTCTGTCTCTGGTCTTTTTTCTTCAGTCCACTTTGCAGGTTTTAAAGACGTGTGTGATGTCTCTTACAGAAAAGAATCAGAACGAGAACCACAGTGCAACTGAAAAGAGTGTGATGGTGATGACGGCGGATACAGAAACAGATTACTCCCTCCCTCCCTTTGACTCCAGCAATCCAGTCGGTGAGAAACTCACTTGTTGAATCGCTGTCTTCGCAAAGTCAGATTTATTCGATTGTGCCCTGCAGCTTCCGTGTGTGTGCCTGTGTGTTCACAGGTATGGAGTTCTTGGTCCCAAAGACAGGTTTCTTCTGTAAGGTGTGTAATCGCTTCTTCAATGGAGGCAAGGAGGCTGAAATCAACCACTGTAAAACCCTCAAACACTACGACAATCTACAGGTAAGGACACACACACACAAGGATTATGCCATTTAAAGAATAGTTATTATCAAGATTATTTTCCTCTTTTGATTTTACTCTAATAAACTTATATTAAACTCCTCCTGTACACTGCATACTTTTGATTTGTAACAAAGACAACTATATATATATCCAGTCTAATACCATTTCCTTGTTCTCTTCTAGAAATACTTGCAGACCAGGAAACAGTGAATGCGACTGTCAAATCTAACTCCAGCTGAATGTTGTAAACATTCTAAATTAATTTTGCTACTGCCCTTCTTTTTTGTTTTTGTCTTCTCATTCCTCTCTAAGGGTCCAGATTCTCAAATCGATGTAGATTAGTCTCATGTCCCGTTTGTTTGAATATGTGCTGTTCATTTTCTGCGCGATCAATAAAATATTTTTACTGAATCATCTGTCAGATATTTCTTCAACTGCAGTAAAATAATACTTGATAAGAAAGACAGAAATGTAGGACACTCACAACATGACATGGCATGAAATGTACATTCTGAGAGACCTGATTAATGATCCTTAGAACTGTATTTTAAACATTTGTGACTTTCTCCTCTTGCACACGATTATGTCACTGACCAACATACAGATACGGGGATTTTTGTTTTTTATTTCATGGGTTGATTTGTTCTTATTGAGGATCCACAGTAAAACCTGGAGCAGCATTTTTATTTTTTTGGAGGGTTGTGAACTGGATGAATTCAACTGTTTTTGCATCTGTACTGAGGGGTTTGAACTCAAGTTACTTAGACACACACACACACACACACACACACACACACACACAGTAGAGTACAACAACACAGTGCCACGCCCTTGATCACACAACTGGCACATGATGCTCCAGTGATTGTAAATACCAGGTCAGTCCCATTAAGGTGCAAAGATCTCTTTTACAGGAGAAGTCTGACCAAACAGCCATAACACAGAGACAATACAATACTAGTTACAAACCGGTGTAAAACATCAGTTTATCAATCAATCAACAAAAAAATGAAGACAACAATCTGGTCAGATCTAGAGTCAGATAACGGGATACTCAAGACAGTAACAGGAACGGAATGTGGCTGATTTGGTTTTTAAATGCACCAAGTGAAATCAGTTCTTTGAGATTCTGAATCTAATGTTTATCTCACTTTAAACTGAACGTCATGCACAAAGATGTTGATTTACCTTTTTTTTTTTTTTTCTTAATCTTATTAGGAATATTGCACAACAAAATACCAGGTGACATAGGGGATAAACCCATTAGAGACTGAGGCCAAAAGCACAAATTAGCAGCAAAACAAAATATTTACATGTGAGCGGAGGAAGTATGTGTAATAAAGTGACAATACTATTACAAGGTTGGTACATGTGTACACATTAATATATAGATACTATCATGTTGTATAAAATAAAATAAATTTATACACAATATAATATAGTACATAATATAACACTGAATAATGATATTGTATAATAACTAAAAAAACAATTGCATCAAATATCAAGCACATAGCTTACATACACAATATTATCTCAAGTGTGCTGGACCTTCCTGTAAAAATGTATGTATAAATAACGTCCCCTACAAATTTCTCCCCTTCATTTATTAAAACAAAATGAGAAAAACGTGCAATTCCGACAATATGTCTCATCCATATTCAGTCACTTTGTTGTTGCATTGCATTTCATTTCAAAACATTTACTCACTGAACAATATTTTTAAGCAGCAGCTTCAGTCACTTCTTGCACTATGAGACATTTACATATCATTTTTTGCCACTCTGTACAGGCATCATGTGGGCAGGTTCTGGCCCCCGAGCCGCATGTTTGGCACCCCTGAAATAATCATATCATAATGATTATTTCTTTTTGCAGATCATGCTTACAAAAGTCCATTTCCTGCATAGTCATAGCTGTCTTGCATTAGCACCTGCCTTTGTTCTCTCCTCCCGGGCATACCTGCACGGCTGCACCTGTCGAGCAGGTTGGATCGGATGCTTTGTGGGTGTAGATCCAAAAGCACAACAGCGGAGGGAAGGCGGAGAAAAGGAGGGAAAAAGCACCTGATAAACAGCCACAAGGTATCAAACAAGCGGAAAACACTGGACTGTGACTATCAGAGGGGGAACCACTTGAAAATCTTATTCAGAGCAGGTAAAACCATATTTACATGTAGAAATAATGGAATTTGATCTCATTCAATGGCCATTCAAAGATGTGTGAACAGTGTTCAGATAGTGTCTATAGCAAATTTAAGATAAATGTCAATATTAAGTAGAAGCACTGGGTGCTGAAGTCTGCAACATTATCAGCAGACTTTTTTTGTGAGCACACACACAGGTGTTAAAAGGTTCAGTGTTGACCGCAGTGTTTGTCATGTGGAGCCTATCGCTCACGTCCTTTTTCGGAAAAGCGTCTGCTGCTAAAAGAAACAAATGTGGATGTAAATGTAGTGAGAAAGAATGTGGCTGTGGCAGATTGCCGTCTTTTTTTCTGTTTTGTGAACGGCATGAAGGAATATTGACATTGCAGCTTTAGAGTTTCATTGTGCAGACTCAACCCACGTCTGCTGCCTCAGTATGTGACAACTCACTGAATGGGACTGTTGACAGGTGGGATCTGCGTTCCATAGCAAAACAACATTTTGTTTTTAAATGGTTGGAGAAAGATGAAATGAAACAATTTTTTACCCTTTTTTTAAATTTTTCAATTGAGTAATTTAAACTCAGAAAGGACCTGGCAATGTTAAAACCTGTAAAACAGTAAAAGGCCTATTCAACATACACATGTGAGTAAAATACTTACTTACTACTAACTTTGCAGCTTTTGTCATCAGAAGTTTACATAGAAATTCTGATTTGAATGATAATTCTGAGATGTCAATAGAGATGCAAAGGTCTAGACTTGGTGCGTTAGCTCTAATCCATAACCTCATATCGTAGAAAGACAGTTTGTTTTATTATAGGAAGGTCTAGGTGTTTTATAAATGACGTTTAAAAGTGTTCAATCCACAGAAACGCACACAGCCCCTAATCAGTAACTGTGCCTTAAAACGAAGGCCTTTTGGGAAGTTGTGATGTCACAACTATACAGTCAGCGGCCACCCCCTCCCATTCACAGTTAAGTATAAATCATTTTTGATTTACATACTTTGTAAATAGATTGCTGTCGATAAAGGGGCAGAGAAAATTAAGAAATTAATTTTAGAATGGAGAACACGTGTATTCGTAAACATTTTCTTTTAGAAATAATTAAAATAAATAACAAAAAAACACATTAGCCAATGTAATTTAAAGCACAAATATATCTTGTTAGTGACATCAGCTTAGTAGTGTAATAATGTCTATAAACATATCATAGAATGATTCTTTAGTTTTGATACTTTAGGCACTTATTTAAGTTGTGCTTTTCCTGCAGAGAAATCCTGCAAACGTTTAAATGCTTCTGATATAAACATAATGAGAATTGGAAGGAATAGAAGTCTAAAGGATTACATTTAATTCCTGGTTTTATGTCTGAATGCATGTGTGAACTGGCACATTGACACATAAGCTTCCAAATATAGTGTAAAGCTCTGGATGTCACATGAGAGTCACGCAGAATCACTCCGTCCATCTCCTCTGTTCCAGCTATGACAACTATGCACAGGTTGTTAGCCGCTTGCCTAACCTCCTCAGCTCTAAATCCCCACTGGGAAACTGGCACTACCGGTGCCGTAGCTGTGGATTAGTGCGTCGCAGATAATGACGGCCCTAATTAAACAAATTCAACACTTCCCCCCTAGTTCTGCTGTGTCATTTAGAATTTCATTTAAATTAGAAGTCCAGATAAATAGATGTTTTTTTTTTGTCAGCCTACAGTTAATCAGGATTAAGTAGTGATGGAAATCACAGGAAAACTTCCTGATTCTATATTGTCACAAAATCATGATTCTACAATAAACAATATATCACAAAAAATATTAATCCACAATACATCATAATCTGTGATCAAAGAAAGAAAAGGGAACAACATTATATTAAGGCCCTTGTACTAGGTGCTGGTAACAATAATCGGTATATTATAAGATATGAGTAAATAATAGCGTTATAAACATAGTTATTATTAGTTTATTATATATTTATTCAGGTTTAGGCAGGAAAAACCATTGGGTTTAGGGAAAGATCATTGTCCAGTTTAAAATGATCCTACATGATGGTAAATGTGTAAAAATGTGTTTTGGAACAGTCCACTCCTTTGCAACCTTTTTAAAAACTTTTTGTACCCGATTGCCACCTCTAAATATGCCGTATAGTGACCTCTGTACCGTATACAGACATCACGTGTCTCTTTATATCAATCATAACGAGACTTTTGTTGAAAACCATTAGACTACACTGCCTGTGAAAAAATGAGGGCAACCCAGTGTTCTGCATAGTGACAATATGTATTTATCTATTTATTTACGTCACATTTAAATACACCTGTGTGATATATTTTCTTTCAGTACTGTAAAGTTCCTTATTCTCATGCAATGAGGAGACAAAGGGACAACATTTGACATCCTAGGAATGAGAACAGGCTGGTTATTCTGTAGCCAGTGTTAAAGGGTATTTTTCCTATCTGTGAAAGTAATGGGAGAAAAGGCTTTGCACAACATGTGCTTCAACTATTAATGAGCTCTCGATGCGTTCTGACTTTACTACCGCTACTGAATATTTTTGACAGCACAATTGTATATTTGTAAAATAGTGCGTGTTCATGGTTATAAATGAACACGTGACCCAGTCCGACAATGTAACTCACTGACATGTTATTATTAGATTTTGGTTCTTCTTTTTCTAGAACATATAGACTTTGGGTATACATACAGCACAGATGTATTATTATATTATATATATATATATATATATATATATGTATCAAAAGAAAAATGCATTATTACTGTATTATTACAGTCATATTATTATAGTTTGTCATATTATTATTTATCATTTGTTTTTATCCCTAACAAACACATGGAGCTTTTTAGTGTTGCAGTTCATCCATGTGAAGCAATTTTAGATACTTTGGATAGATTACTAGTAAAAGTATTGCATTGTGTTATTTATATATGTGTATTACGTAACAGTTTAAATAACAATTTATCCACAAAGCGCACATTAAAACAAACAAATTAAAAACGAAAATGAAACAATAGCAAACAGAATATTAAAATATATTATTTTTACCATTTAAAGGGTAACTAAGAGTGATGAATCTAGGGGTGTAGAATGAACTATCACTATATCCCTCTGAAATGTAGTGGAGTGGAAGTATAAAGTAGCATAAAATGGAAATAATACAATATAATAAAAGAGAAGTATAGCATAATTGTACTAGGTTTAAAAAATGTTGTAAAACAGTAAAGTACTTGACTAAATGCACTTCCTATTTTTCACCATGGGACAGTACTGACTCTTTCTCAAATGGTAAGTCCATGTGGGCAGGTTACTGCAGGTTTCAGGTGAAAAAGATAAAGCACAAACCAGCAGGTCCAGTTTAAAGGCTTTTTAGATGCCAAGATACAGCATGGCATTTTGTACTTCTGTGAAATCAGATCCTGACATACATCAACCAGTTAACACATCACTACAAGGTATTTGAGCTGGTATGTGATGTGAATTTGCCATGTGGGATGACAGCACATTATAATGTGGGAAAACCATCAGTGTGGTTGTGTAATCTGCTCAACCTGAGCCAAAAAAAGATGCAGATCAAAACCAAAGGTCGTTTCATGAGCAAGTGCTCAGGAATCTGTTGTTTCTTGAATGCTACCTGCATGTCAGGAAAGAAAAAAACATTTGTTTTTAAAAACAAAGCAACAGGTTCGAAGTGAATTCATATCTCTTGCAAGTGTTCCAGACACCCGACTGTTCTTAGGTAAACTTCACCAGCAGCCAGCTAGACGACCACAAATGTTTTCCTAGACTAGAGTTTGGTTGTTTGAGCAGGTGGTTTGCTTAGTTTGCTTGTGTAAGACTGGGTGAAGCTACCTGTTGTCCAACAGGCTCCACCTTGCATCCAGGGTGTCCATGGAACTGGTTCGGGGGAAGGTTCCCTATAGTTCACTTCTCTGTCTTTAGTCTCTCTGTGCAGCCCGTGCATCTGAGCTGTTACCAACATATAGGAGACTGCTAGAGCAGCTACACAGATGACTGGCAAAACACACAAAAAGTGTGTGGTAAAGACATGCTTGAAAATTTCAAATTCAGACACACTGTTCTCTTCTTAAGTCAACACAATGAGTCACAGGCTGAACTCAGCTGATGTTACGTTCAGGGGCGCTTTGGAGACTTCATCCAAAAGAAAAGCTTTTTATCTATCAAGACTATTAAACAAATAACCATGTTTACAATGTGACAGACAGGTCTTTGCCAGATCAGAACTCTGATGAATCTGAATGAACTGATTACAAAAAGTATTTAGTATGTCTGGTTACAGTTTTAGATATGCTCATATCTTATGTCTTTCACTGGATCTCGTACAGCGTTACATTGGAAGGCTATGGAGCTGCACGCGGCCTTTCTGTCTGAGGAGCAGTTCACCTGCTCCATCTGCCTGGACGTGTTCACCAACCCGGTGTCGACACCGTGCGGCCACAGTTTCTGCCAGACTTGCATCTCCTGCTACTGGGATGGAGGCAGAGCCGGTGCTAAGCCGTACCAGTGTCCCCTCTGCAAGGAGTCCTTCTGCAAGCGGCCTGAGCTCCACATCAACCGAACCCTGAAGGAAATCACCGAGCAGTTCAAGCAGATGGCCGATCCGGGAGTTGCGCTCGGTCGGGGCAGAGCAGTGGAAGACCCCAGCCTGCACCCTCCTCCTCAACATCACCTGTCCTCATCCCCGAAGCCGGGGGAGATGCCGGAGAGCCTCATCGCTGAGATGAGGGCCCATTTCCAGCGCCTGCCCACACCCGGGACGCCTCACACCACCACCACTGCCCTCCATCCTCCGGCTCGAGGCCACAGTCGAAGCCTGTCCATCGAAACTCATGACGAGCACCACGACCCACCTCCCCCCTACTCCTCCCGCAGGTACCAAACCACCCTCCTTAGACTACATTAAAAGCTTTTTAACCACATATTTTGTACATGACTGCTGTATCTATCAAATTTATAAGGCAAGGAATCATTCTATATTTGTGTTATATATCTCAACAACTGCTCATCTGATTTTATTTTCACATTTGGTGGGTGTTTTGTCAGGGGACCAAGGAAGTGCATGTATGAAATCAGTGCAGTTTGATTATAGCGCTATAGCAAAATCCTTTGCATTTGGCCTCTAACTTCTGAACTGTATATAAGTATCATTGATTGAAAGTTAGCGAGATCCTGCCTCAAGAGAAGAGACATCAACCTATATATTAACACTGCTGTGATCACAGCTCCTGTCAGTTTCTTCAATTATACAATGAAAAGTAATCATAATGAATTAGTTAAATGAATAGCTAAACTAAAACAAACAAACAGCAATAATGAATGTAATTACTGATATGATCAGCTGGGAGGACGGTGGGTGGGAGAGTTCAGGCAGTCGCCTCATTCAGGACAGTTGCCTGAGGACAGAACCTCTTCCTGGACTATCTGCTACCTTCTTCCTGACCGCAGCAGAGAAACAAGTTTGCTACCAGGTGGTTGGGATTCCTGATGCTTCTCTTTGCCTTATTCTTGCAGCACTTGATGAAAATGTCCTAAAGGCAGGTGGACACCGTCTATTGTGTTTTTAACTGAATGAACCACCCTTTATGGGTTTGTGTGATCCTGCTCGGTGCTGTTTTGTATTAATAACCAAATCCACTTTAGACGAATCCCAACACTCCTGAATCATTTGTGCTATTGCACCAAATTTTGGTCATGTGTTTATATGATACCTAAATGACCATGACAATTTGGTGCCAGTCATCCAGTAGGTGGCCCTATACCATCACCAGAGTGTGAAGTGAATCTGATGAGCACTGCTCAGAAAAAGAGTGCTTCCAACGGGCACATGCTGCAAATGGGCCAACCCGCAAAAATTCTATAAGCAGCATTTCTGGCACTGTCAGTAGAGCAGCCAAACTGACAGTGAGCACAGTGACTTGACTTTATTTAATGCGTTGACAGGCACACGCTGTGCAGCGCCTCTTCTCCCAGCCTGCCCCTGTGTCCCATCCACCTGAGAGGTCTGGAGTTCTTCTGCCGATCTGACAACACCTGCCTGTGCAGCAGCTGTGTGGAGACGGCAGAGCACCGAGGACACAACGTCATCTCTGCCAAGAGAGAGTGGCACATCAAGAAGGTATCTGTGTGTGTGTGTGTGTGTGTGTGTGTGTGTGTGTGTGTGTGTGTGTTTGTGTGTGTGTGTGTGTGTGTGTGTGTGTGTGTGTGTGTGTGTGTGTGTGTGTGTGTGTGTGTGTGTTTCAGGGACTACAACCACATAATCAGAAACTCTATCTGGGTTGTGAAACAGGGTTCCTACAGGGTTGTGTGGAGGTGTGGGCATGTTTATTTGTACCTAATCGCTGTGAGACAATAAAAAATGATGTTTTATTGATCTCATTCGCTGCTTTGTTTTCACTACTGATGCTGCCCCACAAGGACAAACTGACTGTAAATGTTGTGTTTATATTCAGCAACTGAACAAATCATACCTGATAGAAGGCAAACTGTGGTAAAGATGTAAAAGTATTAATATTATAGTATACAAAATGTATTGTTTTACATAAAATATCCTGCATTCGTAAATTCATATACTAAACTTCCAAAACTATTAGTATGAAGTATACATCCATCCATCCATCCATTGTCTATCCCGCTTATTCCCTTTCGGGGTCGCAGGGGTCTGCTGGAGCCTATCCCAGCGCACTTTTATGGGCGAGAGGCAGGGGGATACACCCCAGATGGTCGCCAGCCAATCGTGGGGCACACACACCATTCACACACCATTCACACACACACTCACACCTATGGGCAATTTAGAGTTGCCAATTAACCTGAGCATGTTTTGTATTGTGGGAGGAAACCGGAGTACCCGGTGAAAACCCACGCAGACACGGGGAGAACATGCAAACTCCACACAGAAAGGTCCCAGACCCAGGCCCAAGGCGGGTCTTGAACCTGCGACCTTCTTGCTGTGAGGCTGAAGTATACATAAAATAGCAAAAGTAAAAGTACTAATTATGCAGAATGTTGGAATATAATTATGGGTGCAGTGATGTGTTCATCACTTTATATAAATGTAGTTTTCACAACTGAATGTTACAAACTCTTTTGTATTTGCTTTTAAATAAATCTTATATTACAACATTGGGAAAGCATTAAAATGCCAATGAATGAAAGAAAGTGTTTCCATGTTGAAAACGTGATCATTTTTATCATTATGTAAAATTGTGTTTTTTGGGGTTACAAGGCTTCCATTGTGTGGCTTTATAATGCGACTAATATGATGATGATTTTTGCATCTTTGGATATTCATAATTTAGGAATGCCTGTGTATTCTTTACACTCGTGACATGTTCTATGTCACCCTGGTGCATGCAGCAGCTTACAAGGTTAGCTTGAAGCCTGTAATTGTAATGTGCCCACCATGTTTTTTGTCTTTTCCAGTCCCAGCTCGGCATTGCAGAGGTGGAGCTAAAGGATCTGATCTGTGCAAGAGAGAGGAAAGTGGAGGAAATACAAAGCTCCTTGAGGGACATAAAGGTAAGTCTTACGCCACATCAATGAGTATGTGTGGAGGTCTCTGATGGATTCCTGATTGTAGATCCTAATAGACGTTATAGGTAGTTAACAACCCGCAACTCACCTGCCTCGCTTTTCATCTTTTATTCAGGCTGCCGCTGTCAGAGAGACAGAAGGAGCTGTTTGTGAGTTTTCCAATCTGATCTCCTGTGTGGAACGCTGCCAAGCCGAAGTTCTGGAGGTAAAAAAAAAAAAAGGAATATGGAAGGATAGCGTGGTTCAATGGAATCACAGTCTCTCTACGTTGATTTTTAAAGTGTTCCCGCCTGAATGTTTTAAGGTTACTTGCTGTTGGGAAACCATCACTTTGTTCTTGTTGCCACCAGGTGATCGAGATGAGACGTCGATCCGCGGAGCACAGAGCGCAGAGTCTGCTGAAAGAGCTGGAGCAGGAGATCGCTGAGCTGAAGAAGAAGAGCTCAGCACTGAGCCAGCTGGCTCTGACAGAGGACCACATCCTGTTCCTCAAGGTGGGAAAGCAAGAAGTAGAGTAGTAGTAGGAGGGATCCACAGACACCCACATCTGGATTTGACCTTTTCTTCTTCTTGCTGCAGACGTTCCCTGCAGCCTCCACCCCTGTACAAGCGCGGGACTGGTCCAGTGTCTCTGTGTCGTCCGAGCAGACCTCGGGAATAATTCTCAGGACTGTCAATCAAATAATAGCACGCTTCCAGGAAGAAATGCGAAAACTACCAGAGACCTGTAAGTCTGATTTGGGGGGGGATATTTTACCACACAAAGAAATCTAGAATTTAGAATACCCCCTCGGTGTTGCTGAAACACAAGACGCTTAGAAATGACCCCTGTTGTGATGTCACAGGTAGTTATTAGTAATCCCCTTCTCATCCCCTTCTGGAGTGTCTGTACTTGACCTCTGGTCGTCCGACTGACCCCAGGGTGTTTCAGTAGAGAGGGGAGGGGCGGAAACAGGGTTCATTTGTGTGAGTGTGTGTGAGAAGGGAGACTGCATTGCTGTAATAGTTCTAAATAAAGACTTTTGGAACTTAAAGCAGGCACAATTGTTAAAAGTAGACAATGGAAAATGAAATATTGAGCTGGGTAAACGGTAAAATAGACCCCTATAAAACTGTGGATTCACTGCAAAATCTATAGGTTCAAATATGCCTCTTGTCTAACTGATCCAGTTTTGCTGAACACATATTAACTTTATCATTATGTTTTATTAACAGACCAGGAATGCTTAATGGACCAATCAGTAGCCAGGCCCAACCCAAGTAAGATTCGTTAATATCATAAAAGTTTTTAAGATACTGGTAATAATTTAAAAAAATCTTTTTTTTTTTTCGATGCAGAGGTCAAGAGGGTTCAAGAATATGCAGGTATGTTTTTTTTTATTAAAATTACTTCTTTCCCTTTTCACATCCTGTCCTGTTTTCACTGGTACCAGTCAGGAGTTTAACCACTAACCGTCTCTCTCTCTCTCTCTCTCTCCGAACGCGTCAGCCGACATCACCTTAGACCCAAACACAGCCCACCCACGTCTGGTCATCTCGGTGGACGGGAAGCAGGTGTGCTGCGGGGAACGCCATCAGTTGGTACCAGACAACCCCGAGCGCTTCGACCGCGTGGTGTGTGTGCTGGCCCGCCAGGGATTCAACTCTGGACGACACTACTGGGAGGTAGGTGGGACCCAAACCCTAAGTTTTCAGGATTGATCTCCATTTATATGCTGCCATCTGCTGTCAGACTGGGAAAATGCATGTATATGACTATAGTTACAAGTGATGAAACACAAGCCGCGTTTCCATCAACTTATTTTAATGCAATTAATGCATTACTAAATGTTAAGACTTTATAGTGAGCATCATCTATGAATAGATAAAAGACAGATTATTGAAGTTTATCGAATAGTTATTTTACTCTTTATTAATGGTTAATAACAGGTTTGTAAACCATCTATAAATATGCTTTGGATGTCTGTTTTGAAGTTGCAGGAATACTTTAAATTAGTTAATACTTTGTCAATTCATCACTAGTAAACAATATTATTATAAACATCAGTCACGACTACAGTACGAATCCTAGCTGGCATTGAAGAACTGTTACTATATATAATACAGGCAAATCTTTTCTTTTTAAGATAATTGATTTTGTTTGTGGATGCTCAGCCTCTGTGTAACATAGTTGATGCTGCCATCTTTTGACTCAACTATGCTTTGCATGATTGCATCTGGTTTAAAAATAAATATTCTCATTACTGAAACAATGTAGTTGTTGCATTGATCAGAAGAGAGCTCATTTTCTTTTAGGAAATAACTGATAGAAACATTTGCAATGCATCACAACACAATATGAAATGAGGAAAAAAAATGTTTTAGTGAAGAGTGGGACTATATAGAATTTTTTTTTGCATTTTGCATTATATCCTTTGTATGTATATTGATGCCTATTTTCGTGTTAGTTGTGTGATCGTGATAATTTCATTTTGTTTTTTTCATTTTTTTATTTTTCCAATCATTGGTTTGCTTCTGAGGTTAGGGTGACATTTCATCTTTCATTTATGTGTGTTATATGTATTACTGCCTCTACAAAATTAAAAAAGGAAGCAAAGCAAGCAAAACCTGTTTTAGCGTTGACTTTTGTTTAAAACAGACAGACTTGAAAAGCTGTGAACCAATCCTTTAACCTCTCCCCCCTCCCTCCACCACTCTTTAAGGTGGAGGTGGGCGGGAAGACGGACTGGGACCTGGGAGTGGCAAGCCGCTCCGTCAATCGGAAAGGGAAAATCACCGTGAGCCCGGCCCACGGCTACTGGTTCCTCAGCCTGCGGGACAGGAACGACTACGCCTTCCGGACGGAGCCTTCGACGAGCCTGTCAATCAACCTCAGGCCGTCACGGATCGGAATCTACGTGGACTGCGACAAGGGGCTGGTGTCCTTCTACAACGTGGAGGCCCGGATGCTCATCTACACGTTCACGGATGCGTTTCCCGACACCATCCACCCATTCTTCAGCCCCTGCACCAATAAGTCGGGAAGAAACGAAGCTCCGATTATCATCTGCCCTGTTGCCATGACAGAATAAAAATGCTTCCACTTATGTTGGAAGAAGACTGAGATGCACAAATATACCTCTGGACCAGATGTGATTGTAGCCATCCTTCCTTCTTTCATTGAATCAGAGCAGATAGTGAGCAGGGGGTCGGGGACATGCCTGCTTAATGGACCAGTGTAAACACTTTTAGACTGAAGTCAGCCACCGACATTGATGTATTCTGACACACTACGATGACCAACATGCAGCACAGAGACTCACACGTTTACTAATGTGGCTTTTCAAGACTTTAAATCTACAATCGGACGAATGGCTCAAATTCTAATAATACAAACAGTCTTCTCAGGTTGTGCCATTTAGCATGTTACCATGACAACATAGCATCTTAGTGCAGTCAGCATGTTAAAAATGTCTGTATTCAGTTTTTAAGCCATGCCTCTGAGGAAGCTCTGCAGCATCAACGCAGGGTCTCATTTTGCCAGCTGATGACCCTTTTTTTCTATAATCGATCAACGAATGTTCTAAATGATTCAAATGATCAAAATGGCAGTTTTGATTTTGTGACTGTCAATCTGATGTTACACTTTTACACTTGTATAAAACAGATATCTCCAGATAAGTGCCATGTGTCTCTATTATGTCACGATGTTTTATTTCGCCCCCGATGATGTGTGATTGAGGCTAAAATCAAATCGTTGGGTGAGTACACCTCATTTTTTCTCCACTCTTTTGGCAACAGACACAATATATATATTGAAGCCAATATGTTACTTAGCTAATTATATATTTAACAGACACAGGATGGTGTTATTTTTATTGGGAGTTTCTGGTCACCTGATAGGTTGACCCTTTACTGTGGTTGCAATTGATTGCAACCGTTAGTATAGCCAGGAAGGGTATATAACATTAAGAAAGTCAGGTAGGTCTACCCCCAAGGCTGTTGGTTCTGTTGGGTTAGTACCATAGCTGGTACGACCTGGGAACTAACTTCTCAGTAATTCAGTTTTTTTTATACTGACATATCGGGGCTCAGTTGACCCTCCTTCTGACACCTACTTTTACTTACTCTTGACACAGTGTAATTCATGTTTCCTAAAATTAGCTGTTTTAGTTCTGTCAATGAATTCATGATATGAATCCGTATGTTACCATCATATTGAAATAAAATGTTGTTGGGCTTTATTTGTAGCCAATTTAAAGATTAATGAATAATTAACAATTATTATAATTATTAATTAGGGTAATTATTATCATTATTACATCTAATACTAACAGGGAACAACTCACAAAACCGTTACAGCACTGACAAAGAGAATTTAAACCATCTTTCCCACTATATAACTTTATCACTATATGCTAATTTATATATATATATATATATATATATATATATATATATATATATATATATATATATATCCATCCATCCATCCATTGTCTATCCCGCTTATTCCCTTTCGGGGTCGCAGGGGTCTGCTGGAGCCTATCCCAGCGCGTTAAGGCGAGAGGCAGGGATACACCCCAGATGGTCGCCAGCCAATCGTGGGGCACACACACCATTCACACACCATTCACTCACACACTCACACCTATGGGCAATTTAGAGTTTACCAATTAACCTGAGCATGTTTTTTGTATTGTGGGAGGAAACCGGAGTACCCGGTGAAAACCCACGCAGACACGGGGAGAACATGCAAACTCCACACAGAAAGGCCCCAGACCCAGGCCCAAGGCGGGTCTTGAACCTGCGACCTTCTTGCTGTGAGGCAACAGTGCTACCCACCGCACCACCGTGTCGCCATATATATATATATATATATATATATATATGGTATGGCTCCATCTGGTGGTGGAGGTGGGAACTCCATAGCTCAACACAGGTGTGGCTAATGGCTGCTGATTGAGGGCTGGAGGCAGGTAAAGCAGTCTGAGTCTGCCTCTGTTGGTGTGTGGAGGCTGGAGAGCGAATGGTGACATGCGCCTTTAAGGAGCACAACACCTACTGTGGAAGGTTGGGCCAGTGCTTACTTACCTGGAGGAACACTTGTGAGTGATTTGTGTTCTGATGCCACTGACACTGGGACGGTGTCGTTTTTACTGGTGTTTAAAGAGAAATATTATTTTTTCTGTTCCCCACACACAAAGTTTATAATTGTTTTTGAAAACGTGTTCCCTTGCACTAATTTGAATTTCCCTGCTTATGAATCATTATATATATATATATATATATATAGAGAGAGAGAGAGAGAGATGCAGAATGACAACAACCAACACAATAATACAAACATAAACAGATATGGGCATATAACAGGTTTTTATTTGTAAGCACAGGCTGTGGGAAAAGGAGGAACATAGGAAGTGCCAGAAAAAACGCTACAAATACAAAAAAAAAAAAAAAAAACCTTGGCTGAAAAAAAAAGCTATTACAGGAAGACACCGGATGGCAACAACCAAACTGCTTAGTGGTTTTAACAAAGGACCAACTACATGAGTGCATATGTTGGGTAGCCTGCTTATCTTATCCTTCCTATCAGGTCAATTCACTAACACGTTTGTGCTAAACTGCATTACACACATAGCTCAGGGAGCTGCCTGTGGCTGAGAGCAGAAAACCGAGAAGAGGATGAGACTGATTTGGCGCAAGAACTCCAGTGGCTGAGTTCTGGACGAGTTGAACTGGACTGTTGAGACCAGCTCTGATTCTACACTAGATTCAAAAGCTATGGTCAGAGTAGGAGGAAATGAAGATGTAGATGAGTGTTTCAGCAGTGGATGGCTTTTAGCGATATATCAAAGGTTGTGAAAGAGGAATTTCTCTTAGGTCTGAGGTCACATGTCTAGAAGGACGGGAGTGTTTCCATTGATGATGGCTGTGGGGTTGGTTTTGCTGAGAGTGGACTTGGAGCCAATAAGGAGGTGTGCTTCATCACTGTTGATTATGACAACATTTTATTGTGTTTTAACTTCCATTGCAGACAGGCAGGATGAGGTGTGATCTCTTCAGGAGCTATGTCGACCTTTGATACTGAGGACTTGGTGAGCATTATCTTCTATCTCATGGTATCAAAGGCTACACTCAGATCAAGGAGAATTAGGATGTAGTGCCCCTTAAGTGCTTTAAGGGGTGCAGTTTCTATTTTGTGGAATGGGTGGAAAACAGTTATTGCAGTTCAGGAGCATTTGGAGATGGAGTTGGGCCCATAGGTTTAGGAAGTAGTTTATCGGTTTGGATGAGCTAATGAGTTTAAACATGATGGAGAAGGCAGCTGGAGCAAGCTGAGAGAATAGAAATGTTGTAATAGGGAGAGCGGGGTAGGGTGAGGGGCATGAGAGCAGAGGGAAAGAAATGGCACCTTCTGGGACAGATAAAGGGGACAGTAATTAGTAAATTTACATTGTGTAAATATTGTTTTGTCTGCAAAAAGAGGAGGAATGAGTTACAAAGTTTAGTTGGAGAGAGCATCGACGTGTGGCTTGAGGCGGTTGTTTATTATGACGAGGAGGCTTTTGGTTTACAGCTGTAGTCACTGATGTCATAAAATGTACTTATTGGTCATTTTCATACCTAATATCATAGGCCACAGGGCCTTCCAGGGTGAAACCCAGGTAAAAGGATACTTCCTCACGGCTGCATCCGCTTCGGATGTCACCCAGGTAAACTGGGCGCACCGGTATTCTCACGTTGCCACTGTAGTTAACATAAATTTCTCCATTTTCTGATTTTCCTTTAATCCGTAACAGCTTTTGCTGGACCTCTGGCATATTCCATACCACACCACTCTTCCAGAGATTGTGCAGTTTATTCGGTTGACTTTGACTTGTCGCTTGTGGCCTTGTAATGCTGATCAAAGTTTCTTCAAGCCTCATTTTAGAAACTATTCGCTTTAGTCCATTGGATTTTCCAAGGAAGAAGTGAGCAATAGAAGTCCTTGCTGGAAACATGATGACTGATATTTTTGTATGCTGCTGTGCTTTCAAGCTTTTGGTCTTTTCCAGGCCACAGGAGCAGCATTGAGAGGTAGTACAACTCTGTCAAATTTGAGTGTGTACCCTCTTTTTGCAGTGCCTCATTGAGAATGTTGACCAACTGCTCATACTTATACAGCAGTTTGGAGGAGGGTTTCAGGCTGTGTAGAACTATGTTTGCCAGGATGAAGTTAACTGTATCTAACACAGATTTGTTTGTTGATTTTTCAAAGATGAACTGCCATTTTTTGAAAAAGTGCTCCATTTCCAAACTGCTGGCTGTCAAGCACTGCAGAAGTCCAGCAAATGAGTCTGCACGCTTCCATTCCAGATACTGCCTCTGATCCGCTATCTCTTGAGGGAGAGTCAGATTGGGGTTGCTTGCTTTTTCAAATGCTCTCTCCTCTTCTGTTGTACTTAACACTTGCATGTATTTTTTGAAAAACTCTGAAACCTTTCTTTTGTTTCTTATTTCTGTTATCTCCCCAACCACTGACCTCGGCTTAAAGTATGTGAAGTAGTTCTCAAAAAAACTAAAATTGTTCTTTAGCCTTGGCTTCAGAGAGACCAAGAATTTCTCATGGTCTTCCAGGACAGCAACAAACTGGTTAATGTCTGTTTTGCCATGTTCATAGAAACTGCTCACTGGGTGGTGACCTTTGAGAAATTGTAACAATTTGTGTTGGTCACTAGTAGTGAAAAGAGGAAGTGCTTTAATGATGTCAAGAAGGATCATCATGACTTCTGTTTCTCCAACATAGCCTGATGTGTTGTAGACCTTTGGTCTCTTTCTGTGGTGCAGATCAAACAAATCAACTTGTTCATCCTTCTTGGCTAGTTCCTGTGAATCTCTGAATGCATTTACAGCCTTGGTTCCTAATGTTAGGCATTTTTTGAGTGCTTCAGGGGTGAAATCTTTTAAATCTTCAATTTCCTTTTTAAGGTGGCTCTTGTACACTTGTCCAACTGTATCTGAAATGTAGGAATTTGATTTCTTCTCTCGTGCATCCAAAGCCCACTTGAGTGCAGATTCAAAGTCTTTCTCTTTTCTCAAAAAGAAATGTCTAGCTAATGCTTGTGGTATTGTAGCACTTCTGTCAAATCTCTCTATGGCTAGTTTTAAGACTTCTTCAATTTTGCCAGGTCCTCCTTCACCAATGCTTTCAATCAATGGAGAGAAAAACGAGTCTTTGTCATCTCCTTGTTCTTTTCGGTGACGTGTGACAAGCATGCTTTGGATGTTTTGGACCAGGAAATCCTTTCCCATGCAGGATTTGTAGACTTTGTCACAGAATAAAAGGTTAATTGTTATCTCAGCCAGCGAAAGTTTGTGTTTATGGGTAATGACTTGAAGACAGCTTCTTGCAATCATCTGGTGTAAAAATCGTACTGCTTGATAGTTGCCATGCTCTTCAACAGAGAAAGTGATCAACAGTGTAAAATAGGGATTCATTTTATCATCAAGGGTTTCTTGCTTCCAAAGTGGATTTCTTATCCCCACTAATTCTTCACACAGAGAGAGTGACATGTAGGATCCATTGACATATGTGTTCAACAAAGCTAGAAAGGACAAAAGTCTACCTTGTTTGGTGGTGGTGTCAAGACCTTTTAGAGTGTTGTTCACCACATCTGTAATGTAATCTTCACTGAAATTATTTGTCATGATCATGAAGGCATAGAACGTATCAGGCTTTTCATGGTTTTCCTTAAGTTGTTGATGTTTCTTAAAGAATAACATCTGTTCATTGAGTGAGAGCTTGTTGGTGATGAACACATTTGCAAATTGGCTATTGGCTCTTGAGCTCTCAAAGGGAAATTGGGTTCTCTCACAATTCAGTATGATTACCATGAGGCTGTTATGCTGCTTCCTACCACAGGCGACAGTCAGCATGCACTGCTTTAGGTCCACGATATCATCCCAGTTGTCCACCAAGAGGAGAACAGGTGTATAACCTGCCTGCTCTTGTTTGCCGTAGGTCAGCAGCCTCATGACTTGGGCTGCAATTTCATTATTTGTTGCCATCTTGTTTTTAACAACGGCGCATCTGAATTTACTTCTCAGGTTCCATAGAACATGCATCGCTAAAGTTGTTCCCCCACACCCTGGGTGATGGAAGAGCTTGATTGGAACACAAGGATATGTGTGGCCTTCTACAGGCGTGATCAGGTCATATAGCTCTTTGTAGGTGTCTCGTTTGATGAATGGCAGGCAGCCTGGCTTCTCAGAGAGGTAAAAATTCCACCATGAGACTTGTCCTCCTCTGTAAAAATTCTCCTCTGTTTTAATCTTGAACTCTTGAAAGGACTCCAGTGTTTCAATTTCTGTGTTCTCACATTCATTTTCACACAGGATGTCTAAATCAGGCATCAGCAACTCATCTTTTTTTGCCAGTAGTACTGAGCTATAACCTGTGGATGGCAGGTATCGCTCAGAAGATCGTGTTTGAGGTTCTCTAAGCTTTTTAATGGTGCTAGATATTTCATTCAGACTCAATTCGTAGATGCATTTACTGGTGATGTCTTCTAGACAGCGACACTCTATCAACCTTTTCCAAGAGCTGAACACAGTGGAGTTTTTACATATGCACAACATATTGTCGACTCCTTCCAGTGTTCGATACATTGCACAGAAGACCTCCAAAATGGGGCTTGAGATGTCAGTAACTTCGGAGTGAAGAATGAAGAGTACTAAGAGTCCATCTTTGGAAAGTAAGTCTGGGTTGCAGAGAAATGAAATCATGGTGTTGGTATCAGCAGAACGTTTCTTAATCCATTCACTGGGTGTTCGTGGTTTGTCTGTCTCGTCCTCCTCGTTCACTCGTCCATTACAGAATACCCAACTTGTTTGCTTAAACAAGTTCAGCTTTTCAATTACTGTAGTTGCACTGACTTCTTGAGTGGTGTACATACGGGGATAGTGAAGATTGGCAATGCGATCTCTTCTGTAAAAATTGCATGTTCCGTTCAGATCAGACTCTGGGTCAAAATCAAGTACAGCAAACAACTTCATGTCTTTCAGAAAATCCAAGTGCCCAAGTTGGGTCGAATGACATTTGTCCGTGACAGCAATGAAATGTGTGTTCTCAAATGTATCTCTTCCACGAGTGATCAGCTGTTTTAGCCTTTGACCCTGGTGGCCTTGGTTGGTCTGTCTTTCACATTTTTCCTCAGCTGACTTGCGTGCTAATGTACAGCATTTGATCTTATCATTAAAAGTCTTCATCCTCTCTTGGACTCTTCGAGGATTTGGATCTGCTAAAATATTGATTGACCTTGAGCCATCCCAGACAAATAAACATTCAGTTTTGGATTGCTGTTTCTTTTCTGTTGATGAAATACTCAATAGAGTATAGAAGAGTTTCTCTTGTGTCTCAGAATATGTTGGAACAACATCAACCTCAATCACCCATTTGTCTAAAGTTGTTCCTTCTTGGCTATGAATTTGGATGAATTTAGGAGGCCTTATACACATCCTGGCAGTATTTATGTGATGTTCTTCAAAATATGCACTCAGACATCTTTCAAACGCTTCATTGTATTTACTGAAGTCCGTGATCTTGTGCCCAACTATCTGACCATGTCCCTGTCCTGGCTGGTTACTCACTCCAAAATGAATGGTTCCATTGGTTCGGGAGTTCATGCAGCTTGATGAAAAACAAAATGCGTCCTTTGTGAATTCATAAAGAATTTCTCTTTCACTGGCCTCATTTTCACTAGGCAAGAGCTGGTACTCATGGACAGGATCAAGAAGATTGCCTGGACCTGCTACAGGAGGAAGAATGCCATTCTTTATGTAAAAAACGGAGCTGTCGCTTTGGTCAAAGGGGCGGAGTGTACATTTTGGCCCCGTAAGTTGCAGAATCACTGCATTGTCACTTGCTTGTGCAGTATGTAACTCCTCGTTTGTTGCCTCCTTAGCGATTACAGATCGTATTCTGTTTCTTGCTGTTTTTAGCATCGCGACTGTGGAGCTCATACTTTGAATTCCTGAATCTGACGACATTGTTTCAACTTCCATAACTTCATCCATATTTCCTGACATATCCTGTGTCTTTGTAGGTTTCCATTGTTTCCCTTCTCTGTATTCATAATGACCTAACAAATTCCTCTTGAACTTCTTAACCTGCCGTATGATTTGTAGTGCTGGTGCTCGTGGAACACCCAACTCGAAGAGGTCTTCTTGCTCATAAGATAGCAAGCAAGCTCCTGACAATTCTTGGTCATAGAGATTCTGTGCCATTTGCTCTGGTACTCTAAGTTTAACAATCAGCCAATCTTTCACATGTTGTTTGGTCCAGTCCTCCATCATTGGTGGGAGTGTGAGGTTATATTCTCCCTGTACACCAAGAAGTTAAAACAAATAAATAGAGATGAATATTTTGAGTACAAGCAATCTTTCAATACAGAAACTAGAATAACTAAGATATCTTAGTCTTAACCTACAGTTTTTACCTGTGGCCCACCGACAGGAAATTCTTCTACAAATGGTTTCCTGAACACAGAAAACAAGGAACACTCTTAGTTACAGCAACATATTTTAAATTGACTTCGATTCAGCCAGACAACAAATACATGGGCATGTATATTGTGATTTCTTACACTTACTATGTGAGTTTGCCTTGCTTCACTGTTATCATATTGCAATTATTATTCGGAGTCACAAAGAGAAATACTCATCACTATATATACTGTTGTGTTTGAAAACATTTTTGTCACCTGGGGTCACTTAAATCAACACTAAAAGTTCCATGTAAGACAAAAATTTGGTTCATGTATGTTAATGGATCAATTGACTTTTGACTGGTACTGTATATCCATATAATTCTATGTGTGCTAAATATATTGAAATGTATCATTAAATAAGTTCACATACCTTAAGCTTTTGTTTAGTCAGAGACAATTGAGGTGACCATTATGTTATTATTATAGAGTGAGTTTTGACAATTATGCTGAGAAAATCAACAATTAAAACCACTTAAGAAGAGTTTGTAGAGAGCTGCAGAAATGCCCTGAGCATAATTAGTAGGGTATACAATGGTATTGTCAGGTTATAATAGCTCTACTATGGCTACACAATTGTAGATTAGCCACTACATGTGAAGCATTTAAATACATGTTTTACTGAAACTAACACTATAGATTCATTGCAATATTAAATGTAAGAGAAGATACAAAGTCTTACATGTCTTCTGCTTTTCCAGAGTTAAAATTCATTGGCAGAATTAGTGAATTCGTAGTCTTCGGAGGCCAATAATTTGGTGACAAACATCTCTCCTTGCCGTCCATGCTGTCTGTCTCCACATATGGAGGATTCCTAGAAGTATATTAAAACATAACCATGCATGATTTGCTATTTTGCAGGATGTCATCAGCTAATTTATAGTCTGTTTGACAAAGATTTAATCTTGTGTCTTACAGCTAATAAGAAGAATGGAAGACGGCTGCGTTGGTAATTTCCTAGTGTGTCCCATAATGCAAAGGGCTGGACTCCTCTGGTGGGGTAATTTGCAACTCTAAAGTATCAGTGGTGCAGGCATTTGCTGTTTTGACTCCTCCTCTGATCATGTATTTGGACGATCCTCTTGAAATTTCCAGACTTCCATTGTCACTGAAATTAGAAGGCCAACTTCCTATGTAAAGATGTTGAAAGAGAACTTTGAGACTCTGAATTTAAAGTTTTATTGGGTTGCATGATTGCCACAGCAAGTGTTTGTAGCCTGAAGAACCGATCTTAGTCTGGCAGTTTCTACACCTGCTGGGCACTAGGTGACATGCAATGCCACTTGGGTGCCTGCCAAGCATACATTAATTTCTTTGCTTTAAAAGGGAGACAACTAGCTCTAATATAAAAGTATACACTTACACCAGCTGCCACTAAGTACGCTGATGTGACAAAGATTGTGTGTGTGTGTATATATATTTACTTATTAACTTAAAACTCTATATCAAGTCACAGTGGCATTATGTGGTGTGAATATTATGTGAAAGTAACAGGTTGTTATTTGTTAATGTTATTTGGTCAGAAAGACACCACAGCTAAAAGCTAATAACATTCCATCTTTTGTGCATGTGTTTCTCTGATTACACAAAAGTTCAAGCGGTGGTGTACGTGTCCAGCCTCATTGTTTCACCCACAGAACTGCACCTGGTTTGTATTGATATATGTATTGATACTAATTATGAACATACCCATCTGTGTTGCTGAAATATAAAGGCTCCTCTTTTGAAGCCTCGCTCATCACAGAGACACAGCTTAAAGAGCTGTCTTGTTTCCTCTGCGTTGCATCCATCTTTGATTTGTCATGAGGATGGCGACTGCAGGCCTCCTTTACTTTCTTTTCATTATCTCCTGCAGTACAAAGGGAAAAGTCTGTCAAAGCAGATACTGGACAGGATAGACGTTCTTCCTTTATGCCAAAGTCCTTTTGTATTATCTCCTGCTAAGTCAACATGTCATAGAAATGTGGGGGGGAAAGGGGCATGAAGCATTTCCACAATGTAAAACATTAAAAAAAACAACAGTTTTACATAGATTTGCGCATTTTGAGGGAGTGGCATTACCTAGCTATGGCAGCGTGCCACACACACACACACACACTTTTTTACATGATTTCCTTGTTCACCACAGATGTTCAGATCTGTACTGGAGGAAAAACTTAAATTCTCAAACCTTCAACACAACTATTAACACTTGTTATAACCTGTCCATCTACACAAAGGGAGTGGCAGTATTGGGATTTAGCAGACTTTTCCCTTAAATTAAACTCACTACCAATACATATTTTTAAAAACATTTGATTTTGGTGCTGCAACATTATTTTTAGGGGGTATTTTTTTGTAATAAGCTCACAATGTATCACTGATTTAACCTACTGTTTGTTTTTAATTCTCTCAGTAATACTTCGTTCAAGTAAAATCTGAGTTGGGCACACCTGATCCAGTCTATCAGCATTCCAGTCTGGTTAGACTGGGTAGATGATCCGGGTAGTGGAGGAAAGTACATTTAGTATTAAAAGAAGTAAATGTACACTCACTTTACTTTCCACATTTTATGTAGTGATTCAAAATGCAGTATAATATAACACAGTCTGTATAATGAGTGTTTACTTTGAGTACATTTTGCTGATATTTTTACTGGCATAATATTTAAGATTTTTAGTGATTGAATATTTTTTTCACAATATTTCTGAGTACATTTTTACCTAATGTAGCTGAGGTAGATACAGAATAGACCCATTTCCATCACACCAAAGCCCTGTGTATTATGCTGAGACAACATGTAAGGGAAAAAATACTTGAAGTACTTTCACAATATGAAACCTTTTAAAATAAGTTTTACGTAATTTTTGCAATTTGAGGGAGTGGCGTTACGTAGGCATGGCAGATTGTTGGATTTCCTTGTTCGCCACAGATAGTTCTGTACTCAAAGGAAAACTCACTTCAAATCTTCAAAACTTTAACACTGATTCACACATGAACAAGAAGAAACCTGTTATAACATGTTCGTTTGCACAAAGATTGTAACAGGAAAATGAACTCGCATCAGATGAGGATTCCAAAAGGTTTCTTACCTGCCTTTATCTTGCCTTTATCTGTTCATGCTTCAACGGATCAATGTGGCGAATCATGTGTATTTTCAACTTGTAAGACGATACTGAATGTTTTTTGATTTGGTGTCTGACAGGTAACTGAAAGTGTTCTCTAGCTCCTCCTTTTTATATGTGCGTGCACATTACTATTCCAATAAGCCAGTGTGACTGCCTAACCACAGGCGTGCCCAAACCTTTCCCTGTCAGGCAAAGAAGGGACTATATAATAATTCAGGTGATGAGGGAACATTATAAGACTCCCATTATTAATATTAATATTTGTGCATGTGTGTTAAGTCCACAAATAAAAGTAATAAATGCCCCCTAAAAGTCTTTAAGGGATAAAGTATGTGGGCTGGTGCTGTTATGGCTGTACAAATGTGTTTGTGCTTTGCTTTTAGTATAAAGTATGTAGGGTTTCTTTCGTAACCATAGCAACATAGAAGCATTGGATGCTGGGAGACCGGTGACGGGTGTAAAAATAAACACGGTAACTAACAGCGTTTAGTGTTTTTGTCAGTAACGGATAGTCTCACTAATGACTTTTCCCCATCATTACGACACCGTTGTCTTTGCTTCTTCCACTCGCTGCAGCATTTAACGCCACAGAAGCTTTTTAAAAGCAAGAAGAAACTCCTGCTGCTGTTCAACTCATAGCTGCTCCTCTCATCTCTCTGTGGGGCTTCAGAGACAATCAATACATCAAATAATGAACAAAACGTGCATTGGTTATATCAGTAAGCTATTGTATTTACAAAAGAAAAGGGCTTCATCATGTCAAGATGCTCGTCCTCTTTCTAATGTCTAAAGCAGCAAAATACCAAGACAGCAGAAGTTACTTTTATTCAAGGTTCTACAATTAATGAACAAGAGCAAATAAATGACAGCACAGTGATACATATTGCATATTGTCGCATCATAAACGCATCATTGGTTTATTCTAAGCTCGTTTGCCCCCCCCCCCCCCCCCCCCCCACAGTATTTCACCTACAGCTCGTTCTCAGATTGACCTTGTCCTCTGTTGCTTTTTCTTGCCACTCTAGACCTGCTCTTCACAAAGAGGAACAATCTGTGAAACATGAAATCCTGTTTTCATCTTTAACCACATATAATCTTGCACTCGGTTTAAGTGAGATCTGCATGTTTATATTTGCCATTAAAACTTTCTAACCCCACTCCACAACTGTCAACCTATATATCAAAGATTATCAGTGAGTGTTTTTTTTAATCAATTTAATAATTAGACTCAGAAAAGCTGCATTTTCCTTGACTCAGTCCAGTAACGATGAGTCTGAAGGTTTGAACTATTGAACTATTTTATCTTCATCAACTTCCTACATGGGATCAGAAGACACGAGAGGCCTCTACGTAATTTACAGTTTCAGCTAAACAGAAAAGTGCACAATCTTGTACAATGGGAATGTGAGAGGACACTTTATTTAAATTCAGGTAAAAAGACAGATGGTCTAGTCCTGATGGACACAAGTGTAAAACATAACTGTATCGTGGCAAACGAAGCGCCACGACCTGAACCCAAAACGCAGGCCACATCCACAATCAATGTTTAAAGGAAGAGAATATATATTAAGAATCCTCATGTTTGGCCAGTAACGAGTAGCGCTTTATTCCAACACTCGCAAAACCATCATACTATGAGGCTGAGCAGCAGAGGAATGAGGAAAATATGCAATTGTGATTTTTTTTCTGTCCAATATTGTCTTGTCTCAACTCAAAATGCTCCACAGCCTGCACTCAGCTGATGTACTGAACGCTGAAGGCTAAACAAGACTCAACAAGGTGTCTGCTGAAGTCTGAGCATGGTGCTGATGATCTACCAAGAACACTTCATAAGAGTAATATTTCAAATTTATTCACAGGCAATTCACCAAATACTGGTTGCAGATTTTTTTTTTGAGTTAAAATGTGATAAATATATCATCAACTCATTCATTCAACTGACTTGTCTTAACTTAAACGGATAATTTGGTTATAGTTCATGTCATATAAATCATGCATATAGGAGTAAATTCCTGAATCTGTTTCTCTGTTTAGTATATTACTGTAGTTGATACTACGTACACACGAATGATAATAAGCTTAAGGCAGATTTGTTTTTATCCCACAACAGGATATGCAAAGTACTCCTTAGTTAAATATAATAAATAAATATTATAAAATAATATAAAAGATTTGCAGATGATATTTTTCATAATGGCGTTTCCTGGACTTTTTTCTTAAGTCAATAATGTGCCACAAACAGTAAAAGAAAAATGCATCCTTGAAGAATAGTGTTTTGACACAATGAATTATTTATCCTATTTATCTATCTATCAGGGGCGACACGGTGGAGCAGTGGGTAGCACTGTTGCCTCACAGCAAGAAGGTCGCAGGTTCAAGACCGCCTTGGGCCTGGGGGGTGGGGCCTTTCTGTGTGGAGTTTGCATGTTCTCCCCGTGTCTGCGTGGGTTTTCACCGGGTACTCCGGTTTCCTCCCACAATACAAAAAACATGCTCAGGTTAATTGGTAAACTCTAAATTGCCCATAGGTGTGAGTGTGAGAGTGAATGGTGTGTGAATGGTGTGTGTGCCCCACGATTGGCTGGCGACCATCTGGGGTGTATCCCTGCCTCTCGCCTTAACGCGCTGGGATAGGCTCCAGCAGACCCCTGCGACCCCGAAAGGGAATAAGCGGGATAGACAATGGATGGATGGATGGATCTATCTATCATGCTGTTTGATAATGGAATGCAATATTGAAGTTTATACACATTTAGTAGCCAGACAAATGAAATAAAATATTAGAAATGCATACAGGCAGTGTGTTCATATGGAAAATCTTCATTCTCTCCTCTTTTTATTTATGGCTACTTTTGAATACAAGATTGGCATTTACCCCGTTTTGTCAGGTGATTGTAAAAGGTGATGGCAGACAGGCGGATTGCGTCGTAAGAATTCTTATTTCAAACTGTCAACGTTGTCCAAAGTGCACTTGAGCAAGTGGTGCCAGCTTAACTGGAGGCACTGAAACTTTGTTCACTAGTCTTAACATGATATATCACTGCCACAGTGATCAATTCTTGTGCAAAAGCTGAGTAAAATCAGAAAAATATTTAGTGGCTACAGAAAATCCTGCATTAAAAAAAATCCCTGAAACCTATGTATGTGTATGTGTTGGAAAATGTGTGAATAAATCCGACTTGTAGTAACTTGCAGATCGTAACTCCCCATCAAGAGAGACTCATGCACATTTACCCACGAGGTGGCAGCCCAATTACACTGATTATTTAAATCTCCAGACATGCTGACTTGGTCCATCAGGATCTAACATTAAATAATGTTTTGTGTTCTACTACACATCTAACATGTCAGCATTTGTACACACAGTCCAGTCTGTGGAAGCAGAAAGGGGGAAAGACTGAGTCAAAGCATTTGAATGAAGGTCATAGTGTTGCTGAAAAGAAATTAGGATAGAAATGTTACCTGCTGTAATCATTCGACTTCTAATGGCTGATGATAATGAGAGAAAATTAAGAGAAATAAATTAAGAGGACATGTTGTTTTATTTGTTAAAACAGAAGCCAATCTACCACAATAAAGGAAATGCAACTTTTATTTCTTAGCTCTGTAAATTCCTCCAGTGACCCTTCATTCTAAATAGTATGCAGTCCTTTCAATTAATTAAGCCTCCCACGGAGCAATTTTTGTGTCTAAATGCGGTGCTTTATGGCTGGGACCCATGTTTCAAGCCCAGGGGATTAAAGAGGATTGGAAATGACATAATTGATTGAATTAATTTTATACCCAAAATACACCTATAATAATAATAATAATTAAGGAACCCAAACCAATCGCTTTGTGCAGTAGACTCTGCTTTCATGTGGGCAACTATTAAAATGACTTGGACACTTGAACAACAGTTTTTTCTGGGATCAACAGAGTAGACCAGAGAAATGCGTGTGGCACCAGGCCAGCTGGCTTTAACAGAGGAGTGACAGGCTCCTGGTACAGCAACATTCATGAATCATATTATTGCACCATCGCAGCTCTACTGTACCATGTTATGATGGGTTTTTTTTTAATGGCAGGTGGTACAAGCATTAAAGGATTATGGAAATTTCCTGAAAAATTACCATGGGAATGTGTTGAGTGCTGGTTTATGGACTGACTGGTAAATGGACTGCATTCATATTGGACTTTTCTAGTCTACCAACCTGTCAAAATTGCTTCTCCTGCCGACTTCTTCACTAGAAATTAAACATGAATTATTCAGAACAATGCTTTCCTACACAGACCTTCATAGTTCCTTGTAGGTTTTAATGGCTATTTCATTTAAATTGGGTAACAGCTGGCAAATGCTCATCCACAGCTACGGTCTTTTTATCAAGCACATATATTTCTTTTTAAACCCATGATACAGATATTCTGTCTCTGAGTATTTAACCATTACATATTGGATGGGTCATCTCACTGGTTGTTTTTAAAACTAATCTTGAAACCCATTTTTTTACCCACTGGCTTTTAACCTAGTTGCGACCTCGACCGGTTTTATTGCTCTATGTATTTCTTTTGTTTCCTATTGTTGTGTTTTCTTGCTGCTGGTTTACACTTGTGTATGTACAGCACTTTGTTTCAGCTATGGTTGTTAGACCGCTTTATTAATAAAGTTAATTTAATTTCTTTTGGAATTACTTTGGAATACAGCAAAAACACTCCTTGCTTTGCAGTCAAGTGTACCCGTTTCTAATTGGGGGAACGCACATGGATGTTAACCCAGTCCTTGAATAAATACTGTAGTGGATACATGTCGATTTGCTCTGTGCTCGTGCCTTTTCTTCACATCCTCTTACGGTCGCTGCTGTGCTTCGTGTGTGCGTCTCTCTGAGCGCCCAGGCACCTCACCCCCTCCAGCAGCATGGGAGTCCCGTGGTGGGGGTCTGGGCAGGCAAGGAGAAATTGAAATGGATAAAATGGAAAAAGAATGTGTTAGATAAATGATCTTTTTTTTTTTAATTCAGTCCTGGTGTGATGCTTGCCAGTTGTGAGATAAAGAGGTAAAAAATACATTAAGCTGAGATACTGGAAGAATGACCTTTGTTAGGAAACCTAAAGAGCCAACAAGAATGAATTATTAGATTGTTTTCTATATTTTAAGTGTATAATACTCCTTCACTGTAATATCCATTCTCAGTATACTGAATGCATCAAGTTCCACATTACTAGCTTCACCCAGTAATGTGAAGCATGAATAGGGCTGGGTGATTAACAAAGAGGCAATTTATTGAAAATTATTAATTTTTTTCCTGTAAATAAGAAGTTTTTAATTTCTTGGCTTGGTAAAGAAGGTTAAATATAATCAGTTTATTATTATAATTATTAAATAATAAATACTTTAATGTGGGTGATATAATTACAACACATTCATGTAAAATACTAAGAAGAAAAATACATTTTATTTTAAAGCTCCTTTCTGGCACTTATGGACACCATACAAAGACAGACAGTTAAAAACATAAGAAATATACAATCTATAAAAACAATAAGATAACATTAGTCCATACTGGTGATTAATATTCTTTTTTTAATTACAACCCATGAAAAATGACTTGGTGTTTGATTTTATGTTTAATCTCCTATCAAGGGAAATATGATATTTATGAGCCAAGGAGGGAGCAGCATTGCTTTGTTTTTTTTATGCCAAACTTGAGTTATGCTATGGTTAACTTTACCAGATTTAGGATGCTCATTTATTTTGTGCTCCATTTATCTCAAATGTCTCTCTTTTTTCAGCACAACCTGTCATCTTTTTTTTTTTCCTCGCTGATCTGGCACATTCTGGGTGATGCGTCAGCATGTCGGACTCCACTCACATCCCTCCTGTGTCCGCCCCTTCTCACACATCCACAGGGTGAAAAACAGCAGAGAAAAAGATAAACTAACTAGACATTGCTGTACTTTATAGTCTCTGGCATCTCTCTCTCTCTCTCAAGCACCCTGCCTGTGTGTGTGTGTGTGTGTGTGTGTACTTGTAGGTGTGTGTGTGTGTTACTGTAGGTGCAATAAAGCTAAGTGATTCCGCACAAAAGTTCTCAATCATGATGCCACGATGGTGGAGACTCAGTGGATGATTGAATCGTCCATCAGTGATGGACGACACCTGAGCCACTGGCCCAACCCTCGACTGACTCGACAAATTGGAACAAATACAAATATACCGTTACACTCCTAGAAATATCACATATCAAAGTATACTTCCTATCCAGAATTTTTCTACAGGGATGTTCACCCTCACAACTCAACTATTTAATTGAAAACATGATCCATAATACAGGTTAACATGGACAACTGAAACACCAAATTACATTAAAAGGCTCCATAATGAAATATTAGAGTACATTGTTTTTCTATGTATATGCACTTACCAATGACCCTGGCCTGAAGTCTGACCTTCAGACTGCTATCTTTTCTTCCTCTGGTTGCCATAGTGATCTCCTCTTGCAGTACCCCCTCCTGGTGAGTCCTGTACTCGCACGTGACCTTTACTCCTCCTAAAGAGAAGTGGGGGGGGGTTCAGATGAGCTCTTGGACTTGGACTTGGCTGGAGGAGATGAGGGAAGTGATACTAAGGTGCAGATGAATAAGAAGAGATAGGATGCGAGGGCGACAGTAATCTACTTCATTCCTCCGTGCAAGGTCATCAAATGAAATGCTGGCACAGTTGTGTGTTTTTTATCAGTGCATTATACACCACCTGTTTGTTTGCATTGAACAGTTTTAAGCCCAGAGCTGCTTTTGGTTGGTCGGACGTAAGCTGAAGTTACCTTACTGGGAAAAATAGAGGGCTGAGCAATGCTAATAGGGCAGGTATCATGAGCCACCAGGCTTCTGGAGCTCAAAATTACCAAAAGAATACTCCTGGGATAGGTTGTTACGGATTAGAGAAAACCTCTGTGGGGAAACCCCGAGAAATACAGTGCTGGGGAACAGCAGGCTATGAGAGGATATTAGCTGCTGGCTCATCCTGCTTTGCTCCATGCCAGGCTCTAAACTGCCTAACCTCAGTTCCTCTGGCTCTGGTAACTGACAAAATGGTGGCGGGCTGCCTGAAAGAATATAGCCATCGATTATGCCAGCAGGCTGACCATAAACCGGGATATGTTAACCCGGGGGTCAGTTCAAATTCCCCCCGTGTGTGTTGTAATTAGAGAATTTCTACTAATGCAGTCTCTTTGTTTAACCTCTATGTCCTCTATGCAATTGATCAGGGAGAGACTCTACAGAAAGCAGGAAAAGGAGAAAAGAGAGGCAGATGGACGGAGTGGGAAATGAGCCAATCAGCACGCAGTCCAGCAAGTCATGATGAAGGGAAGATACAGAGGCCTGGCCAGCATCACTGCACCGGTTTGGATGGAGTTTGAGATTTTAAAAATAGATGTTCCTGTACTTATAATACATTAGTATAGGAGCTCTACTCATGGACAAGAAATATATTATTCTCATTGGAAGGTTACAGTAGGTAGACTTTCTCCTTTTTCTCCTAATTGGTGCAACTCAGTCTGTGCTGATCTTGCCTTACCCTCCATTGTGGAGTTAACTTGATGGATCCGGAGGCTGGCGGGCCTGCGTGTTGACGAGGAGGAAGGTAGACAGGAGAGCTCTTTGCCCAGTGTGGGGACATCTGGGACAGTGAAGACAATCTCGTAACAATGGTGGCTCTTCAGGAAACCAGCCTGGAAAAGAAGAAGAAGAGGTTAACACCAGTATAGTACTGGGAGCTTTAGTGAGGTAAAAAGGCCTCGACACACCTTGACTAAGTAGCTGCCGTCCTTTTCTAGGACAGCGATGAGAGTCGAGAGGTTCGACAGGTCGTCTCTGCGCGTTGGAGAGCCGGGAGGCTCGTTGTCATCGGGGAAATGCACGCCGCCTGCTTTAGAGGTGGAGCCTGGTAACAGAGAGAATAAGCGACCAGAACAAGATTTATGAATTTATAACAAATGGAAACAACTACTGTCTCACAAGTTGGAATGACATTTTCCAGCAGAACCTTGATTCTGGGAAGGCTATCTAACCTCTCAGGCTCAAGGACCTCGAATTATAAATTAAAATCCTTTTTTCTTTAAAATCTCTTCTTCTAAAAAATGAATTATTCAGGCTGGGAAATATAGTGCAAAAATATCTACTTCTTAGCTCAGGTGAATCACAGACTACGGCGCCAAGAACAGCTCAGAACAATGTTGGAAACTAGTAAATGAACCTCATGTTCAAAAATAAGTAGCCACTGTATAAGAAGTGGGCATCATATTCTTGTTTTTTATGTAGTTTACATCAAGTGTGAACAATAGCATCTGTGCTCTGAATTTCTAGAGAACATCAGTGATTGCTGAAAGGTCTCATTTCTCTCTTCAGAACATCCACTTATTTAAAAAGAAGGGGAGGTTATCTCTATCGAAGAATCATCAGCTTTCCCTACAAAGTAAATCATGGTGGTCAAAAGTGGAGCGACTATGTGAACAGTCAGAACTGCATTTCTTCACACAGTGCCCACGATTTAAATCCGTCAGGGAACAGGGTCTTTCGAAGATTCCTCAATATGCATCAACAACTGAACAACTGCTAAGACTAAAAATAGAACTGCAGCAAACAAAGGAATGGGACGCGTTTTCTGTCTGGCCAAAGTAAGCGAATCAGACTGATGTATAAATGTAATACTGGTTATATCCTGCACAGATGTTGCGCACACACACACACACACACACACACACACACACACTACAGAATATGAACTGACCTCTGGGGTTTCAGACTTGCTTTTTTAGCGACAGATCCAGGGTTATGATTCGATTACTGGATCAATGGTTAGCGTTATTCTTGCCAGGCCGATGCCTCCAGGCAGTTTGCCTCCATCACGCCAGTTATCGTATATGACAAATCTGATGTTGTGTTTTATTGCTGAACTATTTTATTATTTAGAATCTCTTAGAGTTATGGAACAGCTGAAGCTGAAAAAGTAGGCTTTCTTGACGAGAAATGTCAGTGAAGCTATGATTAGAGCCTTGAAGATGGACTGATACACCACTTTTGACGTCCAAGAAAGGGCATTGAACAAACATGAACACAGGCGGCGTTCAACGTACCTTTTCTTCCTGTTGCCATGGTAACGCAGTTAGGAAGTGGGAAGTGTCAGACAATACCTGAGTGATGTCATCACTGAGGGCCTGAGCATGAGGACAGACAAGGAAGGGTGTCGTTAGGAAATGAATGGATTTCTGAAGACAGGACAGTCTGCGATGTGCTTGTATTAACTTCAATACTATATTGATCTTACATATGTGTTTGTCCTTTTTTATTGTCCTATTTGTTTTTTATTGCAAAAGTTTCCGACATAATTCATACAGGTGGCCCACAGACCTTCATCTGTTCAGTTCTGACAGAGACTGTGAAAACTGAACTGAAAATGCTACAGCAAGAAGGAGCATCTGCAAAGGGATTATTCAGAGGTTTTAAGTGTACTGCAAATAATCTTTCTTTTCAAAAGTATAAGATCAAAAAGTTAAGTTAACATTAAGTTTAGATCTTCTGTATTTGTAGGCTTTTAATGATAAATGAGGTTAATTCTACTTATATAAAATTATTACATTAAAAATGTACTGATTCTGCTATGATATGATTAATCAGGTGCACCATAACAGAAATGTGCTGTTATATATTGAGTCCAATTGTATAATTTAATGTAAAATATTCTATATTAATGTTTGCAGTTTTTGAAACCGATTATTTTACATTTGACATATTATCTATCCTAAGTTGTTTTTTTTAGATGTTATAAGCATTTGTGTGAAAGGTGCCTAATTTTTTGATGCAGTGCTATTAGGCTACTCTATATATATCTTAAAGTATCTAAAACTGTCTCCTCAAATATTGTCTCCTATAATATTATATTTAGTGAATAATCCAAGTGTAATAATAAAAATACTCTATTAACACTAATCAGGTCTCTCAAAATGTAGATGTTGTGTTCATGTTTTCTTCTCTTCTTTTAAAAGTCCATTTGTATCACATATATTAACAAAAATCACGATTTTGTGGAATTTTATTTATAAGCAATGTCAAATGATGTAAAAAGAACGAGAAATTCCAAATAATGAATCCACCTAGAATATAAAAACTTAGTTATGGAACGTGTTTTTGATTTTTTTAAAAAGAGTTTTTAGTTTTACACCAAAATAGTAGTTTTGCTATTATTCCATTATATTACACACTCACAGTAGCGACTTTTACTTTTTACACTTAAAGTATACACTTTGCTAACAATGCTTACAGCGTTTTACTGGAAGTAAGTGATTTTTTTTCATTGAGTATTTTAAAGACAGTCAGTAGTATATATATTTAAAGTGTTAAGCGTCGCAGTAACGCAGAAACCCGCAGTAACAACGGCTGCGACACACGCAGAAAACCGACGACGGTCACATAAACCTACGTTTAGAGTGTGTGTTTAGTTTTTTTTTGTTTTTTTTTATATAAATATAACGCCGCAGCGATTTAAACCGCAGCCGTTTGCGGTACGGAGCCGTCTCCCGTCGCAGACACGCGTCCTCGCGTCAGGTCAACCGCGCCCCGCCGCCGCCATGGAAACGGCGAGAATACGCGAGACGTACCGCACCCGTCGTTCGGTGAGGATGCGGGAAAACCTCCGCGGCGCTGCTCCGTGCGGGCAGGAGCTCCGGTCTGGTCCTGGTGCTTCAGCGGTTCTCTGCTTACACACACTCACACACACACACTCACACATAGACACCCTCACGCGCTCACACGCTCTCAAACATGTGTACTGCGCGCGGGCGCGTGTCCTCTGACGCGCGCCTGACGTCACGCGCGCGGTTTAACACATAAGTCAAGTCACGACGCGCGAGCGCACGATCACCGACACCATCCCTGTGTAAAAACATCGCAGTATGCAGTACTTCTACCCTGCAGTACTTTACTCGGTATTCTATCTATATGTTTTACTTGGGTAGTTACTGATGATACACATTTCAGAACATTCAGAAATTCACAGATTTGTCCCAGTGGGCTTTGCAGTTTGTGCAACAGCAGCACAACATCCTCTGTCCTTAGCCCTCATATCATACAGGGAAAAAAAACTTCATATGCTTTAATTTTTTTCTAGCTGGTTCATTTGGCTTAAATGGCAGTTATAGTTGTTTATCATCTTCATGATAGTGGAAATTAAGTGTTGAAGAAAGCATATAAATGGTGAAAAGTATTGGTCTGAGCATAGAACCTTGTGGAACTCCGCGTCTAACCTCTGTATAATGTTTATTTGACTGGGAGATATTGCCTAAACCAGCTTAATAAATTACCTTCCTAAGGTGGTCTGACATATCAAATGCAGCAATGAGGTTAAACAGACCCAGAATGGAGATGAGTCCATTATCTGACAGAAATTTTAAAGAAATTAAAAAAAAATACTATAATTATAACACGTATGTATAAATAGTACTTTTACGTTTGATACTTTAAGTAGATTTTTTCTGATAATACTTTTTTTTACTTTTACTCAAGTAAAAGTAGAAAAATTGTTGTATTTATACTCAAATATGAGTAGAATTCTTGAATTCAAACTTAAAGAAACTGGGTACTATTTTTTATAAATATTTATTTGTATTTCTTATGTTAGAGTATGACATTGTAAGAAAGAAGTCGAACATGATAAGCATCACCTCTTCTTCTCAAATGAGTTTTAATAACTGAAATAACTAATAATTATGATTGATCAGTTCAAGATAAATTAAAGATCAAATCAAATTCAGCCACAGTAAATGTTTCTGTGTAAGACATCCTGGTCCCCGATCAGGAATCCTTAACCAATCTCCTTGAATCTCCATCAGACGGATGATTATAATCTTGTAACTGGAGTACTATGCAATAAAACACCAAAATATTCCATGGATAATATGGTGATTGGAGAGCTGTGAACAACGTTGGTTCCCCAAGCTCAACTTGGCAGTCGTCCAGATGCCTCAAAGCTCAAAAGAATGAATGACGCTGTAGAAACCCCAGTGCATATCACCTTACCAATTTAGTCCTTTTTGCTGTTTTATATGACAGTAAAACAATTTTAAATTTCCAACAGAGAAACCAATCAATAAGGGAATTTGAAAAAAAAATGCAATAAAAATAGGATACACATGCACAGACAACAGAAGAAGAACAATATTAATACCACCAAAATAAAGGTGCCAAAGACTCGCCACTTTCCTACAACTGATGGCGTCATCATGTGGGGACAAAGAAAATTAGATGAAGAATCAGTAATTTGGCTGTGATTCTGGGTGAAAATTTTTATTTAAATATTATATGATAATATTTGTTTTTTAAATAAACATATGTACACTGCTCTTAGCATCTTATGATGCTTTTTAATCCATCCTTAAACCATTTAAACTGCAATTTTTGATCATAAAACTGCTGCAGCTTAACTGATTTTTTCATAAGAATTTTAAATTGTATATTATTCATATTATTACATGATGGTCATTTTTTTCTCTTTTTAACCCTTTATTACAAATGCTGCTATGCTAATGCTTTTCCTGGTTTCTAGGGGCCTTTTCTACACTAGCACTGTAAAAAGTACAATTTTTAAGTACATTACTTAAGTATTCAGAGGGAAATATGTACTTTCTTCTACATTACCTTTACCGTATTTGCCACTTACTATCAATAGTTACTTTTATATTGAGATTTTACATATTATAGCTGTTGTTTCCTTTTCTTTGAACTTGTACTTTTTATACCTTACAAGAAGGATTTGTAGCCCTTTGACTTTTACTTCAGTGTAAGATCTGAGTACTTCTTTCAACACTGGTCCTGACAGACAAGACACAGTCAGGTATCATCCAGTGATGGAAATTCACTAAGTACATTCATTTTCCAACGTGTACTTTCTACTGCACATTATCTAACATCTGTAGTTACTTTACCGATGAATATTTAATTTTTTTTTTCTTAAGTAAAGTGTCTGAGTATGTCATCTACCACTGTTAACATCGATGTGTGAGTTGATATACTGTATGTGGTCGACTTTTGCCTTTATATTCAAGAGCTTGAGCTGAAAAGCAATTTACAAGTTGTTGGTCAAAACTGATGAGTTTAATAGAAATTGAAGTTAAACCAGAGGCAAAGTCAAAAGAGAAGAGTCATTTTCACATTTTCCCTCCATGGTTGAGAGCCATTCTGTGAGAAGTCACTGTTTATAATGCCAGGAAATTCTCATGGTAATTATCACGTGTTTTGCAAAAAAAAAAAGATAATGAGTCCATTAGAAGAACATGTTCAGCATCACTTTACCTGGCATTTATCACATCTCAGCTAACCAGCTAGTCTCTAACTAGCAGCACAAATAACAGCTTCCTGGTGAAAGAAAATAGCAGACTTGAGTTCTTAAAAGCATACACTATACATAACAAGAACCACATTAATACTGCAATTAATATTGTTAATATTATTCTTATTACTATTAAACACTAAAATGCAGCCAGGCACAACGCTTCAGGCTGACAAGTTCATCTGAAAGAAAAAACTCAAAGTGACATGCAAACGTTCTCCTCGTCCTCCTCGTGTTCGTCGCCATCATCAGTGCAGTATATTTATTAAAAGGAAGTTTTTTTTTTGTTTCTTTTGTTTGTTTTTTTTGTTCACAGTTGTTTATCCACCTCACAGCAGTGGCAGCTCCTATTGGCTCAGGTTTTCAGTATCAGCAGCTGCCATTTGCTGAGCATGGAGAAGCTCTGATTGGTTCTAAGTCTTGTTTGGCACATAATCCAGTTGGCTTCATAACGCTCGTGTGAAAAGGTCATGTGCGTGCGTCTGTGTGTGTGTGTTAGTGGATGTGTGTCATCTGATAATGAATGTCAGTGTGTGCTAATGTGGAATATGTCTGTATATGTCGCTGTATTGTCGACCTATAGACAGGGATGGGCTTAATAATTATTTTAAGTACTGTATTTATATTAATTCATATTTAAGGGACACTCCACTAATTTAGTCCTGCTTAGCCTGTGAAAACAGTTGTATCATGTCTGGGTCTGGAGGAGATTACCAGGACTGAGAAAATGACCCCAATAATGTCAAAGTGCATTCGATAAAGATTCTATCACAGAGTCAACAACACAAATCATCTGAACACACCAGTGACTTACTACAACCATTACATACATATGTCCTGTACATACATACATATATTACACACGTCTGGCTGGGCGATTTGGCCTAAAACATAACATTTGAATGTACAATTTAAACCTTAATTTAATCCTGTTTTATTCTAAAGAAACTAAAAAGGCAACATTTTAAAAGGAACATTTTCTTTATTAACATGATAATAATAATAAATGATTACCTATGTGAACAAATCATAAAAAAAAATCAAAAATTAAAATAAAATAGATTATTTTTAAAAAGCATCTTGGTTTTGCATTCATTTTTTTATTTCTTTGTTTAGTTTCTTTTGTTTTTCCAGAAGTTGTGGTGTTTTGTCCTTCGTATGTTATATTTGCCTGTATTCAATTTAAAAATAAATATATATATATATATAATCAAAAATTTTCAGTTCACTCATTTCACACATTGAAGGAAGGCAAAAACGTAAAAAATAATAAAGATTAAACAAATGAATCCGAAAGTCTGTAAGACCTTTTCTGGCTGAACTCGCTACTGAACTGTACTGGTGGGACCCATTATATTCAAATAATGAAGCAGAGCCTAATTCATGAAGAATGCAAGGTTATTTTCAATTAGATTTAAAGCTTGCCAGATGATGTTAAAGATTATTTCTACCTGCCCACCTGGTGTGACCTAAACACTCTTGGTCAACTTCTTCTCTTCACCTACAGGTGAAACGTTCCTTATCGAACAGTCCCAGGAGCCGCTTGTGCAGTTACCAGGATTTAATCCCCAACTGGGCCTAATGTTCAGTGATGAGGACTTAATCCGTGTCCAGCGTTTTTCTGGTCAATATCCTCCGCTAAATTCCAAAAGGGAAATGAGTTTGACTGGCTTCACATAATCTATAATGGACATCCTGACACCCTACTGCTGCATGCTATCTGACCATCCTATGGTAGAGGAGTTGCGTGTTTTCACACAGCCAATGCAAGTCTGAATCTCAAAATATTATTCATAAAGAAGAGCAACATGAAAACTATTGACTTGAAAGTCATTTCCAATAATACTTCAGTTAAGAAAACTTAATAAGGATACTGTATAACTTGTAAGCACAATACCACCAAGATCCAAAAGCAGTTTATATATATATTTATATATATGTTTATGTGTGAGTCAGAATATTGTGCAATGTAATATTTAAATCTATCTACATTTCATTTAAACACGAGTCTTTGAAACTATGCTTCAGATTTGTCTGTAGAAAAATGAATACATCTGTTAATGTGCTGCTTTCATCCCATTCATTCTCTCGTGTTCCAAAATATGAGAATATGATTTTATATCAATGTACATTAGCCCATCAGCCCATCCCTGTCTATCGTTGTTTTATGTAGGCCTATATATATGTGTGTGTGTGTGTGTGTGTGTGTGTGTGTGTGAGTGTGGCATGTGCCAGTCCATGCATCTCTTGGGTCTGGGTAAAAGTCTCTACTAATTAGGGATTTTCAGGCAGAAATAAGGGAAGCAATTAGCAACAATAACATCATTATCTGTTAACACAATTACTATTATTTCATGGATGTGATTTCTCAGGACATCAGTTTTTGTTCAAAGCACTTGCATGTCATTTAAACCGAGATCTGACTTATGCCCACGATTCCTGATCACATCCCTGATTAATGTTATTATTGCCAGCATCACTGTTGTCCTTATTTTCTATACAAGAGGAGTCTCCATGGCAAAAATCTACGAAACAATGGTGTGTCTGTTTAGTTTACAAAACTGTCAACTGTGCTTAATTGTTTTTCATGAATTTGTGAATGACCCGCCGTCTTTCTTGCCGTTGGTCACGTGATTCGCTTCGTAGGTGGGCAGGTCTTTGCTGAAGCCTGACAAAAGCTTTTTCCAGTCTCTCCAGGCCAGATGTTAGAGAGCGAGATCAGGAGTCCTCGTAGAGATGTGGTTGGCTAAACCTCGGATTGAGAATCAGGGCAGATCACCCACTGTGAGCGGTGATTGGTCTACGAAGGAGATAATCGGTATTTCCATTCACTTTCAGAGGGTAAGGAGTGATGTGTGTTGATTGGCTGTAAGGCACTGGCTCGGGCATGGTCAGGAGAGATCAGTCATGCTGAGGCTCATGGGTAATCCTGGACGGAGGTAAGCCACCGGGACACGACCATTCTCACTGGTCGATCCTGTGATGGAAAGACGAGCTTTGGAGCGCATAGCATCTGTAAATTTCATCTGTATAAAGGGGAAAAAAAAAGATATTACGTTACATGTTTTAATAATCATCAGCTGTCCTGGGAGGACATTAACCTCGAAGGAATGGTTCATTATCTTACTATCTTTCTTTCCATGACTCACATGAGAAGATCAAGATCATGTCCAGACATTAACCTCTTGAACTCTGCTGGATCAATCATCATTGGCTAAAAACCCATTGAGCTGCATTTTACAGTTAGTGGAAAACATGTTTCCAAATTTACTTCTAGAGATTTAGAAAATGTTCTGTTTAATTGAAGAGAAGACCTCTTAACCCTAAGACTTCTAGAGAACTAGACCCCTTAAGCTGTAGATCTCTAGACAACTAGACATCTTAACCTGTAAATCTCAAACAAATACATTGGATCTGTTTACCATTATAACTCATTACTTCTAGGAAAATAGACCACTTACTGTGTGGACCTCTTAGCCTTTTAGACCTCTAGACAACTATACCTCTGAACCTATAAATCTCTAGACAACTAGAGCTCTAAATCTCTAGACATCTTAACTATCACTAATCTTTGTTTGTAAGCATCTTATGAGGACACAACCACTGGGCAAATAGACCCCTAACCTCTATAGCTTTTAAACTCTAGACCTCTTACCCACTGAACCTCTTCACCACTTAAAGTCTAGTCTTGAAATTTGTATAAAAGTAATTATTATTTTATTACTGGATTTTTACTGATTTATTTATTCTGATACACCATGCAATGACTGGATGAAAAGACAGATGTGATGTTTTATTCAATATTCTTTGATTTTTTTGTCTGTATCTCACAGGCGAATTCACAAGAAATGGGTCGGGACCGCTGATAGCGCCTTCATTTCTGCACCATTTGCTGAAAGTCCCATTGAAATCGTGAAAACATGCTCCTATAAATTAAGATGCAATTATTGTTTCACCCTTTCGGAGTTCTTGCCATTATAATCATCAGTGATGCAAAACATGTAGATATACCCTATATGTAAATTAAATATGAAATGAATGGGTTACACATGCACACAGCCACGGAGATAGTAATATAATATTGTTACATCTTAAACAACAGTTTCTGAAGCCACTTAATACAGGTAGCATGTATATGTAAAGAATGAATGGAGAATGTATGCAGGTATGTTTATATGATGCAGAATGATCACAAGTGTGAAGAGATAATAGAGGCAAACCAGATCACTGTGGAAGGGACTGTGACTTTATGACTATGACGTCTTCTAACATGATCTTATTGTTGAGAATATAATAATATACTGACAGACACTACTACTAGACAATATTGAATCCTATCCTTTATTTAAGCGTTTGTGGCACTGAATCGATTTCATTTGGAAATAAAATGTTACCACTATAACTTTAACTTCCAGAGAACAGGAACAAAGAGGACATCATGTCTTTGTGTGGCCTGTGCAAAGATCTGTGGTGACATATGTGAGGCCTTTCCTATCAGGTCCCATTTGCCATTAATTCTTCAGAATGGTGTCTACTCCATCAATCAAGCCTAGTTCTGGCAGTGCAGCATTACACTTCAATCCTCTCTTTCATTAAACAAAAGTTCCACCTCTCTGGAAACAAATCTACAATATATTAGTGTATTCAAGACCAGGAAACACATGAAACAGCCTATTAAGGGGTTGTTTTGTCTAAAATCTAAAATAGAATGGAATTGATGGCAACCGGTGACTGTATATCACGCACTGATACACTGAACATTTTTACCAACTTTCATGACATTCACATACATTGAGATGTATGGTATACAAAACCTTTGCAGCAAAAGCCCCTGCGTAATCTTTAACCCATCGCCGGATCAGCAAAACAGACGATTAATTGGACCCATAATTTAAACTTTTGACACATTTTATTCAGACGTGTATCACTAATTCAGCACGCAGAGTATGAAACCTCTTCTACTCCTCAGTTTCTTACTGTGCTAGACTTGAGGCATGGTGTTCCTCTCCTGGGGACCCAGTGTTTTTTTTTTCAAACCAAAGGGGGGCAGACACATTCGCTTCATTTAAGAATCAGCTAAAGAAATTTCCTTTTTGAGCTTCATGGGATATTCTTACCTCTTCTCCTCTTATGTCCCACTAATTTACATTCAGAACCTGTTATCTTTGTTCGAGTCCTGCCCTGTGTTTTCTTCTCCTGCTGGTTAAAGAGGATCATGTGGGTCAGGCCATACTCTAGGATCTACTAGGATCTAAGCACAGGGGATGTGGTGATGTAACCTGCAATGTATTCAAAGCTAATTGGGTACAAGAGGGATGCACACAACACGGATCAGCTGACACCTTTCACACCAGGATCTCGGACTGCGTGAGTGTAGCCTATCTGCAAGGTATTACCCTCAAACTGCCAGCATAGGTAGTGTACAATCTAAAGAATATAGAGATTAATTCCAACCTTAGAAATTGACAGTGGGCCTCATATTGCTATCTAAAAATAAGGGTCAATAATATCCAACATACCTACAACAAACAGTAATTGCCTCAGTATTTGTGTTCTTGTGACTTGTGACCTCTCACATGCTTGCAGGACTTAAATGGAATAATGAAATTGCAGTTGTATCGATCTCCCACCCCTAAGACTGTCTTGCTTAGCCAAATCCCCAATAACTGTTTTGATTATGGACGTTAATAATTACCAGATGTCATAAGGGAAACTGTAAACAATTGCAATTGTTCTCTCGTTGTCAGCTGCTCCAGTAAATTAACTGATCTCGACAACCACATGGGAAAGGGTTCCTTACTTAACTGAATAGCTTTATTTGATTTGCAATGTGCTACAAAGAAAATATATAAGCTCTGGAAACAACTGGTGTGGTCGCCTAATATACTTTTAATATTCCTACCAATGACTACAACCTGGGCCAAAAAAATGTTTTTATGTAAAAAAAGGTAAATTGGAAGGGGATGTGCTATAATCCATGGTTAGCTGTTCTCTGACCCAGGTTGTCGTTGGCCTGTAAGTGCATCTGTGATCCAAAAACAGAGAAAAAGCCACAAACCATTCAAGGATTAAGAGTTCCCCAGTAGCCAATAGTCCATCTTTTATACGGCTATATTTCTAAAGCTATTAGGATGTTGCCTAGCTGCATCACCAGGGTGGAAACTTCTGTCAATTGTATTAACATGTCATTGACCAGCAGGAGCCACTAATAGCCACTAAAACAATAATTGTTTTAGAGTCCAAAAATTTTACACCAAACCAGATAAACATGTACACGTGTACCAGCAAACTGCACAGAAAAACACAACTTGTGCATGAAGGTAACAACCCACACTAATCAGTGGGTGGGAAAGCATAGGTTATTCACCTACTTATTGGTTTGTTTAACACGGGCAATGCTCATTAATAGATGTTTCTTACATTGCTGCAATCATCTGGAACAGTGCTGACTAACCAACTGGGGTTTTTGTTGCCATTATCAACTGGAAATGTTAAGCTGATTCTGATCCCAGTCCTGGCTTGGCTCATGAATAATTGAGAATTGAGCAAATTCTATGATAACAGAAGTATAAATATGCTGACTGGACCTCACAAATGTAACCACAGGACATTTGCCTTTTTGGGCCACATGGGGGTAGGCTATCCCGTAGTATATGCATTATACAATATAAAATGACCAAGTAAGGATGGTAGGATTTGTAGAACGAATGTAATTGCTTGATGATGCTACCAGTCCAATCTACCCCATCTCTAAAGTGAATCAATGGGGCTGTTTAAAGAAAAGCTGACGTTAAGAGAGATGTTCATGATTGGCCAATGAGGCAGTCAATTAAAGAGGATGATTGGCTAGAAAGAAAAAAAAAATAGAGTGGAGTAGGAGAAACAAGGAAAGGATCCGGAATGAAAACATGGGGAATGTGGAGGTGGGTAAGCAAATAAGGAGGAAAGGAAAGAAAGACAGGATGAGGTGAGGATAGAAAAAGGGGTACAGGAAGCGAGCAAGCTTTTGGGTATTAAGCAAACAAAAAAAGTAAAAAATCTCAGCCATAGACAGTTTTGACCATAACATTGTATGCAGATTTCATCTAGACTCTATTATGCCTCCTCAGTGTTATTATTATTTAGGAACAATTGCTGCATTCGATCATGCACTGGGTATACAGTAAATGATACTATTCTGCAATGCCAGCTAACATCACGATGAACATTTTTGTCATTGCTGGTTTTGATACACAGTTTTAATGATCATCATAATCATCCTGTTAACGTCTGACACCTGTACTGGTGAGTTTAAATGTCATAACAGATTCTACTATAAATTAGCATTTTCCTTTTGTTTGTGTCCATAAAAATCTGCTAAGTAAAGCTGGAGGGAAAAATAGTCCTGTACTAGACTATAATGGCTATTGTGATGAATTTAGCAAAAATTATACAGTATGTCCACAGCATTTATTAAAGAGATTTAATTTTTTTGAAGCAAATGAAGGTGGGCCAATGAAAAGCAGTTTTCCATTGATGCTGTTATGCACCACCACAATATGAATGCAGTTTCGTGTCACTTTGATAGTTAGCACAAATGAATGGTCCAAACATCGTCTATGACTGTAACGTGAGGAAGGTTTTAGCCATCAATCATCACTCTCCTACCCGTGTTAGATCTTGACGCTCTCAATTCCATAAACGTTGTAGCCCTCTTTATAGGTGGCGTAGTTTGGCTGGTGGCTGGGCGACACCAGGTTGAAGTTGGGGGCATGTTGAGGAGAGGACAGAGTGTGTGTGTAGTTTCCTGTGTGCTGGGGGGACGACAAGGTGTTGGCTGCCACCTTTATAACACAAATAAAGTCACTGTTATTAAGGTACCGATTGTGGAACAATGATCAACGCGCTAACATTGCAAAAGCACCATTTTCATTGTGAGAGGGAAAAAGAGAGAGAGAAGTGTGAATCCACATCGATGCATTGACGTGGATTCTCGTGTTCACAGTAGATAGCAACAGTGTATGTGGGTATGTGTGCGTGTGTATAAGTATTTAAAAAAATTGTCTTAACCTCTTGACTAAGAGCCCCTGCCAGCCGAGGCAGAGCTGCCCCTTTGTAACAAAAAAAACATCATAGGGCATCATCATGTCCCAGAATATAAAACCATTTTTAATAAAAGGAAGCTTGGCCAACGAAACACCAACAAGCAACTGTGCTTGTAGTAAAAAAAAACATTCTGTGCCTGAGCAAGACACATGCCCACAAAAACAGCACTAATAGCTTTCATTTCACACTATAGTATCAACACAAGAACCCATCGGATAAGTTCTTCGATTCCACAGATTAGCTAGATAACTCCTAAAAGTGTCTAACCAAAACCCACTAAAACCCGTCAAAGACAATTCAAAACAAAGGTGAATATAGTTTAGTTGTATAAAGGTATTGCATTACAGGGCTATTTATCGAAATGTTCAACTGGAAAAACACACAAGGTCAATTTATCCCATAATTTCCCACTGGACAGGCACCCTAGAGAGCAATTTACCACATTTGTCCATTGGAAAGACACCCTAGGGGGAAATTTATCACAGTTTTTTGTTCCATTCATAGTGGCAGTGGCTTACCTTTAGTAGCCTTTAAAAGCCATTTGTGTAAACTTGTGTTCATGTTATCAGGCCAAAATCTCTATGGTATGTAATTTTTTTTATCAGTGTTTGATAATAAATGGCTTTACCCAAGCACTAAATATAAGTGAAAGAAGAAGAAATCATAAATTTAGCCAGGATGAGTAAACTTATGAGCACATCTGATAGTAGGAAAAGTTCACTGTCAGTTTGACAGTGAGCATGAGATTTTCCCTTATTTTTTATTATGCATTTGTACACATCCTGTGTGTTTTGTTGTTTTTTTGCTGCGTGTGCACCTTGAGGTGTGAGGCAAATCAAACAAATCTCCTTTATATAGCACATTTCATATGACAGGCACAAACTCAATGTGCATTAGGAATAAAAGCAGAAAACAAAGCTCAAACATAAGCAACTGGACGGGCACTCAGAGAGCACATTAGCCAAGGCCAATGGTCAATTTTCTATCTGACATGCATCTAAGCAGAAAGAAAAATCTATATCCAATGAATTGCCAGGGCAGGTAACTGTTAACAGCTCATTCACTAAAAGCACCTAAAACACAAGGATACTTGTCGTGCAAAGTCTGTAAGTGAGATCCACTTCAAAATATAATGACTTCCTTACTTGGGGGAAATTCTACATCCTAACCAGAGTTTCACCAAAACTGGCCAAGTATTTGTCCCATATTCACATTCACAGTTGCAAGCACACAAACAGCACCGAATACCCCCCAAAGAATACCCTTTTAGCAATGGTAAAATAAATGTTTTACACATTACCAACACACTTGAAACCTAACTAGGACATTGCAAAAAATATTTTTTAGTCTTCTTTCAAAGGTAGATGCACCAATATGGTTCTGATTTGATTCGAATTTGGATATCTGCTGATATAAATACTACATGAATCCCAGACCTTTTGTCTATGTTTAAATGTATTCCAAAGCAGAATTTGTCATTAATGTCATTGTCATAAAAGTGGTAGTGAAAGAGATATGAGGTGGCCGTTATAGCCCAGATAAGGTTTGACAAAGATGTATGATGTTTTAGTTAGTTGCATTAATTTATATCCCCTTTCAAATATACACAATAACAACAAATTTACCATAAAGTTATTGAATTATTACTATTATTAGGGATTAAATTTCAATAATCTCTACTTCACATAAGTTATATGTAAATACACACTCAAGCATTACACAAATTCAGATTCAGACAGTGTTTAATATAATAGTATTACTAAAACACTAATTACTAGTGACTATTTAAAATAGAAAGTGAATTTAAATATGTATTTAAAAAAAAAGATGTACCTTCATTTTTTTGGCTTCAGCACGGCTCTTGTAGCAGAACTCTACCAGTGCTACCATCATGGCCAGGCCCAAACCTCCAACCAGGATGTAGAAGACTCCTGCTACGTTACTGAGGGACAGAGCGCTGGTCTTCTCCTGGTACACACACACACACGCGCACACACACACACACACACACACACACAAAGCCACAGACACACACACACACACAAAGCCACAGACACACACAGCAGCCACCCAGAGAAAAGGTGTTAGTGGTTTTGATTCTGTTAACAGGTAGTTTTATTAACTGACACACTACCTGTAAAGTGTTTTTATGTTCTCCTTAATCAGCAGCATAAAACTGAACTAACCTGTCAACATAAATACAGGACAGTTTTACATCAGGACAACACAAGAGTCACAGACAGCTGGACTGAACATGTTCTACACATTTAAACACTTTAAAATCATCCTTTCTCTTGGTAAACTATTCTCTGTGTTAGTCTTGAATGCAAACGTCCGTACCTTTATTTGTATGTGTGTGTATGGATGTTGGGTGAGTGTGCTCAGTTGGAATGAGAATCAGATTGTGACGACAAGGCAACACTTTACGTGGATTATTTTTAACCATTTGGAGAAAAAACTGAAAGGGAGCGCACCTGTTAGGTAATGATCCCTTATTCATCTCCAGCTAATGCAGTAGGTCATTTGAGAGTTTCCCTGGAATTCTAAAATGTATGTTAAAGACATTGAGTGGGACATTTTCTGCATATTTCCAGGTCTGTATGTCACGGTACACCTGGCCCATCCCAAATGAGAGAACATGAACCACAAAAAGTTTGTGTTGTCACTGTAGTTTTCTTAATCCATTATCAAGACCCCATGGAGACATAAAGTTGTGCTCTGCTGGTCAGTAGGTAAAGGGATATTTATATTTATATATATCTGTATATATCTGTATATTGTTTTAATTTAATTTTGTTTTTCCATCCATCCATCCATTGTCTATCCCGCTTATTCCCTTTCGGGGTCGCAGGGGTCTGCTGGAGCCTATCCCAGCGCGTTAAGGCGAGAGGCAGGGATACACCCCAGATGGTCGCCAGCCAATCGTGGGGCACACACACCATTCACACACCATTCACACACACACTCACACCTATGGGCAATTTAGAGTTTACCAATTAACCTGAGCATGTTTTTTGTATTGTGGGAGGAAACCGGAGTACCCGGGGAAAACCCACGCAGACACGGGGAGAACATGCAAACTCCACACAGAAAGGCCCCAGACCCAGGCCCAAGGCGGTCTTGAACCTGCAACCTTCTTGCTGTGAGGCAACAGTGCTACCCACCGCACCACCGTGTCGCCTAATTTTGTTTTTAATTTTTTTAATTTTTTTTGTAACTTCTTTCAATGCTGCTGTAGCACTGTGAATTTCCCCACTGTGGGACAATAAAGGAGCTATCTAATCTAATCTAATCTGATGTGGTCTCTTTATTGCTCATACTTCATTGTAACTGTTTCAAAATGCAAGTACTTTACAAGAGCCCCTCCCATCACACCTTCATATGCTTTTAGGCAAACATGCTTAGGTCACCATCCGGTGGCAACAGGCAATGCAAATTTCACATCAACATTTTCCAATTTTCTAAAAATGCAAATATAAACCCATAAAGGAGTGCACAGCATATGTAATTGCTCTACCACATACAAGTAGGTTCTGCAACAATAGCAATATGGCCAGTGTGCAATGAGCATCTATCATCAAATTTGGCAAAGAACATCTCTGGACTGAGCCACAAAAAGGTACTTGTGTTTTTTTGTTTTTTTTTCAGGCAGAGCTCACTTAGAAACTGCGATATAAGAGGTAAGTCTTCCTGGCTAAACTGGTAAATGGCAGGGGATGGGAAAGAAAATCCAATGTCCAATGTCAATCCATGTGGCGAGGATGCCATATAAAGTTCAACAGCCTGGTGACGACTGGCTCTCCGTTATATTGCATCTTGCTTAGAGTGCAGATGGATGTAGGCTGAATGAAGGAAATGTGGCCTTATTGCAGGCAGTAATAAAGGGTGCAGAATAACTGGTTGAGGGCAGGTTCAAGTATGAATCAACAAGGGACCATCATCTTTTCTCCAGGCTGTTACCTTCCCAGTCAAAAAGGTACTGGAAGCTGTGGTGGTGAGAATCTGTAGAAACAGATTAGGTGCTGTGGTCATCAATATTGTGAGGGTGGTTTTGAGTGCCCGACTTTCATTCTCTGCTTGACTGCTTGACTTTTAGTTAATGGACCCAGGTAATAGGTTGATGGTAACTCGAGAAGCCCAGCAGAAGGCTTTCCAGGGATGAAGATGTGGCAGAGGTGAGGACTGTAATTAGTAAGAGTGTCAAAGAATCAAGAAGACCACTATGATTTCTCTCGCAGAAACCTGAGAAAAATGTACTGAAACAGTCTTACCCTCTTAAGAAAAAGCAGAAAATTCTGAACCAGTTGAGATAAAGAACAATACGGGATTGACAGATGATAGACGTAGCCCTAGGTATCCGCTACCAGAACCGTCTATGGATGAAAACAAGAGTTTGGGTTGCACCAGGATGACAGACTGAGTCTAGAGGAGTGGGCCTATTGTGAGACACAGGACTGAACAGCAATGAACCCAGTTTAGTTAGGTCTGCTGTACAGTTGTACTTCCCTGAGTTCTACTTTCATTGTCCTAAGTGACTTATTGCATCTGACTTACCAATATAAAACAGGTTTTTAAGGTCTGGTAAAGTTGCTTCAGCTACAGCGGTCCACTGAACTGTCGGAAGGTAGAACTACAGGGACAGGGGCTGCTTTTACAAAACAAAATCATATTGGAATAGTAAGGAATTCCAACTACTTAATTTTCACCTCTACTGGTCAAGAGGGAACACCCAAGCTCCTTGATGGGCAAAGTTAGACCTGCTGAAGTTGGGTCAGCCAAGGTTGAAGGAGCCATGAGGACTAGCAGATGAGGTTAGCTGGTTCCAGATGCTAGTCATGCTAGTGGCAGCCGGGCAGATACCTTTTATTACATTGGGCATAGTCTGGTTATGGTGACCAAGATGTTCTCCACGGAGTTCATGCTGATCTTACTGTTACAGATTAGTCAGAACCCAAATGCAAACTTGCAAAACAGGAGGCAAATGGAATACGACGTGGTTTGAAAGTGACTGGCTGTTTTCTTATACTGCCGATGAGTGTAGGCTTAATTCAGGAAAGGTAGCATGATGATGGCCACATGTGCCTGGAGAGCCAGAGGGTAAAGGGGGAAGGAGTAACTGCAGATGGGTATCATGGAGAAGAGGTTGTGACAGTGGACAGGGCTTATGTTATAAAAAGTGTCATACCTCCTCAATGTTTTTATATGTGCAACCACATTTGGTGGACATGTGTAAATATGATATCTGAGTTAACATTGCAAATTTGGTGCCATTCGGCCAACGGGTAGCACTGTAGCAGCATCCCCTAATAATAAAGGAAGGAATATCTGTGTTTATGTATATGCTCCTTTGCATTTCTTGAGAACCATTCATGCGATCAACCTCACACTTGATGGGTTTATTGCTGAGGACCCAAAGGAGCAGTGGTAAGTGTGAAATCAATCGGATGAGTGGTTCTCAAAAACGCTACAAGCAGTTATTCCAATCATGCTGCAAGCAGCATGCCGAAAGGGCCAAGTAATTGGCCCTAAATGGGCATTCCATAGCCGGTGTGTTCCATGCACAGCAATTATCCTGCTCCCAATAGGAACTGCACTAAGAAATTATTTTTATGCATAAAGTAAGGAAAGCCTTTTAAGCTTTCAGGTCCTTCCACAATGTGGGTCTGACTTTGTTATATTGAAGAACGTGATTGTCCTGAGAGTGGAACATTAGACCATTAGACCTTAGATTATTTTGGTTGCATACATTTTATGTTAGTCTCATTACCTGCTAGATCAGGTTGGTCTGACTGAGAACTTCACATGACTTAACACCAACTGAAACCTTTAAGTTGCTGCCAAGCTCCTTATGGGTGACTGCATACAGATCACACAGCTGTCACTTTCCTGCTATTTCTATCATCACCTGCCCACATGTCTTCACAGGTTTTCATCTATGCATCATATACTAACAGGGTGCTACAAGGTCTTATAAAAAATGTATGTCTCACCTATTTGCATAGTAGGCTTCTAAGACCAGCATTATTTAATCTATGTACAATGTTCCTTCTCATGCTGTCATTAACAGAGAGTCAGTCCTAATGAAGTGTTAGATAATAATTAATTCGCAAATATTTGTAAACGAGGTTGTGTTGGAAGTGTAGTGATATAATAAGTTTTAGATACTTGTGGGGATATTTTGCAAGCAAGACTTGTTGAACTACAGTGTGGTTGTCAAACTATTGAAACCATCTATTGAATCAAAGTTCCAAAAAGTTGAATTACATTTGAAAATTCCAGTTACTTTGCTGCTAGGACTGAAACCCCTGGCAGAGCTGATTCCATTGAAAGGAACATTTTTTTTTTCTAAAATATTATAGTGGCAGTTTAACTTCTCCATATCAGCGCCTATAATGTGTGGTTATTGTAACTAAATACTCATTCCCAATTATTACTTAGAGAAATGATCCTAATAACTCTGGTCTAAATAGTGTTCTAGACAGACAAATACATTTAACACAGATAGATAGACAGAAAGACAGACAGGCATATTCAATAGACAATGATTCTAACTGCTAAGGATCTTAAGATGTTACACTTTTTTGTTTTCTGGACACCACTTTTTAAATAACTAACCTTTATGGGTAACACCTGTAATAACCGTTCTGTGGAAGTGTTTTTTTTTTCAGATTTACACATATATTTTACATTTTTCTACTCCTGATACACATAGAACCATGCTTGCTGTGCTTGATAATAGTGTGAAGAGACAGTGTTTGACTGATCCACAGACATGTACAACTAACCTTATTGGTGGAGTCCTTGAAGCCACACTCTCCTTTATCGTACCACCACTTGTTTTTCATCTTGTCTAGGGTCCCTTGCTCATTCAGTTTCAATACGGCAAGGTTTACTGGCACTCTTCAATGGGAATAACATAAATAACATCATTATCAATGTTATCTTATGTTATTAGGGCAGCGGTTCTCACACTCTCGTCTAGCAACCAAGACATGGGCCCACTAATGTTTACTTCAAGAAATGTCATCAGCCATGAATGACGCATTTAGTTCTTGGCATTTGAAGACTATGCCAAATGTTTTTCTGCAAATATCAATTATAGAGATAATGATAAATTAGACAAGGCTGTTTAAAATGTTCTGTTGTTATCAAGGCCCCTACATTCGGCCCCTGAGACAGAGGATGAGTGGCGCTGCAGTGAAAAGCCTTTACACAGCAGTATTCGTCCAGGCCAGAGCTATAGATAAACAGAGTTTGGCCAGGTTGCACAAACTCTTTATCAACAGCCCTTCTCCTGTATTGTTGCCGCTATCTGGTGTGAGGTCACCTGACCCTATCCTTCGACCCCGAGAAGCCTGCCCTAACCCTGACCTCAACCAAACAGAATGCAACACATCACAGAAAGAAGCAGCACAGACTACAATGCCACATGTTGGCGGAGTAATCTCGTGTCTATATGCAACATCTAGTCTTCCCTTGTTTGCATATCTCTGAGAGGCTGTAGCCTGACATTGCTAATGCTGCCTATTTTGCGTTTTCATGTAGCATTATAAGTGTGCCGCTTCTTCTCTTTTGTTTCTTTCCCATTTTTTTTTTTTTTTACACCTGATAACCCAATGTTACCTTCATATTGTGCGTGTGTTTGTGCGTGTGTGTGTGTGTGTGTGTGTGTTTGCTTGTGCATGTTTTCGTGTGGGTGTATTAACCTTGCTCTCCCCTCCTCCGCTGCCGCATTCTCCCTTGTCATACCACCACTTGTTTTTCAGTTTGTCCAGCAGCCCCTGCTCGTTCAACTTTAACACCGCCAGGTTCACCGCATTTCTACATGAACACAGTGGCTGTTAGCAGTTCAGGTTGTTGCCAGGCTCAGTCCTCCTGCTGGTATGCATGTTAGCAATATGAACGCTTAATCGTTAGTATGGACAGAATACACACAGCTGGAATGCTTCTTAGCAGCAAACTTATCAGTATTAAATAGAATTGGCTTTAACATGGCGGCTAAGCTCAACCTGCTGAATAATCATGGAAATAAGAATGTTGGGTAATATATGTCTAAGGCAGACTCACCTGATTTGTCTTTATGGAACCACAGAGATTGTATTGGTTTTGATAGCAGGTTTATAAATAATAAATCTCTTATTGAATCTTTTCTTTTTACTGTAGCAGCGTGTCATTGTTAAACGGCGCCGGTTCTTGTTTTTGCTGAAATGTCGTCAGAGGCAGGTGACATTTCACGACATGACTTTTGTAAATCGCTTCCCAAAATGCCAATAAAATGCCGATGACAGAATGACTTTCTGACAGTCTGTTTTCCCTTCAAAATGTATTTTTTTTTTCCCTCATGGTGACTCAACAAAGAGACCTAAAGTATAATCTGCATTGCTCAATAAACACAAGTGGTAAGATGATCATGGGTTAAACAAGATGATTCAGATTAGCCAGCACATTATTTAGAGGCCAAACTGAAAGTTGGTAATTGTCACTCTCAGGTTAAACGCAGAGTGTATCTGTAAATGGTAACTGTCAACTTTGTTTTTGACTAACTTTGTGGTTTGTTTAGGGCTGGTATGATCAGCCAAACTGTTAGTTTTCCTAGAAGTTATGACTACTGCAGTGTGCCTGGAAGATGTGTACTGAGGACCCTCAACAACATCTTCTCAAAAAATTCAACACTGCACAGCTTTCCGCAGATGGCACAGTAAGTCCCGAGTTCCCCTCGGCCTTTGGTTGTCATGTTAGCTGGTTGTGTTCTGAAAACTGACGACCAGCGAAGGATCAAAATGGACAGCTCTCTGAAATGCTGTGTCTCTATGGAGAAAACAATCTGAACACCAGACACACTGCAGTAACCAACGTTTGTCTTAATGCATCGCTGATTGTGAGTAGAATTAATGGTATTTTCGTGTAAGAAATCAGGATGACGAAGACTGGATAATGACACAAATTAGCCATGTTTCTACTGCAGGTACATGCCCCAGGTACTATTAACCATAGAATCTTAAAACTCAATTTATCTACTTGCATTTCCACTGGAGGAACCAGGTTCTAAATTATGTTCCAGGTATAATGTTTTACGCGTTGCACATAATATTAATATATATATCTGTCATTTATCCTGCTCTAAAATCAACAATTTCGATCCAATTACTCTAATTCAAATATTCCTGTCAACAGACAAGTGTCACCTTTAGTTCCTGACCATAATTCTATTGGCTGTCAATCAAATGTTCTCCCCCAACACACCAAACAGCACAAGCATGAGCACTAATGCATTAGTTACATACACAACATGGTTGCTGGGCATGAAACTGACGGAGATGCTAACTAGCAGTTATACTAGCATTTGACCACCACGACCCTTTTAAGACCATCTAAATAGGGCCCAGATTGTTTTTACATGAGTTGAATGTAATAAATGAGGAGGAAAATGTAAGCAACCGTCTGTGTCCACATCCAATCAACTTATGTTCTATGATCTTTCTTTTGTTGTTTCCGCTTTTAGACCATGCCATGGCCTAAAGCATGAATTTATTTTGCTTTCTTACTACATATTAAGGAGATTTTCTGCAGCTGTTATTTGTTGTACTGGTTGCCATATCTCATTTGTTCTATGAAGCTTAAAGCAGATGTTGCCTTTTTAATTAGTCATAGTATGACTCTTTCCCTGTTTCACTGTCTCTAATCTCATTTGCATTCTCTTCCCCCCCATGTGCTCTTTTCTAAAACAAGTCAGAAAGCTAAAGACAATGCATTGCTTTTCCTTTAACATTACCTGAGTTTTATAAATATCCCTTGTATTTAGGCCGTGTGTTTGTAACGTCTAACTAGGGCTCTCTGTGCTGTTACCTTATGTAATAATACTGTGAACATCACTTTTTTAATCCTCGTGGGTCTAATTTGCAGGATCTACTGGGTTCCTCTGATGCAGTGGAAACACAAGCAGGACTGGTCTACAGGGGACACCTCTGCTTCTACAGTACCTGGATCTTTTGATGGTAAAACAGACTGTGACACAGCGCTGATGTCTCTATGTTGCTCAAGGCCACTTGTAAGCCAAAATAAGCACAGCTCTGATTTACAATTTCCATTATATAATATCAGCAATTTAGGATGATCAAATGTATATTTTGGAATCAGTTTGTTGTTTTTGGATTAAGTAGCTTGCAGAGAAAAAAGGTGTGGAAAAGTAAGAAGACCACACATTATTATACTGTGTTAGGAGCATCTATATATTATGTATTCACTATATTATATTATAACTTGATTCAATAAAGGACACGAAATGTTTTTAATTCAATACGATTCGATCTAATATTGGATTTTGATTTCATGCAACGCTATCAAACCCCAACATAGACATAGAAGCAACTCTGTCAAACTTGTAATAGGAAAACGACTTTCCTACATTGCTGATGGCAGCAATTATGTTTTTTCAGTCAGTTGGACAAATGGTAAATGATTGCATGATTAAATCAGGAGGAACTCCAACTGTCCTTTTAGAGCAAAGTGACGGGTCGAAGGAGAATTTCATTTTTTTTTACTTATTTTCCCAACTTTTAGTGTCTATTAGAAGAGAGCTCAGTAATATTGAACAAGAAACAGCAGTCAACTTCACAGCTGACATGTTATAATGGAGGCGGGTGGGGCATCGATGACCCGCTGTGTTTGTCCTTCATAAGTGTTAATCTTTACCTCCACCAGGCCGAGATTCTCATCATAATCCAATTATCTAAGTTTAATAAGATCTATATATATATCTCAAAGAACAATCTGCTTTATAATAACAATCTGTGCCTGGCAGCGTTAAAAAAAATAATAATTATAGAGATCAAAGTGTGCTGCAGGTTCTTGCTCAATACTGATTCAAAATTAGAAATAAAAAAAAAATCCATTCAGATCACTCTAATAGACACTAAAAGTTAAGAAAATAGGCTCCATGAACGCCAACCTTCTCCTTTAATGTACACTTTGGTGAGGCAGATGAACTGAAAGCAAATTGATTTCCGGTGATCTCTGCCACCCAAATCAAACTGAAGAATGTCTCTCCTTGCTTATCATTTTAAAAGAGTTTTTTAAAAATATATTTAGGTTTGTTTAAAAAGCTGCTATAATTACTAGTTGATTGAATCCTACTTTTAAACGAATTGTCTATAAATTACATATAATTATAGACATACTTATAATAATACAGAATTATGTGTATGTATGAAAACTATGTGGCATATGTTAGATAAATGAATATATAAGATTAAGCCTGATTTATCACACATTATTATATATATTTAGTCTTTATGTATCATAATAAATGGAAAATTTTGCTAGCTTTTTTCCTTAATAACTGAATTGTGATTCCACATTAAATTAAAAAACAAGTGAACGTGTTCGACGAAAAGTGAACAAATCTAACTTTAATTTCAACTTCTCCTCAGTTGTAGTTTGGTGATCACAATCGTGATGGATCAGTGGCTTTGTGGTGGAACATTCTTAATAATTATAGATTAATTACAGTTTGGGTTCCATATTGTCACAGTATTGTGGTGTTTTAAGTAATTAAATTGGGTTGTATGCTTTAATTTCTTGTTTTAAATAAATTAATTTAGTATCTGCTCTGCTTGACCAGGAGCTGGTTGCACAAACTTTATGTCCAGAAGTTCTCTTAAAAAATGTCAGATATTAAACAACCCTGCTAACTCTACCCCTATTTAGGGCTGTTCCAGTACTAGGCTATGTTTTACAGGCACAATGTCTCAGGAGAATATTTTGAGCACAGAAAAAGATTTTTTTTGCACAAAATATGTATTTTTTGCACACAAATTAACATACAAAGAATCATTTATTTTGAGCAAACAAATCTGTTCTGTGATCACATGTATTTACATGTTTGCAAAATATTTATTCACATTTTAATTGATTATGAAACTTGCATTAGACCAGGCTTAATATGCAAAGCCTAATATATCTGTGCAACCAGCCCAGTGGTACATTTACTCTGTTTCTTCTCATGTAATTTCATTGTTTAAATGACCTACATTAATTGATTGAAAAGGAGAGGAGACAATCCAGCAGGAAGAGCTTTTGTTGAAATAATAATAATAATGTAATGGGTGGTGAAATTGTTGCTAATGAAGTTTGATATTTTATGCCCCAGTAAATATGTATTATGTCGTGATTAATGGAGGGTAAGGTACTCTGTATATTATGTGGTGTGAAGATGTGACATTAACCAGGACTGGGCTCAGTTCACCTCAGATTAATATCAGAAATTTAAATCTATATCAGTTATATAATCATTGTTATCTATTGTTTTATAAATTGAAGGAATGATTTTCTCATGCCAGAGGGTTTTGAGAACTTGAATTAGAGTTTCTGAACTGAACCCGCCATGGAGATTATAATCAATTATTCACTTTCACTTCAATATCAACAAGGAAAACACACAAAATGACAACGGTACGATCATGCTAGGAGCAGAGACATGTGGAAAGTCATCAGTAAATTATTCAGGTGCCTTCACCCCCAAATCAAGATCCTGATCCTGATTATAAGATGAATAAACTAAAAAAAAAAAAAAAAAAAAAAAAAAAAAAAAACATGTCTCTGGTTCTACCATGCTATAGTATAACAGTTGTCATACCTATTCATATCTATGAAAGGGTTAAAGCTTCATTAAGCGATTTGCTGTTATTAAAAGTGTGTCATGTCAAACAACCTTTTCACAAGTCATGTGAAATGGTTACTCGTCTGTTGTTTGGAGGTCTAAATTCACCCACAACAATATTTGTGGGAGCTTGAATTTTCCCTAATTTCCTGCAACTTCTCTTGATTTTGTAAATTAACTCCATTCTGTGCAATGTTGTGGTGAAGACAAAGCAGATATCACATTTTTTTTTTCCAATTCCTGCAATTTTTCAGAAACAAGGCACCACAAAATCAAGCATGTTTGATCTCAATCATGTAAAAACTATGTCGCTGTTGTTTTCCAACATAATAATTTCATTGTATGCAATGAAAAAACACCTTATCTAATTCCTATAAAAGGAACAACATGAGTGAATTTCCATCAGGTTTTTTCAAGATTGTTGTCTTGTTATAGAAGACTGGTGCAATGTTCCAAAATAGGTTCTGTTATAATCAATGACCACACAGCAAATGTGGATGAATGTAAGTGATTTAGCAGAAGAGGTCCAACCAGGTTAGTCATAGTTTAGGAGATTAAAATGTATAAACTTGAAGTGGGGTATGATAAGACTCATTTTTTAGGCTACTACTGCCCTCTGGTGGTCAAAAAATCACTTAATGTAGCTTTAACTGTGAATTTGACAAATTCATGTTAACTGCAGTAATTATTGAAAACGCTCAGCAGAGGTAAATTAACTTTTAAAAGCATATAACAGACGTTAAAAAGAGTGAGAGAAGGAAGACAGATCTGTAGTGTGCTGAGAAGACACAACAGTGAGAAAGACACACACAAACACAAAATATCTGGATCATTGTTTAAAATAAGATATAAAAATACTAAAATACGCCATCTTTTAGTATTTATATTGAATTAGGATCAGTATTTTCAATTCAGGCTTTTTTTTTACGTCTTTACGTCTTTTCTACATCTTTCAACACAAACCCTCCTTTTTTACTGCAACTAGGCCTCTTAGAAAAATGTTACTTTGAATGCTGAGAGACAGCAGCAACCAAATAGATCTCCTTTGGGTTATATGGAATAAAACAGGATGGACTTCGATCAATAACTAAAATCGTCTATAGTATCAAATACTGCATGTTACTATACAACTACTTCATTTGAGAAGATGCAATATATTTCTAACGGAAAACAAATACACACACACACACACACACACACACATACATACATATATATAGAGTCAACCACTCCTTGATCCAGGTCTTAAAGAGTGATACGATTTTAAACAAACCTGCAACCAAGTTCTCCTAAGAAGAAGGATTTAAACTGTATAAAGCAATGAATGTCACTGATTCTGTCACATTCATCGTTGTATTATGATCTTTATACTACATAATACTACCTCTACACCCAATGCGAGCATCCTTCACCTTTTTTATTTTTTTTTGTCGTGATAATTTCTTTAAGACCTGAAATCCTCAAACAGCCCCCCCCCGTTGTCACGGCAACCACCGCTAGCCATTGGCCAGGGGTGGTAACCATGGTTAAAAAAAATACAAACCACAGAGATGACGTCATCAGGGTAGGTGGATTATTATAACAACGAGTAAGCCGCCATGCCCCATTCATCACACTTGCATACTGCACCGCCCAGTTGGCACTGAGGCTGGGACCAGACTACGTCACTCCCCACACACTGGCTCATTACCTCTTGCGAACTACTACGGCCGGTGAGCGGCCAATGCAGGCTGATCATTAGATTCTGAATCAACTCATCGCTGGAAGTTGATAGTTAAAACGTCTGTTTAAAAGTTTTCACTGTTTGTGAATGGGGAGAGTGGACAGTATGCTAGGCAGCAGGTTAGTAGTGTGAATGGTACATGGCAGTGCAGGTTGGCTAGCATTGTTATACTGATCCACCCACCTTAATGGGGATCCTTTAGGCGTGGCAATGCCGTAGCCTTTGGAGTCCAGGTTTCCACCGACTTTCATGGTGTCGCAGGGCTTCCTCTGCTCGATGTACTCGTTCATGGTCGACTCCAACAGGTAGGCGTACTTCCCTTTGGACTTCCGGACTCGCAGGACACCCTCCGATGTTTTCTTGACAAAGACGGACGGTTCTGCGGATTTCATGTACTGCCACATCTTGTCAAACAAGGCGATTTTAGAGCGCTGAAAAAAGTGAGATACATGCAGGCATTCAGACTAGATATTAGGCTCAGTAGAAAAGTCTCAGAATTCATGCCATGCCCTCTGTCAGTACCCAAATTCATGGTGGGAAGCTAAACATCTTAACATCAGACTACTTCCAAGAGAAGACACCAGAGAGACAATGCAAGGAATCCTAGTCAGTTTTGAAAAAAGGCCCCACTAGCCAAGTTTCCTGCCCTAGCTGCCTGGAAAAAGGAATAGGGGTCAAAGGATTTCCCAAACAAACATGGCTGATTTCAGACAGCCAAGGTTCAGGTTCTGGTTCTGTTCTGGAATTTCATCACGAGGACTGTGGCTAATTTCTTAAAGTGTGTGAAGTCCTTACCCTGAAGAACTCCTTGGTGGATCCAGAATCCAAGGTGCCATATGCGATCTCTGTCTGTTTAGCCAGGTCTTCAGCACTCTCGATGGGCGACACCATCCTCTCCACCGTCAGGAAGGCAGCCAGGTTGGCAGTGTACGAGGAGATGATGATCAAAGTGAAAAACCACCACACGCCTCCCACTATGCGACCTGACAGAGACCTGCACACACCCACATAAACCGACCAGGGTATGCTGTGATTTCAGCCCCAGATGACAAATGTATTGGCGGCAGAAAGTCACTCTGCTCTACTGTTGATTATTGATTAGCATCCTCTGGTCTGGACACAGCAGGAATGATGTTGCGCTGCAGCCTGTGCCGACTCCATTAGCTTGTGCGGATTATTGATCATTTCATTTATCTTGTCTTTGTGTTTCTAAGATTTACTGTGGATTCTAAGATAAATGAGCACCTTTTGCAACACTTTCTACCTTGATAAATTAGCCATAACAATATAGTCAGCATGTTTAAAGAGTTAGCATCTACCAGACCTGACTTGACAGAAATGTCATATAATGCTCATACATTTCATTTAGTATATACTAAATGAAATGTATGAGCATTATATGACATTATATGACATATGATTTGAATCATATGATTCAATCAAGATTAGAATTACTTTTTTATTACCTTAGAATGAGTTGTTGTTATCTATGTTGGGAGCAAATCCCCCTCTGCAAAATTCAGCTATATTACATTGCCATGTTTCTACAGTAGCCCAAAAAAGAAAAACCCTGGTTCTAGATGGCCTTTTAAATATTTTTCATTTTTTTTCGGCCCATGGTAATTGATTTGTTGATCAGTTGGTTGCAAGCTGCAATCTTACTACCAGGCCACCATAAGCTACACAGTGTACCAAAAATAAGGATAGTTGTAACAAGGATTTCCACCTTAGAAGTGTATATTACACATCCCAGTTTTTACACCTCATATTGGCACAGGATCTTTACCTACATCAACTTCCTATATTTTAATTTCGAGATCTATCTAAAAAGATTTATGCTGTCAAGATCTCTGTCCATTTTCATAGATTGCATTTGTACTGAGCTATGAGAGGGAGTTGGTTAAGGGACAACAATATTAGCAGCAGTTCATGTTTAACAGGAAAAAATGTGAAAAAATAATAAACATCTACACCAACCTTGGTGAGATGTCACAACCCTGTCTCATGAAAGCACCCAAAGAGAACCAAAGGGAGTTAAAAATCCCAAACTCATTGGTGGATTCTGTTGTCAGCGGCAACGCTCCGTCCTCTGGCTCCTCCAGCGTCCACTCATAAGGACTGAATCTGGATACCTACGAGATAAGGCATGTGAATTACTGCTCTAATCTTAGGCGGTCACTGTTAAAATTCAATTCAGCTTGTTTTTTCATGACAACGGGTCAATCTAGATAATCTATCTCATTATCACAAGAAAACAAAGGCTGATTTCTCAACTTAATTTTTTAACTGCAGTCGAGCCAGACGTGAATGCAGCTGTGTATTCAACGCTTCTTGATTCAAATTATCTGGACCACCTTAAAAAGGCATTTTTAAGCAAATTATTAAACATAAAAAACATGACAAACTGCCAGAGGATGAAATGAGAATGAAACATAGAATTAAATAGCTATTAATTCAATTGTAATACAAAATGTTGTTGTTGATGTTTAGTCTTTTTAGTATTTCTCAGCAATAAAATTTCTCAAGAAAGCAGAGGGACATCTTATGTTGTCATATATGTTTTATATTATTTGAGAATATTAGATTAATCAATATTGCAAAGTGTAATACAGTGTTTCATCAGTTCAAAGTTCGCCTTTTTATATGAATTCACTACTTTTCATTCTACCTTTTATATTAAATTTTATATCCGACATGATGCACCACATATACTACAATGATGTCAATAATGTACAATGTTTTGCTTTATACAATATTTGATGCTTTTTAACATTTTTTATCCATGTTTGTACAGAAATATCGACATCTCTATATATTTAAAGCCGGCCCACTTACCAGAAAGAGTACAACACTGACGCCTATGTAGGCAAAGACAATGCACATCCAGATTTCATAGGCCAGCGGATCAAGAAAGGAGAAGACTCCTGGTTTGGATTTCTGCGGCTTTTTGATCATGATGGAGATTCCCAAAGACATGAAAGGTTTGGAGAAGTCTATCACCTCTTCACGGACAAGAGTGATTGTCAGTGGGGCGACAGCTATATCTGCTTTCTGTTGGAGACACAAAGACAAAAAAAATGGGGGGTCTTATCCTGGACTACAGGAGACAGAAAACACATTACAAGACACATTTATCTGTGAAAAACAAAATGAGAGAAAAAAACATTGAAAACAGCATCAATATCCTAAACCCTTTGCATTGTGGTGCATGCTGAAAGCAGAAGATAAGAGAGAGGAAAAGATTTACACGAATTAAGATGACTACAACTACCTCACAAGACAGGTGGTATAAACTCATAGTCAACGTGGCTTTAAAAATATAAGTTTCATAAATAAGAATTTGATTTATATTATTGCTGTGTCTGCACGTATCTCCTTTTATCCAATTGTTTTTTGTGTGTATGTTTTTAATATCTGTACCTAAAATATGCATTCCTAATGTTCACTTGGAGGATTCACTCTGAAAATGCCAATAAAATGATTTTATAAAAGAAATGAAATATAACAAAAGCAGATAAAAGTATTGAATGTGATTGATCCCACATGTGATGACACAAACAAGAAGCAGCTACTGTTATACACATGCTCAGTGTTCTGAATGTATCCTAAACAAATCCATCTTAGACAATTTCTAAATTTGTAAAATAATTTTAGAACATCTTTGTGTCACAATTCTTGTCTTCATGTCAACATGTTGCCCTTTACCTTGTTTTTGTGAAACTGTTGTAAAAATACATGCTGTTGATCTTACCCCATACACCAGCTCTCCAACCATCCCATTCCAGATCTTGGTTTCTGCATCTCTCGCTCCATATTTGCCATCCCCCACAATCCTTAGCTGGTATCGTATACCACAGTGTTTTGCGATCTCCGCGGCCAGGTCAACACAGTAACCTTACATAAGTCAACCACCCCCAAAAAAAACACACAGACATTTAGATTTAGATTTGAATGCTGGATAAACATATACCTGTAAATATTATCGCCTACAAATCTCTCCCCTCCTTTTTATGGAAATAAATACATTAGAAATATTTACACAATTAATTAACATTCCATCAATTAAGAGTCTACTGTTGCTGTCTTTTTTTAAAACAGGTAGAATTATCTTCTGTCATACAATACTTTACATTTCTGTGCAGAAACAGAAACCAGTACACTCATGACTCACAGTAGGACAGATTGGACCATATAGTGGCCAGTTCTGGCCCCTGGGCCACATGTTTGACACCCCTCATATACAGGACACATATACATACCTTCATAACGGTCATTGTCTTGGAACAGCTCAGCATTCTTCTTGAGCATTACGTAGGGGGCTTCCTACACACACACACACACACACACACACACACACACACACACAAATGTCATATTGAAATTCCTGGAAAACTAATATCACCTTGTTACATGTTATAAAATGAGCATGTTGATAATAGAGTTTTATACTTTAGGGTGATGCAAACATTTTAGTGTTTAAGGCTATTAGTGGATTCTGCAGGTCAAAGGAATATAATAATAGTTAAATGAACAGTTAATAGAATTCTGTCCTTTTCATTAGTGAATTCCCACATAAGACAGTTAATTACTCTTCACGACTATAGAATTCTATGACATAAAGTAACACATTTGCAGCTGCTGAATAACTAATCTACTGTTTAATACTGTCGTAGTATAGTAAGACCTTTTTTGGGCGACATAGTATAATATGACCTTTGTTGAGCGACATAGTATAGTATGACCTATTTTGGACCACATAGTATAGTACGACCTTTTTTGAGCCTCATAGTATAATATGACCTTTTTTGAGCCACATAGTATAGTATGACCTATTTTGGACCACATAGTATAGTATGACCTTTTTTGAGTCACATAGTATAGTATGACCTATTTTGGACCACATAGTATAGTACGACCTTTTTTGAGCCTCATAGTATAATATGACCTTTTTTGAGCCACATAGTATAGTATGACCTATTTTGGACCACATAGTATAGTACAACCTTTTTTGAGCCTCATAGTATAATATGACCTTTTTTGAGCCACATAGTATAGTATGACCTATTTTGGACCACATAGTATAGTATGACCTTTTTTGAGTCACATAGTATAGTATGACCTATTTTGGACCACATAGTATAGTATGACCTTTTTTGAGCCACATAGTATAGTATGACCTTTTTTGGACCACATAGTATAGTATGACCTTTTTTGGACCACATAGTATAGTATGACCTTTTTTGAGCCACATAGTATAATATGACCTTTTTTGAGCCACATAGTATAGTATGACCAATTTTGGACCACATAGTATAAGTATGACCTTTATTGAGCCACATAGTATAATATGACCTTTTTTGAGCCACATAGTATAGTATGACCAATTTTGGACCACATACTATAGTATGACCTTTTTTGAGCGACATAGTATAGGATGACCTTTTTTGAGCCACATAGTATAGTATGACCAATTTTGGACCACATAGTATAGTATGACCTTTTTTGGACCACATAGTATAGTATGACCTTTTTTGAGCCACATGGTATAGTATGACCTATTTTGGACCACATAGTATAGTATGACCTTTTTTGGACCACATAGTATAGTATGACCTTTTTTGAGCCACATAGTATAATATGACCTTTTTTGAGCCACATAGTAAAGTATGACCTTTGTTGAGCCACATAGTATAGTATGACCTATTTTGGACCACATAGTATAGTACGACCTTTTTTGAGCCTCATAGTATAATCTGACCTTTTTTGAGCCACATAGTATAGTATGACCTTTTTTGGACCACATAGTATAGTATGACCTTTTTTGAGCCACATAGTATAATATGACCTTTTTTGAGCCACATAGTATAGTATGACCAATTTTGGACCACATAGTATAAGTATGACCTTTATTGAGCCACATAGTATAATATGACTTTTTTTGAGCCACATAGTATAGTATGACCAATTTTGGACCACATACTATAGTATGACCTTTTTTGAGCGACATAGTATAGGATGACCTTTTTTGAGCCACATAGTATAGTATGACCAATTTTGGACCACATAGTATAGTATGACCTTTTTTGGACCACATAGTATAGTATGACCTTTTTTGAGCCACATGGTATAGTATGACCTATTTTGGACCACATAGTATAGTATGACCTTTTTTGGACCACATAGTATAGTATGACCTTTTTTGAGCCACATAGTATAATATGACCTTTTTTGAGCCACATAGTAAAGTATGACCAATTTTGGACCACATAGTATAAGTATGACCTTTTTTGAGCCACATAGTATAATATGACCTTTTTTGAGCCACATAGTATAGTATGACCAATTTTGGACCACATAGTATAAGTATGACCTTTATTGAGCCACATAGTATAATATGACCTTTTTTGAGCCACATAGTATAGTATGACCTTTTTTGAGCGACATAGTATAGTATGACCTTTTTTGAGCCACATAGTATAGTATGACCAATTTTGGACCACATAGTATAGTATGATCTTTTTTGAGCGACATAGTATAGTATGACCTTTTTTGAGCCACATAGTATAGTATGACCAATTTTGGACCACATAGTATAGTATGACCTTTTTTTAGCGACTTAGTATAGTATGACCTTTTCTGAGCAAATTAAATTCATTCATACTGTATTCGTCAAAATTGATAATTTTTGATGGTTTTCTTTTAAATTCATATGAGAATTTTATGCTCACTGACCTACTTTTAATAGTGAATGTGAATTTGTAGCTGGTCATATAAACATATCATATATTGATATGAAGACTTTACATAAGTGGATATCAATGATTATTGATCATTTTTAAGTTTCTATTTTCAATTCAATGATCCATTATCAAGGGAAATATGATGTTTTAGAGTAAGTGACACTATATATATTGTATTAATGTGGATATTGATGATATACATTGTTTTATTGTCCTGGCCTGTTTCTATCCAACATGAATTTGAACTTCGAACAAAAAAAATGTAAAATCAATTCAGACTGTATTACCAATATAGTTGTAACGATGACTGTCTTGTTCTCCATTCCCATGGTGTCATTAGGGTAAAGGTCTGACTTTGTCACAACCATCTTATCCACCTCATTCCAATAGCCAATCTAAGAAAACAAACACACACACACATACACACAGGTTATAAAAATATTGTACACATGGCTAAATCTTATTATAATGGTGACAAATTGCTCAGTTACCTTCACAGGTCCATTGTTCTTCAGCTCCATGACTGTCACTGAGTAGTTGACTCTCTTCCCATACTGGTCAAACTGAATGTTCCCTGTTAAACCATCTACACGCACCTACACACGCACGCACACACGCACACACACACACACACATACACACACACACACACACACACACACACACACACCAACATCACAGGTTAATGCACAGTGTGAACAGATGTGTTAATATGAGTAATGAACAGGGCCTCAGTCTTTTCTTTAGGCCGGTCTTGTCTGTCTCCAGGGTTACCTGTTTGAGAGCACGCTCAATCTCCACCCCTTGTGCCCAGGGCACTGCTGGATTGGCCAGACAGTCCCCGCTGTTGCCGCGGCGACTCATGTCTATCCTCTGCTTGTGAAGGAAACGAAATGCCTCAGTCATCACATGGACGGCATCGTATGTAAGGGCGGAGGTGTACTGAAATACACACAGTCTGCATGTTAGACACTTTGTAACGTCATCATCATCATCATCAGAATTATTGTTCTCATCATCCTGAGTGGTTCTTAAGAATCATGGTTATGATTAAACATTTAAGAATATAAGTGTGTTGAGTTTAGCCATTAAAGGGGCCCTGTTACGAAAGTGAAAGTATGTTCTTGTTTACACACAAACTGCGAAATAAGACCACCTACTTATTATGAACACAAGCTTTTTATAAGTGGCTCCTGTTGTGATGTCACAACCGGAGCTGAAGTTAAATTTAAGTAAAAAAAAAAGAATTTTAAGATAATCCATCCATCCATCCATTTTCTATCCCGCTTATTCCCTTTTGGGGTCGCAGGGGTCTGCTGGAGCCTATCCCAGCGCATTTTATGGCGAGAGGCAGGGGGATACACCCCAGATGGTCGCCAGCCAATCGTGGGGCACACACACCATTCACACACCATTCACACACACACTCACACCTATGGGCAATTTAGATTTGCCAATTAACCTGAGCATGTTTTGTATTGTGGGAGGAAGCCGGAGTACCCGGTGAAAACCCACGCAGACACGGGGAGAACATGCAAACTCCACACAGAAAGGTCCCAGACCCAGGCCCCAAGGCGGTCTTGAACCTGCGACCTTCTTGCTGTGAGGCAACAGTGCTACCCACTGCTCCACCGTGTCGCCCCATTTTAAGATAATTTAAGTATAAATTATTTAAATTATTTATATTATTATTATTATTATTGTTGGTGGTGTTATTGTTATTATTATTATCATAATTAGCTGGGAAAATGCTAATCTGATCCATGATCTTACCCTGATCCGTGTATCAGCTCCAGGATACTCCTTTTCTTCGAGAGCCTCCCATCGTTGGTCAAACTTCGCCACCACAGGGTCATCAAAGTCCACAAGCTGAAACCCAGACACGTTCGCGCCTCCATACTGGATTTTGGAGAGGTCACCATCAACAAAACCCTGGAAACTCAGAGACAACATTCATTTCAATTGGTGACTTTTAATTCAGATTAACATGTCAAAGGGTTTCTGATCTGACAGGCTTGTCTGCAGACTCTGTCTCCAGAAACCAATCAGTTGACATTAAATCACATGAATGAAATAAAACTTGGACTTGAACTGACTTTTTGTATACTAAAAACTGAGCTGTTTAATTGGTTATGTTGGTTCTCAGCTCAATATCCAACACATTGGTTTGTACTGTAGCTTGTTGTCTGAGGGCACTGACCCATTTGACCCAGTTTACAACAGCGATGGTTACAGAAAACAGAAAACACACAAACACACACACACACACACACACACACACACACACACACACACACAGGGAGACCCAGCAGCCATGGTCCCAACATATAAACATAGCTATAAATACATTTCATAATGTCTTCTCAGGCTTTTGTACTGTATCTTAAGGCCAATTTGAAGAAAAAAAACACCTCCCACATGAATGTGAAAAAAAGAAAAAGAAAGAAAGAAGAGCAAGGAAGAAAAGAGAAAGAAAATGAACAGGGCTGTACATAGTGTATGTGTTATGCCACTGTCAGCTGACCCGTATAAATCCTCTGCTAAATGTAACCTAACAGTTTTCAGGCATACAAACAGTTTAGGGGATATTGTGTGAATAGACAAAACCTGCCACAAGTATGGTGATCTGGGTACATAATCCCCACAGAGAATATTTTTACATTTTACATGCTCTTTTCTATTTAGCACATTCGCATCTGCCTGTAACCTATTTCTAACAGCCATTAAGGGGTAAAACAATCCTAAATAAAATACATACACTAAAAAAACTGACTTCTTATCTTTAGATAAAAAAAATCTTGTTGTTCATACAAAAAGTCATATATTGAGTAGAATTATGGCAGATTACTTTTCTTAAAATTGACTTGAATCAAATATTTTCACATTTTAACATTTCATGTTTTTCAGTATAAAAAGAAATAAATAAATGTGGGAGCTGAATCTATGAACAAGACAAAAAACAATAAGTGTCAAAGTATGTTGGAAATCAGCCTGTAACAGCTTCTTTTTAACACCCTTCCACTGTAGTTGATGCAATTCATTTAAAAATACTTACATCTAATGAATATGCATAATTATATATTACAAGTAACATAAATGCAAATGTAAATTCAATATGAGCAATATAATGGCTAAATTAATAGTTAAAATTCTGTGTCCAAAGCAATACATTAATACATGATTTTTGGTAGCCTCTGCAGCCCACTAGATGGCGCTATGAGAACTGGTTGAGAATGACTGCATTACATTATATACTCTACCTCATATCTAGTCTAATTCATTTAATTTGGGCTGACAAACAGTCACTGACTGTAACCCTTCGACTTAGCAAAATGCTTTTTTTTTAACAATATAAATCTTCTCACGCAACACCGTTATTTATCACCATACACAGGATGAATTTCACCCAGACTGGAACCGAGTGTTCAGTCACTCACCAAGTTAGCGATGATGTAATGGTATCCCTTCACATGCCGGCCTATAGTGATCACCTGGACAGAAAAGAGTCAAAGTTGTGTTAAAAATTAATAAGGAACAATCCATAAAAAGTAAAAAAAAAACACATATGGTTGTTTTCTTTCATTTCTCCAGAATGTTCATTTCTCACAAACCTTAAAAAAACTGTCCAGATGTAATTATAGAAGACATTACTGGGAAAATAATACCATAAAACACCACCCCAGTAAGAGTATCTTCAGAGTTTAATTATGGCTACTTCAAGTTCCTACTGACACCTAATTGGCTACAGATAATATCTTCTGCACCTAGTGACAAGGTCATCTGGAGATAGTATCATTGTAGTATTGTATAGAGTTTGACTCTGCCAAATGAATGGATGGCATTCTTCAATAAGTAATAATAATAATTAGTAATAATAATTAGTAATAGTAACATTGTTATTGACCTGTTCCATGATGTCTTTGACTTTGTCTTGTTCACAGTCGAGGATGATGCGTCTTTCCTTACGGATTTCCAGGTCCTAAATGACATATAAGTAATATGTTTAATGATTATCAACCAACAAACCTGCCATAGGTTTTAATTCTTTTCAAGCAAACATTTGGATTCATTTCACTAAATACACCTAAAAAAAACGTATCTAAAAATATCTCACATATATTTAATTAAAATTTGACATGGGCTACATATTATAGTATGACCTATTTTGGACAACATAGTATGACATGACCTTTTTTGGGCGACATACTATAGTATGACCTATTTTGGGCTACATACTATAGTATGACCTTTTTTGAGCGACATACTATAGTATGACCTTTTTTAAACGACATACTATAGTATGACCTTTTTTGAGCGACATACTATAGTATGACCTTTTTTGAGCGACATACTATAGTATGACCTTTTTTGAGCGACATACTATGGTATGACCTTTTTTGAGTGACATACTATAGTATGACTTTTTTGAGCAGCATACTATAGTATGACCTTTTTTGAGCAGCATACTATAGTATGACCTTTTTTGAGCGACATACTATAGTATGACCTTTTTTTTAACAGCATACTATAGAATGACCTTTTTTGAGCGACATCCTATAGTATGACCTTTTTCGTATGACATAGTATAGTATGACCTATTTTGGGACACATATTATAGTATGACCCTTTTTTGGACAACATAGTATAACATGACTTTTTTGGGCCACATACTATAGTATGACCTTTTTTGCACGACATAGTATAGTATGACCTATTTTGAGCGACATAGTGTGGTATGACCTTTTTTGAGCGACATGGTATAGTATGACCTTTTTTGAGTGACATACTACAGTATGACCTTTTTTGGACGACATAGTATAGTATGACCTTTTTTGGACAACGTAGTATAGTATGACCTTTTTTGAGTGACATACTACAGTATGACCTTTTTTGAACGACATAGTATAGTATGACCTTTTTTGAGCGACATAGTATAGTATGACCTATTTTGAGTGACATACTATAGTATGACCTTTTTTGGACAACAAAAAGTATAGTATGACGTTTTTTGGGCCACATATTATAGTATGACCTTTTTTGGACGACATAGTACAACATGACTTTTTTTGGGCGACATACTACAGTATGACCTTTTTTGGACGACATAGTATAGTATGACCTTTTTTGGACGACATACTACAGTATGACCTTTTTTGGACGACATAGTATAGTATGACCTTTTTTGGACAACGTAGTATAGTAGGACCTTTTTTGAGTGATATACTACAGTATGACCTTTTTTGAGCGACATAGTATAGTATGACCTATTTTGAGATGACATACTATAGTATGACCTTTTTTGGACAACAAAAAGTATAGTATGAAGTTTTTTGGGACACATATTATCATATGACCTTTTTTGGACGACATAGTACAACATGACTTTTTTTGGGCGACATAGTATAGTATGACCTTTTTTGGACGACATACTATAGTATGACCTTTTTTGGGCGACATACTATAGTATGACCTTTTTTGCACGACATAGTATAGTATGACCTTTTTTGGACGACATACTATAGTATGACCTTTTTTGGGCGACATACTATAGTATGACCTTTTTTGCACGACATAGTATCGTCTGACCTATTTTGAACGACATACTATAGTATGACCTTTTTTGTATGACATAGTATAGTATGACCTATTTTGGGACACATATTATAGTATGACCCTTTTTTGGACAACATAGTATAACATGACTTTTTTGGGCCACATACTATAGTATGACCTTTTGTGAGTGACATACTACAGTATGACCTTTTTTGAGCGACATAGTATAGTATGACCTTTTTTGAGCGACATAGTATAGTATGACCTATTTTGAGTGACATACTATAGTATGACCTTTTTTGGACAACAAAAAGTATAGTATGACGTTTTTTTGGCCACATATTATAGTATGACCTTTTTTGGACGACATAGTACAACATGACTTTTTTTGGGCGACATAGTATAGTATGACCTTTTTTGGACGACATACTATAGTATGACCTTTTTTGGGCGACATACTATAGTATGACCTTTTTTGAGCGACATAGTATAGTATGACCTTTTTTGAGCGACATACTATAGTATGACCTATTTTGGATGACATATTATAGTATGACCTTTTTTGAGAGACATAGTAAATTATAACCTTTTTGAGAAACATAGTATAGTATAAACTTTTCTTTTTTGAGCAGCATACTATAGTACAGATTTACTCAACCCGCGGACCGGGGTCTGCGTACAGATCCAAACACAATTCCATCTGGACCAAGAGAAAATCTTTAATCGTTATTATTATTATTATTATTATTATTATTGTGTAACAGACTTTTATGAGTCTGAGACTGTTTCGGACCACGAAAACATTGAAAATTTGTTGAGTGTTCATAAGACTTATGAACAACTCTTCTACCTCTTTTACCTATTTAGTTCAAATAATGTGTAAAAAACTGTTTGCACTGTCTCTGTACCAGTGTGTGTGTGTGTGTGTGTGCCTGTGTGTGGGTGTGAGCAACATTTATACCTGAAACAGGGAACGATAGGCTTCATCCTTCCTCTCATCTTTGAGGTTTCCTACATTTATGGCCGTGACAACCCATTTTTTCTCTGCTGCTGTGTCCAGAATTACCTGAAGAGTAGAAAGACCTATGCAAAAAAAACACAAAGACGAGGCAAAATTTGTGAAATATACACATATTTACATTTACATATACTCCATATAATAAGGCAACATTACTATCCTAAAAAATTATAACCAGTACACACAATTAATTTCATAGATGACATTAAATCCTAAATGTAATTACCTACAGTATAGTCTATGTGTAATTACATATTATAATATAGATATACATATATTGGGAGACGGTATATTTTAAATTGGACACACATCAAAGTGCTTTATCCCATAAAAAACAAAAATATCTTTTAAACAGTCCACTCGTTACCTCTGTCGCTGTCATATAAATAGGCAAACTTCTCCCATTTGTAGTACTCCACTAATGAAACCAGCGGCCCTTTGATGTCCGGCCTCATCTGGAGAACGAACTGATTCATGCCTTCTGCCGGGAACGACGGCGTGATGAAAGACACGTGAAGCGTCTCGCAGAAAGACGTGATGGTGTTTACTGACTTCTTGTCATAGAAACCGAAGATGGCGTAGACACCTCGGGAGAACTGGGAACAAACTGAGAAAGGGGCAGAGAGAAATGACATGAATAACATGGATGCACTATGTCAGAATGTAAGTACTTTACACAAATTAAATATGTCTTCTATAGCAGAAAATTATATATTAAAAAACAGATAATATTGCAATATTATCCAAATCATCCAAATAATAAAGCAAGAGAGTTGCTTTTTCAGGTAACCAAGGCGCCACCTGCTGCCAAATGGATGCAACAGCTGGACAATACCAAAATAAATGCATGATGTCCTCATCACCATAAAATCTACACATAATGTCCTCAGTTACTTTTAATAGCTTAAGCATTTTTCTTTAGAAAGCCAATAATAGGTAGACCAAGACAACTGTTACATGAACCTAAAAGTCTAAATAAAAGTCTAATCAAGTAAAAGGAATATCAAATACATTTTCCAATATAACTGAACAGTAAGTTAAATTCTCTAAGGGCATAAATAATTCATACACTTCAGAATTAATTTTACATTTCACCAGCAATTCATAACTCTAATCTAATGACTGCAAGAACCAAAATTATCCTGAGACTATTTTAATTATAGCTCTTCCTAATGAAGGAATTACTGTACTGCCCAATGCCTTGTACATATTTTGCTATTAAACTGTCATAGATAAGAAAAGTACCCTTGACATCACAGTGAATATGATTAAATATAAATGGAAACAAGCATACCGGTTTATTGAGGCTTTTTGCTCATTATTTTATATTACATTTCACAGTGAAACAAATCATGGTGCAGAGAAGAACAATGGTCTCATTTGTGTTAAGTGAACTGGAAGTATACATTAAAACATTAGTGATGACCTCCCTTCAAAGTAAAAGCCATGAAAGGTTAAATGGTGTTAGGATTAGAAGAAGTTATCAAACTGTTGGTTTAGCAAATACTCAATTTTTAGCAAATGAGTCAATGTTTTTTTTCTACCATTTGAACTCTATATCTAAGATTGATCTATTATTGATCAAATGCCATTAATACTTTAACTGATTGTATCCTGGGTACAGTAAGCAGGTATGGATATTTTTAAATGATATTTAAGTTTCAGCATACTGAGGAAAACCTGTATTACTTTAAGGAGTGTACATCACTATACCACCTCACATCACCAACTGACTGCCATAACGCTGCAATCGCTCTGGACACACCAGTGACTTATCAGTGACAATCCAGAGTTTCTCCTTATCATCCCAGTTATAACCAAAAACAGACTTTCCTGACACTAACTTCCCATCTATCAAATCATGTCTGTCAAGTGTCCCTCTGTAAGAAGAAATTAAACAACTTCATTTTGTCTGTCTTTATGATACTAGTCAGACCTGAATCACAATGCATTTTGCCTTCTTACACACTCATTCTGAAAAACACTTTCCCACCCCTTGCTACCGTAATGTCCACTTTGTTGTGACTGGGGTTAGTGAGAGAAACAGATGTCAAGAACAAGCGTCTATCCCTAATAAAAGCCAGATCCCCTTAACAGCTTGGTATCATCTGAAGGTAAGTTTTTTTGTATTAGTTAAGTAACATGTAGATCTTATGAGAAGATTTTTTAATTGATTTTTATTAACTTACATCAATCTGTTACTTGCCTGAACAGGACCTCGGTCAAAAAAGACACTTGGCTGTCACCCTTCCAGTCAAAAGATAACCTATCTTCCAACTTTTCTCTGGGAAACCCTGTACAAGTGTACTAGATTGCATTTTTTCTGCCCTCCCTCAATGATTTGAACAATAGTTTCCCACAGTCGTCCCCTGTGTTGCCTTGATATAGTGCCGCCCAGATAATCTAAAAAAGCTATTAGCTTTATTATGAACCGGTCCTTCTCGTCAGGCTACTGTATGTTCCTGAATCTTCTCTTGGCCTCAATTTGATTACTCTCAGCCTACCAACAAACAGACCTGCAGTTTCTCGAAGCTTCGGTTTCCACCTCAGATCTTAGCAAAAGTGTACAGACAGCTATCCTCAGGGTCGCCGGTAATATCTCGTGCAGTTAGTTAATCAGCGCCATTTGACACTATTGATTATGCAGTTCCAGTTAAGCGACCAAGACCTCATATTGCTCTCACATCACCGCAGCTCTGATGTCACTACAATGGCTTCCCATTAAATTAAGGATTTACTTCGAGATATTTCAAGATTGCTAAAGAGTTAATTAGTGAATGGCTAAAGCCTTATATCATGTTCGTCCCCTCAGGTCCTCTGAGCCAGGCCTGCTACAACACTTGTACCTCGTTCACGCTGACATTTAGAGGGGACTGAGCATTTGCTGTCCTGGTCTCAGGCTGAGGAACAGTCTCCTCCCTCTCATGGGAATCAGGTCATACTCTCCTGGGTGTTTCAAGCCACAGCTGGATCCTTTATTTCGAAGTGTTACTGTGTTGTGGTATTGTGTGTCATGTACGTTGTTTGATTTGTAATGCTTTAAGCTTTTGGTTTTACTGTCTCGTAGTGTAGCTTCTTCTGTTCTTTTAACCTTGATATTAATTACACTGTCACCCTCCTCCCCCACCATCTACCCTACCACCATCATCGACTACTGTACATCAATTTTACAACCAACCTTCTCCATAATCAACATTTGTCACATTTCACAGAAGCTTGTTTCATTCTCACCAACCTTTCAGTTAAAAACAAAAATTACAATATACTGTATATTCAAAGGGGGAAAATATTTGCTGAACTGCTAGGACATGTGCTTCTTTATACCTAATATGTGGACACAGAGAGGTCCTTTGTGTCCGTGTGTCTGCTGCTATATTTAGTTGTCCTATTTTACTGACCTTGTTCTATACTCTAGAAATAAAGGTCCAGTTATACCTCTTTGGGTCTAAAATTGCAATAATGACATTTATATACTATACTTGTGTATATATTTATGCCCTTTAATGCTTTGAGCTGACCTAATATATGGGATATTTATGACCTAATTGTAAATAATGAGCCTTCCTGCTGCTGAACACACTTACACAGTATAGATAAACATTTCATTATATCATAGTGCTATTCTGAACAAAAATAGTAACACAACACTTTTGTTTTTGCCCCCATTTTTCTTGAGTTGCAAAAAAAATTTTAAGACTTCTTCTATGCGTTTTTTCTTATATTTTGTTCACATATTAAAACAAATTAGTGTTATTGTTGAATGTTCATTTTCACTACTAAAAGTCATCTCCAAAGTTGATTCAAAAAAATTGTCAGTACTGTACATCCAACTGGACTCACAATTGCAGACCTTGTGTAACCCACGAAGTCCACATTCAGCGTTTTCACCAGCAACCAGCTGGTGCAAATTTTGGTTTGCACAACCAAAGATATACCACCGATGTCAGACTGCCTGAACTCACTTGAGTGTGCAAATGTTCACCATTGATGGCATTTGGCACTCTGAACTGTTTTCCTCACAGATGAATCCTGGTTTTCATTATACCATGCATGTGTGGGTGAGCGGTTTTCTGAGGTCAATCATGTTACAGAGATCAGAGAGAGACATAGGCTATGGACAACAGACACAGGTGAATATTTGTGATGTCAACTTGAATACACAGAGACAGCATGATGCAATCCTTAAAGTGGAAGCTATGGGAGAAAGTTGATAATGTGTCTTTTTGTTTTAAAAAGCTTGAATCAATAGTGTATGATTTTATCTCATGGACTTTCATCTTGTGCTGTATTATAGAAACTGTGCAATTGAACAGGTGCCATTAATAGCCATTAAGCACTAAAATCATCATTGTGCAAATTTTATGAGTGGAATGCACCCCCAAATATATGCTAAGTTTGTTCTTGGCCAATTGTACACCTTCCCACGAAGTTTCACAAAAATATGCCTAGCAATTCTCTATAACCCTGTTCACAGATAAACAGACAAACAAATGGCACTGAAAACAGAACATTATCTCAACAGTAAGGTAAACAATCGATAAGATAATGTCTGATCTTAACAGATAGGTTTGTGCTAACCTTTACATTCTCAGGTGTATAAGAATGAAAGCACTGCCTAAGGTGCTCTTTCTTTTCAACCTCTTCCCCTTATGTGGTATGTGGTATATATAGTTAACCAAATAACGTGGAGTATTGCGATTCCCTTATTTTAGGCACCACAAAGTATGACACAAGGTGGCTGGAGATTGATAAATGTACTACTACTACTACTACTCCTACTACTGTCTGTGCTATGCTTTAATCAAATAGTCTATTTACTGAGGCTAAAGTCCTAGAAGAGACCTTGGGATGATGGCCAAGAACTACTCTCGTAGCACAGAGAGAGGTGTAGATGACTTTTGATGTATCAGTTCTGTCAAGTCTAAAAGGTTTTTATACCTCTAAATCTGGACGCCGGATGTGGTTACAACAGATGGGAACAACTTAATCATAGTGTTGTCCATTAGCTCATAGAGGTCAACTGCTCAAACCTTTGAACAATGGACGACTGAAAAAAACCTGCCAAGATCAGAATTTTGCAGGGTTTCTTCAGATTAGAAGTTTCTTGCCTAAAGGGGCCCGCATCTGTCCTCTAACTAGGTGTGCACAACCTCCTACTATGTGATGATGACATGAACATTATACTTGCATTATATGTACATTTTTGTTATGAGCATGTTAGCATGATGTTGTTAGCTGCACTGACTCTGAAGTGGCCCTTCTGGTCCAAGCCTGGCCTCTGTTTTCATACATGAAGTAGACCGAGTAAATAGTATATATCATGTATAATATAGTATGTATTTTTAGTACCATTCTAGTGTAACATTCCACTCAAGTCGCTTTATACTACAAGTATTCTTTCACACCAATGGTGTACCAATGGCAAATGCTCAGCTGAAGTATTTATATATATATAACATGTTATATATTCATGTTTTGATCAAGCTCAGTATGATGCTTTGATATTTTACAATGCAACTGTTTTCAAAATAAAGAAATAAACCAATTATCCAAGATAGGCTTTTTTGTCTTTTTTATAAAGTTAACAAGCTGTTCATATCTGCACACACACACACACATATATATATATATATATATATATATATATATATATATATATATATATATATATATATATATATATATATGTATATAGCAAGAAGCATATCTAAGGCCACCATGCATTCATTGCTATCACAATACAATGCACTTTAATAGCAGAGCATAGAGCCTCAGGCCAACATTACATCATGCTCCAATGAAGGAAGAGTAAACTGCAGGCATGCAGTGTTCTACTATTGCTGACTTCTCAACATAACATGACTCTACACTGCCCCATATGAAAATTAATACATGATAATGATAATCAATTAACATCATAACACAGACATTAAGATGTTACCACTACAATTATACTTTTTTAACCTGCTCTTCTCAATTCTCATGTGTTTTTTGATAATATTTCGAAAGAATGTGGAATATTGAGCAGACTTGTAATTACTATCGAGTGGCTTTTAACAGCCATCTGGAGCTGTAGGGCTTAAAGAACAACTTAGATAGACCTTAGAGACAAATCATTCAGACGGTAATATTCCCTAAAAGCACCAGATGTTTTTTGATCCCTGATAACTATTTGGGAGGTGTTCTTCAAATTTGTGTCAAATGTCACAAATATATACCTATGCACAAATGATGTACAACATCAATGATGATATCAGTTGCGCTTTATCTAACTGTGTTCAGAATGAGAGAAGAAAAGGAGAAAAATACTCACAGCAGTTGGTGACAGCAAAGCTGTTGGCCACCTCCAGGTTATCTATGTGTGGAGTCAGTCTGAAGTCTGCCATCCCAAACTGTACCATGCCGACTCTGAATGCACTGTACTCCTGATCTGCACCCCTGGGAAACAAGCCACCTGAAACAAAGAGACACAGGCCCGTGGTCAGAGATTTAAGAGATTTATTTATTCATCTATTTTATTTTTAGCACACAAAGAATGACTTCGCGTGTTTGTTGTTGAAATTTAAAAAGGGTAGATTGAAGGCTGCAAATAGCAGGGGGGCATATTAGGATAAAATCACCTATTCAGTACTTGTGTGTAAGTATTTAGGTCTCTGGTGGTCCTGCTAACACACAAACTTTAAAATAACACCACCAACTCATTCTGTTGTGGTCTGGCCCCCTCTGTAGTGTTGCTGAAACCTGGATTGAGACCTGGACCTACAGATGTGGTCACTCAGTGCCCCCCACATGACAAAGAAACCATTCTGTCATCAGTCAAATAATATCAGACACACCTGATATAAAATAAAAAAATACATTCTCCATGAGCAGCTCTGCAACTTGCAGGCCCAGGGAAGAGTTGTAAAGAGCTAGGAACCATCCTATTCCATCTCTGACCTCCAGGTTAACAAGAACAATATCCTGGGCCTGTACATCGCCAGTGGTAGTTTACGAAGAGACTCTGGGCAACAGTTGATTACATGGTTACAGAGCTAGATCCTTTCTCTCTCGCTCAGTGCATTTACAGTTAATTCATTAACACACAGCAGCAAAATTATTGTGCTAGACATCTTTCTCGACAGCACACATTCACAGTGAAGAAGATACAAATGATGCAGTGATACAGCACATGTTAATCACAACATAATGTACACCGCAAAAACACATCACAATTGAAACAACCTATAAAAAACCTACAAATCCTAATGATGGCAATTGTAGGATGTAAAGAAATTAGACAAAATTTTAGGAGATTATCCAAATACAACTAAAGAAATCCAGGAAATGTGGACAAATGTAAACTCATTAAAATGTGACATTAATCTAGGAGTCTATAAATACAAACTCAGTTTGGAAAAATTGGAATAATCTTAAGAAAACTGTTCAACTGGCAATTCAAAGTAGAGATAAAGTCACTTTAAAACACTTTTTTACCAAGCCATCTAGACCCAAATCACAACAAAATAATAGCTAAACAACCCAGAAATAGCAGAAAAAAAAATCTGATTATCCTGGCCTCCACCCATTACTGAGCAGGAAGTAAGAGAATAACTCTGTGCACTGAAACACAAGAGAGCCAGCGGGCTTGATGGCGTGACGGATGAGATTCACAAATACACAAGCCCAAAATTCCAAATTGGATTTGTAGAAAAATGCTGTACTTCCGATCATATTTACGGCCTACACGAAGAATTGACAGACATGCTAACCAAAACAATAACATCTTTGCATGATTTATAAACTAAATCAGTGTACACAAACAAGTGCAGCATAAACACTCAACAGCATTCTTCTGTCAGCAGCGTGACGTGAGACACATCTCTATTAATAAAGTGGCTACTATCCTAGAGAAATAAACAGCACCGAGTCTCTTCCATATAACTCAAAGATCAAATTCCTGCTCTATGCAGATAGCCTGTTGTCTCCTAAACAGGATTCATAGAACCTGGACCTGTCAGAGCAGTACTGCCAGACATGGGCCTCGACCCATTAGAACAGATTATAATGATTAAGGTCTGAAGATAAGTTCCAACGGAAGGCTGAACACAGCAGTGAAGGAACTGAGAGACAGAACAAAGGGTGTTCTATACAACAAAATATCATAATTACATTCAAATCCCAATTCCAGTATGGATCATATTATTTGAATCTGTCATAGGACCAATTGGTGAGGTGAGATTGGGGTCCACTTTCTTACCACACTTCGCCCAAAATAGACAAACGCCGAGATCTGAGCATAGAAAAGCATCTTCTCACTCAGCTGGTCCTGGCCCTTAGTTCCCTTTGTATCTCTGCTCTAGCCCAGTCTGAAAATAAATCATTTAGAATGAACAGTAACACAGCAGAAAGAAAGCTATCGCAACAAATGGAGCACAAACCGGGCTCTAAAAAGTCCAGTGAGGCAGATGACCCGAGCGCACTGACTGACACTAAATAAAGAACCACCTTGACAAAGTACAGACTCAGAGTACAGCCTGACCATCGACAGGTCGATACAAGGAATCAGAGGTCCGAAAAAAGAGAAACGTGACACAGTGGAGACATGGATACACTAACAGAATGTACGAAACTCCATCCACAACAGGATAAATAGTGACAACCTGGATTTGACATGAACAACATCAATAAAATAGAAATCTTGATAGTAACATCATCTTCAAATCCGCCATTTCGTTTCCCCAATTACCACAAGACTCGACCTCTCCTGTGGTCGCATCTGCCACTCTACCCCTTTTTACTTTTATAGTTTAGGCATGCGTTTTTTTGTAAAGATTGTATAGTAAATATTGTGATTAAGGCTTGTGTATTAAAGTCAGTGCTCAGATTCAAACTTTAACTTTACGTTATATATCTCTCAGATATTGGACAGCCCTTTTCAGAACTATTCAGTAGTTGGTTAGTGGTCCCTGATACCAGGTTGGTGTCCAGTTGTTAATTAGTATTATAAAAAATAATGACATGTTTACTTCACCAATTGATAATTATCTTATTATAATTATTGCTAATAACAAAACCTACGTCTATAATAAATCCCAGTACCATTTACTAATGGAGCCTCTATTGTGTTTTCCTGATGTGGTATTTGCTTTTTTTAAAAAGCAATAATGATAAAATACTATCCATTCCATTGCTGCTAAAATCTGAAAGCCATCTGAATGGATCATACAGTATTATGACTGGCCTCCAGGGTTCACTCTGCACCAGCGTCCCAAACATGCTTCCTGACTGCATTAACAGTCCCAACGCGGATCCTACTACAGCATCTGTGAGGAGCTGAGCGACGCAGAGGTTCAGTCGACCATGTTGAATCAGCTAATGAAAGTGTATTTATTCATCTCATCTATTATATCATTATTATAACCTATATACCTTGTATTTATTTAATTTAACAACCACTGTCTGAGACAGTTATAATAATAATTCAGAGCACGTGTCCACAGGGTCCACCTGTGAATACATGATGTAAATCATCATTAAAGTGATAATTATAATGAAAAATACTTGTACACAAAGAACAGTAATAAAAATCTTTAAAAATTTGCAGAGCATGCCAACCGTATTTTCTTTTAAAGCAATATCAATTTAAAAAATTCTACCTCCACTCAGCTGTGCCACTTGTGGTGGAGCTGGCAGAATGAGGTCATTTTTTTTTATACACACAATCTTTGGCCTCGAGCATGGATACTGAGGCCGTATCAGGCAGAATGGTTAGTTCCTGTGACTGACACGTCTTAACAAGCTTGCCGAGCTTCTATCTTCAGAAACAAGGCCACTATTAGTGATCGGTCATTGACTTAGTCAGGACATGACATTGGCTCCAACTCTTGGCCTGCTGTCAATCCTTTCATCGAGTTGGGGACTGTGGGAAAATGTGTGGTGTAGGGGGAAGGTCAGAACGTTTAGTTTGACATAAAATTTTATGAACATAGCCACAAGCGGCAATGGACGGGGTCCAGGATTGTTTGACTATTATCATCACTCTCAGAAACTTTCTTGGTCTGGTATGGTTGGAAGAGGTTAGCCAGCAGGACGTCAATGCCAGTACTAGCATGCTAGCTATTAACAGCTGCTGTCCTATTCTTCAACTATAAATGTTTATATTATTTAGTCAATTATCAGTTACGAGCAACGGATCTCTCTCTCTCTGTAATGCAGGCACACACATACACACACATAAGTGCTTGACAATCTCTGAACAGCAGTGTCTCTCAGTGTGCAGTGAATGAAAATATAATTCATTGCATAGGTTTAGTGCATTACCAGTGCCACTATCAGCATGGGATTGTCATACCTTTTGTTCAAATTATGATGCTTTATTGTTCATGATGCATAACAAGCATTTTGTTTTCACATGTAGGTCCGTGCAGGTTCTCAGTCGTCCATGTCATGTCCATGTAGACAAAGCAACTGGAATTCTAACTTCTACTTCTTCAGCTCTAAAATGTAGTGCAAAGGAACTCAGGTATTTAAAACTTGGAGTTCGTGTGAAACAAAATTTTCATGCCTACAACCCCAAAACCGGGTGGTCATCATATCATATGAAGAGGTGTCACATGGCCCAGATGTGACTAAGTGCCAAATGCCCCCAGTTATGAATGAGTTTTTATCTCCTTGGGAAGAGTAGATTGTGTCTATTCTAAAAAAGGATTCTCTGTGTGGACATAGATCGCTACCTTTATCCCTCCCTAAGACCATTAGTCTGCCCTGTCCAAAACAAGGACAATGGAGTCCTCAAAAGAGTGACCTTTATCCTTTAGATGCAGATGTACAGCCGGGTCGTGTCCCAATGACGTGGCTCTTTTGGGAAAACAGCTCAAATTCCCAGAACACATCTTGGCTTCTTTACTTCATCCAGATATGATGTTAAAATCAGAATCATCAAAGCAAGTGGTCCTGGTTGAGCTGACTGTTGCCTGGAAGGACAGAATGGAGGAGGCCAACGAGCGTATGCGGGCAGAATACACAGAGCTAGTGTTGGAACGCCAAGCTGGAAGTCGCACTGGGGCCGGTTGAGGTGGGCTGTTGTGGGTTTGCCGGCCAGTCCCTGTTTGTGTTTGTGGAAGATTTTCTAAATTATTTCAATTATTCTTCGACATATGGAATGGAAGTGTTTTCCCTATTTACTTTTTGTGTCTGAGAAGTTTTTTTTACGTCTTTTTGCTGGTTTGACAAATGTCCACTTCGGGTAACCTGATGTGTCTTAGATCCTTCTATTTGCCATCTGCACTTGAGGGGACCCTTTGCACCTCACCCAAGTTTGTGCTCCAGTGGGTGATGGGAATCAAACAAAAGCTACTGGTCTGTGTGCGAGGACTTACATCAGTTGGATAAGGGTAGCCTGACCTCTTGCCGACATACAGCAAGCCAGTGAACTCAAGCCAATGAAGCAAGAAAAATTGTCCAGATACACTACGAGCACTGATGTGAGCGTGTGTGTGTGTGTGTGTGTGTGTGTAGGAGACCAGCTGGGGAGGGACACAGCTGCTGCTCGCCATCAAACAGCGGCTAAACCCGGGAGAGCTCTAAAGAAGCGTGTCTGGGGGAGACCCAGAGCTTCTGGATCATTAACAGCATTCTGCTCTACTCCAGAGTTTACCTGCAGAAGTACATGCGTCAATGGTGACTGGTAACTTCAATCGGTGAGAAATATTTTTTTTTGCAACCTGAATGATTAGAAACACCGTTGGCAAGTTAGACCACATGAGGATTGGCAAACATGACCTCTATATACATAGAGAAGGTGACAGATTGCACCACTAGGGAAACATGGTTTCTACACAGCTCCTCATAACTCATAGCTATGACATCATAGATACAGTTTGACCTGTACGTGCTGTTAACCTTTTAGGCCACAATAGAAAGGCAGAAGATTATACAGGCCTAGATATAGGCACTGAGAGGTATAGATATAGTTCAAGATTTGACCAATGGACCATCAGGACAACACAGCTGTCTCTGACAGCAGATCACAGACTTATACATTGACCATAGATTACAATGACATTTGTTTTAATAAAGTCACAATAGGCAACCTTGGATTCAACCTCAATAAGCACATGAAAGCAGACCACATGCTAGAATTCCTACATTACTGTTAAGTAGGAATTTGACCATATGGAGATTTTAACCCAGCGCATTATTTGGGATCCCTGTGAAGGTGACCTACAGATTGCACCAGTGGTGAGACATGGATTCTTAATGCCTTCTCACAACTTGTGACAATGATACTACACTTGCAAAACTGGGCTATTTTTGAGAATTAAAACACCTACAACAGTACAAAATGACCTTAACCTCGTTTGGACGTACAGCATCCAAGCTGAACATTAAATCAGATTTTTTCGGCCCACACAACTTTTGAAACCTACTAATGCGCTTTACACAACTGGACAGAGATGGCTTGACTAGATGTCAACTGATATAGGTATATGTAAGAATTGTATTCTATTAGCACCTTTATTAGAACCTTATTTGAAGGTCCTGGTACCAGGTACCACTAGAGCCTAATACTCATCTGGCATTGATTTTTCTGTCAAAAACAGTATTTTTATAAACAGCTAAAAAAGTTGATATATATTTACACTATGTGCAATTAACCTTACTGAATTAACTTCAATAATTTCTTCATCTAAACCATTATTCTGACTCTTAGATTATTTTCTAGACTAAATATGTCATTATTAACCAGCTATGTCTCACAGTTCTTCAAAGCAGCTGTAATTAACCAACTATAGACCTATATTGACCTTCCCTTTCTCTCTAGGATCCTGCAGAAAGCAGCCTCCAAACAGCTGTTTGACTTTCTACACAATAAGATTTATAGGAGGATTTCTAATGAGACTAAGAGTGCATCGCAGCACAGAAACAGCACTTGTGCTTTTGATATATACGCCTCTTTCAGGTTGAAACACAACTAAAATGTTCATTGTATTTATTAATGAAGCCAGATAAAATTAATCAGTAAGCCAAACTTGGCCAAGACCTGTAACTGTCCGCTACTGAACTCAGACAAATCAGAAGTTGATCTTCTTGGCCCTAAACACCTCAGAAACTAATATATCTAATGATATAGCTGCTCTAGATGGGATTTCCTTGGCCTCCAGTTCCCCAATCAGGAATCTAAGAGGTAATTAATTCTTTGATCAAGATGTGTTCTTCAAGTCTCACATAAGATAAGTATCAACAGCATTATCTCAACTATATGACATAGAAAAAGTCAGAAATTTTTTGTCTCTAAAAGACACAGAAAATAAGTCTTGGCATTGTTACTACTAATCCAGAACAAAATATATAACTAAAAAGACTATTTAAAACCGATAACAACAATGAATACTTGAAACTTTTATCAAAATCAATGGATAATTGTGTTAAAAAAATTGTGAATTAGTAGATGCAAGGAAACCGGTGAGTAATTCAATGTAGGAGGGTGCAATTCCATTTGTGGCCTTAAAGGCATCAAAACTTTGAAGTTGATGCAAGCTATTACTGGAAACCAGTGGAGAAGGAGAAACAGAGGTGGGACATGACCAGATTTTACATACATACAACTATTAGGGTGAAGATAGGGATTTAATTTATTTAAGCGAAACTGCTTGAGCATATATATATAACTGGACTATGATGGCATAATTGCACATCACTACATCTTCACAAAAGGAATTGGTACAGTGACCCATAAACTTTCAGCATACATACGGCATGTGAGTATTGTATTCAAATTAATAAACAGTTGTGAGCATCTGTAGGCGGGGGACAATTATTTTGTGACCCAAAACAGTTTGCAATGATGCAATAAAGTTTGTATGGAAACCACTGGACAGAGGATACCTCGGGACCTAAAATTGTTTCGGTTTGTTTAGCTTTAATTATAGATTATCTATGACCATACTGAAATTTGTCACATTATATATAGTGATCGAGGAACGGAAAGGGAAGTCTCGGACTGGACATCTGCCGGCTCCACCAGGAGCACAGAAATATTGGAGCTTGCCCCTGGAGGTGAATCTGTCCACAGACGGCAACAGATGGGCCCTGAGATTGTACTCAAATAGACTTGAAAACTCCGAACCTATGATTAAACATGAAACTGATATTGATCTTTTCATTTCACTCCCACGAAGGAAGCAATCGAGTGTATGTTCCAAAATGTTAATTCCTTTACAGAGCACTGTAGGTATGTAATATACTGTAGACCTGTATAATGGCTCCAGTGTATGAAGCACCAGCGTTCCCATACATTCATTTATTGGTGCTAGCCTGTCAAATGAAACTCAGGCTGCAACAAATATGTCTTTGGAGATGCAACCCTCTCTCTTCTCTCTCTCTCTCTGTCTCTCTCTCTCTCTCTCCCAAACAGTTCATGACTCTTTCTGCCCCTGCTGCATACAAATAGCTTCCCCTGAGCACTTTCTCTCTCTCTCTGAGCTTTTACATGCACTTACATCAGACCACATACACACTATCTCTACAAAACTTAAACACATCTACATTGCTTTGTAAAGCATCAGTCACAGACTGGAATGAAAAACCGACTGGAATGAAAAACAGGACTTCATGAAATCTATACCCAAATGGCTGTGAAGCTTTTTTCTGTGTAGATTCTCACTCATCCAGGTCATTCTTCAGAACTGAAGAAGCCTTCTGGATGGAAGGTGAAACGTCTGCAAGCTACAAGAAAAAGTCCAGTTGCGTACAAGTAACTCCTTTGACACTGAAGCTTTTATTTTTTTTTTCTTTGTTGAAATACACAAATCTATCTTTACTTTCTTGTTATTGCCCTACAGCATTTGAATAATCACACGGCAAAGCAAAACCACAGATTCCAATAGATACAAATCATCAAAAGTATATAAAATAATCAAATTAATTATACAGCAGCAGTTGGAAAATCGCTCCATATTCTTCTACAACTACTCTGTAGGTAGCTCTGTGATTTCTTTTAGAGGTTTTTCATGTTTTACTGCAGCAGCTATCACCACAAATAGATACCACAGTGAAAAAAAGAGGGGAAAAAAAAGAAAAAGGATGTGCTAGAGCCAGAAGTCGACATGTTTTCCAACAGTGACGTAACATCAGAATCCTTCACTAATGGAAGGAGTGTAGTGGGTAGAGGATTCAGTTGGACTGTTGGCTCTCTCTAGTTTTTGAGAGCAGCCCAAAAGTTTGATTTGAGGTTTTTAAACGTGTTGGGACTTGTGTGTTAATATATCATTCTCTGGTGTTCCAATCTGTCAAATAAGACCAACCAATCACTCATCTGGGGCACTTGTACTTGACTTGTGTTTCTCGGAATGACCCCAGCTCCCAATCACAACAGAATGATCGTTTCAGGAGGGAGGGGAGGGGTAAACAAGGATTTCAGAGTGTGTGTGTGTGTGTGTGTGCGTGTGTGTGTAGCTAGTTCTAGACCATAAGAACAAAGCAAATAATGTTTCTAAGTAGACCACAAAAATGGTTGACTGGGAAAATCAAAAATACATTAATATGTCATCTACACAGGGTGCTTTCGTAAATAGTGAGCAACAGAGCACACTCATAACACATTAAAAACAAAGGGAGCCATGTTTTATTGGGAGCATTGCAGGATTTCAATATTTGGTTATTTAGAGCAACACAGAGAGACACAGTGTGCTGATGGAGGAATTAGCGTAAATACTCCAAAATATGGGCTTGAATCATACAAATTATTGTTAAGGAAGGTTTTGTTATTAACCCTTAAATTCACATAGATAACATAAGATTAGATGAAATCTTAAGAGGTAAAATATCCAGTGTTTGGTAAAGATTTGTCTAATATTGAGCAGAATTATCTTTAATAACCTTGTTCATTAAATGCAGATAATTTTGCATATTTTATGTTTTTTTTCTAGATTTTAGACAATTTAATCTTGTTTACTTTTACATGTTAAAAAACGAATCAAACAAGTCAAAATATGAAAGAAAAAGTTAAAAAATATTAGATGACAATTCAAGAACATGATATAAATTGTAAAGTATATTAAAAAGACACAAATACTAAATTAAAACAAGTTAAACAATGTAATGTGACAAAAATCATGAAACTTGAGTTAAATGAGCTGCCACGAGAATAAGATATTTGAAGGTAATTCTACTTAATATTGGACAAATGCAGGATATTCCCACTTGTTAAGTGTAGTTTGCTGTGAAGTTCATTTTAAAGTTACAGGTACTTATAGGGTGTGATATACAATATAAAAACAATCTAAGCAATCATTGTTTAGTCATTCTCGAAGCATGAAAAGTTAAAGTGACAAGCGACAGTAGTGACAGTAGTATTCCTCTGCTCCTCTTCAGTTTGTATTTGTTCGGGCGAAATCTGAGGCACTCAGGAGGGTGGTAGTGACTAAACAGCCTTTATTTATTCATGGCTATTCAATAAAATCCCAATGAAAGCCTGTATTGCGGAAATGCGTTGGCATGTTTGAATTGAATAGCCATGAATAAATAAAGGCTCTTTAATCATTGCCCTCTTGAGTGCCTCATATTTCGCCCATCAATAATTACTATGTTTATATTCCATATCACACACCAAAAGCACTCTCGTAACTTTCACTGGCAAACAGCAAGCGTGTGTGTGTGTGTGTGTCTTTTTTGTTGTAGTAATAATGAGCAGTAATGAACGGTAACAGTACGTAAACCCAGTACTGTGGTAATGTGGTTATCGTTTGGTTGGACTGGCAAAGGAACATCTTCTGGTTCCACTGGATGCACATAAAACTACTGGAGGTCGTGACTGTAAGGTTAAACAGAAACTTGTCGATATAGCTTCTAAGATTGGATTTTCTCTTTCTGAAGCGTATGTAAATTAAGTTACAAAAGTAAGGAACACCTTGCTGGCAGCTCTGTACCTGGGAGACATACATAAATGGAGGGGGAAGGGTCTGTATTTCCTGCATTCTGGTTTATATAAATATTTCTCAACATGAATGTAAAGTAAAAAAAGAGAAAAAACTAAAGAAACCAGAAAATAACCAGATTTGAGAAGCTGGAATTTGTCATTTTCTTCTTCGAAATGACTCAAAAAGAATAAATGATTATTAAAACATGTGGCAACTAATCAATTAAAGGACTAATTACTGCAGTTCTAAATACGAATTACATTACAAATGCATTATTTATATCAAGGATTAAAGCATTAGATCATGGACAATACCTGACTAATTTTCTCATGGCCAAAAAGAGGTCAAATTTTATTTTTTTTAATGTATAAATGATATCACCCAATCATCATCACCACCATTAGTAATTAAATAATTAAGTAGTTATAATTAAAAACAAACAGCAATAATAAATGTCAATACTGATACGATAATAATACATCAGAAAGACATTTACTAACAAGTATGTTTATTTTCTAACATCCATATCATGAAGTCTTTCTGGTATGAACAATATATACAGGCGGGAACAAAAAATGTTGGGAGGAAATATGATTGGACCGTTGAAAAGTGGGCGTATACTAGCATGTGCAGCACAATTTTGAAATTTCAAATTTAAATTTTGACGTGATTCAAAATTCTGGTACAATGAATCAGTTTTTTTTTATTTTTGTTGGCAAATGTAGTTCAATAAAGTGAATATGACCAGATATTTGATCTAAAAGCATTCATTCGAGGATGATTTTTAAAATCAATTTGATAATCGTTTCAATTCATTAGTTTGGGCCTTTTTTTCCTATTATGCATCTGTAATTGTTTTGTCTATTTGAACGTAGTAGCCTGTTGGTTACTGTGCTTGCATAAGGAAAGATGCGTGGCTGCATGTGATAAGTGTTAGATTGATCTGCCTTCATCTGTGTGCCATGTTAACACCGTTTACGCACGCGCGCGCACGCACGCACACACACGCACACACTGCACCGTGCACGTGAGCTCGCACACAAATATAAATGAAAATGTTGACAGAACTAGAACACTGCAGCAGAAGGCCGCTGTCTCTCTCCTGATCGAGAGCAGAATAAGGAGGAGGCCCACATCAGTAGGAGGAGGAGGAGGATGAAGATGATGAAGAGGGGAATTGAGAACAAGAGAGGATAAATCCGACGGACGGATGAAAGGAGGGCGTCGGAGGAGAAGAACGGTTGTTAGGATGACAGAAAAAGAATGAGGAGGAAAAAAAATGCAATTCCTACCGATCTGGACGCTCGGAGAGCCGCACAGCGCCTCTCGCCAGAACAGCGTCAGCACCAACAGCAGCTTCATGATGTGTCGGGTTACTCGCGACAGCCGCAGCAGCCGCAGCGAGCTGAGAAAGCGGAGCGGTCGTTCCCCTACCAGGACGTCTCCTCCATCGCCGCGCGGTGCGAGCTCATGGCGTCATTCCAGGGTCCGCTGGAGCTCTGCAGATGCCCGATGGTCCCTCTCCTCTCTCTCTCTGTCTCTCTCTCTCTCTCCGCTCCTCTTCTCGCCTCTTCAGGTGCGCGCTCTCCCCCCTCCTCCTCCTCCTCCTCGGCCGCCGCTGCTGCTGCTGGAGGAACGGGCACGCGCACCGACAAGTTCTGAGGAATACCGATGAGACCCGAAGAGACCCGACCATATATATATATATATATATATATATATATATATATATATATATATATATATATATATATTACCATTAATAGATTGGATTGTTTGCTTGCTTTATTTTAGTTATTGCTATTTAATTATCATTACAAAATGCTATATTAAAGGAACAAACGCGAGCACATTTCACTCTGTTCACACTGTGTTCAAATGTAACAGATGAAGATGTTTATTGATTGGTGGGTTATATACACTTGAAAAACAAATTTAAATTCAATTTTTTTACTCTTTGGGCCTTGAAGATTTATCAGTGCGTTCCTGTCCTTGTCTCTAATCTAACGTTTTAATCCTGAATTTAATTAATGCAACTGTGTTTAACTCTTATTTATAGCTGCAACTTATTTAGAGCTGTTGTAAAAGCAGAGCAGGTCAGTTTGTTGTTAGTGCATGTCTGATTTACTTGGTTTGAATCGGAAACTAATGAAAAACTATATTTTGATTAACAACACCCATCAATAGATGAGTATCGATAGGAAGTGTATTTAAGTATTAGGATTCTAATACAAATGTTATCTATAAGACAGGTCTGCAGCATCTGCACTTTATGTGCAAATTGAGACAGTCTATAGTGGACAGCGATATACTGGTCCAGATCTATTGCTCTTTTGTGGAGGGCGTTTTTACATTTTGTTTTATTGTCTGGTATCTTCCATTGTCAGTTAACGAATTTAAGCCAAATTAAAAGTATATTTAGCCGTTAATACATCTATTCTCTCAAGGTGACATTTTCAATTCAGGACTTGGAAAGGATAAGAACTTAATTCACTGTTTTTATAAAACACATATACATATACATAACATTTATTGTATTATGTTAGTATAATTCTACTGTTGTCTGCAATGGTAAACAAAAGACTAACATGACATTTGAGCAACAAAACAAAAGCAAACTGACACAAGACAGTAGAAACTCTAAACTAGCCTGATGGAGCTCAGGATTCATCAGGGAAACACTAAATGAAAGTTAAAGAAACACAGAACTCATACAAACACATTCCACTACATTACTAAATGTCCACAGTTTTGTATTTTTCCAAATAATTTTAACATGAACCAAATGTTTTTTATGCAATGACCCAAATTATGTAAAAAAAAAAGTTATACAAATATATAGCACTAAATCGATGTGATTTGTCCATGTGGTGTAGCTATTTGTTACTGTCAAAGATGGCAGATGTGCCATTGTCCATGTGCAGAATAGGTGGCTTTACTGGTACAGGTGGGGGCAGGTCCTACTCTGCCCCCTGAGCTTCTTTCTCTTCAGCCAGCACCCCGGCCCTTGAAACACCAGCGTTATAAGAAACCATCTCAATGTCCTCCTGTGGACATGACGCCTGTTCCCTGCGGAACTGGAGACAGATCACAGATCTAAGTCAATGCCATGCTCCCCTCTCCAGTTCAATATAGACAGGCCAAGTGCTTTGTTTCAACGCAGCAGATGTGTTCAGTACTTTAAAGATGAAGCAGATGCCAGAGACGACCAACAGCAGAGCCACCAGCAGGATGACTGGCCTCACGGACACATCTATTGGCTCTAAGGAGACACCTTAGATCATGTGACATCATGAGGACAACAGCTTCCTTCAAACATTAACTTAAAGTACCTACTTTCTAAAGTATGAAAGTAAAATAATGTAAGAGGAAAAAATGACATTAAAGGGGCCCCGTTTTGTAATTTCTCCACTAATTTTGCAATTTTTTGTGTTTAGCCAGAATTCAGCAACATTACAGAGGAGGTCAGACCACCACAGAATGAGTGGGTGGTCTCCAGTTTGTGTGTTAGCAGGAACAACAGAGACTTAAATAATTATACACAAGCACTGAAGAAGTATTTTTAAGATAAGAAAGAAAGATAAGTAAGTATAATATATATCAAAGAACCATATATAAAAATGTTTTAAAAATGAAAGAAATCGAACTTGAAAATAAGGCAAACCATCTGTCAATGGAATGAGATAAATCTAGATAATTCTACATAATATTTGATTCATTGTGCCAAAAACATATTTCACCTGTTCAGATTTATTCTTTTGCAACCTTATTTATCTGGATAGGTTATAGGGTAAGGATATTTTTAAAATGTAAGGAGGAGAAAGCAGTTACAAGTAATAAGTCATCAGAAAATAATTACTCCACTGTAGTACAGTGGAGTACAGATACCCAAAATTTCTACTTAAGTTAGGTAATAAAGTAATGGTACTTACTTGACACCTCTGCTTACCTGTGACGGTAAGATAGATCAAACGGCTCTCGGAGGAGAAATTATGAGAAAAAACATAGATGCCATAAACACAGCTGTAGTTTCCCTGGAGGGCGGGGTCTGCTTCAAGAAACAGGAAGTTGGCAGAGTGATTGACAGCTGGCTGGATGTAGTTGTGCGACCTGTACCTCCTGGGTACTGAGGTGGGACGGAGCAGCTGATGGTGAAGGTGGCGCGCCAGAGCACCTGGAACCCCTGCTGCTGGTCCCCGGAGACCCCATTCATTGAAGAAGACACAGAGATGATTGGCTGAAGCAGGAGGTCTGTAATGATGACGATTAATGTAAATTGGCATCTAATCGATTAATCGACCGATCACTGCAGCTCTAACAAAGAACATGTGCACTTATGTCAAATGCAGGAGTCAGACATCCTCAGATTAGACAGAAAAAAATGCGTTTTGATGCATCTGTGACAATCAACAACAATGTATGCATGCTAGTTTCCAGGAGAAACAAGGAGCAATCACAACATTGACATTTCATCAGCTTTTAAGTTGATATAATAAACTTGTTAGCACACAGTTTTCTTATTTGTTGAGGCGGCAATGGCAACTATATTATTATTTATTAATGTGACTGTCTTGACTAAAGGTGCAGATTATCTTCACCAAACTAATTTGTCTACCCGGGGCTTACCAGAGCAGATAAGAACACTTTTGTCCAAAGAGGAATCTGATAATGTGCAGTCCCTCAAAGAACCTCCAGACTCAACACAATAAAATCTGATCCTCCATGAAATCTGTCTGAGGACTCCACCCTACTGGCTGTTAAAACAGCAGAGCCGCAGGCCAGATCTCTGCAGACAACAGACGCTCTTTCCAGGCTCCAGTCATATTCACTCACTGGTCTCCACTTGGTCTGCTTCACCTCCAGTGAACCTTCACAGCGGGCTAGCTTCCCCCACCAACCTGACAGGCTCTGAACAGAAAGGAGGGAGTCATTGGTAAAAGGGTGAACTGAGCCTGCTCAGAATAAAAAAGACCTACCTGAGCAGGGGAGGCCAACAGCTTTTCCAGGTAAGGAGGTGTTTCTAGTTGAATTTGAGCTTCAACAGTCAAGGAGACCAGATTCATGGCCCCAACACTGGAACTCTTTGGTCAGCGTTGGAGCCTCAGTTTCCCCATAGAGCATGCCCCGGATAACTGAAAGAGCCCCACAGCCGAGCTCCCTGCAGGCCACCTCTCCATCCGGCTGGTCAAAGTCAGCTTCATACACCGAGAACCACGACTGCTCAGACTATACGTCTAGTCGGCCTGAACACAAACCAGCCTGACAGAGTCTGTAGGGGGAGAGAACCAGGACTTAGCACATGCACTGTAATCTACAAGACTGAACGCAATTTCTCTGACAGACAATCTGCGTCTATCTGACAGCAATAAACAATTAATTAAATATTCAATACTGTCATAGTAGAGAGGAGATGAGGAGAGGGGAGCCAAGGAGAGAGGAAGCTTTTTTGTTTTTTTTTTTTTTACCAGAGGGCAATAGAAGCTATTATATATTAAAGTAAAGTTGATTAAGAGGAACTGCATACCAGCAGTAGGATGAATTTACATCTAACTGTAAAAATCCAAACTTTAGGTAATGTTTAACAGCTGATATTTTTAAGGCTGAGGGTGACACCAGTGGATCATTGCGACTCCTTACCCACCGGAGCTTTTGGCACTGCTACAGAGGTTCACAGTGAGGTTGTCGACGGTGTCTTGAAGAAACGAGACGTTGTGGCCACTGTACACGTGAATTTCATCAGGATGGGAGGCGATGGTCCTCAGCTGAGTCTCGTTTGCCCCCTTTACACCTGAGAGAAAAAAAAGAGTTAAATCTGCCTTGCCTGACTTAGATGAAAAAGGAAAAAATATATATGTATAAAAATGGAACTGCAAGTATGAATAGAAGTGTGTCTCTGTGACCACAGCTGTCCATGGACATGAAACACAGGAAGCATTGTACCATAAAGGTACAATGTGTACTGCTCGGCCACCTGCTCCAAGCTAATAGAGGGCAGCATTTCACTTCCTGCACCCTCCTCTCTCTCCTCTCTCCTCTCTCCTCTCTCTCTCTCTCTCTCTCTCTCTGTACAGTTACATTGTGATGCCACATACAGTCATTTGCCACATAATAGATGACAAAATAAGACTATAGGGAGCGTTGTCAGCTTGTCTGTAACAATTAGACGAATCAGCCTGCTGCCTGACAGCAGATTGAAATATCACCTCTTCTACATATTTAACAATACATGTTTACCTGTTGATGGTTGGTCTCCACTGTGTGTGTGTGTGTATGAGAGAAAGAAAGAGAGAGAAAAATATAAAGCGAGGGAATGACATTAAGCTTGCTCCTTAATGTTTATACGTCAACTGTCAGTTTGAGTCGAGACTTGAGACTTTTGAGGACAAATTCTGAGTCTCTGCGTAAAATAAGACCTCCCGCACTTGTTCTGTTGTGGTCTGGCCTCCCCTGGAGGTCGGCTGAAACACAAGCCGTACAGAAATGGTTCTGATTGTAATGTCACAACAGCACTGGACGTTTTTAGTAACTACCACTGGTTGGTAGTAACCCCTTCACATGCTTGACTTCCATTTCTTCCCTCGACCCCAGCTCTCTGAAGGGGAAAACTGTATAGCAGGTCTAACGGGTGCTTTTGGACCATAAAAGCATGTTTAGCTTTATAATACTTAACATATTAAACTAAAAAAATATGTTAGTAAACAAAATTGCCAAAGTACTCTACTCCATTGTGTCAAACACGAAATATCATGTTCAATTCTAATGTCACTTTATTATTTTTGTGGTGAAGAAGTGTAGTTGCAGACGACCATTACCATCATTTCTGAGGTTGTGCTGCTTCCTAAATTTCCAAAGTAAGAGAGTCAATCACCAATTGCATAGACCTCGTAGCCGCTGTCTCTCAGGTGCTGTGAGTTGACGAAGACATCGTCCCCGTGCACGCCGTCAGGAATCAGGATAACGATCTTTTTGGAGTCTAAATGCTTTCCTGTGCTGGGGTTAGAAATCAGATGGAGCAGGATCCTTAGAATATATCCTGTAAGACATAAAGTGGACAGAGTGGATCTCAAACAATTAGCCAATCAGCTGCGAATATTAATTATGATAATAATAATAATGCCAAGAACATGTCCAAATGTTGTGGTTCTAGCTTCTCAAATATTATTAGTTTTAAGTGGTTTTTTAGTCTTCTGTAATAGTAAACTTATGATCTTTGGGTTGTGGACTGTTGGTCTGGACAAAAGATATTTTAGATTGAATCTACATCTATGGGATGAAGTAATGGACCATTTACACCATTTTATAAACCAAACAACTAATGAATTATTGTTTTAATAATAATTAGATTAATCAACTCTTCCTTAGTTGCAGCCCTGGTACAGAGACTTTAATTCGCGCATCCCTTGTTCTAGATGACTGTTGAATAATTCATAATATTTTTAATCAAACCTGCTCCTCATACATCCCAACCTGACACAATTCCAAAAACCTCTAATACTATCTTCCTTCATTAAATTGTAAATTGAAACCCGATTTCTGAATCTGTATAAATTATAATACTTGCCAAATACATCTGAAGATTCTGCTCTGGCTAATTTTAGAAAGTAAATATATTTGGATCTAATCCCACGCGGGGTAAGACATAAAACAGAATAAAGTGAACTCACCTCTCAAGAGGCCTCCTGCTTTCTGTTTCAGGTTCTCAATGGCATCAAGCAGGGTTAGCTTGAACCTGTAGTGCTTCAGGTTCCACTCGAGCTCTAAGTGGCCGCTGTTCTGATACAGACCTGCAGCGAACACACAATTGACCCAGTGTTTTTTTAACGTGATAATTGGAATAACAATGGCAATAATGAGCAGGAAAATATTCAGTGTTCTTGTACAGATGCTGGCTAATTACTATGATCATTGTTATTAGCTCGCTGTTGCATGTCCCACGCACGCCCATGCCTGTACTCATTAGCATATGGACTAAGGACTGAAAAGTCGTTCGTTTCTGTATTTTGGAATTAATTTTATTATTTCAACTTCATCTTCTATGATAAGACTTTAATACACTATGTAATAAAATATTATGCTGTTACTCCCAGAAAACATTTTTGTCCCATTGACTCATTAGTTGTACTGTTGTATGTATTTGAGGTCAGGGTATATGTGTGTATTGAGAAATTTGTGTGTGTATGTGATGCACTGTATATTATACTATTTTTTAGAACTTTTCTAATCCTTGATAAAAATCCAGGCACAATGTAAAGAAAGAACATTTGAAGAGTCAAAATTCTAAAAAATAATAGTAATGATCAGGACTGAGGTTAATTAAAATATTTTAACATGGAAAAATTATATTAATATATGTTGGCGGCCTTATTTTGCAATTTATGTGTTAGAAGAAACACCAGACACCTACATATTTGAGCACAAGCACTGAAAAAACATTTTTTTCTAATAGGGCACCTAAAAGTTTAAAATGATATAGGGGTCAGTTAGCAGTAGTAGTAGTAATACTAGCAGGAGCATTAGTCTGCATAGTAGTTGTAGCAAAGGCATTACCAATCAGGACTCTGTCAGGGCCGATGTTCAATTTGCTAGCAATTTGAAGTAGAAATGCCTTAATGATTCCAAATTCATGGTCCGTCACTGAATTGAAAGACAACAGTATGGTGATGTCGGCTTTGACAGTGCTTTCACACCAAGAAACTGGAGGAAAACAAAGAATTGTGCATTTAAATAAAGAGCAGACCAAATAAGGAAGTAAATAACATCAATTTAATGGCATATTCGCAAATACTATAGACACAAATAAAAGGGTTTTGCAATTTAAAGCTCATAGTCATAATGTAAAATTGTGATGAGGAGTGATAATCTGCACTTTCTTAGTTGATGTTTGGAATGTTCTTCAGGTTCAACAAATTAGTTTGCCATGCTTGCTTATTAGCACCAAAACAGTGGAGTTGAGGCTGATGAGAATATTATTCATTTCATTGGTGATTATTAATATTTTGTATTCCTGAGCCTTTCTACACATGGAAAAAACAAATATTGGACAAATATTCTCTCAGTTTGAAAATAGCCTTGTCTAAGAATAAACTACTACTAATAATAAATGTCTATTAGAGCAGCTGGTATGCAACACACAGTGTGCCATTATTTTAAAATTACTTGTCAAGGAGCATTTTATAGACATAACTCGTCCTACAGCCTAATGCATGAATATAAAATATATTCAATGAGGCAAACATGGTGTTTTCAAATAGGGATTGGAAATTACTTGAAAAAATGACACAATGTGTTTTACCTTAAATTAAAAAAAAATCTATTATCTATACTATTTATAAAGATCAGGCATTTTCTGTATATACATCTTTAGATATCACACACAATATTCCTCTGTGCGAACAGTTTTTAAATCGGACAAGCACAAGGTGTCTTTGTGGAGCCAGAGTAGAAGAACTTCGTCCTCTTCAAACTCATCTACAGGAAAAACAACTTGTGAGTGATTGAATTATAGGCTATAAATGCAACAAAGGAAACAATGACTATAACCTATTCCAAAAGTGGAAACTCATCCCATCAATCTGCTATATTTGATTTATAATTTTATCCCTTAAACAGAGAATTACACAAGATGCAGCTGTATGTGCGTGCGGTTGTGCTGGACTGTTACGCTCTGACATGTAATTAATATAATTTACAAGGTCCAACTATCAAAAAGAAAGAACCAACCATAGTCTTCGTCAGCCACAAGGGCACCATCTTCATGTACAGTGTGGGGCGGAACAGTTGCTGGGACGCAATCACCTGCATTATATGAGATAAATGAACACGTTCCCCAGTGAAGGGTGTTTGTCCTCCTAGGATGGCGAGGGAATGACCCACCCTACTCTACCTCCAACTGGCTCATCAATGCTCACGCCTGAACCTGAGCAACAATAGTCAATCGACGGCAGAGTAGGGCTATGCCTTCACCGTTGTAGGAAAAAAAAAAATCTCGCAGGCATGACTGATGACACAATGCTGACTGAAAAATGAGTGTTTTATTAGTGCAGTGACCTGAGGCCTCTCAGCAGAGCTCATCTCGGCGAAAAAGCACAGATCATTTGTATGACTCAGGCATCATTTGACCACTTTAGCATCAGTGTTTCTACTCCAGTTGTACCTTTGATGTACCTTTGATGCTAATAATTATTGAAGAAAGGAAAAAATGAAAAAAAGAAAGAAAACAAACAAACAAAACTGATAAACAACTGATAAAACTCAAAAAGGTAAAAGGCAAAAGCTCAAATAGTAAGATTTTCTTATTTGCTTTTTTTTCACAGAAAAGAACACATATTCAAATAAAAATATAAATATTCTGCATCACTTAGTCTTAGAGGTCATGTAAAATGCAAATAACTAGTTAATCTTTTCTAAATACCACTGATCCAGTTGTATCCTCATCCTAATCATTTACCTTTGAACTGCTTTAGAAATATGTGTGCCACCTTTATAGCCAGTCATCTGCCTAAATAAACCAGTCTATAAAATAGCATATGAAAGTAACATCTTGTACCCACACTACATAAGGGTTAGCTTTCCGTTTCATTATCTAAATTTAGATATATGTGAACTAAACCACCAAATACTTGTCTCAGGTTAAAGTTCATGTATGAATGTAATTTTTAAAAGATTTTGTTATGCTGAAATTAATATAAATTAAAGTCAAGCAAAACCAGCAGAAAGAGACTATCTTAAAAAAAATCATATTTATATACACTAATGAATTTGTGTCTCTACAAAAAAACATTAAAAAGTCTCTAGGTGTAGGGATAAACTTTTTCTTTGTAGACAATTTTTATTAGTTAACCTCAGAAATTCTACGGAACACATTTCACTACATTTAACAAACCCTGACCCTGTCTTTGTTGCAACTTTTAAAGCTGCTATTTGACTCAATTTCACACATTCATCATTAAAGTGGCGTCCTACCTGAGCTCCAGATCAGCAGCCAAAACAGCAGGTGAGCCATAAGCAGGAAGAAAACCTCCTCTGTTGCTGTCAGACATACCCGCTGCCTGTCCTCTGTTACATCATGAGCTTTTTCCTCTTTATCTCCTGATCACAAGGAAACAAATCAACTGATGAGCTGCTTCTCAGAACTGAAGACACTAACCACAGGTTCAGTCACGTTGAGTCAATTAAGCGACGATTTTAGGGTGTTAAGGGTGCTAACCACTTGCTGTAGCAACAGCAGTAACTCAGTATTCTCACGTATCAGGTAATTGTCAGAAGCTTTCCTGCCACAGGAAAAAACTGCCTCTCGATCTCAATTTGTTAATACTAAAATATATTAAAACATTTTTTGTGGTTGGTGTTCAGAAAGATAAAGTTATAATACAAGTTAAAAGCATCACACGTGCACTTTAGCTATTAAACACAAGCTCAAACATATTCTTGAACTGGAAACTAAATGATACGACAGACTGCACTGTGGTGAAACAACCAACAAACAATGCTGCTGTTAATAGTTCATGTGTTCAAAATAACCGATAAAAGGACGGTCATCCGCTGCTTAAAAATCAGTTCTGAAAAGGCCAATCTTGGCAAACGCCAAGATGACAGTTTGTGACATCTCTGTGGGATTAAATAAGTTATAGATTGTAGAACATCAACTCTACACATAGCCAGAGTCACAGAGTGTGAGTCTGTAAATGGATTAGAATGGAGCTCAGAGGACGGCATATAAAGGCAGAACTGTATGTTAAATCAGCCCTTTCAGTCGGTTTAGTTTCACCAACTGATCTGAGGGGAACCTCTCACTGGGAGGCAAGCTCCATCTACGTGGTTCATCCTGTAGCTCTTTAACTCTCCGAATGTCTGTTACCAGCTGGTAAAACCTTGCTTTAAGATGTTAAATTGCGGCGTAACCACATCTGGTCCTAACGTTAACATCTGGAGCTGATGCCGGCTAAACCCACTGCAGACCGCTCCAGTAACAGCTCTGCTGCCGTCAGCTCCTGGAGCTAAAACAGTTTTATGTTAAAATAAACTTAAAGTCAGACAGGTTTAATTTAAAAAGATGGACGACGCAACAATGCAAGCAATGGTAGACTAGACTAAAGTCAAGGTGGTGTGAATGGGCAACATCTGTAAGACCAACCACAAGGATGAACCGGATGTCGTAGTAAATGTGATGCCACTGAACAGTCCTGGCCACATGAGACTTCTGGGTTTCCCAAGCACATTGATAGCGTCTTTTCTTCTGTTCGCTGCGGTTCAGATGAGGTGCCGGCTGTATTGATTTAGGCTACCGCTCATGGTATTAGGTTCTCCCATGGTCAAGTTTGAGGTTAGTATGTTCCGTAGCTGCATGCTTTCCAACCTATCACTAACACACATAGCTTGTATACACATATGAACATACACACTTGCAGTGTGTATAGTGCCATTAGGTTCAGATTACTTATTGTGTGTCTTTCTTATCTTTGTGAACAAATGCTCTTGTGTAATACATGCTTCCTGTTTAAAATGGTACAAGATTCATTTATGCTAACCACTTTAGAACTCCAAATCCTTCAACCCTTACTAGCTATTGATAATCCATTTTAGTCCTATTTGATCAAATGAATTATTAACCGGAGTTCTAAATTTATGGTTTGGTATTTATGAGCCTGAATCAGAGTAGTATTAATGATAATTATTATTTCCCTTTTGACAGCCAATTTAATCTGAACCAGCAGCAGGTGATAACCACCTTTATTTTATTTCTCTTCCAGAGCCCTACATAGTAACTACTACTTCGAGCACCCTTTAACCGCATTGATGAAATTCCCAAACTGTGTGGGCTCCTTATACTAAGGGTATGTGTTTGCATCTCGAAAACAGGTTCTTTCCAAATGAAAATGGGGTCAATGTAATCCATTCGATGATGCAACTGGGCTATATTTCTGTTGTAGTGGCATGACATGTAAGGGACCAAGAGTTTTTTTTTTACAAAATCAGAAACAATTCACATAGGATGACAGAAGTTCTAACCTCAAAGAAGTGGTAAAATAAGCAGCAATCAACTAATACTAATTCAAACATAACAAACTGAACATACTGAATGTAAATCCAAAGGGGAATATACTCTATATATATATGGTATGGTAATATACTGGCTGGTCAGATCATTTAGAAACACAAAGGGGCAACCCTCAAACAACCCCCTAGCAACTGAAATGTAGAAAACATATCAAATCTAATACAGTCTAAAGAATCAAACAAACCATCTAGATACAATACAAATTACATCCCCTCCCCCACCTTAACCTACTAGACATTGACAGTCCAATAGGCCGCTTCCTGTATGTGACAGCTGTACTTCCTATGCACAGGCTTTGCAAAATGTCCGTAACTAGTGATGGGCGATTGGAGCCTTGTGAAACATTAAGGCTTCTTTTCTTTTTGTACCAAAAATGATTTCAAAGCTTCGGGTCTTCGCTGTGAGGATACAGAGTGACATCCAGTGGCAGCCTGGAATTATACAAGTTTTTTAAAATAATTGAATGAAAACCAGCAAAATAACAACAAAATTGTTTCAATCCCAAATGTGTGCAGTAAAACAAGATTTTAAATTTATACACAACCTTCTTATACATGGAACAGTCTGGAGTTAGAATTATAGGTAAAAGATGATCAAGCTAGTGACTAACTTTTTAAGTGTTTCATATATTTACAAAGTGTATGTTGTTCCTATTTTAATCTAAAATTAAAATGCAAAATTCAACAGGGACAACTGATGTTTTAACCTGAGTAAATAAAACTTGTGGCAATGTGGCTTTGGTCTCTTTTTGTAGTAAATATTAGAGAAAAACATAAAGCGATGTGTTCATAGCTGGAATCCATCCTTTATCAAAAGTGAGAGAAAAACAATGATTCCCAAATGCAACCTGCAACTTTTGAGCATCAAATTATATATGACTTTATACATGCTGTATATATCAAACATGTTTTTTTCTGCCAAATTAGTGAAGTATGATCTGATAGATTATTAGTGATGATAATGATTTTTGTCTTCTCAGGCATACAATGATACTTGTGAACTAATTTGTACAAGTCAGGTTACACTGCTTTTATAGGTTGATGAGCCAGATTATATTGCTTTTGATGAGACGTGCCGTCACATCCTCCCTTGCAGCTTGTCCTCTGATATGTTCCACCTCTTCAATAGAGGCATCCACGCCTCAATGCACAGCTGATGCACGCACCATGAAGGATTCCCTCTCTGCTTTAAAATTAAATAAGATTCACTTCATCAATCCTGAGGAAAATATAAGTGACGGGCAGCCCATAGTAACAGGAACAACATCGATCAGTATAGAAATGTTAGCAACACGAAAACTAAAAGTAAAGAACTTAGTGTTTTGTCTCTGTTGGTTAGAACTGAACAGGTTTTTGTTTTTTTTATGATGCCTGTGTTTCTTCTCCTCACAGCTGCCCTGCATTCTCCTTGTTTTTTCTCCAGTTCCTTTTAAGATAACAGAATCAAAATTAATGATGCGTTTATCACGCTCTTGCGACTCCTGGTCCACTCGTTTCATTCCATTATGGAGTCGTCATAACATCTGTATTTTGAAACGGGTTGACTGGCATAAAATCAAAGAGAAATTAGCACCTGCAGTGCTGGGGACAGCGTTCTGTTCCTTTCTCTTACATCAATTAATCAATCTTCATTCGACATATCTTCCCACAATGTAGTCACGGTGAAATCTAATCCTATCAGCTCCTTCAGTACCAATTAACTTTAATCAATAAATTGGCAGCAACATTATCTGCATGATTGGAGGATGGGGGTCAGTCTCAGGCAGTGACCTCTTCCAGGATCTCAGTGGCCTGTAAGCGCCTCCCCTATAACTGCAGTAGAGAGGAAAAAGGCCTCCACCTGGGTAGAAGGGATCCCCAGAAGATCCATGTGGCTGGCGTTCAGTCCATCAGAGGTAGTCTTGTCCGTTCATGTGGTTGGGATCACAGTTGATGGCCATTCTCCACTTTTAGTCAACACCCTCTCCCATGTTGACAAATGTTGGCAAAAGTGCAAATTCAGTAAAGCTAACATAAGGTGTGTTTTCCAACAACAATATTGACTCTACTCCCCTTAAATTAACTTAGCTTTTGCATCCACATTATCGAGGACCATACCTGGGGTTGAACAAGCTGGCTGTGGTGAACACGGCACCGCAACGCTTCTTCCACCTCAAGCAGCTAAAAAGTCAGCTAAAAAGGGTCCGGGATTCTATGGGCTTCCCTGCACAGGATTAATAATGGCGTCAGCCATCCCAACCATCAACTGCTTCAGCTGCTACCGTCTGGTAGCCTCAAGGCCTGGAACAGAAATGTCCAGGACAGCTGTTTCCACCAGGCCACCAGGCGTATCAACAATGGACACTAACGGCCTGCAGCCTGCCTGATGTCACACGCATATACAGAAGCACATACTGTATGTTTGTACAGTATGTGCTTCTGTATGTACGTGCAGAAGCACAGTTTGTACATACACATTCACTATACATGTATTCACATATTGGTTGGATGCATTCACAGAGCCCTTTATATATGACCGAAAGCCCAAGTTTGTTTTTTGTGCTTGTGTTGTGGTTGAAGAAGCTACCCTGGCACCTCTTCACTAAATTGGCATTTACAGGCATTCCTGAATTTAGCTTGAGCTGATGTTTTTTCTTCTTCTCTGTTTTCCCGTCCTATGTTCTGTGCATGGAATATGTCTATTTAACGGGTTCATTTTTGATTAACAAATATAAAGCACTGCCCATATGCTCAACTTGTAGGGTGTCCAGGTGTCTCGCTTTATGCAGCACTGCCAAAGATTTTTTTCTTGTCCCATGTCCCACATATTGAAACGATGTCCTGATTTTGACAGGCTCTATTTTTAAAAAAATTCAAAAGCTGCAAGATGCACCGGATAAAACACACTGGATAAAAGTTGTCTTTTATCCAGTGGTTGTGAAGAAAGCAGTGAAATGTTGGATGCCAATCAAACTGCACTCATGTGGGACTAGTATAAGTTAACGGTTGCTACGAGGGGACAAAGTGTGAAAAATGGACCTCATGTGTTATGACAAGGGCATGAAGAGCAAATAAAGTCCTCAGAGATGTATCAGAGAGCCCCACCAGTTCATCCAGCGCTGCAGAAGCTTGGACAGGTGATGGACGTTCATAGTCCTGATGGCTGGGCTCGGTTCCACATGCTTATTTAGATACAGAAAAGCATATGTAGTTTAGAATTATTAAATGGTGACGGGAATGTCAAATACCCAGATCATAGACCTGTGGGGGTGAAGCCATTGTGACCAGGTCAAGTGCGTCCCTCCTTGGTGTGTGGAGGAACATGCTGCTTCAGGCCAAGACACTTAATCAGACTCAGGAACTCGGCTGCAAAATGACAAGGGATTGTACACATGATTATTCACATCACCAACAACGGCAGTGTCGGTTTACATGGAGCAGAGTGAGGTGAGGAGGTTTTGTTCCTCAGGGAGGAGAGCTGAATTACAGACAAAGTGGGGAGGGCAGATTTAAAGTAAATTTAGCGTTTAATGCTTTTTAAATGAAAGAAATTTAAAAAAAGGGACAAATCTGCTTCATACAGAATAAGGCACATGTGGCTAAGTGTGGCCAATGGAAAGAGGTCTTACCAGGGGTCTGATGTTCGGATAAATTAAAGCTGATGTGTCCTCATGAAGATATTGTAAGGTATTTACAAGAATGGTTTTAATGAATAAAAGATGTATCATCAGCACCTCAACTTATTTTTTCTTAGACAAGGCAAACAGCATGAATCGTTGCACAGTGTTTAGACAAGCATGTAGCAGCCACTAGATGTTAATGAGAGGGCAACGTTACTCTTTAAAAAGCATTAAGCCATGACAACAATTGAAATGGATTGTATTATTGTTATTATTAACACATTTAAACCCCAATTATCTTCTTTAGTTTTCATACATATAATTACGTCAGTTGAGTCAATAACAAACATGTTTTGTAACTATTTTCCCCCCATTTTGTGCTGCTTGCACAAATATGCCTGCCCATGAACAAGAAATCCCAATTCATCCCAGGTACAAAATTTGCTTTTTGGGATTAATCTAGAGACTTGAACCATTAAATAGATATCTACAAGTCAATGCCTTTTTCTTAGTTGTCTACTTTTATGTCATTGACAATGACTGTATGGGTAAAATTTTGGTAACCCTTCCATTTACAGCCCCCTTAACCCTTTAAATATATGGTAATACCAGTAAACTAGGCAAATATATGTAATCATTAGGTAATTACCTTTGGTAATACATAGGTAAATATTTAAAATCTATAGCTGGAATACTAGCTTTTAACCCATTAAATATATGATAATTATATATTATTATTGGACAATTGCCACTCATAATAAGTAACAGAGGTAAATACAGATAAACTATCTGTAATACTAGGTACTTTACCCAGTAAATATATGGTGTCATTGGGTAATTACCACTTGTATTAAATGCAGAGAAACTAAGTCTAAATTTACCTGGTAAATAAAAATAAATAAACACAATGAACACAAACTTGTACCATGTAAGTTCTGACTTATTACCTCGTAAAACGTGACAACTGACAAAGTAAGTGAGCTTTAGTGTGAAAGGAATTCACGTTTGTGTCCATAGTATTTCGATGTTACCACGATGTACCTAGTACTTCAGCTATAGTTTCGCTGTATTTACTTACATATTGACAGTTGTCATTACCAAATAACATATTATCACATAAGCATAAAATGATGAAAATGTATATCTTGTTGTATTCTTTGCGTTAGCAACTGAGGAAAAATTGTCTTTGAAAAATAGCCTATTATTGAAGAAATAATAATAATTAGTAATTTATATAGTATTTAATACTAGTATGTGTTAAAAGTCAATTACAGTAGCCTACTGTGCTACTTCTCCCACTCGCTCTGGCATTATTATATTGCCCTGTAGGCAGGCAGGCAGGCAGAGAGGAACTTGGGACAGGATGCCAGAGCGGTGCAGATAAATGAACACACACACACAGCCAAGAGAGAGAAAGAGAGAGAGAGAGAGAGGGAAAGAGAGAACGCAGTAGAGAGGACGTACAGTCAGGCTCGAGCCAGAACAGCATCTCACTGACTAACCACTACATCCCTGTAATGCAGCTCAACTGATGATCTGGTCAGAGGTAAGGATCAAACATCTATTGCAATGTCTTACTGCTTTATGCAGTTCCAGTGTTGGGGCACGGCATGTGTGTGTGTGTAAGAGGCAGCGCGGCAGACAGAACAGAGTAGACGTACAATGTTAAAAGCCTACAAGGGTGCTGCTGCTGTTTCTGTGCCCTGTCCTCGTGTGTGTGCGTCTGTCTGTGTGTGTGTGTGTGTGTGTGCGTGTGTTTGACAGGTTCTGTTTTATGTGAGGGAAATACATCACACTATGTGAGTTGTTAGAGTTGTCCTGCCAATGGCATAGAGAACATTGCCGGCGTGTGTGTGTGAGAGTGATTTTGTGTCACTGTAACAGCTTCATCGAGCTGTGTCATCGCATTTTATTAGTGTAGTCTAACGCCGCAGTCCCCTCAGCCCCCTCCTCCCCCCAGCCACATCTTTCCCCCAGCACCCCCCCCCCATCCCAGCCCCAAACCCACTCTATACCTCCCTCTGCCATTTTCCCTCTCCTCAGTATAACTACGCTTCTTTCACTATGCCACTGCATGATTTTAATTAACCTTCTCAAGGCTAAGGCTAAGGGGCTGTATACAAATTATGGGACATGGGAGGGTGTAAAAAATGTTCCTAAAGGTTCCTAAGTCACAAAAAAATGTTTGAATAAAGCTCCTCTGGGGCTCTTTTGAAATATCTGCAATGTGTAATACAATCTGATAACTCATACTGACCCTTAAAAACAGCCTCATTCAAAAGACAATAAATATTTTCATGCAACGCAATTACCTACAAAGTCTTTGCAAAGACAGGAATAGACATTCGGGGCAATTAACTGTATGAATGGCACAACAGCGCAAATGATGCAAAATTCGCCTGAGGAAACTTTCAATTTGTGTGTATCACCGAGATGGACCGGGCTGGGGGGGTTGAGTCCTGCTGGATGCTGCTGTTGATTTCTTGAGGGATTACCACAGACCAACAACCCCACCTTTTAAACCAGATAACATGGAGCCACTGAACTGGAGTTTACTTAATTTTTGGGTTTAAAACACCGATTTTTTTTTATTTCCACTTTGTTTGCTTTTCCAATGGCGGTTTAATACATCCATTCCATAGCTGCTATCATCAATATTGCTGGTGTGTTTGAAAAGTAAATGAGTAAGTCGAACTGCCTGCTATGGCTATAATATAGCCATAGCATATATTTTATTATTATATTATAATGTATTTTACTATGAACTAGGTTTGCAATAGCATAGCCCTAGTTAACATGCAAGGCTGGATGTCCTCGTGGAAAAAAACCCTAACCCCTCATTTTTTAATTACTGACCCTCAACCATAGGTGGCAAAAAGCCTAAAATACCTTGGAATAGAAAAAAAAATACTCACTCGTATGAATGTCTGTGTCTCTACCTCCCGTCTCTTGTCTTCATAAGTGATTTAGCAGTTCTAAGAAGCAGAAGTCTGTTGGTTACATAAAAAAGTGCAGGATTTTATTACAAATGTCTTTCTTTATGCAAATCTCAACTCTGAAACTAACTGGATTTTAAGAGTGGACAACACAAATGACACAGAACATGATATCGTTTGCGTGAGCGTGTGTTGTGCAACTGTTCATACTGATGACAGAAAATGATTTGTTATTGATTAATGATGATGTTTGTTGGTCATAAACCAAACTATTTTACATATGCAAAAGCATATTGGTAATATGAATGCCTATACAGCATTTAATAGGGAATATTTCACTTTGAACCAAAGTTTTGAACCAAGGAAGCAACGTCACCATCCTTCCATCTGTGCTGTGAGCTAAAAAAAAAAAAGGTTTAAGAGCACATACGGTTATCGGAATATAATCGGCCAGCAAGTCTAGTTCGGCCAAAAGGATCCAGTCACGAAAGCTGTCAGTTAGTTTGCACTGACTGGATCGGTGTAATTATGTAGTTACATAAGTTTTCCACTGCTGTTTGACCCATTCGTATGATAAGAGAAGCTAATGTTGGAGGAATTGTACACATGCCACAACGGTTCATATTTCATCTGCAGCGGTGGGTCAAGCGGCCAAACGTTGTGCTCAAGTAGAAGCCAAAGAAGTCATCAAGATTACTGAAGACCAAAAAATGTTTAATGAATAAATGATGAAATGAGATTCATCTTATGAATAAAGACAGCCTAATTGTGGCAGAGCAGATAGTAGGAACTGATCTTAACTACTGGACTGAAATTAATACAGACGTTAGCAGTTTTTTTATATCACCTTCTGAACTAAAATTAGAAATAGACAAAATTCTATAAAAGTTCATAATGGTAGAATGGTAGAAGTAATTTAAATATGTGTGCATCATAAGTAAACTATATAAAAACAGATGGAATCAGTGTTTAAGATTAATGAAGAGCCTTGAAGAGTCATTTCATTATGTTTTGTGTTTTTATTTAATTTTATTTATTTTTTCTTTTAATTTACTTGCTCCTTTTCCCATTTTTAGTTTCAAATAAATATTCTAAGAATTATATTGAGAATGCTAATTTCTGCCCCCCACCTCCAAGTTTCAATAACAGACAAACACAGTAAAACCAATAACCTCCTCTGTGAAGGTAACAACTGTGAGGTTGTGAGGTTACAACAAACCACGCCAATAAACTCACAGCCAGAAGCAGGAACAGGCCTAGAGAATTTCTGCAGGGGGCAAAATGGACTTATAATCATATAAATATTGTATCTGTTCCGAACAAAAGGACATGTGCACAATGAATACTGAGCTGTGCTGAAGCTTTGAGAGGTTATTGTGTTATTATCTAAACTTGTGGTCTAAACCTTTTTCTTATATGAACCCTGCTGTCAGAGGTGATGTGCAGAATATATTGACTCAGTTGCTAGAGTGTGGCATATAGAAATTTCCTGTTAATACAGTTTTGTTTTGCATTTGGAGAGACAAATATAAATTCTGTATTCTGAGGAGTTTTATTCATGACAGTGTTCATTTAAAGCAGGGTGGTTCGACTTCTGTCAAAGAGTGGAGCTAAAATAGATCAGATATGTTTATAGAAGTCAGCAGGGGATCCATTAGACCTGCTTTTTCTGTAATTTAGGATATGATTAAGTGCAATGGATATCTCTTCTCGGGTTAATGATAAATTCAGTCAGTGTGCTTCTTCCTCAGTGAGCTGTAGCAAACCAGTGTTGTTCAGATGATTAGAGTGTGGTGTATCTGCAAGGAAAGATGCACCTTCTCTTTTATTACATCTGCTGATGGTTTTGCCTCTGTTTCAGACAAATGTGTTCCTTCATGGCCAAGATCATAATCACTCAAAAATTGTTGCATGGGTTGGTGTCTTTCAGTCTGAATCTGTTACTCGTGTTAAACTCACTACCTGTTACCTGTGCTACTACCTACTACCTGTGCATTTCCATTGAGTGACTCATATTAATTATTACCAATCATCTGCCAGCACTTGTAATGGTAATGTAATGCATAATTGAAATCTTTAATCTTACACAGATATGAATAGGATCAAAAGTTGTCATGAATAAATGATGGCTGGAGTACGCAGCAGAAAATGTCTTGTATTTGTACAATTAGTCTAATGAGAAGAATTATGTTGATTTTTATTTTGCTTATTTTATTTTGTTTTTTCTGATTTGAGCCAGTTTGGTCTTGTTTTAAGAAAACAAGGCTAACATTTACTTATTCAATTGATTAAAATAAAAATGAAAAATCTTACTCTTTTTGAAAAAAAGAGCATTTTTAAAAAAAGCTTAAATTATCCTCCAAATACAAGGTTTTTATATCTTAAGTGTTGTAGTGAGCTGAGAAGATCTGAAGCTGAATGTTTGGAATTTAAATGGTTTCGTTTTAAAGATACATTTCTTGTAAAACATTTACCAACATTTAGATTTGACAGGAGGTTGAGAAGCATGACTGCTAAAGGGACAGCTTTGTTCTAGAAGCTACTGAATTGTATGTAAGTGTCAATATAAAAATAGTCAGTAAAAGCAAACCCATATACCTATCAGGAGTTTCTAAACAACACAATTCTCCATCATACTGTAAAACATACCATTAAATATGTTCATTTCACCAATTTTATCTGAAGAATGCTGAAACGTCAACAGATTCATTTCCATACACTTACTCATATTTCAACATATTTTAATGCATTTTAAATTATTGCATCAGAAATATTTAAATTAAGTTTTTATAATCTCTTAAGCTTATTTTTTTGTTGATTTTTTTAAAGGTATTAACATGCAAAGAAGAGATGGAAACAACTTTGTCATATACGTTCTGGCCTGATTAAATGACCAGCTGCTTCTGCTGATAGCTTTTTCCCAGTATTCCCATAATATGAAGCTGTTTGTCTAAGTCTCCAGGCATAAAGCATGAAATATGATCAACACTAGCTGACATAAAACTGAACAGACCAAACTCTTATTACCCAACATAAGAGATCTAGTGGTGCATTCAGGGCGACCTTCAAACAGACCTTGCACATTCCTTCATGACCTACCTGATGGAACCAGAGCTGTAGAGCATGTGGCCAATGTCACTTCACAACTGCAAATGCTCGTTTTTTTCCCATCACCCACCCGGAGGCGAAAAAATTTCACGCACAGCAATCAAAATGATCTAGATGTTGAAGTGCCCATGGAGAAAAGCATATATAGGCGAGACAAAACGGGCACTAAAGAGACATATATCAAAGGGAAGCGATGAGAAAGGCCTATGACAAATGGCAGTGGCTGCACACTTCAGTGACTCACACCACAATGTGTCATCATTAAAGTACATAGGAATTAGAAAAAGTTTCTATACTAAGACATAGGGGTAACATTGACAACCTCTTACTAAGGCAAGAACTATGATGGATCCACTCTCTGGGTAATATGTAACCATCTTTTTATCAGCATAGTAGGTACATTACATGATATAGGAGAGTGATGGACAGATTTTTCAGTCTATTTTTAATGCATTAGATGAAATACTCATTGTAATAAATGGACAACTTAAATAAAACCAATACATCTATAGTTTGTTCTATGCTGATTTTATTGTGTAACCTTAAATTTGTGTTTCAATTTCTTTTAATCTTGTATCTAATAATGTAGTTTTCAGTACTTTGTTTGATGCAGTTTTTTATATTGGAAGTGTATACAGACTTGCTGTCAAGACATAACAAAGATCCACGATAATGATTAAAACAATGTTAGATAGTAGAGGGTAGTTTGGGGGAATTAAGAAAGGAGTTACATGCCTTTTTGATTATTTTATGTAAGAAGTATTAGAAATTTCTGAATATCTCCATTTTCTCTGATAGGCTTTGAATCCAGTTCGGAAGCTCCTCTTCTACTATTTCTATGACAACCCAGTGTTAAATAGACAGATACACACTGTTTGCAGGATGGCTTGGATATTAAACTGATTATCAACTTTAGTGATGTATGCTGACCTTGTTAAGTCTATAACTGTTAAGAGTGTTATCTTGTTTGGGGAAGATTGCTATATGCTTTAGGCACGTCGCCAAACTGCTGCAGAGAACCACAGATTGATAACATTAAACTGCCTTAATCTGTCGTTTTGAGAAGAAAGATCCGCAGATAATCCAGCTCCTGTAGGAAAAAAACTCATTTTACATCATCTTAAACTATAAGTGATGCAAGCTATGAGAATTTTAACAGCAGCTCAGATCCAGAAGTCAACTGGAGATAATCAACGGGTTGGTTAATTTTATGGAGAGAGACTTCTATGGATAATTCAGTTCCAGAATGATGAATGCAGAAAGATTTACAGCTTTCCATGATCCCTTGCTACGCCTGAAAAACATGACTGAGCTAAGCTGAGCAGTCACTGGCTATAGCCTGACATCTCTCATCTAACATATGATATGAAAGTGCTATTCTTATGCTTATTATATATGTTATATATGTTATATTCTATAGAAAATAGAACTTTTCGACAGCAGATATCACAAAGCGTTCCCCCAGAACCAGTGGACATTGTCCATAAACTTTGACAGAAAAGCCCATTTGTGGGAGCACTGTCAACTGTCAAGATGCCATTGTCATAGAAACAAAACCCACACATGGATTCTTTTTTTTTTCCTCTCTCACCACACATGACGCCTCATTACAGCGCGCCTCAGCACTCTGCCAGAGAAAATCGCTATATGTTGCATTCCGGGCCTCGTTGCTCGTGTTTAGTCTGTGCTATAATGTGATGATGGCATCGAACTCTTTCAGGAACCATGGCTGCTGGAGCAAGGCCAGTGATCGTGCTGCTGCTGCTGACGTGTTGGCATTTGACTGCAGCCAAGGAAGGAAAATCTACGAAGAAGGGGAAGAAAGGCCAGCAAGTCATCTGTCCCAAGTGAGTGAACAAACCACAGTCTCCGGCTACGAGCTTCCTCGAAACACTTCCATCGGTTTCGAGATTATGGTCAGGATGTGTCATTAATCCTTCCACCACTAAAATTTCAGACACGCTACTTTAAAGTATGAATAATGTAAATTACTCCTTTAAGTACATGATGGTTTGTCTATAATGCTGCACTTTCAGTTCAAAGGGGCCCTATATTTCCTATATTCCCATTTTCTCATTTTAATATTTTAACTTATAGGTCTATTTATTAAAAATGTGGATGCTTTTACAGTCCAAAAGTATCTAGTTAGAACTGTAGCAGCAAAGTAGTCTGCATTCTCACACACTTAGTCTGAAAAAGTCTTGTTTCTGCCCCCTTCCTCCCTACTGATACACAAACTCACTATTAACTTCCCCACCGTTTGTCCCTGAGCCTTTTCTAGTTCTAGATTCTAGTTCAGCCAGGTTTCAGCAACGGTAACAGAGTCCAGAATACAACAGATTGAACGGGTGGGCTTATTTCACAGTTTGCATGTTAGCAGTAGCAACAGAGATCAGAATATTTGCATATGAGCACTGATTTAACCAATTATCAACAAATAATCTACTGACCCACACAGTCAGCAGTGTAACAAATAGTATTGATAAATAATATATAAAAAATAATGATTAAAAATTCTTCAGTGAAGAAGGACAACATTTTCAGATTTTTTTTCGTCTTTCAATAAAGATGCATTAGATTATTATAATTTGGGGCTGTGATGTCTAGGGCTGTATATTGTTTCAAATTTTTCAATAATAGCACCTACATTAGTACTTGAGATTTGATACTAGTTACTAAAAGATGTTTTTTTATACCTATGTGTAAATAAGCGCACATTTCATAGTAAACAAGCTTTAACTACAATAAGTCATTTTTTTTCAGAATCAATAGAGTCCAAGTGTCATCATTTCGCATATGAATTATTTAGTGCTCCTTTGTTTGTAAACTCGGTCATGTTTCCCATACATTGATTTATTCGTGGTGGCCGACAACGGGAAATGAAAAATGGGCTTTCCTGATCTCAGCAGTGGCGGGCGATCCCTCTCGTCCCACCGCTGGCTGTTCACAGAGTTCCCCGAGGACGGAGCAGCTGGTATCGGCTCCCGTAATAGTAGTCAACCTCCTTCCGAACCGTCCCTCTGGGGCTGAGGACGTTCCTCTGTATATCCGCGTAGAAGCGTTCCGTACCACATGGTGAAAAGCTGGTCCCTATCCATTGAAATCTGAAAAATACATAAATAAAGTTTCAGGTTAAAACGCATCAAACTATAAGTGGATCTGTACATACTGAGACATGATAGATAGATAGATAGATAGATAGATAGATAGATAGATAGATAGATAGATAGATAGATAGATAGATAGATAGATAGATAGATAGATAGATAGATAGATAGATAGATAGATAGATAGACAGACAGACAGACAGACAGACAGACAGACAGACAGACAGACAGACAGACAGACAGACAGACAGACAGACAGACAGACAGACAGACAGACAGACTGACTGACTGACTGACTGACTGACTGACTGACTGACTGACTGACTGACTGACTGACTGACTGACAGACAGACAGAAACAACAAAATTGACCATTTGCTACCATGCGTCAAAAATGCAAAAATATTTTATTTTGCTTGCTGGTACTGCAAAAATGTGTATGTTAAAAAGAAAAAAACAGGAAATCCAAAAAAACACTATTATTTAAAATTAAATCAGAAAATTTTGAATGATGTAGTATACATACTGACCATATAAGGTTAGTGTTTTTTTTGTTGTTGTCTATTAATTCCAAGCCCTATACTTCTTTTTTTCCCTAATAAATATATATATATATGAAAAGTTGCAAAACACAATATAAGACAATAAAGTTGCACATTCATTTAAACAATGACGACGTAGTGCACACCTACGCACCAACAAAAAAAGTACAATGCTAACCTATTGCTCCAGTAAATGCGTAAATAAAATAAATACAGAAATTGCAAAATCCCACCACCTGATATGTGATACAGCCTGCGTGAAACGGTTACATCTGGAAATCTGTGCACGCAGCAACACGTCTGAGTACAAGCAAACAGAGCGAGGGAGCCATTTGAGTGTGAGGGCAGGGTTTAAGGGGAAGAATTACAAAATCTGGAGGTGAAATCAATAAGTCGTGCTCTCAAATTAAGAGACTCTGCTCACGTATAAAGGAAAAAAAAAACCTTCAGCGCTGGCTAGGCCGGGCCAGCCTTCCTCAGCCACGCTATCATGGTCCAGATTCTGGTCGTCAGTATCCGTCCGACCAGCAGCCGCGTTAGATGTGAGAACAAGAAGCTGGATGAAAGATGAGGGGGGGAAAAGCAAAGGTACTAAAGTGTGGCCTTGAAAGTTATGACCTCTGCTGGCGCTCTGTCCTGAATATCAATAACCAGCCATGGTGACGTCAAATAAGGACACCTTTCACTTCTCACTTCTAAATCTTAAACACAAAGTCTTGCTTCGTTGACGTCCTATTGAACCTGAAGATCGATTGTGCTAAATAAATCTAGAAGTGGTTTTATCTACCGGCTCATTAACTCATAAGAAAAACTCTGGATAAATAATTCACTGCTGTTTTCATGAATGTACGGTTCTGCATGTACCTCTGTACAGTTGATGACGATCAGCCACTCGGAGGTGATTAAAGGGGCCCGATATTTGCTATTTTCCCAGTTTAATATTATATAATATATAGCTCATTGTCTATTTATAAAAAATGGGCAGACTTTTTTCAGAAGGACCTATTTGGAGCTGTAGCAGCAGTGGTTTTACGCATTTCCCTTTTGTTCATTTTTTCACAGGTCCACAGGTGTTGCTGAAAAAAGATCCCCCCAAAATATAAAATAAAAAATAATAATTTCTGTCACTAATTTCAACTAAAGACCGACATATTCAAAAGAAGCAATATTCCCACAATACTTATGCTTGTTGAGGAGTGTTAAACACTTACTATAAAACTTTTGTTAGGACAGTTGACTCACAGCATTTTTTACATAAAAATTAGCACATATACACAAATATAGAGTGATTCATCTCAAATAATTATGATGTCATTAAAAGTTCAATATTTACTTTCTACTTCAGAATATAACTCATTACAAGAAATAAATTCTTGAAATACTTCATTCAACGTTTAACAAAATTAGGGTTTATAATGAGTTCACGTTCTGAACAAATGTTTTTCTACAATTTTCTAATTATTTGAGATGCAGCTGTAGTAAATAAGATTGGGTTTTCTAAATGTCAAAAATGTACCCGAAACAGGGTTAAATAAACAGTACAAAGACGTAGTTAACATGGCTAACATTGAATTTCTGTGCCTTGATGTTTGCAGCCCATGTCATCTCAAGGTGAACAACACACTTTTTAAAATCCTGTTTTTTTGTGTCTCTTCCTTCCCAACCCCCACCACACACACACACACACACACACACGCACGCACATTTTCAAGCAGAGATGGGGACTCGGGTCTCTCACTTGGACTTGAGCAGCACTTATTGCCTGAGGACTGACTTTGACTTTGTTTCATTTGTTGGCGCATTAACATTAAGGAGCTGAATGTGACTCACTGGCTGCAGCTCCTCATCGGTTCTGTCAGCTCAGCAGTGTGTCACCGCTGATCTCTGCCACACACACACACACACACACACACACACACACACACAAACACACAGATGCGGTGGAGACAGGTCTAGATAAATGTTAATGACCAACTACGCTCGTTACTGTAAGTGCAATAAAACCGGTCCAGAGTGAAAAGGCCGATACACGATCAATACACCTGATCAACAGGCATAAACATGTGAAGTTAAATATGTAGAAAAGCCATATTTCAATCTGCTGTCAGCAGTTTTATCATCCACAGCCACTGTTTTACACAGGCAGCATGCAAGCTCAGCTGTTTGTTACAATGCTTCACACACACACACAAACACACACACACACACACACAAACACAAATTGTAGCCTATATCTGTAATTAAATGTGAAGGCGTTAAAATTGCAAGGTTAAAGTTAAGCGTTAAACAACACAGAAAGTAAGAGATACAAAAAAATAGGATTCAAATAAAAAAAAACTGCAACATGTATTGGATCAGTCTACTTCAACTCCTTAGTCCCACAATGCAATGCATCTCTTCAGCCTGTGCAAGATGCTGCGAAGTGAGAGGAAGACTTTTTTTTTTCACTTAGGTCTTTATATGAATACGGTTGCATATATACTTACAGTTGTATTAATGCATATTGTCAGTTGTATTTATACAAATATAGTTGTATTATGACATGACCTACAAACAGTTGTAGTCATATGCATATAGCTGTATTTAAAGTAAATTTATATGTGTATATAGCTGTATATATATTGGTATTGTAATTATCATTGTATTTGACTGTATATAGTCACATTATACTTGCATACAGTTGATTCTATGTATGAATGTACCTGTATTTTAGAAAAATAAGTATAAAATAGTTGTATAGTTATGTACATACAACTGTATTTATGTGTATACACAATTGTATTTATGCGTACACACAGCTGAATTAATGCATACAAAAAAAGTTGTAATTTTGCATATAGTCGTATGTGTTAAATGAATCATTTTGTGGGGGTTGTATAACACTCTGAAGAGTTAATCTACCATTTTACGACAGCAAACAGCCAGAACCTTTTTTTTCCTCCAGTGTGTGTGTGTAATTATGCCGGGAGGGAGGCCAGGAGGGAGACAGAACTCCTACACTGCAGGATTAAGTGTTAAAGTACTTTAAACACAACTTAAATAAGTACTAGGTATGTTTTGGGCATAAAATGAACTCAACCAATCAGTGTCATCCCCTATCCCCACATTCAGTAAGTTGGAGGGTCTCACATCATGGCCGTAGAATGAAAAAGGAAGGGGCAGTTTGCCAAAGATTGCTCTGGTGTTTGATTCCTTGAAGGGACTATAAAATATTTATGATGAGGCCCTCACTGGAATACCCTATTAACCAATTTTGTAGCCCAGTTACTGTTACAGCAGGTCATATTTAATGGCAACTTTCCGTGTCATCTGACAAACGCACATCACTCAGCTCTCATATCTTAACAAGGTGTCTAATCATAGGAAATAAGGATATTTAAGAGAACTAAAGTAATTGTTTATTAAATCCTGATAAATATAAGTAGTTTTCTTACAATGTTTTTATTTTAGTAAAAAAAACTACTACTACTAATTACAGTAAGTGATTTGATCCACTTGATAGTCTTTCCAGCATTTTCTCACATATATAAAAAAAAACTTGTTGTTAGTGTTTTAGATTTAGTTGGTAATTCTGTTTACGTGTTTTCATGAACATCCTGTTCAACAGCCAGCTGACCCCAGAGGATTTGGCCCAGGTTCCTTCCAACACTACATCGACCATCTTGAACCGACTGATGGCCAATTATGACCCGAGAATACGGCCTAACTTTCAAGGTAATGCTGAAAACAGTTTCCTGTTGTGATGAGTTTTTGTTTTTACTAACAGATTACAGATTAATTTAATAAATATAACATCTTGTTTTCATAACCATAATTTCTTACCTGTCAAAACTTAGCTTATACATGTGGCTTTAGACTTCATCAAAAGGTCCATTAACCTCTAAGATCACCAGTACCTATACTAACCAAAGTCTATGATTTCCATTTTACTAATTACTAATGATTGTCAGCATATCCTTATCTCAAAATGCTACAAACTGCTCCTGACGACTGTTTCATTTAATTATAAAGCAGGAATTTTACTGCAAAAAGACACAAACTGTTTGCATTTATTAATGAGAAAAGTTCAGGTTCCGACTGTGAACATTTTTCTTTCTAAATAGCCCGAAACGTTTCAAGCCCCTGAGACCAAATTATATTAAGGGACTGGAGAACTCTTAAAACTCCTCGTAAGATGTTGCTGTGTTTCTGCCCAGCCCCAATTAGCAATAAAACTTGTTAGAGGGAGAAATAAGTATATAGGATCTGTGGAGATAAAGTTGTAGAAATGGCGAGAAGGCGGAGTAAAAGCGGAGAGAATAAGAGTGTGTGTGTGTGTGTCTGTCTGTTTGTGCATGTGTGTTTAATTTGATCTCTAAAGCTTCAAGCTACAAAACATCCCTTCCCCGTCTTGCATGCATACACACACACTATTGAAGTTGCCACAGTGTGTGTGTTCATCAGTGAACTACTACGTCCCTGCACGCCTGCGGCATTTACACAGGCTGCAGCATCCACACAGGCTCCGTCTCTGCTGCAGTGCAGCTGCTGTACCTGTGCCTTCACAATAAAAGCCTTGTAAGAAACCACTTCTCTTTGCACACAAACAACAGGGACTTTTATTTTGGCATGAATCTGAACATGTTTTTTTCCCAGATGTTGAGTTATGTCCACAGACTATAAAAATAATGGATGCTGATTTGTAGATTTGCGTTTTGATGTAGAGTTAGGGTTTGGACAATCTGTCAAAGGTGTATCTCCCTAATTATGCAAAATTTTGGGCCTTAATAAAATGTGATGAAAAAATAACCCCCCCCCCAACAGTTGTCAGGAATAGGGAAATAAAATGAAATGTATGCAAAATAGAGTGGAAATGAAAGGAAAACTGAGAAACAAAGCTTCACAAGGGTGTTAAGTATTTTTAAATGTGAACAGAAATAAATATATTAATGTGCATGTGTGTGTGCGCATGTATCTGTTTCAGGTATCCCAGTTGAGTCCAAGGTGAATATCTTCATTAACAGCTTTGGGTCCATTCAGGAGACCACAATGGTAATGCACACATACACACATGCACACACACACACTTACCTGCTAAAAATTACACAACAATTATTAATAAAATGCTTTTACATCTACAGGATTACAGAGTGAATATATTTCTTCGTCAGAGATGGAATGACCCTCGCCTGCGACTTCCCACAGACTTTAAGAGCGAATCACTAACCATCGACCCTAAGATGTTCCAGTGCTTGTGGAAACCGGACCTTTTTTTTGCCAATGAAAAAAACGCCAACTTTCATGACGTCACACAGGACAACATCCTGCTCTTCATCTTCAGGAACGGAGACGTCTTGATCAGCATGAGGTGCGTGTGCACATTTCTTGTTTTTGTTTAGTACAAAGCATCTGCTCTATTAAACATGATTAACAGGAACTGTCTGATTGATACGCGGGCTGGTTATGATTTACAGGAAAATGTACTGAATGTCTGTAGTAAAAACTGACTCTATACACACCATAATCCAGGCATTGTCAACCACTGGGCCACAGCCACTGTGTGTGTGAGCCTTGAGCGCCCTCCAGTGGGTGGGTGAGGTCAAGTTAAAGCTAATTTTTTATGAGGAAAATGCTGAAATATGAATCTAATAATATGAGGTGAATGAGATGTTTTAAACTATATAACACTTAGGAACAAAATTAAAATAATAAATAATTCATTCTAGAAATTCCACCAAACAGCATCATGAATGAGGAATGCTCGGACAAGGTGTGGAGCAAATGTGAATGATGGACAGGTTCTTAAAGCTAAATAAAAAAAATACCATTGTAGCAGTGCATTTCACACCTAGGCCTTCAGTAGTGTTAAGTCTGAATCAATCCAACCCTCAATATAACCTGATGAAAATTGCAATATTAATTACGAATATAGAAACATTCTACTCACCAAAAATCCTGATTATCTATCAAGAAGTCTTTTTCTATCACCATCGAAACTAATGCTTTAAATCGAGCCTGCCCTGTCATATTTCTGGCATAAGTTTTAATTCTCTTTAGGGCTGAGAATGTCCGTTCAACAGAAGCAGTAGAAAAGGAGATAGTCACCGTCAAACACATACATGTGTATAGCTGTCTCATGCTCTCATTCATATTTTTCTGCTGAAGGAAGTCGATGAGATAGGTGAGAGATTCCTCTTAGAAAATAATCCATGGCATACATTTCAGTCAGTTCTGTTTTTAGCTGAGGCAGATCGAAACGTATTCCGTCGCCGCATTTCTGGTATTCCCGAAACTTCTGGGGGTCGAGGAGGGTGACAAAGATCATTTTTTTTCGTTGTCTTGAAATCTGGTCTGTGTCTGGAAAATAATATCCAGAATCCCGCCGTGGATTTGGCGGTAGTGCGCGCGAGGCATCTAGCGCTGGAGAGTCCGCGGTGCGTTCAGTAGCCTCGTACATTTTCTCTATCGGCTCCTCTCTCGCTCAACGGTGTTAAAAAAACTCCCTCACACTATAAAACTGTACATCCATTTTTGTCCTCTGTAGACTATATCTGAGTACTCAAGTGCCGCTAGTAGTTAAGTGGTCTGAAAGTGGCGGACAAATCCTTTTCCCGGTTGTGACAGGCTAGCTTGCTATCTCCGGAGTTGGACGACTTTGCTTATCAATGAACAGCTTTTCTTGAAAAGTCCGTCATCAGAACGGCTTTGACAATAAATCTGAAACCAGATCCGTTTCTTCTCCCTCTTCAGCCATTGTGGGTTGACAAAACAGCTTTTAAATCAACACAACAATATCGTAGCTTGTGCAGCTAGCTACAGATGCAGTCAGCTAGCTCTGGTTAGTTTGCTCTCTGACTGTCCAATCAGAGCATGTGAATACGATGACGTTTCCATACGCCTGCTAGGGGGCCTTGCTGTCACCAACTCAAAATGTGATTGGTTGAAGCAACAATCTAATCTACATTTATTTTATGGTCAAGGGCCCACAGAACTGTGAAAACCTCCAGGCAGATTTCTTTGACCCTGGCAACAAATAGTGGCTGAAATGTGATTGGTTAAATGCTTAAATATGAAATTACAAGTCTGGAATCAGCTGGAATCAAGGGGGCTAGTAATGAAAGGAAGCAGACAGACCATTTGGAATTATTTAATACGTATTCATGGACAAGATATAATTAACATCAGTCTCTGATTCAGATATTTTTATGCCAGTAGAGAAGGCGTTGCAGGCTCTGACGGCCCACCACTACCCCAAAAACAAGTAAGGTTTGCCTGTTGATATGAGCCATAATTCATTAATTATGGTATTGTAAACAGGTGATGATGCAGAAGCCAAAACACAACGTGTGGAGTTTGTCCCGATGCTCTTAAATGAGGCTTGTGATTAGATAATATGGCAGGAGAGGATTTAATGAGACCGATGTGGTGACAAACTATCCTGTAACTGTGTGTATGTGTGTGTGTGTGTGTGTGTGTGTGTGTGTGTGTGTGTGTGTAGGCTGTCAGTGACGCTTTCATGTCCCTTGGATCTGACACTGTTCCCCATGGACACACAGCTGTGCAAGATGCAGCTGGAGAGCTGTGAGTACATATACACATGCAGGAGATGGAGCTAAACTATCAACACCTATAGTGAATCTATATATCTATATGTACAGTACAATCATATATGATTATATATGATTATTCTGTATGGACAACATTTAAAAAAACTGAGAACAGAGTCGAAAAAACATACATAAAAATACATCTTGCATAAAAAACATTTAAATTGTGTAAGCATATAAAGTATGAATAAGGTGTATTATAGTAAGTTGATATATACCTTTTCTTATGTTTCAGTTGGTTATACCACCAGTGATCTGGTGTTCATGTGGCAGTCGGATCCAGTTCAGATGGATGAGATTCAACTTCCCCAGTTTGATATCAAACAGGAAGACATCAAATATGGAAACTGCACAAAGTACTACCAAGGAACAGGTTAGTACGTCCTAATCGTAACTATAGCAGTGACACAGAATGACTCATTCGACTTTCTGTTAAACGTTTTCAGAATCATTTTAAGCCCGTTTATGTGTTTGTAGGCTACTACACCTGTGTTGAGGTGATATTCACACTGCGGCGGCAGGTCGGTTTCTACTTGATGGGAGTTTATGCTCCGACTCTGTTGATTGTGGTTTTGTCCTGGTTGTCGTTCTGGATCAACCCTGATGCCTCTGCCGCAAGGGTACCACTGGGTGAGGAAATACGCACATTTTATATCCGCAATTTAAAATTCATACCATAGCCCCAAAAAATGTTCTATGCCTTGGAGCGAATTTGCCTCTTACTAATGATTGATTAATTAGATGATTAATAGAGGAACACGTGAGGGAAGGCAGATCTTCTTTGTATTCACTCATAACAATTTTATTTGACATTTGAAGACGCTTTTATTTATTCATTTTACACTACAAAGATTATCCATAAGTATGTTAAAGATACAGCTTCATGCACCTCATAACCATGAAATGACAGAACGCTGTGACTCTAATCTGATTTCACCACTACTGAAACAAACAAAATGAATATTAGAAAAAATGCTCTTCATTACAACTGAAAGGTCATAAATGGACAGTAAATGCAAATATCTGGTGTTTTTAAACTGACAAATTGAAGTGGATTGCATTATTAAATAAAGCCAACGATCTCTGCATTTCCTATGAAAGTTGCTCTGATTCTGGTTTACTTTGAGATATTTAAATCACGGTATGTGGCTACATTCCTGCACACTTGAGAGAAGGAAAACTTGCAAAATCTACATGTGGTATTTTTTCATGATGTAACGGCCATTTACCAGCACTTTTTCACCTTATTTCTGTTTTTTGGTCTTATTGAGAGTGACACCCTGCATAATCTGTGGACATCCTTAACTAAAATGCTGTCCATAGGAATTTTGTTAATATTATTATGTAATATTCAACACTGAGCAACCAATCAAACCAATTTTCACTCTTTGATAATAATAAAGTTCATCCAACCTAATCCGATTCACCATACAGAAAATCAGACGTCACAGATGGAGTGATGTCTCAGAATTTTATTGAGAGCAGAGCTGAAACCAATCAACCGATAACAATTATTATGTCCTGCCTCCCCTTAGTTAATGTTGCTCCATTGGGATATTATAACAGCAAATGTTAGGTTTGTAAAAATGCATGTGATGGTAAAAATATGTCACTGCCAATTAACAAGCTCAGACATGACTGAATGTGAAACCAATTTAATGTGACTAGTGCTATCTTTTTGGTTTTCTCTTTAACATGGATGGTATCATTTTTCAGTATACAGGGACGAGGGGCTGAGGGGTATCAAGCTGGCTCAGCTGTTATTTAAGCACACAGAGGAAATGGGGGAGGACTTAGCAGAGGCTCGGCTCTGTTCCTATTGGTTGTTTTGTAACACTGTTGTGACTGATGGTGGTAAGCGGCAGGTTCACACGCAGCAGTTTACTGTGATTCGACAGCAGAACCCCCTGTGGCCTGTGGTGTCTGTAGGAGAATGACCTCACACATAGAACATATATAACATAACATTTATCTAAGCCTTTTGTCTGTTGGCCCCGCTGGCCTTCACCTTGTTGATTCATTATTAATAACCCTGCGGTGTCGTCGTTTTCCACCTTGTTGGATCATAATAAATGACCTTGTTGAGTCATCAAAACGCTGCACTGGGCTCTGAATGTGAGGCCGAGGAACAACCAGGTCGGAGCTTCATTTATATCACAATTAATTCCATATGGGCCGCTCGACTGAAATGCATTAACCTGTGTTTTCCCAGGTATTTTGTCGGTCCTCTCTCTGTCCAGTGAGAGTATGTCCTTGGCTTCGGAGCTGCCGAAGGTTTCCTACGTAAAGGCCATCGACATCTGGCTCATTGCCTGTCTGCTGTTTGGGTTTTCATCTCTGGTTGAATACGCCGTCGTGCAGGTCAGTTCTTCTTAGGCAGGAAGGATCTGTCCTCCAGAAACCACGATTTCAGGTCAACGATGAGCCGTGATTTTTTTTTGCTGTTTTCCTAACACAGATTTTGTTTTCGTCAACTATTTTACATACATATGACACATGAGTCATGAAAGAAAATCGTGAATGAAATTGAGATCACAATATCTGCCAAAAAAAAAAAATCACAATTCAATTTGATCGTAAAATCATTCGGCCCTTGTTTAGATACACATAGATACATATGAGTGTATTCTCATGCAAAAACGTATTTTTGTAATAACCTTGGTTATTAGTAATGTTGGGATAGAGCAGTGTTGGGCACGTTAATTTCAAAAAGTAATTAGTTATAGTTACTATTTACTTCTCCCGAAAGTAACTGAGTTTATAACTGAGTTACTCCATTATAATAGGAACTAGTTACTAGTTTGAAAATGTAGTGGGATTTCCTGAGGGTCCGTGAACGCATCTTTGAGTGAGACGCTGCAGCATGTGAAAGAAGCAAAGACACAGCACTCTTGAACTTTTCTTATGAAGTTTGTTGTTTCGGTGATGGTTTAATAGCTTAATAATTATCTTGTGAAAACAAAATGATAAAGATGCTAGAGAGAGAAGAAAGAAACTTCCTAAGTCCAAAGATAAATCTACTAAAAAGCTAAACTAACTCAAACGCTCTTAAGTCCTGAGATACCATTTGTCCAATCCTTTATAAAAAAAACTATACTATATATGCAGTATGACTGTTCAGCAGTTCAGTCCTGCCTCTCTTTCTCTCTCTGAAGGTGATACTAAACAGCCCCAGACTGATTGAGGAGGAAAAGGGCAAAATGGCCACTAAGGAGAAAGCTTTGAAAGAGAAAGAAGGAAAAAAGCCTCAGAATAAAACCAACAACACAGTGAACGGGACGGGAGGAACCCCCATCCACGTCAACACTCTGCAGGTAACCGCAGCTCATGTCGGTGCAGTGACCCCTCAGACAGGATCTGTTGACCTTATCAGGCCCGTCCGTCTTTCAGCAGGTGGTCGAAACCCGCTGCAAGAAGGTTTGCACCTCCAAGTCGGACCTCCGCTCCAACGACTTCAGCATCGTGGGATCTCTCCCCCGGGACTTTGAGCTCTCCAACTTCGACTGCTACGGCAAACCGGTCGAGGTGTCGGGCGCCCTCAAGTCCCAGAGCAAAGCCAACAAGAAACCGCCCCCGCCCAAACCCGTCATCCCCACGGCCGCCAAGCGCGTCGACCTCTATGCAAGGGCCCTCTTCCCTTTCTCCTTCCTGTTCTTCAACGTGGTCTACTGGTCGGTGTATCTGTGAACTGACACATTTTATGTCCGGAACTCTCGTGCCGGTGTGATTTCAGAGCTGCCGTGAGCCTGTTGTGGTCCCTAGTGCTGTTGGATTGAGCCCCCTTCATTAACCCTCTATGGTGCAGCACTGCCACATGGCAACGAACCCCTTTTATGCCTGCTACACACACACACACACACACACACACACACACACACACACACTACATCACCAGTTATTATGCAATGTATTCCTTGACATTTTGCTCCTCTGATATCACCAAAAGAAGTATTTTTATGACATTTTTCACATGAGAAAAAAAATATATATACTGAGGAATAGGTGAGTTAAGTTCAATATTATGAGATTTATTATTTATGAGATATATTTGTTAAAACATTTATTAATGGAAACCTGTTTATGTTGCCATTTGACAACACAGTACCGTCTGGGGTTGCTGTTCTGCCGTGTTGCTGGCATTGTGTGTTTAATTATGAGCCGTCATTGTCCAAAAACATATTGGAAACTTTTTGGACACAGGCTCCTTAACCATGTAGAATAATAAAGTTGTGTTTTCAGATCATATGAATGTTAGTTGTAGTAAGATTATTAGCCATTACTTTGATGCATTTCATATCATTATCAGATTGTTATCACAATTTAAACCAGTCTTACATTTTTTTCCACCTTGGTACGGTGTTGCCATATGAGAACAAACCCTAAAAAAAATTATAAAAACAAAAAGACATTTTTTTTTACCTGGCATCAGGCTGTGTACCGTAGAGGGTTAAGTAGGCACTGCATGAGTGTGTGTGTGTGTTTGAGTGTGTGTGTGTGTGTGTGTGTATGTGTGTGTCAGATCCATGACATTATGCTTTATTGTAAACTTAACCTTAACCCTTGCTATGTATTATAAATAAAGGGTACTGCTGACACTTTATGTTAAAGGTATAGAGCTCTAAGTAATTATATAAGATGTTATAAAATATTGTACAAATACAGACAAAAATTAATAAATCAATTGTAAAATAATTAAATAATTCCCTGCAAACATTTATGTTATTTCCTTATTATTTCTGATAGATATTTGCTTAGTAGGATTTCTTCATATTATACCAAGATCTGTTTTTCTCATGTTGCAATGAGTGATACACGTGAAATGCTTCTTAATAAAACTGAATACTGAAACAATGCAATGGAAAAGAAATGACATGGTGAACTTGTATAAATAACTTTCTCATAACTTCAGACCGAGCAGAATGTTTTTATGTATTATTTCCACATTTCAATACTTTTATATCTATATTTTTTTAATAGTACCACTATTATTTCATATTTTCACTTCTTATAAAATTTCATTTCACCTGCATTTAATTCTTCAACCAATACCCTTAATGTCTCATTACAGCTGCCACTAAAGCCAAAATAACTTAAACCAAAGTAGCTGCTGGGATGAGTTTTGATTAGGATTTTATTAATACAGAAACCGATACTAATTATTGATATCAATGCTTATCAATACATGTTTATCATTCATCATTTATTTTTTAATTCATCCATGGTATTGATTTCTTTTGCTGCGATTTTTTTGCCATTATGTTAAGATTTTGAATCAAATTGTCTAGAGGCAGATATAGACCGATCTGCTTTACTACAGGTAAACTCGTGATTATACTTAACAACTGAAGTATTGTGCATTTTGACTGTGGCACGTACAACTGGATAAACATGGTAATATCTTTGGTCGAGGCTTCATCTGCAAAGACCTACACCTACTAATCAACCTACACTGCAGTAAATGGATGATGCCCAACAATTTTCCTGTAATTGATATGCGGATTGAAAGCCAGAATTTTTTGACGTACACTCTGCATACATCAATCTTGATTTCCAACTCAAGCTTTGGCTATTATTTGAGTAGTTTCCAACTATTCAATTTACTGTCAACTATTCTGATTATCACTATGAGTCATTTATAGGAAGAAAATGTCCAAATTCTCTGGTTCCAGCTTCTCAAAATATTTTCTGGTTTTCTTAATCATCTATAGTAGTAAAGTGATGATCTTTAGGTTTGGGCCTGTTAATAAAAGGACAAAAAAGTCATTTTAGAGTGAACCTTATGCTTCAGGAAACCTTTTATTAAGTTTCCACAATTAAATATTCAAATGAATCTTAACCTGCATAAAACAAATAAACACTTATGTACACATACCTGAAACCAAGCTGTAACAAACATTTACTCAGTTTATTCAATGAGTAAAAAAACACATGTTCACTTGTCTGTTTCTACTGTAGTTTAACTCCCAAAAATGATGCACAACTTACAAGCAGCACTTCATTTTTCTTTAGCTGGTATAAAAAAAGTGTTAAACGAGTTTTCATATGAGCAATTGAGCAATAACACAAAGCCGATGTAAATCTTTGGGGTCAACAAGTCACAGATTTAAGGCCTAGTGGTGTCAACGTACAGAGTAAACTGTGCTGGGACACAAGTTTAACAGCTTTTCTAAAGAAGATGATATTTAGTGAAAATGCTTCTTGTATTTTTGCCAAACGCTGCTTCCAGTCTTTTGTGCTAACGTAGCATCTATGCAATGAGACTAAACTGAATTCAACTTGAGGGAAGATTGCACACAAAATCATGTCCCAAATGTTCCTTTAAAGATCACAGGTTAGCTGCCTGAAGTGCTTCCCTTCCAGTTTGACGGACGAGACGCACACGATTTTGATCACACAAGCTTTGTCGTGTGACGCTGGGTTAGTCCAGGCGCTGGATGAGCTTCTCCTCCATCATACAGTAGAGGGCCACGTGGGACAAGTCAGAGATGAAGGCGTCGCAGGCCCGTCTGCTAATGCCATTACAGCCTCGGAGGTCGAGCAGGGTCAGAGAGGAGAGACGTTTCAGGTAGGACAGACAGCCGTCGGTCAGCTGACTGCAACCTGCACATGTGACAGGAAAAACAAAAAAAGACATCAATTCCATTATTGTCATTATTCTCAATATTAAAAAAAAGTTTTCTGATCTATGGTTGAGTAAACTCATACTTCCTAGGTTTTCTGTGGCCACTTTTTATAGAGTTATATTAATATTTAATTTTTTGTCTTGAGGTTTAAGTGTCGTTTTTTTTCCCTTTTTGTTTTATTAATTAAAAAAAAAAAAAAAAGGGTGGAACCCTTTTCATAAACCTGCCCCACCCCTACTTTGTACCAAAACCCAACCTCCCAGAGACACAAACCTGCCAGTGTGAGCTCCGTGAGGTTGTTGCGAGTGTGAGTTCCAGCCGCTGCCAGCAGCGCAATGGAGGAGTCGGTGACGTCCCTGCAGTGAGCCAGATCCAGCCGCTCCAGCTGGGGCATGTGGCGCTGCAGCAGCCGCAGCGTGGACTCGCTGATGTCCAGACCGGACAGACGCAGCGTCACCATGTTCCTCAGTCGGCTGCGAGACGACTCTGAACCTATAAGGAGAAACAAAAAAAGGACGAGATGAGCCAGATGGGGGGAAAGAAAACAGCTGTGGATACGTTTCTGCCACTACTGACCCGGCGGAGTAATAAGTTCTTTCATCTGGACGTCTTTAAGGCCTTCACACCAGCGCAGGTCCAGCAGCCGCAGGTACGGCAGAGTGGGAGAGACCAGTGCAGACAGACAGAACCAGGACAGACCCGTCACCCTCAGCTCCCTGAGACCTACAGACAGAGCGAGGAGGGATGAGACAGGAAGGGAACGGTGGGATCTGTGTATATGTGTGTGTTTCTGTTGTGTACCTGGGAGCCTTGTAAGCAGACAGTTCAGCTGTCTCTTGGCCAGGGGGGTCCAGGACAGGTCCAGAGAGGTGGGCTGGCGTTTGATGATGCCCGCCAGGGCCTGGTTACTGAGCGGGCTGCACCGGCTCACGTCCACGTGGCTCCACAGACGCTTGTCGCAGCTCCTGCACAGGGACAGGGACACACAACACTTATACTCAAAGACTGGAAGACAGAACTTTAACATGCAGCAGGTAGAACGAGAGTGCGACGTACCACTTGTACCAGGCCTTGCAGACAGTCATGCAGGCCAGCAGCTCCGCTCTGTCCAGGTATCGGAACACAGACACCCACACCTCCTTCTCACCGCCACGCTCGTTGCCCACATCTTTAAACGATGGCAGGGAAAGCAGGGAGGGGGGAGACAGGTTGGAGGACGCAGCGGGAGCCTCCTCTTCCTCTGTGGAAGACGCCGACCGATCCCTAATGCCTCGGTCGCCGTGGTTCCCGCGGAGTCGTGGCCTGCAACATAGCCAACGACATAAAGGTGAAATGGGTGGAGGGGACAGATCACTGACTCACAAGGCTTACATGACACCTAAAAATTATTGTGTTAGTCTACAACCACGGACATTTAAAGTTCATGTAAACATGTCTGCCTAACGATAATCGAACTTGCAGAGTCAGACTCACAGACCTACAGTAAAACAAACCAGAAGAAGCTGGTAACTTTGTCAATAGAGTAAGCAGAAAGTACCCATTTTCTTTGCACATATTTTCAAGACCGCCCATCGTGACAGTTTTACCTCAGGGTTGCCAACTTGCTTGTTTACTGGTCTTTTGACTTTTGTCATAAAAAAGGTCAAGTGTTCATGGAGCAATCCAAGTCGCGTATATATCACCACCCATCATATTGAAAGCGACATGACCTTAATAAATTTATTAACCTGCCATACGTGTAGACTGGGCGAAGGACAGTAGTCCAAGGAGAGGGACTAATCCAACTACCACAGCTCGACTCGGCAGTGCATGTTAACCTCCTGGCTGTGCATGTTAAACTCCTGGCTGTGCATGTTAACCTCCTGGCTGTGCATGTTAACCTCCTGGCTGTGCATGTTAACCTCCTGGCTGTGCATGTTAACCTCCTGGCTGTGCATGTTAACCTCCTGGCTGTGCATGTTAACCTCCTGGCTGTGCATGTTAACCTCCTGGCTGGGCATGTTAACCTCCTGGCTGGGCATGTTAACCTCCTGGCTGAGTCTTTACCTGCCGGGTCCGCGGGGCGTTTGGCCGTCAGCCATTGTGTCGCCGCTCCGGAGGCGCGAAGGTTTGGATAGAGCCGTCTTTCTCTGGATGAAGCCCTGCTGACCACTCGCACCTACTGCCGCCGTCCTGGGACCCATAGCCGCTTCCAGCTTGGGAACAATGGAGCCTGAAAAGAAAGACAAACCGGAACAAATGAGCTAAGCCTACACATGTGGTGGCATTAGGGCTGCACGATATGAGGACAGTCTGCATTGTGCAATAATATTAGTCAATATTATGTAAAAATAATATTAACAGGTTTGAGTCTGAAAAATCATGGTTATATTAAATTATAATTCTATAAGTCTGAGGTCACAGCCCTAAAACATATCCCTTAGTTGTTGAAGTTTTTACCATTATTTCCTATTGTAGCATGTTGATGCTACGCCTACATGTTTACCTGATTGTCTCTTGGCCTTGTGGGGGCGCTGAAGAGTCACAGTCAGGTAGGAGCCACTGAGCAGGTCATCGTTCAGATCAGACACCAACAGAACCGGCGGTTCTGGGTCTGAATCCCAGCGTCCCTCCTCTTCCTCCTCCTCCTCTTCATCTTCCAACGTGTCCATCTCCTCCTCCTCCGGATCGAACTCCTGCCCTTCGCTGTCCTCATCTTCGTCGTCGTCATCATCATCGTCGTCGTCATCGTCGTCCATCCTCCGCCGCCTCCTGTGTCGCCGGTGGCGCTCCTCCTTCTCCGCGTCTTCGCTGTCGTCCTCTTCGTCGTCGTCTTCGTCGTCATCATCATCGTCGTCCGACTCCTCGGACGAGTCTCCCCTCCGCTGCACCCTGGAGCCGCCGCGCAGCCGCACGCCCCTCACCCTCCTCCCACCTTCCCTCATGCCCATGCCGCGCTTCAGCTTGTGGAGGGAGGAGGAGCCGGGAGTCATCAGGCCTCCTCGGCTTCCTCTGTGGGCGGAGCCTCCTCTCAGCAGGCCTCTCCTGTTGGCCCCGAATCCCCTCCTGGAGGAGTGGCCCCCGCCTCGGGCTTGGAGCGACAGCTTTCTTCTCTGAGCTGCTGCAGACATGGAATCTGAATTAAATGATCAAACACAACAATACTGATATACTGTACGAAGCGGCAATTTTGAATTCTGGAGGAAAATCAAAAAAGTTTATGGTATAGTGTTAATTACTTAAAGAAGGCCATATTTGGGTTTCATTACCATAAAAAAAAGTGTCATCTTTTTGAATAATCTGTTGTTCTTGTCAAATTTCAAAAACATAAAAGTAAATTTAGTTTCCTTTGACAGGCAACAGGCAGTGAAAATAGCTTCATACCATCATCATCCTCGTCACTGGCAGAGTCGTCTCCATCGCGGCTGTGCCTCTGTCGTCGGTATATCTTCGCCATGCGGGCGTCCAGCAGGGTGGTTGATTTCCGCTTCTAGAGAAGGACACATTAAAATAAAGACAAAAGGACGACATGAAAACAGAATGACAGACGACAGAAATAACAAAGGAAAATACACACATGGGGGGAAATTGTTTGACCTTCATTCAAGAAGGGAATACCGAAATAAAGTTGACATTATTACAACCAACACTTACCACTGGAAGACCTTCAGCTTTGTCTCTGGACTGCTGCAGGTAAAGAAAAACCGTGCATCAGTGATTCCGTCTCTTCCAGTTTTAATCTTCTTTCATGTTCTGTCATTATCGTTTTATTTATTTATTTATTTTTAAATTGGAGTGGAAACTTCAAGACAAAAAAGTATCATAAGTCTCTGTTGGAAGCAAAAGACTTAGTACATTGTGCTGATACCCTAGCAAAGGTTTTAAATACAATGGATCATTGTTCGTGAATAAGATAAAAAATAATCTTTTGATCTAACTATTATTTTAACAACCAATTGAATCACTAGCACAGTTGCTATGGTTACTGTAGTAATACTAATTAAGCTAGAGCAGTCAGTGACTATTACAAATATTTTTATGTTTTTAGTGAACATTTCAGAAATGCCTTTACACTTCCTTATGTTTGTGATGACAATGATGTGTGTTGATACAGTTGGATGCTCCCATACACATACGTGTACACACACGTGTCCACACACGCACACACATTAAGGATTTTCAATTTCAAACCAATTACTGGACCGATTACAAATGGCTTCATATTCTTTAAATTTAAGTGTATTCTGGTGAATCAGAATGTCTTTCAAAAAGAACCAGAGGGCAGGCAGCAGTGCTTGCTGCTCCAGTTTCAGGAAACATGAACTTGACATTACATTCACACTTTTTTTTTAAAGCCATTACTGCACTTCTTAAAAAAAAAAAAAAAACTCCAAAACATGTGCACTACTATGGTTCCATTTTCTTAACAGACATTGCAATCCAGAGCCCTTCACTTAACAAACCAACTCTAATCCTGTTGATGTAAACACAAACTGCAAGATTAGATGAATAATTTAACAACATGTTTGGGCTATGCTTCATTTAGGTCAAGGTCAAATGCTGTTAAATACACCACTTCAGATTGATCTGCAAGCATTTTATAATGTTGCTGATGTTTTGTCGACCATTGTAAACAGAATCATTGCCTGATAACAGCTTTGTCATCATTTAAAAAAAAAAAAAAGATCAATAAAATGATGTAACGTTAAATATCAAAAGCAGACCCATTTGTTCTGAAGCTAATTGGTCCTCCGGCACTGACCCAAATAGGAACCAGTATCAAAAAAGAAAAAAAAAAAAAAATACTGCCCATCCCTAATGGAGGGACAAACAAAAAAAAATAACCGTAGTAAAACTCTGCACGTGTCCACAACCACAAATTGACTGGTTGACTAAACCTGTGAAAAGCAGGCTACAAATTGTTCTGTCCATTCTGAAGAGCCGTGAGGGAAATCATTCAGAAAGTATGAAGAAAGAAAAGCAGCCTGCGTTTCGGCGAGAAGAGGCGATGCTTGCGTGCAAACAATCACAATGAGGATCGTTTTGACAGGAGCCGTGGCTCTTCTCTTAGGAAATGGGAAGGAAAAGGGGGAAGGGGAGGGTTGGGGGGATGTGTGGGGGGGGGTGCACGCGACAGACGGGTGGATGTATGCAGAGTCGGCGACACCTCTCACCAGTCTCGAGCTGATTGGCTGAGAAGGCAGAGGGGCCGCCACCAAGAGAAGTGACGCTGAGGAGGTGGAAGAGCAGGAAGGAAGAGGAGAAGGGAAGAAACCACAGCGGACCACCTCCCCATCCTGCTGGGAGCCCACAGGACCCCCTATTGTAGCAGAGGGCCCGGGGCCCAGCCTGAGGACCAGGGGGCCGTGGGGACGGATGTGCTGCTGGTGGCCTGCAGCCAACGATTCATCGCTGCCTGATGACTGACGCAAGTAAATAAATACAAATAAAAAGGAAATAAAGCAACAACAAAAAAAGAAAGTAAAAGAAAAACCAAACCAAAAAGAATAAAATAAGGAAACACAAACAGACAGGAGACACACAATACCCATTAGCTTTAACACACTGAAACCAAGTGTATGTGAATGCCGGCGTGAAGGGCTGAGTGCGAGAGAGGCCGCGGGTGTTTGCGAAAGACACCGAGAGGACGGTCAGCAGCTGTGGAGCCAACGTGTGTGCGGAAAAGAAGCAGGGACGCCTGAGAGTGTGTGTCTAGGTGTGTATGAACGGAGCTCGTGTACCTCCGGGTCAGTGATCCCTTGGACACACTTTGGACATTCCCAGCAGCTGGGCAGGTCTTTGTTGATCACGCCGTCGCCCTGAACCTGCAGAGACAAGACACACACACCCAGCCTGTTCACACCTGGTATCAACATCTCATGACCACATGATCCAGATCTATTTAAACATTTCAATAATTAAATCACATTGTGGTTTTGTTTTTTTTTTAATTTAAAATATTATTACCAAATATACCAAAAGCAGCAAGTGCAGTTGTCACTGAAATTAGAAGTGTCAACATCATTATTGTCTGCTATAACTTAAACAAATAAATAAATCATTGGCTCATTCCTTATATTGCAAGATGGAATAGAAGGAGAAACAGCATGGAACATGACAAAGTAAGCCCTGTAATACCCTGTTTATTTTAGCCACATGTTGGCCATTGTAAACTGTGTGTGTTTGTACCGTGAGGCAGGCAGGATGGACTATCTGTGCACAGTTGGAGCACTCCATCAGAGTGAGGGAGGGGTCTCCAGTTTCCTCCTGATTGGGATCCTTACAGATCTCACACACTGCAGACAGAGGAAGGCCCGGCTGGAGGGGACAGGAGGTCAGTTACAAATCAGACCTATTCACCAGATACTGCACATTTACTAAAGTAGGATAGTTTGGTCATTTGGAAATGTAGCTGTATTTTCTCACAATTTTGTCATTCATCTGATATGATATAGAGCCCATAACTTTTCAGATACCACTAGTATTGACCTTTGTAGCAATTTCCCTCCATCGGGATCTCAATATGAAGGAAATGCACAAGGCTGATTAGAATCCTATTGGAAAAACACAATAAACCTTGTGGAAAAACTAAAATAAACACTGGTATGAAGCTTGGTGTGTATGTAATGTATTCTATTTCATTCATTAGTACTTTCTTTGAAAGGATTGGAAGAAAGTGTTGCACTATTTGCAATAGAGCAGTGGAGGCTTACTTGAGCTGTATTGTGGTCTGCAAAATAGTTCAGAAACAAGCCTCTGTTTTTAATATCCAGTTAGCAAGTTAGTTATAAAAAAAAAAATATTGACAAGTAAGATTAAACCAAGAGTTGCCCATTGTGCTTCCTGTTTTGGAAAAGAGCTACTGAAATCTGTGGGTTGCATTTCCATTATATTGAAAATCTGTCCAGAGGAAAATCGCTACGAAGCTCAACACTGGAGGGATGAGTGAAGTTATGATCTCCATGGTTCAGATAACAAGGGAAATGGGGTTCGATGTCCAAAATACCAAACTATCCCTTTAAACTGATCAGTCACTTACAGAGAGACACTGCCGCAGCACACAGGTCTGCTTGAGCTTTCCCGGCCCTCCGAACTTCTTCATGTCTCTGCAGAAGTTACAGTCGCCACATTCTGCTCTCATGCAGGCCTCGCAGCGTTTACACCTGCACGTGACGGCATCACACATTCAATCATTCATTCAGAAATTACGAATGCTTAACAGAACAATATGGACACAGGAGAGAGCATGAAAATCAGGTTACCTGACCCTACGTCGCCTCAGCACAGACATGGATGATGCTGGCTTCTGTGGTCGCGGGATGACAGGAGTGGTGGCCAATTTAGGACGAGGGGGAGGTGGCGGCGGGGGAGGAGGCTGATACCATGAAGGCTGGTGAAGAGGAGCAGAAATACTAAATGTGAGATAAAAGACAGTAGTTATTTTATATATTATAGTCTGCTCAAACCTTTCTGTGTTTTGATTTTAGATTAAGTTCTACATAATAGATGTTCAGTGGTAGAAATAACCGTTGACAATTGTACTTAAGAACAATATTTAAAAAAAAAAAAAAAAAAAAAAGGTAATTTTTATTTTATGTTAGCTGATACTTCTACTCCAATTCATTACATTTTACAGCTTTGGTAACTTTACAGAATTACTTGTACATATAATAATGACGAGTTTATAAACCACTCTGCATTGTAAAAGATTAGTTCACAAGCTTCTTAGCCTGTGACCATTTACCAAAAAAAACTAACAAGGGCTTTAAAAGGAGAAACCTGAGATTGTTTATTAATAAAAACAAATTACACAGAAACATATTTTTACTGCCAGATGTGTTTAAATATATCTTCTTCCATTATGGTATTTCTATATTTTTCCCCTCATTAGGGAAATATGAGTCTTGAAAATAATTAACAAACAAATTCCATACTCCATACTACAACCATTTTCATTATAATTATAATTTCATCACTGTCTGGCTCACCCTCTTCGGCCACCTGATGATAGGTTTTCCTGTGTAGGATAGTTTGGGACTGTCATTGGCGTGTTCCTTCAGTAGAGCCTGAGAATATTTATTATTAGCATTAAATCAGCAGTTAATAAAGTAATACAAAGTCTGGACACACAGACAGATACGCACAACCTACCTTGATGTGTGTAATGAGCGCCGGGGCATTGTGGATTCCTGCTGGGACACACTTCTTGTTGGAAGGCAGGGCCTCTAGTTTACCAAGCAGGTTCCACAGCCCCTCCAGCTCCAGCGGAGTCAAAGTCACTTTAACTGCTGGCTTCTCAGGCTCTGAAGCATCGTCATCGCTGAGCTCTTCCTCCTCCTCCTCATCCTCCTTCATCAGCTGCTCACTGGCTGGATCTGAGCTGGTAGGCTTCTTCAGACCTGAAAGAAGGAATGGGTTAACTACCCATCTCCATCTGCACTGAAAACATCTAAAAATACTTTGTTTGCTTGTACATACCAATGCCCAGCGAGTGCTTCTGAAACTCTGGTGTGAGGTAGGACGTCTTGGTCATGCTGAAGACGTAGCGCTCCAACACGTACCAGCACATCTCATAGTAAAAGGGGTAACGGAACTTCACCGGAACCTGTGGCAGATATTTAAAAAGCTGGTTTAGTTGTTTTAAAAACCATAACATCCTGTCGGTAGTGTATGTGTGTGTGTGTGTGTGTGTGTGTGTGTACTAACCCGTGTGCGGTCCTCTATATTACAGATGTTAAGCTGTGTTGAAATGTTGAAGCTGTGAAGGAAGTTTCCTCCAAACACCATAGAGTCCACAGGTGTGTAGACTGCATGAATCCACCCTGAGAACACATGACTGTTTATATCCTGTCACATTTGTCAGTGTGTATTGACAAAATGCACGTATGTGTACCTGAGGGTATAATGAAGGTGCAGCCTTTCTTTAGTTCAATCCTCTGGCAGTCAGACACTCGGTCGCCCAGGAAGATGTCTCCCTGTTTCCCAGACAGCACCCAGTTCTCATATAGCTCCAGGTTCTGAGAGGTGGGGGGGATGAGCCAGAACACCTGAGAATAAACACTGCATTTAGAGAACACCAACACACATTCGATTTCCTTAGTAGACTGGGCATGTAATCGTTGGTTTTTACTTTCAAACAACCTCAACTCTACCTTGCTTCCTCTCAGGATGTGGTACCACACAGAAGTTCCGCCAAAGTCAATGTGAAAGTCTGTGTAGCAGCCTTCCACACTCATCAGACAGTATCTGCACACACACACACACACACACACACACACACACACACACCAACATGCACACACGCACACACAGACACAAACAGGAAGCTGGTTTCATTTGAGGCTGACTTGAGGTTTCTCATTTAAGTACATGATAAAAAACAAGGAGGGACAAGAATACCATACTCATAATCAAGAATAAAGATACAGCAAGGTAGAATCTAATCTTGCACAAATTTCATAAGAGAATTACACAACAACACACACGGACATAAAAAAATACTGTTTGTTAAATTGTATTTTTTGTTGCTTCTGCAATTACAATTCTTCTATTCTAGAAAAAAACATTTTTATTTAGATTTTGGAGACTATTTTAAGGGCGCTCTTACTTCTGTACTTTGGGATACTGCATGTCTGTGATGGAGTTGGTCGAGTCCCTCTGCCTTTCTTTCAGGTGACGAGGCCACATGTTGTCCACCCAGTCTATCAGATCCACCTGCACATACTCCCGTATTAATATCCTGGTTCAGAGTACAATTCACATGCCTTGGTGTGCTGTTCATGTGGACCTACTGTAGCAGGTCTCCTGACCAGGTTCTCCAGCTTGGTGTGGCTGAACTCCAGGCTGATGACATTATAGAGCTTGTCTCTCTGAGACGGCGGCGTCTCATAGTAACGTGTCCACTGGGCCATGGACATCTCTGTCCCCTTCTGAGTACTCACGTCCATCACATCGATCATGCGTCTGCTGCCTGATAGGAGAGGGGTTAAAGTTCAATCAATAGTCAATTAACTGATAATACATTCTTATCTCAAGTCATTATTGCTTATAATATCCGTATATTGGCCAGCCATACTGAGGCAGGCATTCATCTCAGTTTTATATCTCAAATCTTTAATGAACAAAGAGAAATAATTAGCAGATTAATTGATATAAATCAATATAATAGCCATGACTGTACTTAATATGGCATGAGATATAACAGTGATACCATGTTGCCTCCTGGTGGAGAAACTGTGTTTGAGAGAAAGAAAGTCAAATTCAATGGAATGAAATTCATAGAAATAATGAAATTTTAAACATAAAATATAACATCATCAAGCAACACTCAACTTGTTCTGAGCTGCAATGAATCCGAGAATAAAATCATTTATACTAAAGCATCACTCTGGAAATCAAATATACTAAAATCATCTTTATATTTAGTGTCATAAATGATTTCTGTTTGGAGATATTCTGTTAAGACCAGAACAAGCTGGAACAATCCCATGTTTCTACTGTCCTATAAAAAAATTAATATTTTTTAAAGTGTTACTTTAGCACAAACTCAAGACTGTTGTCTAGACTCCTGTAGGAATGATGCCCTAAAGAGTGGACTCTATTAAAGAAGGAAAAGTGTCCAAGTCTTACCAACAAACATCTTGACATCATTGACCGTGAACTCAGGGTCAGGCATCCTAAGAAACAACAAGAGCTTCATCAAGATTTTACATGTCTTTATAGATGAAATCATGGCAGCAAACAGTTCTGTTCGGCGGAGAAGAAAGAAGAAGAATCCATACTTGAGTCCAAGTCCATCAGGTCTCTCAAACAGGATGGGATCCCTCAGACCACTTCTCTGGATGAACTCATATGTGAAGTCTGAAAGATAGAAACATCAACATGTGACCAACACACTCTCGCACACACTCACTGTCTCACACACACACACACACACACACCCTACCTTTTCCTTGCATGCGAATGACCCGGTCCGAGTTGAACCTCTGACTGTGGACTTTCTCCTCCAGGTCAAACATCCTCCTCCCGTCGATCTCTTCATCCGAGATGCCGTCGTCATGGTAACGACGCCTGGTACCGGCCCGCTGAGGAGGAAGAACAAGAGATGGATAGTTGAATAAAAAAATAATACACTAATACTACTACAGCTTACTACACTACTGCTACCCCACTTGAGCTTCATAATCTTGCACACTGCTTCAATATCGTCTGCATTCACCACCCACAGCTAATGTTAAGACACCAATTACGCTGCTGTGTCCTTCCCCGGTACTAGCCACTCACTAATATACATGTTAAACAATCAGGATAAAGGATAATCAGTAAATCTTTCATGGCAAAGTTTCACAGTGTCCCTTAAAAACAAATAGATTCAATTAAATACTAATACTTTACAATTCAGTGCAAACTCTTCAGGCATTTATGTACATGACAGATCATAATGGAGAGCGCATTCACAAACTGACCGCCAAGAGTTTAATTTGTAGTCCTCCTCTTTGATTTTCATCACAGCTGATCAATTCTACTAACAAACATCTCATAAACTGGTGAAACAGACCTGAACTGTTCATGGTATTCTGTAAATTATCAGCCACCATTTTTTGCATAGAGTGCAGCAATAATCCATCAGATTGTTACCAAAATAACAAACAAATGACTTACTAATATAGCAAAATCTTGGCTTCATCACTCTTGTTCTTTTTAGTCATTAAAAAGGGAAATGCAAGATGGTTTTGATTTGCTCTTTGCCATTTACCTCTTTCCATTCCAAATCATTTTTCTACTTACTCCTTTTTTGGTGTGTATCATGTAACATAGCTTATTACTCAGAGAGGCGATGCCACAAACAATTCTATTAGTAACCACTTTAAAACATCACAGTTTCAGAACCACAAAGGCTCAGCAACAGAACAACATTACTGAAGCAGTGGGAGGATTTTAGATACATACAGAAAAACAGAAGACAGACCTACAATTTGTAATACTTGCTGAGAAAAAGTGACTGCTAAGGACCCAAAACTTAGAACTTGATGCGACATGCTCTAGTGAAGTTAATACATTAGGTAATAACTAAATAAAAACACAAATTACCTCATAAAACACTGACAATTGCCGGAAAAGGAGCATTACAACTTTTAGAATGCAATACTTATCAAAGACAATGCTCATAGAGGGTTAAGTGTGACCATTTAGGATAAGTCATAATGGAGTAAAATGTACTTATTTTACCGCTCTGACTGATACATTATCATAAATGTCATTATTAGATTATTAATACTAACTGCATGTTCCTGTTGTCGCTGCTGGAGGTGGAGTTAAATTCAACTACTGTGTATACAGTGAACTAGGATGGTCTATCAGATCCCAATCTAGGGGACAGGCTCCTCCAAAGGGTCAGCAGATAAATGTTAGGGGGTCAAGAGATCATTAATGGGAGAGGACATTAGAAAAAACAAAGTTCTGGTACACAAAGCCATTAATCTTTAAATTGAATATTTGTTGAAATTAAATCATGTGAGAAGCTAAGAGTAAAAATATCTATCTAGTGAAGCTGTTAAAATCTCAGACACATGAAATGTGACTTGACTGCTCACTGCCCTTTGTAGGCATAAAAAAAAAAAAAAATCACTGGTTTCATCTTTTAAACTATGCTTAATTTGAAAAGCTTGTTATATTATCCATAGTTTCAAGCCTGCATGTATAAAGTATCTAAAACTCTCAAATAACACAGTGTAAAGTACAGACTCTGATATGTAGTAGGAGCACAGTATTAAGTAGCATAATATGGAAATACTCAAGTACAAGTAGCCTACCTCTAACGTGTACAAAGTACTGTATACGAGTAAACGTAAAAAATAAAACAGATACAAAACAATTAATAATATTAATAATAATATAATAATAACTCACAGTTAATGCTGAAAACACTATACTCGTTGCTACCGACACTGCGTACAGCATGGCAACATCAGTTACCATAGCAACATCTTCCGCGTTCCGGCAGCGCTTTAAAGTAGAGTTGTCTGAGTTGTTTACAGCTTTTGCATTCCTTCGATTTCTCCGTGGAAAAGTTAGAATTTGATTTTAGTCAACAGTTTATGTAGCTCGTCAAATAGTTAACAAACATGTAACAACATTATAAACACACAAGTTATTCTTCGGTGTACTCACCAGCCTTTTGCTGTAGCGCGGTTTGGACTCATCCATTATCAATGAAAACGGGGCTTTGTCTCTCCCGACTCGGACTGGACGTATATTGGGGTATTTGAGCAGCTTATGTCGGGCGGCACATAGCTGGAGCAGCTCTTTAACGTTAATAAAGAAGCAGCAGGACAATCACCTGCCAACTTAGAGGCCAACAACCGACTCAAAACTGTCTCATTGAGACAATGAGCTGTTCGTTTAAAGCTTTAGTTGAATTCCAAAACTACTCAACATTAGTCGCGCTCTCCCAATATTTCGTAACGGTACAGCCACTGGCTACATTCGGGATTGTAGAGTTTACATCGCAATTTACAGGAATACGTGTTTCATTACTACACGGACAATAAGTTCAACGTTAATACAAACATTGTTTCGATTAAAAAAATGACAGTTTTGCAACCGTTCACATTCCAGGAGCTTTGTTCTTGCCTCACCACAGCCGTGCTTAGCTCATATTAGCCTTCTTCAGCTCGTAAAACACACTAACACACTTTACATAATACTAAAATATGTAATAATCATTGGAAACCTCTGAAACTCTCCGCAAACCACTGAATTCCTGCTGCTGTTAGTACCAGTACAGTATAAAGTTAATTGCGCTCTCTGAACAGCCGCCATTTTCCATCACATCACAAAACCCCGCCCCACCCCGCCCACAGTCGCGCATTGGACCAATTACAGACCCGCCGGCGAGGCATCAACTGGATCCACAGCAGTGTCAGTCACACTGAATCTCTGTGAGTTTAGATTGGACGGCAGTAGCCAATGGAAATGCGAATGAGCGCCCAGCTTCGACGCACGACCTTACACCTGATTGGGTAATTCATCTTAACGGCTGCGACTATCGGATGAGTACGCTGTCAGTCAAGAGGGGTATCCAATCACGCGTTTATACAACGCACCAGGCCCCGCCCCATTCTTGATACAACTAGTCATCACTGATAAATAACCCCTATTACAGTAAAATAAAGCGCACCAGGCCACTTCTTACCCCCATATCCGAACAGCTCTGCCCGCTCACTGCCGCTGGCAGCGATCCGGTCTGTGTGACGTCAGCGGTGCTCCGTGTCTGCGCTGTCCGCGGCAGCCTCGCATCGCTCGGACACGTTGTTGTAGCTTTCACCTCATCGAGGAAGTGCTCTCGGCTCCATAAATGGAAGTGTACTTCGAACAAAACCCCGGCGATTGGCTGGAAAACGCTGCGGAGCCCCCGCGATTGGCGGAGGCATCTTGTCCTTCAAGCACGTGCGGGCAGGGTACGGCGAGCGAGATGGGGAAAACAGAAGCCCTAGTGTGACGATGAATGAAACAACGTTTAAACAATTCAAGTCAAAAGCATCATCGGTTTTAATTTTTTTTTGTCAACAGGTGGACAACAAACAAAAAATAATCCAACACCTCATGAATTGCTACAAACTAACTACATCCATTGAAAGTAGGAAAAGAAAGAACACACGCACACACGCTCGATAACACAATAAGACCACAACCTGTCGTAAAGGTGAGCAGACTCAGTGCTGGTTATAGTATCTGGTTGATCAGTCTTACCTCTTTACTTTACACTGCAGCCTGCACCAATTACAGAGAATTAACAACCGGGTATAAAGTCCACGTTGCCCAGATGCCATGTTCACCTTCAAACAGTAGTGGACAAACATCCTTTATCTGAGTAAAATTAGAAACACTGTCATCTAAAAAAACTCAATAACAGACAAAAGTCCTGATTGAAATTGAAGCTTAAATAAATCACCTATGTATTAATCGGAAAAAATACTTAATGTATCAAATTGAAAGTTGTGCAGGATGATATATACTTCTTATCAGTACCAAACGCATTAGAGAATTTTAATGTTGTGAACCTTGTGAACTTGGGACCATTTTCAGATACTATGTAAATTAACAGTTACAATTATTTCATTATATCGTTGTTATATACTATATATAGCACACTACACAAGGTGCATACACCTTATTTTAAAGAAGATAAAAGATAAAGATTTAGCCAGTAAAAATATATTGTTTTATTAAAAATCTGCTCCTGAAAAGCAAACAGTTGAATAAATATACTGGAGTTAAATCATGTCCCCCTGAATTGTAGTGAAGTATTAAGTTGCATCAAGTGGAAATACACAAGTACCTCTAAACTCTACTACTACACAATCACAGTTTTACTTGAGTAAATGTACTTATGTTCTTTCTTTAGATCACCACTTTCTTTAGAATATTTTATTCACCATTTTAGCTTTTTTCCTAAATAGAAAGAGTCTGGCATAATTTTTTTCTGAATTTCTTCTATCAGAAAAAAATGATAATATTGTGAGTAAAATGGGACCACCGGTCTTGGATTTAAGAGGTTTAAAACTGTCTTAATGCTTTAGTTCTCTCACAGCTTGTGGACTATTTCTGTGATTTTGATCCAAGTGCTTCTATGAAGAAGATACAATAATTATCATGAACCTGAGAGCAGTTTTAGTCTTAAACATAATTTGGTGCATGCAAAGTAAGCAGAGCAAAGAGGAAGGAAAAGATCAACCAAATGTCAAACCATGGAATATATTGATATAGTTGTCGTCCATTTAAAGACAAAAGGGGGATACATGCATATTAAAAATGAAAGCAATTATTCTATTATATAAATGCACAAATGACAAAGACCTTGAGCAGTGAAACACCCTTAAGACAGCGTCAATGTACAGTATAAAACTAACGCTGCGTTTATTTCCATTCCTAATGTAAACCTTCAGAATTGACTTCTATTCTTAGCTCGTACAGTCAGTCGTCTTCTAATCAGTGCAACCTCTATACTCTAATGTGGTTTTCTAGGAAGTACACTTCTGTCCTTCGTTAAATTGGAAAAAAAAATTGTATACAGACCTGCTGGAGTCATAATATGATATGAGTCGTATCGTTGATGTGGTCGGTAGCGCAAGTACTGGCACAGTGGTGTGGTTTCCACTTAAAAACACAAAAGAGCTAACAATCATACAAAAGAATAAAAACGGCTGCTGCGATACCTGGGCCTCGTTTAGACGGCAAACGCTCCTGAGAATGACAAACTTTTGTTGTGGTCTGCCTTTCTTCTCATATGTAGATGGCAACATTTTGATAATTTCCTTAATGTACAAGGATCCAGAAATTCATATATAGAAATCGCTATAGTTTGTGTAATTCTGCAACAAAACATCACCGTATTTCACTACAAAAACGTGTACTAATGCTTCCTTTTCATGGCCTGGTATGAAAAGAGGACCCCGCAATCCCGTTTTGTCCTGAAAATTGTTGCTGGATAAACAAGGCCTGGGGACTATTGACTTGATTGATATGTATGATGGGATTAATGTAGCAATGATGCAATGACACCATCTGTGGACACTAGTCCCATCCTTTACATGTTCATACAACTCTACTTCATGTATTAAACAATAAATTATACATTTGCAGTTATTTCTTTTGAATGTGACAACAGACAACCCAATGCTGTCATGCATTTTAGGAAGAGGCGGCCTCTGCTCAGGACTGTAGTGGAAAATAATACCTACCATAGCTCAGCCACCAACTGAGTAGACAAATAAATAAATGCGATCCTTAGATCAATGTTGATAAAGTAACAGTTTAACAGAACTCAAGGACCAGTTACTCTGATGGATGGATCAGCATTAACTGAAACTATCTGTCCACTACAGCCCTGCTTCTGTTGGATTCACGTCCAGAAAAAAAAAAAAAAAACACACAGCGACCTCAATCTATTAAGAAACAATACAGAATGAATTCATGCCAACACTCGCAGCTTCTATTTCTATTTTGAACAAAGCGAGGTGACGATGAACTGATCCTGAGCTCTACTCTGTGACTATCTGTGCTCTTCACTCTCAGCTGCTGCGTGGACGCGTCCGGGGCCGTTTACTTGATGAAGCTGTAGAGGAACGAAGCGAGGATGACGGCCAGTATCACACAGCAGCAGAAGATCATCATTTGTTTCTTTAGAACAAGAGGGAAAATGAGACAGACATTTATAAGGTTTGATATGAGCAAAAAAACAATTTTTATTTCTTTGTGCACATTTAGATTTCTGATATTCCTGTTAATACGAACTGTGAAATGAAACCACCCACTCAATCTGTTGTGGTGCCCTCCTCCCTAATTTTGCTGAAACCTGGCTGAACACAAGCTGTTTAGAAATGGCTCATGATGTGATGTCACAACAGGAATGGAAGTATTTTTGGATCCATTGAGAGGAGTGAGTGAGAGGAAGGTTCATATAGAAGTTCCTACCTTCTCCCTTTAACAGGAACTCAGGCAACGGAAATGCTGCTATTGCTGCTACAGGTCTAAGTAGATAGTAGCTTTTCGAACATAAAAGCATCTACTTGAAAAATAAATGAATTGAGCCAAATAGGGCTTTTTTAAAACTTGTACACAAACAGTCTTGGTGAAGCAACAGATTAGTGTTGGTGATGAGGACTTTTTAGGGTTACTACAACTAAAATTGTAGACAAGACAGATTAAGGACTGAGATTGAGGGATAGTTTCGTATCTTATCTGGCCCCATTACAATGTTCTTGTTAAATATCTGAAGCATAGAGACTATAATTTCACTGTTCCCTTTAAGAACTGATCCTTGTAGGGATTTTCCCTCCCCCCCTTCCTGCATGTATCATACTGTAACACAACTATTCCAACTTACCCTGCGTGCCTCCTGCTGGAATTTGGCTGCTTTCTTGGTGTCTGCCACCGCTCTCTCTACGAAGCCGACGGACTGGTCCATGTTGCTTTCAATCCTGTCAATCATGCTGCCCTGCAGGAGGCGGGACAACACGGTGAAACAGTGAAGACAGCAAATAGACAGAAAGACATTATCAAAAACAGCACACATATCTTCACAAATATTGCTCTAACGCCAAGTAAAAACATAAGTAATGTGATTTGCTGTATAGCAAACTTTAATCTGAATAATCAAAACATAAAACCTAAAATCTACATGTCTTTATGTTTAAACAATTTACATATTATTTTGTAAAATCAGTGTCTTCATTATGACATAAAAAAAACTTTATACAAAATAAAATAATAAAATGTTAATAAAATCAATATTAACATTGTTTTATGCCGTTACCTGAAAAAACACAAATTCATTATTTAGTTTTTCTCCAGATAACAACGCTTATTTTCTCATGATAACCATTTAATTTATCAACTGCAGTCAAGCCAATGATGCCAAACCTGGCTCTCATGACTTTTCAAAATAAAGCACACATTTTTTTCAGATTTGTGAAACCTTTATTCCCTCAATAATGTAGATATAATTATTATATTGCTTTTATTTTATTAACCCTGAACAAAGAAGTGTCTTTGTTTTGAAAAACAAATCTGTGATGTCAACATAACAGCATTGAAATATTAATTGCAACCATGGCCACTTTTGTCTTGAACTTTTCTGAAATCCTAAACCAAGATGGGTAAAATGTCTAATGGGCCCACACCTTAAAGGACGGAGAGTTCTTTCTGGTCTTACCTGGTTCTCAACCAGCATGGCGATATCCACAAACATGTCGTGGAGCTCTTTAATGCTGCTCTCCAACCTCATGATGTCTTTGTGACGAGCCTCGATCTCACTCAGGGCCTGCTGGTTGATCTTTGAGTCCATAATCTGCAGAGACGAGAGGAAACAGATGTAAGAGACCAGAGGAGTTTCATGGAAGGATAAGAAGATCATCACTGAAAAAAATGACACCTCTTGATAGATGATATCTTGCTAATATGTGAGAAGTAATAATACTTGTGTATTTATGTCCCAGTACAACTGTAAATATACTTAATCATTTACTTATTACTCTCAATTTATATCTCATTACTCAATGCCTTCTCTTCCAAAATGCTTCTCATACTGCACATGATGTTATTTCATATAGTGTGCCTTTAATTTTTTTCTTTTTTTAAATAAAATTGTGCACCTCTAAAATCTTAGTATGGATCAAGCAATATAATCTTTAGACTTGATACCTATTCATTCGGATTCAATATAAGAAGCAAAGTTATAAGCTAAAGTGTACTGTTAGTGGTCATTTTGATGTATTTATTCCGATTGGTCCTAAGTAAATTTCACGCCAAAGCAGATGTTTATGTCAGAAACATCAACTCAGAACTAATGTGGTTCCTGTTTTATTGGATATCCCCAGTCTTACCCCAGCACTAAACACAGCTGAGTTGCCTCCCTCCAGCATCTCCTCCAGTTCCTCATCAGTCGTAGCTTTCCCCGCTGCGATCAACAAAAAACACAATTATACCTTGGTTACTTATATTGAGTCTTCTTTTTTATCATATGATTAAGGACTAGTAGAAGCATATAAAACTCTGACCTCTGGATTATATCTCACTGAAAAACAGGACCCTGACTAATGAAGAAAGAGGTTAAACAAGATGACAACACGTCACAACATCATCGTCACTCTCGTTCTTTACAATGACCTGTTCTCATAGAGATTTTATCTCCAACTTCTTCAACATCGAGGATCTGTCAATCAACAAACTGAGCATCTACTTTATGCTCTTCTCGAAATAACACAACCTCAATTCTTGCGAAATATTATCGATGATAGTTGTAAAGAACAAATTGACCAGATTTACAGAAAAAAACAAATCTATTAGTTTAATAAGAAGGATTAGTCATATGATCACCAGTACTTATTTTCTTTTTCTTTATTTCAGTTTAATTTATCCTTTTCTTTCATAATGTAAAATAATTTGGGCTTGTACATCTTCTACTACTCCCCACAAAATGTTGGTAATGTCTGTTCCTCTAATACAAAAATTCAGAATTCTTACCATTTATGACATTTATATTTTTCAAATATGTCAATTTAATTATCAGATACTGTCAAGCAAGGGGAATGTTTCCAAACATTATGTTAAGACATATTTCAAAGCAAACTCACAGCACAACTGAAAAATAAAAATAACTAAATGACATTGTTATGGCTAATCTTTTACACAATGACACTATTAAAGAGAATCTTGTGTGGACTGCTTGACTAATTGTCTTTTGTGGATGTTTGTCCATTCAAGGAGAAAAAGAATTTAAAATGGCATGTTGTTTCATCGAGTTACTACTTATTAGTATTATTACTTTTTTCTCAACTTGACAAATACCCCATATTAAAAAAAGGAAAAATGACACTAAAAATAATAAAAACTTAAACCAAATCTAATATTAACTAACTTAAAAACTACAATAAATATGAATAGAAAGAGTCAAAACAAAGTAACATTAGTTCAAAGTGCTACTTCTACTGATCACAAAAAGTAAAATACACTGTGATGATAACTCACTGATCTCCAGCTGTCGGGCGATTCTTCCTTTGCTCTTATCTCTGAAGTCAGTTTGAGCCTCATTGTATTTCGTCATGACTTCTACAAACTTCTTAGCCAGGATGGCATGCTGAGGAAAAAAATCTTATAATATATCATATTTCTGTCATGGTATAAGAATGCAACAATGTTTAAGGCCAGACACCAATCCAGAATTGGTATTTTTCTATAAAATTGGCAATTTTGAGATTTTGGGATATTTTTCATCAATGACTACTATACTTTCACAAAATATACAAATACACTGCAAACTATTGTGACAAATATAGGTATTTCATCACATTGGTTTATGATCCTCAACTATAGTTGTCATAGATTTTAATTTTAAAGGCTGTACATTTTTCAAAGAAGACATCGACAGAATTTAACATGGCTGTTCTCACACTTTTATTGAGACTTTGCATATGTCTTGTGACAATTTGCATATTGAAATGTATTAATTTGTCTGACCTGTGACTTGCGTATCCTGAGGTCGGCTGAAGCCCTCTCATCTGTGTTTGCCTCACTGAGCTGGCGCTCGATACCTAGCAAACACACACACATACACACACATACACACACAAATAGGCACACACAAGACAGGGAACAGGTCTGTGATCCTGACAGAGATTTTATGAATAGAATTGACAGTAGTTTTCAAAAGCACATGTTAGGAATATGAGTAATGAAAAATAAACTTTACTCTTGAGTTTGTTTCTTGCATTGTTTGCTGCCTTCTTGATCTCGTTGGTGAGGGCTTCAAGGTCGTCTTGTGTTTCTAACAGAGCAAAAGAGATCAGAGGTGGATTATGAACACCAGAAAGGATTGAAAAGGGATGATAAGTTTATAATAATTATATATATATATATATATATATATAGTTTATAGTTTAAAATAGTTTATGTTGTAATAACAGTGTAATAACATTGTAATAACCTTTAAAATTCTATACCTGAAGAAATGGATCAAATTTGAAAGTGGGAAGGACTCAAAATTGCATTACTGTAGTGTGCACACTCAGTAAGTAAATACTAATAATCTTACTACAAATGACAATCAAAAGTGTTTCTGTCAAATCGATGCATCCAAAAGCATAACAGCTGTATATTATTCTACATGGTCGTCTATAAAGTTTACAATGTGCTTTTTGACAAGGATGGGATGCAAGAGTATTCAGTGTGTGTGTGTGTGTGTTTGTGTATCAGAGACACTTACTTTGCTCAGATGTGGGGGCAGATAAGATGGTGGAGAAGAGTTTTTTGACTTCTGTAACACTCTCGTCAATCTTGTCAACGTTCCCACGGATATCCTCAATCTTAAAGACACACACACACACACACACTGATTAATAAGGCAGGATTTCCCTTTCTCTTCAAAAAATATCAGACAGAAACAGAAGAATACCTGGGCAAAGAAGTCATCCATAAAAGCTTCGTTCTCCACAGGAACCGCAATGTCTTCCCCTCCTGGGTCACTATTCTGGTACAGATAAACACATCGAGACTGAACACATCACATTTCAATCAAGCATGTGTCTACATTTTGTATTTTCTGAAATATGACATGATGCTACATTCTGTTTACGATCTGCTTGCACAGCCTAGTTGCAGCCTGTTTAAGACCAAATCTACGTAGATGTGGTCTGTGTCACTAAACTCAACTATTGTACCTACCTTTTTTTTACTGATTATCATACAGACCTATTGAGGTATTTGATTATTATGTGAATTGATACTTATACAACGGCAAATGCTCTGAGTACTTCTTCCTTCAGCGTGTGATGTTCTCGTGCCTGCAGGTTAGAGGATCGTGCAGCCTCGCACGTGCAGCTTTCTTCTCTCGCATGAAACCGATCAATTAAATAATCTTGTGACTATATATAGAAGATTTTTAGAAGCTAAATGCCATAACAAGATGCTATGATGCTGTAAACCATACTATTTCTCTAATATTTGCAATGTAGTTATAGTCATGGTATTACTCAAAGCTACAGACAAGGAGCCTGCTGGTGCTAAACTACAGATGGAGCATTCGGGCCTGTAGCTATAGCAACAGGTGCTCCATGAGTTAACATGACAATAACTCATCTGATCAAGATCTGCCTACCTCCTTCAGCTGTGCCAGTCGATCCTTCATCTTGATAAATGTTAACTTCCACTCAAGTATATATAAAACTTAACAAAAAAAAAGCAACTAAGATGATCTCACAGTGAGACAACAATGCTGCAGCTAATAAAATGGCTGTCAAATCAGCCCAGTGGAAGTGATTATCTCAATGGATCCAGGAGAGTAAAGTGGGGGAGTTGTCTAACTCAGAAAAAAAAGAAGCTGCCGGCATAAAGCAGAGATAAAATAAGGAATAAAGTCGTCAGAGGTGCACATGAACAGAAGGTTGGGGTATTCCTCTCCGAGAGAAAAACCCTAACCTGAGGTCCCACTAAGCCTCTCTACTCTAAGAAGGGATTAGGACAGTAGTTGAGGATAAAGCTCGCCACCCTTGCCCCTCCTTTATTATGCTCATCTACACTGTAAAAAGTGCTACCTCCACCATGTAGGTTTAATAAAGTTGAAATAGTTGAATTTATATGTTTATATTCAGTAAAATCAACAGAATAAGTAACTCAACTTTTATTGGGGTTCATGTTAAATTATGTAGTCTTCATTCTACTTAATAAAGATTTGAAGGTGGCTTGCCTTAAAATATCCACATTGCTTACATGGCTTTCTCTTTTTTAGAGTGTATAATGTGACTCACAAATTCAATATTGATATTCTTGAATAAAATAATATTGAATTGAATAAAAGAAGGGGCGACACGGTGGTGCGGTGGGTAGCACTGTTGCCTCACAGCAAGAAGGTCGCAGGTTCAAGACCGCCTTGGGCCTGGGTCTGGGGCCTTTCTGTGTGGAGTTTGCATGTTCTCCCCGTGTCTGCGTGGGTTTTCACCGGGTACTCCGGCTTCCTCCCACAATACAAAAAACATGCTCAGGTTAATTGGTAAACTCTAAATTGCCCATAGGTGTGAGTGTGAGAGTGAATGGTGTGTGAATGGTGTGTGTGCCCCACGATTGGCTGGCGACCATCTGGGGTGTATCCCCCTGCCTCTCGCCTTAACGCGCTGGGATAGGCTCCAGCAGACCCCTGCGACCCCGAAAGGGAATAAGCGGGATAGACAATGGATGGATGGATGGATGAATAAAAGAACATTATACACTTCAATATATAAAAAGACAGTGATGACAGAAGGACAGGCATTTCCCATATGCTAAATAATTCTAAATGTTCTAGATGTTTTCTGAAATATAGACACAGTCAGATTTCAAGATGATGAGTTGTGAATCAAATATTTAGGGATTTAAATATTGAAGGTTTGTTATTGATGTTTAAATCCACAACGCGATAAACATTAATAAATACAAATAAAAAATAAATTTGGTCATTTATTTCCCAACATTTGCATGTTTTATATTATTTTTTTTTAGTTTTGTCAGTATTCTGAGTTAATAATAAAGCATATTAAAAGTCTTTTTTGTTATAATAATAAGGAATAGGTCAGGTAGGTTGGACTTGTCCATAGCACACCATATTAACTGGCCTGCTTGTGTTGCATGTTTTAACAAGCTTTATATTTCATGGATTAGTTTTATAGTGGTATTGTATTAACCCCCATGGGGGAAATTGATCCTCCGCCCATGACCCATCTTACACACACATTATGAGCGGTTGGTGTCCACAGTGTGGCGCCTGGGGACCGACTCCAGTTCTAGAGCTGAGGCCTTGACAGGAGAATTAACCCCATATACTAGTGATATAAGACAGATAAGGAAAAAAGTAACTATTGTGTCACATGTACTTGAAGTCTATAGAGGAGCTAAAAAAAATAGAAAAAAAAGCAGCATTTATACATAAGAGCCATATTTAACAAATAAATAACAGTCTTACACAGTCGTGGAAGAAGTATTACAATTCTTTAATAGTAGAAATATTCTAAAAATACAAGTAAAAGTGCAAATTTAATTCAAAATGTTACCCAAGTAAAAGTAGAGAAATACTATCCATCCATCCATCCATCCATCCATTTTCTATCCCGCTTATTCCCTTTCGGGGTCGCAGGGGTCTGCTGGAGCCTATCCCAGCGCATTTTATGGCGAGAGGCAGGGGGATACACCCCAGATGGTCGCCAGCCAATCGTGGGGCACACACACCATTCACACACCATTCACACACACACTCACACCTATGGGCAATTTAGATTTTGCCAATTAACCTGAGCATGTTTTGTATTGTGGGAGGAAGCCGGAGTACCCGGTGAAAACCCACGCAGACACGGGGAGAACATGCAAACTCCACACAGAAAGGTCCCAGACCCAGGCCCCAAGGCGGTCTTGAACCTGCGACCTTCTTGCTGTGAGGCAACAGTGCTACCCACTGCTCCACCGTGTCGCCCAGAAATATTATTAGCAAAATAAAAATTAAAATAAATATTACAAAGTAAATTTCTGTATCTCTGTATATATGTTCAAATTATGTATGTTCATATATATTTTTTCATAATTATAAATATTTCTTTACACTTTTTGTACATACAATATTTTTTTAATAAAAGAAAACAGTTATAACATAAAAATATATTATTTTATGCAAAACCTATGAGTTTAGTAAGTAACTAGTAACTATACTTTTATTTTACTCAACTACTGTAGTAAAATTAAAAGTACACTATTTCCATCTGAATGTACAAGCATCACATAGAAATATTAAAATAAAATACAAATACCTCAAAATTGCACAGTACAGTACTTGAGTAAATTGAATTAGTTACATTCCTTTAGAAACTCATTACTTTACACACTCAATCAAATATATATCAAATATATTGAGAAAGGGCAAACAAGAGTATGTCTGGCATTTACAAGTTTAGAGAAGAGTCATAACTTTTCTTCCCTTTCTCGTCCACATTCCTCCTCTCTGTTATCCCCAAATTAAATTAGCTGCTGTGTTCCCGCCTTTGGTCACATGAAGGAAATTAGGTTTCATGGGTTTGTGATTATACCTTCCCTCCAAAAGTTTCCATTTGAGAATCTCCCCCCATTTGAGCCATATGCTCTACATCACAACCTCTGTGACTGTCGAATGAACAGGCGAGTTACCTAAACTAGACAATAATTCACGTGGATCGATTAGACTGGAATTAATGGACAAATCAGCCTCTTCTTTAAACTTTTAGATGGACATTCTGAAGCTGCAGACACTTATTTATCATCGTCATCATCACATGTATGGATTCGTCCTCTCAGTGATCATTTCTCTCTCCAGGTGGTTGCCATGGGAGCATTGTTCCGAAGTGAAGAGGTTTGTCTGGTCCAGATCTTCCTCCAATCTGGATCTGCCTACAACTGTGTGAGCGAACTGGGAGAACTGGGACTGCTCGAGTTCAGGGATGTGAGTGACCGACGTTTTCGTTCATCCATGAGCTGATCTCTGATCCTCGCTGAATTCAAACTTTTGGGTCCACGAGAAGAGAGTGGATGCTTCACTTGTATTGATTCAGTCACAAGTCACTGCTCACCAACAGCTAACGCTCTCTGTCGTCTTTGTCCCAGCTCAACCCTCATGTGAATTTGTTCCAGAGGAAGTTTGTGAATGAAATCAGGAGATGTGAGGAGCTGGAGAAAACATTCAGTAAGTATTTTAGTGAAACTTGTAAAAAAAAATACAAACAAAAAACCTTAATTGAAATTGAGGTTCCCACTTATTGGCCGTTGTGCGGTGCTGCGCCACACAATGAAAGCTGAGTGCCACAAATTGAATCCGCCTCGCAATGTCATTCTTTCTCACTCATGCACAGAGAGCAAGCACGAGCGTCTTTCCCTGAGAATGGAGGTGGTCTTTTACTTATTCAAAAGATGAAGAAAACTGGAAAGCTGGAACATTTTCTCAATAAAGCATGGGTTGAGACAGGTGTTTAAATTTGGTCTAGCTTGGTCTGCTGTCGAGAAATAAAAATAATAAAATATGATAGTTCTTGATAAAATCATAATATCAGTATATCATAATATCAGCATCATTAGATGTAAGGGAATTCTTCAAAAAACGATGAATAATGGTCATATGGTCATAATCTAACTAACCATAGATGATCTTTGTTTATTTCATCTTTTGTATTCTATACAGACGTTTTTCTTTCATGGTGAGGTCAATTAAAAGTAGAAATGATGAGCTCGAACTAGTATTTATTCAAAAAGTAACTCAAATGTAATGTATAACTTTTTTGAAGAAGATTATTTTAAATGCTCCCAATAATGCTCTTTTAACTTCACTTCACTAATAGTAATAACTAGAACATGAGTCGGAGTATTTCATAGAGGTAATAATGATGTGACTCCATGACACATGCCCACAAAGTGTCTCTGTGTGTGAATATAAACAAGAAGAACTACACTACAGCTGTACACCGTTTAATTATCAAATAAATGTTGTTGAGCACCATAGTATAATGGTAACTGATGTACTTTATTTAAAAAATTGTCTTGTCCTTATTTTCCGATAATTGCTCATAGATATACATATATCACACTCATAGCTGGAGGGGTCCAGGTCTCATCTTTTATTCCACTACAGTCCTGTACATGTTGGAGGGTGTGATGTTGGTTCCAAAGTGTGCTTCTCTGCGTTCTTGCCCTGCAGCCTTCCTGGAGCAGGAAGTCAGTCGCTCCCTGTCTCCTCATCGTACTCCGCCACTGACATGTCCCGCCCTGCCGGCTCCTCAGCTCCGAGAGCTGCTAGCCATGGAAGAAGAAAGTGAACGGCTGTCTAGAGAATTAACTGAGGTGCTTACAGAAAACTTGTGGCAGTCTTGTTTCCGGAGCTTCCTTTGTCCGCCACCATATTCTGTTCATTGTTCCTGCCATTAACTTTGTTCCTGCTCTTCCACATTATAGGTTGTTTCTGTTCTTGCTTTGGGTTTTGTTCACATTTTTCTTCCTGATTTTCTCCTTGTTTCTGTTCCTGTTCCTACCCTGGTCTTTGTTCCTGTTGTTGAGTGTTTATTTCGGGTTCTTAACCACATCCCTTTTCTTCTGGTCCCTGGTCTTGTCTTTGTACTTGATTGTGTTCTCCTCCTGGTTCTTGTCTTTAGTCCTCATCCTTGTTCAGTTCCTTGTCCCACAATCTTCGTTTCTGACCCATGTTTGAGTTCTTGTCCTTGCACCCCTAGGTGTCCAACAACAGGGAGAGTCTGAGGACTCAGCTGACCAAGCTCAGTCAATATCGTGGCGTGCTACTTCAGACACACTCCCTTACCGACGCACAGGTTTGACGTTTGAGTGTGTTTGTGTGGCATTTCTAGCATTTTTTGAGTGTTTCGCTGCAATGTGTGTTTATGTATGTACTGCCAGATCCAATCCCCTTTCACTCCTTCCTCTCTGGAGTCATCCTCATTGCTGGACTGTGGTCACGATGCACACCTCAGGTTGGAATGCTCACTGATAGACCAAACGTAGCTCTAACATTGAGGAACATCAAAATAATGTAACACTCTAAATACTGTTGGAATATGCCCACCGTCTCTCGACCCTAAAGTTTTGTGGCCGGAGTCATCCATCCATGGAAAGTGCCAGCTTTTGAGCGACTGCTATGGAGAGCGTGCCGAGGTTACATCATCGTTGACTTCCAAGAGATGGAGGAGAAGCTGGAGATACCTGAAACGGTAGGACTGACTCCATCCTGTTGTTTTTGTTAGTTTGCAGCATACAAAGTGTGTCAACGTCGTCCCCTGAACGCAACATAAAACGATACAAATAGAACATGAGTAAGGTAACAGGAATAAAGTAAAACTAAAATGAAGTGAAATGTATTAAAATAGAATTATGTCGGTCACAACTTAATGGAGTCTGCCTCAGTCAGTCCGTCATTTTCTAACTCGCTTATTCCACATTAGGGTTGCAGGGTTCTGCTGATAAGTATTTGAGCCATAACTAGTGTCTGACACCTCTTTAACCCAGAGGATGACACCATGTGATGTCCTCTCAAAAAACAAAAACTGGACCAGACCTGATATTCATTAGAAGAAATTGATATGAGCATATGTCCTATAAAAAGTAATTTGACCTAAAATTCATGATCAGATTTTAGCTTACGTGCCCGTTGCGGTGAAACAGCTTCACATGTAACCGATGTGTGCTGAGGTTATTCTCTGTTCCGGGACAGATTGCAGTTTCTTAGTAGACATAGTAAAAGATACAGTAACCTCCCTTTATGATGGGTGTTATTTGTCTTTTTTTCAAGACTTCAAGACTTTTCAAGAAAGTTGTTCATAACTTGTGAGTGTTTCAGATTTAATAATGTTTTTTTTTTACTTCCTGTCCACTGTAAATAGGTGAGTTAAATATACCAGATGAGATTGGGAACAATAACAGTTGTCATAAAAACAAACTGTAATGAAATAGGAGCAATAGGATATTTTTAAAATGTAAAAAGTAGAAGTAACAATTGTAAAAAAAAAGTTAACGATACTTGGGTAAGGTAACAACGTATGTGTAATTGACACCTGTTTCCAGCGTAAGCAATTTAGTCCTCATATAAACTTATCGTGATGTGTGAAATCAGTGGACTATCCAGTTAAGCTTCAAAGGTGCAATATTCATGTATTAATGTATCTATTTGCCTGGATAAGAATAAATTGAGTATTGTTATTTACATACAAGAATAATAGCTACAGTATTGTATCAGTTCAATTGTGATAAAATGTGACACTGTTGGATTAGTTGAATGGTTTTTCTGCACCTCGTCTGATCCAGGGTGAAAAGGTCCAATGGACCATCTTTCTCATCTCCTACTGGGGTAAGACAATTGGTCAGAAAGTCAAGATAATCTGTAACTGGTGAGTTTTCCTATCAGTCTTGCGTTTAATGGGCAATGGGCATATTTCGTTTGTCTAAGTCTTTTCTACAATTTTCTTCCATTTTCGCTGCTGGCAGCTTTCACACCAGCACCTTCATCTACCCCGAGAAGGCAGAAGAGAGGCAGGAGATTCTGAAAGGGCTGCAGTGCACAATAAACGACATTACAATGGTAAGTCAGAGCACTGACACTGGACTGGCCTCCACATTCAACATACTAACAGCTGAGAGATAACAGGCACTATCAAAAAGTAAATAGGGATGAGCTGCTTTTTTCTCAAAGAAAAAAAAATACAGACTTCTGAAAAATAAAAAATCACACAGCTCACAAAAGGTGAAGATAATAATTAGGCCAAACTGGATCAGGCCTAGCAGTGGGTAGCACTGTTGCCTCACAGCAAGAAGGTCGCAGGTTCAAGACCGCCTTGGGGCCTGGGTCTGGGACCTTTCTGTGTGGAGTTTGCATGTTCTCCCCGTGTCTGCGTGGGTTTTCACCGGGTACTCCGGTTTCCTCCCACAATACAAAACATGCTCAGGTTAATTGGCAAATCTAAATTGCCCATAGGTGTGAGTGTGTGTGTGAATGGTGTGTGAATGGTGTGTGTGCCCCACGATTGGCTGGCGACCATCTGGGGTGTATCCCCCTGCCTCTCGCCATAAAATGCGCTGGGATAGGCTCCAGCAGACCCCTGCGACCCCGAAAGGGAATAAGCGGGATAGAAAATGGATGGATGGATGGATCAGGCCTTTGCTACTGTGCATATTGGAAAAGTGGAAAAGTTGTACATCACTGATATGGAAAAAAATTATATTAAGATAAGGTCAGTGCAATTAAGAAATAGAAAGACAGTCATTCCAAGCCTTATGAAAGATGATTAATTAAAATATAATCAATCTATATTGACTCCATTAGACATTAAGCCGTGAGCCAGAGTCCGTCTCATCGAGTCAGCCGGAAAGGTTCTGAGTGTAGGCCCACTGCTGGTCTGCTTTGTTTCTCATGTTCTTGATAATGTAATATTACATGCTGGTGGTGACTGGTGCTGGTCCATTAAAAGGGAGTTTTTTTTTTCCTCCTTTGTTTATTGGGGAATGTTTTGTAAATTGAGTGTGGTCCATGGCGCTATATAAATAAATTTGACTTGACTTGTGGGGGTAAACAGACACACACAGTTATCCAGAGCTTATACTTGGATGTATAGACTGTCCAAGTGTAAATGGTCATTATTTTGTACGATTAGTTCAATATTGAGTAGAATAATCGTATTCCATTGCCAGATAATTTAGCTTATCTCAATTTTTTTTTTTTCTGATTTGGATAAATTTTGTATTGTGTTAAGGAAACAGGACTAACATTTTCTTAAAAAATATATTAAATTTACTAAAATCACGAAAAAACTTTAAACGCTAAATTATAGGACATTTCTACTCAATTTTGGACCAATTGCACCAAAACGTATATATTTCACTTTTTGAATTGTTTCTTACGACTTATAATATATATTATAATAACTAATAACTGCCAATAATCTTATTGACAGTGCATTGTCTAAGCCAGTGTTTTTCAACCTTTTATTTTATTGAAAAAATCCAGTAGCACAACGCCAGCTAAAAATGTCAAAGAAAAACTTTATAAAAATCGAAGAGTTATACTGTTAATATAAACGTTTTTTAATTGAGGAATGACCTTATAAGGTTTTTTACAACCTTAATGGTTATACTCACTCAGTGTGAAAGCTGGGTCTGTTTGGAGGAACACAGCTGACATCCTGGACAATCCATGAAAGCTCTGTCTTTCTTTTTATATTTTTTACAGCAGTCGGGCTTGAAAAGCTCACCTCACACACATGTTGTGGAAAAATAGGAGCAGTGTTAAAAATAGCTTTGTTTGGCTAGCATGGGGAACTCCTTGGCAGCTGCCAACCAAAAACTGTACAAAGGTAGAATTAGCAAAACTTAGCTTGAGAGCGGGACTTTGGCTATTTTCTTTAGCCACAAGTTCGGCTACATAGCTAGCTAGCTAGCTAGCTAAGGGCTCTCTCATTTACCTTTGCAGTTTTTCTCGTGTAAGTCGCCTGCTTCTCCGTGTGTTTACGCAGGCGAATAAAATACTCAACATTTTTGTTTTTGTGAAAAACGATTCGGGTGGAACTTTTTTTCCGGTTGCATCTCCGGTAAAAGAGAATCCAAGTGAAAGTAGCTCCTCGCGCCAGGAACTTCGCTGACGTCACCACCGACGTTGCTTTCTGTTCACCTGCTCTCATACTAGTTCCTTCATCTGGGTCCAGTTCAGAATCAGCATTTTCCCTCTTTCAAAGCCGTATCCATCACTTTTGCGTCGCCCTGCTATCCACGGTAAACCATCAACGCCACCCGCCGCTGCGTCTATGCGTCACTAATTCGCTTGTTTCCACATGGCGGCCACGACCTGCTGCTGCCCCCTGCTGGTAACAGAGAGTAGCTACTACAGGTTTACTCTGCAGCAAGAGGCAGCACGGCCATTTCCCACGGCACACCTGACAATAGAATAACACTGGTCTAAGCACATTAAAATCAATCTTATATGTACACTCCTGTAGGGAGTCACACACAACTCACCAGTGTGATCTGTGTGCTTTTTTCTGTCTTTTATCAGGTTTTGTCTCAGACTGAAAGCTTCCTCCAACAGCTGCTGTCTCACTGTGTGTCCACCCTGCCACAGTGGAAGGTACTTTCATAATCACTGGTCTACAGGCATCAAATGCACAAGATTTCACTATTTGTATTCGCCTTGTATGCATGGTTGTTAGATATGTCGCACTGTGACACTGCTACGCTTGCGATTGTGTGTCCTGTAGCTGCGCGTGAGGAAATGTAAGGCCATATACACGGTCCTGAACCTGTGCAGCCGCTCCGTGACGGACAAATGTCTGATAGCAGAGGCCTGGTGTCCGGTGAGGAAGCTGCTGCTGCTGCAGTGTGCGCTCACAGAGGGAACGGTGAGGGAGAACACATCACTCATTACCCACTTTTATATGACAAAATGTTAATTATAGATTATATATATTATATAATATTTTTCATATGTTCTTTACAATAAACTGGAAAAGGTTGGAATCCCCCAACATGAAGCAGGGCTATCTAACTCGATTTAGTGTATAGGCCCCATAGAGGGAATTTTTGGGCTGCAATGAAAGAATTTAATATATAAATAAAAACTTCAAGTTTCTTTCCTCCTTTTTATTTAAGAAAATACAGTTTAAATGTTTATATGATCGATAAACTTTCAATTTACAAAACAGGGGAGATGTGCTGTTAAAAGTACAATTTCAACAACAGACAGTTTATTGTCGCATATATTGCAGTTCAAAACATTAGTCAAACTGCAAAAACAGAAATCTTAACCAGTGAAAATATATTGTTTTTGTACAATCCAATAATGAGTAGAATTGTCTAGAAATACTACATTCCATTGGGAGAACAATTAAGTATAGTAACTTACAGAATTAAGGAAGAAAAGTTGGAAAAAAGATGGTCTTCTTTTAAATCAAAGTAAATAGACATATCATCTGAATAGAGAGAAGGCCTAATGTTATTTTATGTTGTTTATTTTTGTATATATGCATTGTTTCCTATAGAATGTCTTAACTCATTGTAGTGTATTTTTATATGTTACATGGGGGTAAGATAGCAAAACTACAAATTGTTTCAAGTTATATAAATAGGATATGTATTATATTAATGTTATATATTGGTAAATGGTAAAAAAGAAAAAAGGAAAAAGAAAAAGAAAGAAAGGTAATTGAATCTATAGCACATTTATGCAACCTCTATATACAGTAGATGAAATGTCTACTGAAGCCACAGAATGTCTACAGTAGACGTTTTGAGTCCTCTCTCTTTCTTTCTCTCTCCATCAGAGGAAGAGTGCCAGTGGTTTGGACTCGTTCTATAATCGCCTCCCATCCTCCTCATCCTCCTCTCCTCCCACTCTCTTCACCACCAACTCTTTTACTGATGCTTTTCAAAACATTGTGGATGCGTACGGGGTGGCCAAGTACAGGGAGGTCAATCCAGGTACTGTGCAGCAAAGCCGGCATTCACACTGCAGTATTATTACACTATAACCGTATATGGAAAAATGACACTGTATCTGTGTGTATGTGTGTGTGTGTGTGTGTGTGTGCGGGTGTGTGTCTGTGTGACCAGCCGTCTACACCACAGTGACGTTCCCTTTCTTGTTTGCCGTGATGTTCGGGGACGTGGGTCATGGTCTGCTGATGGCTGCAGCAGCTGTGTGGATGATCCTGCAGGACAACAAGAACACACACAAAGGGAATGAGGTCCAAACGCACGCACGCACGCACACACACACACACACACACACACACACACACACACACACACACACACACACACACACACACACACATACATTACAATTATACTTATCACTTACTTATACTCCACTTCCAAATAAAGTTGTATTAGGGGAAAAAATCTTGTTTTTGGTGCAATTAGTCCAATATTGAGTTGAATTTTTTAATTGTATTGGCAGATATGTTTTTGTTTTTGTTCAGTTTACTCTTTTTTTAAGAAATATTAGTCTCCTAGTACAACGGCAGTATATAGAAGAGTGAAATTTAACACTCCATTCAGCACACGATCAGTTAAGTCATTTGCTGATCGTTGAATTCAAATGCTGTCATCTTATTGTATATGTGTGTGTGTGTGTGTGTGTGTGTGTGTGTGTGTGTGTGTGTGTTTGTGTAGATGTGGAGGATGGTGTATGGCGGTCGCTATCTCATCTTACTAATGGGTCTGTTCTCAGTCTACACTGGGATGATTTACAATGACTGTTTCAGCAAAGGCCTCAGCATTTTCCCCTCAGGATGGCATCTGAGACCAATGAACTGGAGGTGACTATAAAAACACACACACACACACGTACACACACATGTACACACACACACAAATAATGGACTAAAGGCTGATTCACGGTTGTGCATTGAATTTCCGCAAAGCCTCCATGGAAAATAAAAAAAAAATCAGCAATTAATAATTCAAATAGAATAACTGGCATTGAAAGAATTAAAATCCTGACAGATTTTTTAGTAGTTCTGAGTAGGTAAGTTTTTAAAAACTCATGCCAAAACATTTTGTAGTATTATGTATTTCACATTTTACTTTACCATGTGCAGTGTTCCTCTATTTTTTTTTATTTGTTTCTTTTCTAAGGTGTTTGCAGTGGTAACCTAAGCACTATTATGTATTACATGTTTTTTGTATTGTATGTATTTATTAGTTACTATACAAGTTTATGAACAGTTGTTACTATGTAAGATTAAAAAAAAAAGAGGTAAACTAAATTAGACCACAAAATAGCAGTAGGGACTGTGTTTATTTGATCATTTATCAGTTATCTTTCATTTTTCCTATAACTTTAATGAATATTGATTTAATGATTTTATTCCACTGATATGCTTTTGCAGTGATGAAACCCTCAAAGGGAACCAGTTTCTCAGTCTGGACCCCAACATCTCTGGAGTCTTCCAGGGGCCGTACCCTTTTGGAATTGATCCGGTATTGGTCCAATTCCTACTTGAATTTATCTTTCATTTTTCCTATAACTTTAATTTCCTCTTTATTTTATCTTTGTTCTCTGCTTTCGCCTTGTGTGTTTTGATTCTCTCTTGCTTGCTTAACTTTATCTTTAACTCTATCCACTCTATACTTGTTTATTATTGCCTCTTTTTTTGTATCCATTTTATATCTTTCTTAGTTTAGTTTAGTTTATCTACACATTTTAGGAAAATCCAAACATAAAAAGTACAACAAAAGTACAACAAAAAGCACATGACATTTGGATAGATATTTGTATATATTATGAATATTATATATTGTATTCATGTATTCATTTTAGAGGAGAAATAGATTCTACACTAGCCCTAAATACAAATAAATTAAATAGAAGTATAAAAAATGACGCTAAAACTCCAGGACTCCAAGATGCACTCACAGAACCTCAGGAAATTCAAAAATTACGTAGTCCACTCTAACTCCTTTTTTATAGGAATACATGCTATGCACTGCACTAGTGTACTTTAATTTAAATAAATAAATGTACGTTTTTGTTATCTTCTCCTCCAGATATGGCATCTCGCCAACAACCATTTATCCTTCCTCAACTCCTATAAGATGAAGATGTCTGTTATAATAGGAGTCGTGCACATGACCTTTGGAATCTGCCTTTCCTACTTCAACTACAGGTACTGGGAACACAAATCCAGCATGCACGCTGTCGTTGTATTGTGTTCTTTCTCAGGCGCTCTTGTGCATTTCTCAAATCACTATTACCATTTTCCACATTTAGTCATTTTTCTGCATCATAGTATCCATTTCTCATTCCTTCAAAAAAAAATCAAAAAGCTTTTGGATGTGCATCAATTTCTTTCACACAATTTACTGATAATGTTTTCATTTCAAATGAACTACACTTATTACAGTAAGTTATTAAAAGCTATAAAACTATTAGTCATCATTTTATTTCTTGAGTTGTTGGATACATAACTTCACTAAATACATTACTGTAGTTTTCAAACAACTGTGTGAATAGTTTATATTTTTGTCTTAAGCATTTTCAGGTAGTGTACCAACTACTGATTTTTTGCATTGGAAAATTATTACAGAGTAAACTGTCGTAATGAAAATAAGACAAAGCCATTTGACTAACTTGCTCATGAACAACAGTGTCAGGAAGACAGTGACACTTTGATTGACATGGATACTTGCCATGAGGAATGAACTGCAGTTTGCACAATTTGTTTTGAGAAATGCATGAAGTGTTGTGCAAATGGAAATGTTGATAGAGAGAAATTCACCAAGGCAACTGTCATAGACGTTTACCGGCATGTTTTTTCTCCTATGATCGATCTCCTGCCACAGAGGCCAGCGGAGCAGCGTTCTGCTGGTTCTGGTGCCGGAGTTGGTCTTCATGCTCGGCCTCTTCGGCTACCTGGTGTTTCTCATCATTTACAAGTGGCTGGCGTACGGGGCGGGGCAATCCGAGCGAGCTCCCAGCATCCTCCTGCACTTCATCAACATGCTCCTCTTTGCGGACGACAGGGACAGCCTGCCGCTGTACCCGGGGCAGGCGAGTCACATGACCCTTCAGAGCCGTGTCCATCACCGATCGATCGGCCTCCTCTCATCTCCTCTCTCACCTTCCTCCTGCAGTCCGTCGTCCAGAGAATCCTGATCGTCATGGTGCTGGTGTCAGTCCCCGTCCTGTTGCTAGGGAAACCTCTGCACCTCTACTACAGACGCAGGCCACAGTACACATTAGTGAGTGTGCTTTTCTTATTTTAAAGTTCCAACATTGTACACTTTTCCTGAGTTTTATTGGATTTATTTGGAGTTATGATATCCTGAGGAAGGTCTATTTGTGGTCTCACACCTGCAGAAAGAGCAGGTGTGTCTGTCTCTTTAATAATGATGAGCCTCTCCTCTGATTGGCCGATTTCTATAGTTGCATATATATATAATTTAGGTTTTATTATGTTTGGGGGAAAATTGATCATTATACATCTGTAAGCACATGGCATAAAAAAATAATATAGAACCTAATTATATTATAGAGCATTTCCTAGCACTTTACCCTTTAAAATAATTCTATAAACTATAATTTAGCTGTATAAACTGAAGGAAATGGGTAAATGGGTAGCGCTGTTGTCTCACAGTAAGAAGGTTGCAGGTAAGTTGCATAAGTTGTACAGTTACATTATAGGTCAATTTAGTCAGCAACCCTGAAGCGACAGCTAGGGTGTGACAGTTTTGAGGTATTTGTACTTTCCCTTACTTGACTATTTCCTTTTTAAGCCAACTTTCACTGTTCTACATTTCAGCAGCAGATACTGAGCGTTAATATGTGCAAGCAGAAATCAACCCGAGCATAGATGCTGAGGAAAGTCTGAAAACACATTTTCAGCTTGCAGGAGGTTATGTCTCACACTCAGACACAAGCTTTAAACTTCTGCCCTCCGAGAAAACACAAGGAAACCATTATCACCAAAACGAGCACAAATAAGCAACTTCACAATCGGTTGGTGGTTGTTAATTGTATCCTGTATCCTGTGCCTGTAGACCTAGATGTGCATTTTTGTGTGTGTTGTAGGCAGTGGTGGACAGTAACTAAGTCCATTTACTCGAGTACTGTAGTTAAAGTGGTCTGATTTTGCAATTTTTTCTAGTTTATTGAAAAAAACGATTAGACCTGTAGTAACTACGCCTTTCCACAAAATAACACTGAAAGACTCAGTATCCCTCCTTCCCCTCCCTTTTAATTCATGGGAAATTAGTATTAACGTATTTATAGTCTATTTCTATATGCACTGCAAAGAAAGGCCAGAAGGAACAGACTTAGCAGAATGAGGGGGTGTTCTCACAGTATTTCACTTTAGCAGTAACACTGTATACCCAAATATTTACCTCCAAGCACTTAAAAGGGTTCTTCAAGGTACTTGTATTGCACTCGAGTATTTCAATTTGATGCTGAAGTTACAATCAGATTCCGACTTTTCATAACCTTCCTGTCCAATGAAAAAACATCAGTATCTCCAAATGATGTTCGTCTTTAATGCTTGTGATAAAATGAAGGATTAAAGGCTTCATCGGTTGAGAGAATGATCCTGTTTTTAAGCAAAATAAACAATTTAATTGAAAACGGGTCAGTTTTTTTGAGCTCCTGAAGAATTGCCTTTTTAGAGATACATGGTTCCCACATGATGCTACACACTGTGGATTTTATAGATTTAACTACAATACCTACAATATAATATTAGTAAAACCGAAACAGGACCACTGCACAATAAGTACTGCTTTTGATATTTTAAGTACATTCTGCTGATAATACTCATATACTTTACTTATACTTAATGTAACGGTTTTGAATGCAGGACTTTTAAGTACTTTTACTGAAGCAAAAGGATCTGAATGCTCCGTCCACCACTGGTTGTAGGGAGATGAGCGGCCAGCAGTGACAGATACCAGCTCCATTAACACCCTGCTGGGAGATGTGGAAGGAGGCAGGAGGCAGCAGGAGGAAGAGGAGGTGAGGCTTGGATTTAACAAGATACTTAATAAGGACTTTTAAAGGCTTTTGGATCATAGAGAAATAAAGAAAAAAAAAAACCATCTACAAAAAGTGGTGGGACATGGTGGGGTGGATAAGTAAGTTTCTCCCTCAGGTTGTGAAGCATTTAATGCTCTAAAAGCGTCTATCAAAGGGAAGCCATTCATTTATTTTATTCTAGCATGGAAAGGAACACAGCTCTCAGATTAGTTTTTAGGAATTTCATGTGTCATGTCACAAGGGTCACTTCAGTGAGTTTTCAGCTGTGCTAAATGCGGTATGTGTGTGTGCTTTATATCCGCATAATCGCTCTGCAAAATAGCCTCTGGTCCTTCCTGAACAACCGAAGAACAAACCAAAAATCAACATCCTGTTTGCTGCGAACTACTAAAACTTAAAAGCATGCTTAAACATGTGAGGTAGCTGTTTTCCTCTGATGAAGTTTACAGCACCACCGTCGCTTTTGCGAAACTGTACACACCTCACACCTGCAAAAGTGCAACACTGTCTGACACAGATATCTCGAAATATAATATTTCGGACCCAATTCTGACCTAGTAGCATAGTAGTTTTCAGTCTTTTTCTTTGGTGCAGAGGAGAAGACACACACAAACAAGACACAAACACACACACACACATTCAGGCACACACACAAAACATATTTATTTCTGTTTCTGTTGCTGCAGGATTTTGATGCAGCGGAGGTGTTTATGCTCCAGGCCATCCACACTATAGAATACTGCCTCGGATGCATCTCAAACACGGCCTCCTACCTTAGACTGTGGGCCCTCAGCCTGGCACATGCACGTGAGTTCACACACACACACACACACGTGCACCAGCTCCACAAACTCGCATGGAACGTGATCACCCTGCAAGAGATGGAGGATAAAGTCCTCCATCTGGTATGGAGCTGTGTTTTCTCCTGCATAAAACAAGACATAGACTAGGGTTCATCCGTGTTGTCGTCAAAGATAGGAAAAGTAGCAAATCTCTGACATTTCCTATGACTGTAAAATACATTTTTCATTCTGGCCCCCTCACACACGTCCATATATATCCTCACTCTCATATTTAAATATATTCTCTCACATTCATCCATTTTCATTCTTACATTTCAGCAATCAGAGCATTAGCATTATTATTATGTTTTTTTTTATTTGTAGGTGTTAGGCACTTTGGCCGAATGCAAGTTGTCTTTAAAAGTGTTTTATAAAAAAATGTTTTGACACACATTCATACATATTCATGAAAGTAAATGTAATATACATTACAAAATGTATGAAAAGAATGTATCTGCATGAAGTTTAAAATATAGAAATGTGAAACGAGAATACATGTGTGTACATATATTCAGTCTTTCAACATACCTACATTACTCGTAGGAGGGATGGGAATTAGAATTTATGATTTATTGTTATTTATTTAGGCCCAGAAAACTTGTGCAGCCCATATATTATATGCAGTGAACTATTTTCAGGCTCAGTATGGTAAGTAGAAACTGTTACAGTAGTCAAGATGTTTTCCCAAGTAAATGATGGGACTTTAGTATCCTACTGGCGTGTGTATAGAGTTGTGTTTGACACCTTGTCTCACTCCCCTCTCAGAGCTGTCGGAAGTGCTGTGGATGATGGTGATGCGCGTCTCCCTTTCTTGGCGTGGCATGCTGGGGTCTGTGGTCCTGGCGGCCATATTCTCCTTGTTCGCTGGGCTCACCGTCTCCATCCTCCTGGTGATGGAGGGACTGTCGGCGTTCCTGCACGCCCTGCGCCTGCACTGGTGAGAAACACGCCACAATGCACGTTTTCATTTCAATATTAAGAACTGCTCTTGTATGCAATTGCTGTGTAATTTTCCTTCTGCTTTGTATCTTTGTGTGTGTCTGATAGGGTGGAGTTTCAGAGTAAGTTCTACAGCGGGACTGGATACAAGTTCAGCCCATTCTCCTTCTCTTCCATCGTCAACCAACTCCAGTCCGAGCTTTCCTCCAGACAGCAGCCGCCTTCACTGGGGATATGACTGCAGCAACGTTTATTAGACATTATGCACCGCCTTCACTTTCTTTAGGTTGTATGTGTGGCATAAAAAATGTAAATGCTCGTCTTCTTATTAAAAACCCATGAAGGCTCCGGTGGATGTACATTTCCAAACAGGCCCCTTTAAGCTGAGTTAGAGACAAGTCCAGGCCAAGCAGTTCTGAGATTAGGTCAAAGCCAAATGGTGTTGAGCTGAGGGAAGGATACTGAAACTGAAAGAAGAATAGAATCAAGTTTTCCAGATACACAGCAGTAAGAAAAGGTGGCGGACAGAGGCAGATGTGTAGCACCAAATTCTGGGCCCTGTAAACTCTTAATGGCAGTGGGCCCCTCTCCATGCCAGTGCACGAAGCGTGTGAGCAAAGAAATATTTAAAATAAAGAAGCATCAATAGGGTGTTAATATGCATTGGTTCTTTCATTCATTACCTGTATTTATATTCAATCTAGGCTCACTATTTCACCACTGTGGGTGGACTAAACCATTTTGCACCCCTACTGTTCAATAAAATACTGTGGCACAAAATTCATTGTCTCATGATGTAAGCAATATATTTGAGACTATATTAAATTATGATGCCAATTATATGGGGGGGGCCAATTCAATTATTCATCAAAAAAATGGTATTGGATAATCAGGTCAACTCTTCCCCCACTACCACTACACATTCAACTCTAAGCTCAATGCGACATGAACAACAATAAAACCTAAGAGCTACTGACCAACTAACTTGGTAATGAAAACCTCTTCTTTAATGCTGTAGAAAAAGGATTCTCAAATTTTCTGTTTCTAAAGGGCCAAGGCCCACTCAGGAAAATCTATAATTATTCAAGCATGATTTATTGTAATCAGAAATATGATTCATAATGTGCCTCCATGCTTTAACATCTCATTTGCGAGCATCAGGCACAATTCCAGTTTCGGGCTCGCTATCATCCCCTCCATTGATCAAACCATATTTAATGTATTCCAACAAACAATGTTTTTCAGAATAATAGTGAAACTGTCTTTGAAATATTTTACTTCAGGAACTTTTCTATGGAATTACATTTGTTTCTGTACTATGCAATCAGACTGAATTGGTTTGCAATTAAAAAAAAGGTATAAGCGGAGGTGCCAAGGGTGCTTTATTGTTTGTAATATAAATGATTGATTAAAGCACAAATCCCAACATTTTGGCTGCAAATCTATATAATTTATTTGAAAGTCCAAATGTATTGATTGCTGCTTCATCCAGTTAAATGTGTGTCTTTGTTCAATTAAAACAGGGTTGCTATAATAGTTGCCTAACCATAAATATAGCCAGTTTGCAGCCAGTTTTCATATCACATCAATACAATATTTAGTGTAATTTATAAAATGTGTGACACGTGCTTCAGAGTTGGGTCAAGTTTGCAGCTGGATGGGAATTTGTAGACAGCAGAGGGTGCTGCTGCTTCTTTACAAAACACACAGTCATGGACTTTATTTCCCTCACTACATGAATCAAATCAGGAGTCACAAAATTAATCGTAAGTAAGAGACCAATAATAGCAAAGCAATGTAATACAAACATGGTTCGAAGGCCTTGCTGATGCTTCGCCACAGGAGATCTTTGCAGATGATAATAGCCCTTATATGGTTATGGTATAACTACATACAGTTGGCACGAATCCTGAACTATTATCTGGAATGGTTTTCAGATAACTTATTTGAAAAAGAAGTTGCTTAAAATAGCCCCTGTATATAACCTTTTCAGATTGGGAAGTGGCCCACTGGAATTCATATCAACAGAAAAGGGTCCCGGCTCCTCTACATGTATTATTTTTTTATCAACGTGAAGCAGTCAAATAGCACCATGTAAAAGTTTAATGTTTCCTGCGTCTTTTGTTGTGATGTTTTGTTTTTTTTGAGGCATGGTTGGTGGCTGGCCAGCAGATATCCGGTCCGTAATTGCTGTTTCCTTCCCTGCATCATTGTACACTGTCTGAAAAACTCCCATAAGTCCAGAGATAAAATCCACACAAACTGAAACTCCCTGAGATACCGGTAGGCTAATGGTGCTGCTTCTGTGCAGCTCTCCAAGTCGACTTGTTGCTTGCACAACTTTGCTCAGTTTTGGTTTGCAGACCAAAAGGCTAATTTTAAGTGTTCCCAAGCACAAAATAATTGTCCCTCACCTAAAGATTCTTCATATCCACATGCAGATATCTATTTAGAGATGGCTGTCTATATACACTAACAGATGTAAAGTCTAAAATTTTGACAGCATGTACAACTCTCATTAAGTTCTGATTAATTAACCTATGTTGTACACTTATGTTTTGTTTTGTTATTCATCGTGATGGCACCAACATTAACCACTTTCAATCACCTTGATGATGAAATGTGCTATTCAAATAAACTTATCTTACCTACTTTAAATGATATATTTGGTGTTTAAAGTACAACGTGCCGTCATATCATGCAGGTAAAATACACATGGAAACAACTCTCAAAAATAAAGCCTGCAATAAGGTGCTATTATAGGTGCTATTATAAATTATAATTATTAACCACATAAAGTGTGTGTACATTTCTTCTTAAGTTTTTCACAGTGGGCTTATAACAAAACACCTACTACTATTAAAAAGTGTGAAGAGAATGCTATAGATGAGATAGTTTTTAGATAGATATTTAATTGTTTTAGATAGTTGTTGGCTTTGTCGCTATGGAGAATTCTAGTTGGGCTTCGTTGTCAAATTCTCTTTCTGGTTGGTCGACAACCAAGCATGCATGGTAAAATGAATCTTCCTTTTAGTCTTTTTCAAAAAAAGGCAGACAGTTTATAAGGAATAGAGACAAGGGCCAGACACCAGATGCCACGATTTTATGATTGCAGTAAGGGAAGGGAAATTAAACAAGAACTCCACTGCCAAGCACTTCAGAATAAATTAGTGAACGCTGGCCAGATGCTGCTTAAAAATAAATGAGACAGAGGTTGCTGGAGAAGAGGCACGCCTAATGCTGCCAGGAGGCTATGTGAAAGAGCGCCTGGTTTTCATTGAGGAGCAGGAGTATCAACTTGTGCAATATATAATAGCGCTGACATTTATTTTGGCCTTTTTCCCCATCCAAGATCACAAACTGGCATGCACCTTTGCGATGCACAATAATGTTGCTGTTCACACACACTGACGGCAGGGGCAGACTTGTTTTCTGGAGTTCCTAACAGTGGTGAATGTGAACTTGTTAGTTGTCATACCTCAGTCATTGTCATGTTTTAGGTTGACTTTCTCTTTGAAGTTCAATTCCACCTGAAAGGTAAAACAGGCTGAGAACTTTAAATATCTGCAGCTGTTCTTAGGGACTTCAACCCTGAGTATGTTGCATAATATTTGGGGTGAAACTTTGCTCATTGGCCATGTTCATTGATTTTTTTCAAGTTCAATAATAAACATTTTCTGTGCCTGATTTCAATGTTCACTTTCAAGTAGAGTGTATTATTAATTGAAAAATCCAGTGTGACATATTACCTCACGTAGTGTGACAACTTGACAATCATGATGGAACAACATGTCACATGTTCGCAATCTCTCATATGAATGAATACAACATATACGTGAGACTTTGGTCTTTCATCTGGTACACATTTTATTTAAATATGGATGTACTGATTCCAAGAAATACACTATATGTGTGTGCAAAGTGTGACAACGAGCCCTGGTTTCACATACCAGTTTGAGTGTGTATGATTGAGGGGAATATTGTGGCATTTCTGAAGCAGAGAGATACCCCCCCCCCCCCCCCCCCCCAGAAAAAAAAAAAAAAAAGGAAACGCTGTCAAGCTGCATCCTCGCTCACACCCCTATGATATGAAGGAGACGATAGAGCAGGAAAAAAGCAGCTATCATGCCAAAGGAGAAGAAACTCTTCTGACATGCAACATCAATCAATCAATGTGCAATCTTGCATGTCATTTGCACTGTCCCTTAGCCCACTTATCTTATCTTATCCTGTCTTAAGAAGCTATGATTTATCAATCCAAAGTTAAATGAACTGTGCAAGACTTTTCACTATAAACATCACCCCACTCCACATCCTGCTACATATAGTCAGGCCTATTTGTGTTGTTCCTAATGTTATAGGTTTAAAAACTGTTCTGTTTTGAGTCTTGATCACAGCATTGAGCTATAATATGTGATGCATAGCAAAAAAGTGTAACTGTTAGAAGAAGTCCTGAAAATGATCCTCTCTTAAAATGACACCACAAGTCACAAGTGGGCAACAGGTATTTTGATGGAACAGAAAAATTTGAAGGCTTCTATTACGCAATGAAAGCGAATCTATAGAGGATATTCAACTGTTTGAGTGTATTCACAAAATAAGAAATAAATAATCTGCCTTAATTACTAGATACATAAGACTAAGATATAGAGCATATTTCCCGGATGGAGCCTGTGGTAAACCCACATGTCACCGCCGTGCCACCTGTAGTCTCTGTAACTCCAGGCTAATACGCGCCGGCGGATTTACATTCCTCCACTCTCGGATATTTCCGTGCGCATCCTGAATGCAGCACATCTCGGCCGCTCCTCCGCCCATTTCCCCTCATCACAGACCGAGCGGCGACGGCTTCGGCGGCTTCGGCTCACTAACCCCTAACTGTGTTATGAGCTCCCGACACTGGCGATAGCTGCCTTATCTGCACGTGAAGGTAAGTCGCGGGCTGCGGGATAAACGCCGCATTCTTTAAAGGAGAGGGAGGGGGGGTAGTAATTAAGTGGGGAGGGGAGGTGAGGGAAGGGGGGGGGGTGGTCGTTAACACGCCCAATTCCAAAATTCCGCCGATACATTTTGTTCGCAGACCCGCAGGCTGTTGAGCCGGCGTAACGTTACGTTGTACGGGGCTCCGGGTTGTTGAGCGGGAATAACGAGAACACGACGTGTTTTTCCCACGTTCCGGTGATGTTATTCAACGTTACAAGTCTGTCTCGTGCGAGGCTCTCATTTGAACCCTAACCCTTTACGTCCAACGCGAACTCCGGGGAGGATGAGAGTGTGTCGTAACACCAACAATGCTCATATTAGAGAAATAGTTCTAATAAGAACTAAGAAGAAAAGAACATTGTGTTTTTTTTTTCACCCCCCCACCCTCCTTCTCCTCACGCGCGCTGTGCAAGGAGTGCGCGCGGCCACACCTATCCCTTTGCGTCGTGTACTATCACGCACGTGACATCGCGGCGGTGGCTTTCATGCTCACACGCGCGATGCCGCACGCGGACCGCACGCACGGTACCGACGAGCGTCTCCCCGTTTTTCTTTGTGTTATCGGCGCCTGCCTAAAGGGTCGCCGTGCTGCTTTCAGGGACCCACCTCCTCTAAGGAACTGAAACCAGAGACATCTCCTGACAACTTTCAGACTCGGTTTAGGTTTCTTTTTCTTGCTTAGAAACACCAGTTAATCCAGTTAAAATAAATCAATGGTAATTAATTAATTATAATAAAACTAATTTACAAAAGACAGTACTGATCGGAGGGCGATGGGGTAGTTTAGCTGGTGACTCATCTAGTCCTTTGAGCTGCATTGTTGCTTCCCAGAAGTGAGCAATATCAGATTTATATCAGTTAAATCAAATCAATAATTCAATCAAGCTGCTTCAGAGTGGTCTACAAAAGTCTGCTGTTAAAATCTGTCTGTAAATATCCTTTCATATCATCCATGTAGGAAGTGGAGACCAGTTATAAAAGATCTCTCTATGTAATTACAGGTATCCGTGTGTGTCTGTGTCCTGTCTGACCTTTAGGGGTATGATGGTTGTCAGTGTGATATTGAACGGTACAGGACACCATCCATGGTTCAGTGGGCAATTGTAAATTCAGCATTGTCTGCAATTAACTTAATTTATTGCACAACAGAAGTGAACACCACCCCCCTCTCCTACTCTACTTGTATTGCAGCCAGAAGTTTAGTTATTTTTATTTACAGAAAATTTTCAATTTTGCCTCTGAAGTATGTTTCTAAAATATTTGAGGCAAGAAGCAGGCAATGCAGTATAGAGCGCCAATGATTAATTGATTAATTCAGGGGTGTCAAACATGCCCTTGAGGCCAGAACCGGCCCACTAAAGGGTCCAATCTGGCCCTTTGGATGACTGTACAAAGTTTGATTGAAAAACGGACAAGTAAGTAAGGCAGGAGGTAACTTCACTTGCTGCTTAAAAAGCTTAATATTGCTTAGTAAGTAAATGTTATGAATTCCAATGAAGGAGTGGACTGACTGAATATAGAACAGCTGAGACATCACATTGCTGAAATTACAGTTTTTCACCTCTACTCTTTTGTAAATTTAAGGTTAATTAAGCCTATAATGCACTTCTTTAAATAATAATGATGGATAAAATTGAGGTGTTGTTATTTATATGGTTATTTTTCCCGCTGCTTGAAATCAAATTGTACTGAATGTGGTTCATGATTAAATTGAATGTGATTAATTAATTCAAGTATTTTTTTTTGAAAAGCAAATGCCCAAAATCTCCAGTCCACCTCTTCAAATAGGATTATGGTTTCTTTAGTCATTTATAATAGTAAACTGATGATCTTTGAGTTGTGGACTACTCATGTGGACAAAAAGAAGACATTTTTAAATTTTTGGCTTTTAGAAACATTGATCATTATTTTACACCATTTTATGAACCAAATAACTAATTGATTAATCAATTCTGTAGTAAGTAAATAATTATTTACAATATAAAAATTGCTGTCAGTTGCCGCCTTAAAGCAGTAACAGAATCCTGATTCATAATTGATCAGAACTGCATAGAGTGGAGTTTGCAGCATCAGCGAGCGGTAATACAGACAGCACTTGTAGGTTTGGGTTTATTTGTTTTTCAGTTTTTTCATGTTTTCATAAATACAGGCGTCATTGATACCTTTCTCTGAGTCTACTATTGATCTCCAGCTACTCTGGAAAACTATATGAACCAGATTTGTGTATGTTTGTAATCAGACTCCTGTCTAGGATGTGTTTGTTCAGCTTCACCTTGAAGGCTTGAATACTACAGGTCTCAAACCACAGGTCGTGATCAGCTCTTCCAAGGAGAGAAAATACCGGATTACATCTGGTCAGACGCAGGTCGTGATGAGGCCTGACCCAGGACATGAGCTGGTCCTGAACAGCTTTTGGTGTCTGTCAAGGCTCAGCCTGCTGATGGTAAAATTAGTTGTGTTTTCCATCAAAAAGTGTTTGAATGCATTTTGAAGAATAGCACAAGAAAGATTTGATGGAAATAGTGAAATACAGAAAAACTTTCCTCAATTTTGCAAAAGGGTGTTTTTAGGAAATACTGAACTCAAGTGACTGATCAGCTTCCGCTGTTGCTGTCAGTCCCATAATAAGCTTTACTTTGTCTTCATCGATCATCTGTAAGGTTGGCATTGGATGTCTAATTCAATTTACTTCATTCAGTGACTGCTGAACAGTGAAGATACAGGACTTACATACAGTTATCTACTTTAACAAAGCGATAGTCCCAACTAAATCAGCCATGTTAGAAGACTTCCACTACTTGAAGAGTGACTGTTAATCAAAATTATTTACCTCTGCTGTAACCTAATCATTGACCTCCATTCTTCTGTGAAGAGAGGTTGCAAATCACCACAACCATTTAAAAAGTAGAGCCGCGATTAATCAATCATCAATTGCCACCAGACGAACAGTTCACAACACGAAGATCATCGGAAAACGATCATAGAAGACTAAAGAAACCAGAAAATAATCAGATGAAGCTGCAACTAGAGGATTTGGACATAATAAATTAAATTGATTAGTCTGTTATCAAAAAAGTTGGCGATTTATGTCATAGTAATAGTAGAATAGTAGAATTATGTCATGTCATAGTAATAAATTAATTGACTAATCAATGCAGCTGTATTTCAAACACCTCATCATTCTTCACAACAATTAAATAAAGTTTCTCACAATTATGATATCTTACTGATTATCTCATCACAATAACTGAATTAGTTGTTCAAATAACTTCCTCAGTCAAACACATGGAGGAGAAAGGAACGAATCAGAACAGTGAAGACGTCAGTTTACACAGCGTTTCACAGGTTATAGGATTATTTTCTGCCTGGGTGTTTGAACACTTTATTTTATCAGTGCAGATCTGCACAGAAAGATAAGGAGCTTATACTTATGTTTGACCTGAGGTCCACTTTTGTTTGCCTGCAGGATACTGGATTCATAAACCATATTTGTTGAGCAAGACCTGTTAAACACCTGAAGCCGTATTCCTAGACATTCCAAGAATACTGTCAGAGCTCCGAACTTAACCTACAAAATTCTAGTAAGGAATCCGAGCTCAGGAACATCCTCAGATTAACTCTGAGTGTAGAAGGGACACGTTGATAGGTGTGACATGCTCTTTTAAATAGTGAGGTTGGTTGATCCAAAGAAAGATAGGAAGAAGTATGCATTCTCTAGTGCAAATAGGCATAAAATAGACAGTGATCATAGAATCAATCACTCATCTTTCTTCACAACCATGAAATGTGTATAACTAATGATTTTGCTTGTCATTACTTTGCTAATAATACTTTATATAATATTTTATAATTAGTAAAATATCCTTGTATTATGAGTAAATAATCATTATTATCATAATTTAATAATAAAATGTATCATTAGTAGTTAATAACAACATTTAAATTGGTAAATTAAAACATGGAAATAAATTAAAAAACAGAATGAAAATAATTTCTGTTGATAAATTGTCAAGATAAATTCGTAGTTAGTTAGTGTAAAAACTAATTGTAAAGTTTATACCAACTTGCCTGCACAGAGGTCTGTTCACACACTGTGCAGGTGTTGGTACCATTTGCTTAGGCAGGAAATCTTAGTGCTTTGTCTTTTTAATATTGTGCTATCATACTGCTACTCTGTTGGCTGAGCCACATGAGCACATTGCTAATGAGATCAACCACAAACATTCTCCCAGCATCACAATGGGTGCTCTGGGAATGCAGCAATCTGCACTTTTGAATTGCAGTATTGTCAGAAATTAACTTGCTGTCATGCGGCATTTGGAAACTATTTATCATTTTATTTGTCTCAAATATTCTCCTTTGCCACTTTACCAGTATTAATCATAAGGGAAAATAGGGAAAGAGTACGGCTGCTGCACCACCTGCAGGGTGTATCTACCTCTATAAAATGCAGGTTATACCACACAGCTACTGCTTGCCACCACCAGCAGGTCGCTTCCAGTTTAGTAATCAGACAGAGCTGAAAAGTCTGCTCATTACCAGATCTACTGCTAACTAGTGTTAGTACCCAGCAGGTAGAGACAAAGTGAACTAACCGTTAAGTCGATTCTCAGCTTTTCAACTCTCGACAACTAGAGGGGAGCCCTCTTCAGCTGACGCAAAATGAGAGCACAGATCAGTGCGCGGCAGAGTAGTTTTCTGCTTTTTCTACTTTTTCGGGTCGTCAAATTAACCACGTCACAGTTTACACATCTGTCAGAACTCAGAGTGTCTAATGTATCAGCTAATTCTCCAGCTACTGAAACAACTGTTATTTTTTCGACCAAAAAATTACCCTTTTATTTATGTTGAATTTCGATTGAATGATTTAGAAATTGTATCCATCCTGCAAAAAACAAAGAAATCAAATCCTGGCATTTCAATAAGATAAGAACAGACATTGAAAGACAAGAGCATCTTTTACAAGAAGGTCACACGACAAGGAAAGTGGATACCAGAAAGAGACAAGAAGACAATAAAATGAATAAATACAATCAGTATTTGTTAAAATTAGAGGACAAATTTAAACAAAAGACAAATACGAAATGCATTTACAAATATGAAACAAATATACCGAACAGGTAATATAGAGATTTATATCAGCGTAGTGTGTGTGTGTGTGTGTGTGTGTGTGTGTGTGTGTGTAGAGCTTCAACACTTGCCCTCCCCCCTACAGCAGCTGACTACACACACACGCACACACACACACACACACACACACACACACACACACACACACACACACACACACGTAAGCAGGAGCAGTCCAGGAAGGACCATAAAGCGTCTGAACACAATGATGGGGGATGGTCGTCATTCAGGGTGGTAACCACGGTTACGCCTCTGATATGTGCATGCATGCATGAGTGTGTGCCGTGTGCTTATAGCTAAAGGTTAGAGTTGAAGGCTACACGTCTGAAGTTGGAAATATTGGTCTGTCCAAGCTGCAACTAAAAAATAGTTGGTTGTTTTTTGATTTTAAATATTCCAAATATATAAAGTATATTTCCACAGTTCAGGGGAGAGCCAGTTAAACATCACAGAAGATAAAGACAAGTTGAAATCAACAAATTTCAACTTATGATTTCCTTTAATGGACATTTTGATACACTTCTCATACATAAAATCACTTCAAAATACCTAAAAAAATAAATACAAATATGCTGCAAAAGTCAGTAAATTATTAATAATATAGTAGTTAGAAAGTCCATAAATAAATTATAATGGCCGATAAAAAAAGAAATTCAAGTTCATACAGTTCATATATGTAGCATGTGTGTTAGTGTGTGTGAGTTGGTTCTCCAGTATTTTTAGAGAGGAGTGTTATCTCTGTAACTCATGTTGAGTGAGACCCACTGGCTCAGACCTCAGAGGGGACAAGTCGCCTCCAACTTTGGAAAAAACGCAATGTTTACCCTCCCAATAAGTGCTTTCTTAAATAAATAATGCAATTGAGAATATACATGCAATAGAAACCAAGAGCACTTTTGAAATCATTTGCACATCAACAAATTTTTGAAGGTTCTGTTTCTGCCAAACACCCCCTGTGTATCTAGTAAATCAGTGGTCTGGCCCATGTACGGTCTAGTGACTGTGACTTTGTGAAGTTAACAAGCAACCACTGAGCCAGCTGCTCTGTAAAATAAGTAATTTAAGTGAGATAAGTAATGGCCTGAAAGTGTTCCATTAATATAAATTTAAACGCCCAATAGAAATTTTCCGGAATAAAATGTGGAATCTCATGCTAAACATTGTGTTGATTATTCCAAGTATTCAGTAGCACATTTTTTCCCAACAATTTAAAAATAAATCATAATTAAAATCATTTATTCATGGGACATTTCCCATAGACTTTCCCGTAGACTGTTCCATGCCAATCAATATTTTGTCTGAAAGATACTGTAATGCTTTATCGACCACTAACATTTAACCAATAAGATTAAAATGCACTATTTCAAATGGACGAGTGAATAATCCATTAAAAAAGTCAGACCCGGACAGCTCAGTTCACTGAAGGTCAGCAGACATTCGGATTCACAATCCTTCAACTTTACTTAAACTTTAAACAGTTCATTATATGCATGCTCTAGTTTGATGAAGCTGACATAAAATTACTTTTGATATAGTTTTTAGCCACATTAGGAATGTTAAGCAGACAGAAGATTACATGTTTTGCATTTTAAGCAGAAGTTAATTATAGCCTATGTTGGTGATATTCTTGATGTCTTGGGCAACATGACATGAAGCTGTGACCATCATATATTCGTTACAGATAATTCCGTGTCTACAGCGAGAAGAACATGGTGGGCTGATCTTCAACCAGATGTCTTGTGTGTCTTTTCTGCAGATGATGTGGAGCGTTGTGACCGTCCTGCTGGCTGCTGCCCTCAGTGTGGGTGAGTATCAGCTCTACATGGCTGCATTACATGTGGCCTGTGTGTGTCTGTGTGTGTGTGTGTGTGTGTGTGTGTGTGTGTGTGTGTGTTCAGACTTCGTTAAGGCATCATTAAAGAGAAACTAACCAGTAACCCCTCTCTGTCACATGGAGGTTGAAGGTCAGACAGCTACTGAAACTGCCAGTGTCCCAGTTTGGTGTTTATGTCCTTCAGAGTTTGAGAAGGGCTAGTACACTGAAAACAAGTGAAAACACCTTGTATTTGGTATTAATCCAATATTGAGTAGTCTCATTTCATTGTCAGATTTTTTTTATTTCAAGTCTTTTTTGGGCACATTTTGTGTTGTTTTAAGAAAACAAAACTAACTGCCAACAGTTTAAAAGAATTCTACTCAAATATTGGGCTAATTGTACCAAATATGATACGATTTTTTTTTAATTTGTAAGATTATTTTTTTGCAGTGTAGGCTAAATCTGCACCAAGACTCCCTCTTGGTGCACTGTCAACTGCACATTCAAAATTAACATTCCATTGACCTGCCAGAGCCACTAAAACAATTGTTCTGCAAATTCCCTCTGTTGAATCCACCCCAAGGTTCTGCACCCCACCACAAGTTTCACCAAAATTGGCCAAGTAGTTTTTCCATAAATCTGTTCGTAGATAAACAAAACAGACGGACAAATTGTGCTGAAAAACAAAAACCCCTCAGTTGAGGGAAAGAAGTCAAACAGGTTCATTTGGATTCTTTGCAACAGGCCATTCTTTGCTCCTGCATTATTTATAGGAGGAGTTGAAAGGCCACCTTTTTATTTCTACTCCTTACATTTTCATGTAATTATCTGTAATGAAAAAAGTAATGAAAAAAATGAAAAGTGATTTTCTGCCAGAAAGTGCGAGATTCAACCTGCTCTGTGTGTAATTTATAACCAGTCCAGCTGGTTTTTCCCCCTCTTTAAATACCTTTGAAGGTATTCAATTTCAATTCATTCATTTTTTTGTGCCAAAGTGCAGCTTAGGTGTTGAAAATTAAAGGTTATTTCTGCTTAAAAATCACTTGACTGACAATACAACACACAAGACTGCAAAATGATGCTTGAGTTGATACTCACCTTCAAGTAGTATTTTTAAACCATAGTGTCTATATTTCTAACTTAGTAATGAATTTGATTTTTTTTTCTTTTGACACCTCCTACTCATTCAAAATGATACTACATGAGCTAATTGGCCACCTCCGTGGTTAATTGGTACCACTTCAATCAGGAAGTGAGCGCTGTAAAAAGTGCACAGGCGAGCATCTTTTTCAACAACAATTTTCTGCACTACGCTGGGTGCAGACAGTGTCCAGTGTCCAGGACCTGTCTGTTCAAAGCACTTTTCCTTAAAAAACACTCATCAGATCCACTTCCGAATCACTGCTGCACTCCCTTCTCAACCCGAAACGCAACAAGTGCCAAGTCAATCAGATGAATGCTTGTCGAGATGTAGCACACAAATACAGAATGAAAGAGATTCCCTGCATTATAGATCAGCTAATGAGATATGATGAGGATGATGATGATGATATGTTTTAAATATTTAATCCACCTAGAATATAAAACTAGTTCATAGCATGTGTTTTAATTTTTTAAAACCTTTTTAAGAGAGTGAAACTAACCTGTACCAAGTTTTTAGGGATACACCACATGACAGTTTTAGCATTGTCCTCAATACATTCTGCCTCATCTTGTCTCCTCCAGAGTCCTACTCGACCTATGACCTCCACGAGCGTTTGAACCACGGTCGGCAGCTGAAGATCCACCTGACCAAGAACACAGAGAAGCTGGAGTTCACTCCGTCGGACGACCACAGCAAAACCTTCCTGTACTGGGGGAAGGGCACCACTAAGTTAGTAGTAGTCACTAAGTGAGAGACTCTGCATTGGGTGTCACAGGGGGGGGGGCCATGGAGCGAAGGTCTGACGTGTTTCTGTGTGCTTCTCGTTCTGACCTCTCCAGGACTCGAAGAGGAAGAGTGTCCGGTACAGGAAGTGACCGACGCTGGTACATTGACAAGGTAACCAGAGATAATCTATTTTTCGACGCTTAAAGGACACAGTGCTGGACGTGGGCAGTGAACACGCCTGTGTGTTTCCATCAGGTGACCTATGAGGACCAGGGGACCTACACCCAGAAGGACTTCTGGGATAAAGAGATCTCCATTGTCAAAGTGGCCGTCACACGTGAGTCAGCCGCCTTAAATCAGGCCTCGAGCTTTCCTGTTCTTCTGAGAGCGCAGTTTGGAAACGTCTCGAGAGCTGAACACAGAGTCCAAACATCAGCACAGACCGAGCGAGACCGTATCATAAACAGCTGTGATGTGTTTCACTGCTCATGATTTCAATTTTTCATTTACCAGTCGAAGCATGTGACATTTATTCGCTTTCATGTCTTGTTTGTCTAAATAAAGATTATGTTTTTTCATGTGGGAAAAATACTGTCACAAATTATTATTCATTCATTAATTCATTCATTTTCTATATCCACTTTCGCATCATTAGTCATAGTAATTGAATCACAGGATTCAATTATTATTCAATTTAGAATATTATATATAGCCTCCTGAGACCCAAGGAAAAAAAGTCTTTAGATTCAGATTTTTGTATATGTATACATGCTGTATTGTAGTGTAAAAGACACATTTTAAGGATATTTTTTAAAACTCAGCTTTTATAAAATTTAAGTACAACATTGAGTACCAAGTCCTGATGTGTGCTTCAGTACACGAGCACAAGTAGCTGTTTTTCCTCTTCTATTTACTTCCTATGGAAATAAATGAGACTTGTTCTGCAAATTCATACAGATCAGAATTTAGATATTTACTCTCTGAATTAATCAAATTCAAACAAAATTCTGATAATCATGCTTACCTCTTTTTTTCTATAAAACCTGCTTCGATGACTGAATGGTGTAACTTAAAATGAACGAGTTACACCACATGACAGTTTTGGCATCATCTCTTTTACATTAATTACATTCATGGCTGCCTTCCCTTTTAGCTGGTTGACATCAACATCTGCATTCTTCTCTTCTGTGTTCCAGCCAGACATTACTACCTGAAGTGTCTAGCAGGTGAGAGCTTGTACATCTCTCTGGACGGCATCAACCTGGCTGACTCTAATCTCAATTTTTCCGGGGAGGCCGGAAATTTTACACTGGTGAGCGGGGAGAAGGGATGAGTGGATGAGAGGTGGGAGGATGGCTGGTTGAAGGAGCTACAGACGTCTACCTGTGTTTAGTTTTTTTTCTGTTCGTCTCGGTGCCGCAGTGCTGCACATGCAGGATTTTTACACCGACAGCTGAGTCAAGGATTTTTTACCAGTGCTCAAACGTGGATTTGTGTTTTCATCACTAGAGAAATCGAGCACAAGACCAAAATGTTGAATAAATAATGACGCTGAGTCATCTGTTGTGGGTGTGTGGGCATATTTGTGTGTGCTTGTATGGGTTTGTGTGTATATACGTGTGTTTGTGCATATTTACTGTGTGAGTTTTTGTGTGGGTTCCAGAATGGATGTTTTGGAACTCTTTAGTTTGATTTCTTTGTAACATGGTTCAGATGTTTGTTGGTTTTATGTGTGTACTGTAATTTTTTTTATGTTTGTATATCTGGGTTTGTGCGTGTGTTTGTGTGTGTGTGTGTGTGTGTGTATGGAAGATTGAAGTTTCCAGATAGATGGTTTTAAGCTAAACGTTTAGATTGTTTTGTAACATGGATCAGATGAAATAAGTGAGGCTCAACAGGAAGGTGATTGACTGATTGACCGATTAATTGGATGTCTGTTTCTCCTGCAGGTGCGTGATGGCGCCCGGGTGTCCCAGGAGCTTGTAGACTACTGGGACAGGGTCCAGACTCACTCCATGAACATCGAGATCAAAAACGTGAACGTCTCTGATGAGGGCCGTTACACCCTGAAGGACCGCAAGGACCGGGTGGTGTCCATTACCAGGATGGATCTGACCGGTAGCTCCTCATGTGTATTCCTAAACATATGTATATATACAGTATTTGTGTCTGGCACATGTGATTCCTTCCAGCTGTCAGACCTGTGGACTAATAGACAGGCTGAGTGGTCCCATATCACCATCACCAAGAAGTGTGAGGGAGGCTCCGGGAAACAGGAGTTTGTTTGTTCGCAGTGTAACATTTCGATTAAATGAAGAACTCCGCACGACAGCCAGTTCAAATCAGGCATCATGACAAAGTGTCCGTGCGGGCGGTTAATTTTAGACGAGGCATCCACAGCCGTGGTTAATTCCTGCTCCGGTTCCACGCTGACGAGACCCACGTTGATTGACATTGACATATGCGTTGAACTTTTAAACTAGGCCTATATTTAACCAAAAAAAAAACTCCTCCTACCCACACTTTATTGTTATGATATTTCCACACTCTGGCCCTTTTTCTCTCTTACACTGTTCATTTCCCCTGAATCTGCTCTGCGTTAGGGCTTTCTTTTTAAGATCATTTTGTTGGCATTTTTGCTGAAAAAATATACATAGACAGTAAAGGGGGAGAGAGAAGGGGAATGCCATGCAGAAACGATCCAGCCAGGCTCATGACTTGCCCAGGTTGTACGCGCCATAACCCTCAGCTATCAGAACACCCGATATGTTAGAGGTCTTTCTTATTCATCACGCTCAGCTGACAAATGAAAATGTGCTCCGTTTTCTGTCAAATCTCCCCCATTTCTATTACAAACCAACTTTTCACTTAGTTTACCTCAAAACAACTTCTGTTGCCACTGATTCCCTTCTTTGTAGTGCGATATGATCATGTCAGAGTAGTTATATATATCTCATTGTAGCTGTTACAAATAAAATTACATTTGTTTTCCCTTCAAATTACTGTAAGATTTTTTGTTTAAACCTAGATTTTGTTCATGTTTTCTCTCAACAAACTAAAAATGCAAAATTTAACAAAATTTAGCCGTTTCACAAATTGTCATTGTCAAAGTATTCAGATAGAAATTTCTAAAAAATCACCCAGTTTGTAGAGTGTGAGAGGGTAAAAGATGCACAATCCTTTTGCTTTTATTTGATGTTCAGTCAACAGTACATTGTTCTACTCCGTTGTTGGCTCCATTGTTTGTGATCCACAGGCACTAAAATGTACCCGAATCCAGGAAATAAATCCTAAAAAGTATCATGTTTCTTGTGGAACGCCCTGAATGATTTTTCCCGCTCCAGCGCTGACTGACTGTATCTGTGCTCCCCCTGCAGACCACAAGGATTACTCAGGAAACCCCCTCATGGCTCTGCTGCTGCTGCTGGGCATCCCGGCCGGGATCTGCTGCTGCTGCCGGAAAAAGATCTTCAAGAAGAAAGCCACCACTGCCGCAACTCTACAAGTATAAAAAAAATGATGCACTAAGTATAAATACATCTGAACAGATGTGACTTGATTTATTGCATCATAAATCGGAAGCAAAATATTTTATTACTAGGAATATTCCAAAGTTTGCTTAAACATTTAAAGGCACAGTCATTTCAGATTCCCAGTCAGGCTGCAGCCACTTCTCTCTGATTTAGCATCTCACTTATAAAACATCATCAAATTCTCTATTAACAGTGAAAAAAAATGAGAATCATTGAAGAACCAGAAATGTTTTCATTTGTGCCTACATGCTCAGATGTTCATTAGGGCTGCAAATAATGACTGTTCTGATAGTTTATTAATCTGACAGTTGTTGAAACAATTAATCGGTTATTTGCTCGAATATATCCTTCGTTTCCATCATGTTTGGATGTTCTTGCTTTAGCTCATAAACCTGTTGAATTGCCTCTTTCACTAATGCCTCCAATTTTGTCAACTCACATTTCATTTTTAGCATCCAGACTCTCCCTGGAACACACAACACCTGCTTTCTGCAGCTTTTTTGCAACTATTATTATTCTTAGTCCATCACATTCATCAATCATATGCACAATCTGTTGGAATGCACATGCAATGTAGTCCTCTTTGTTTGAGACCTTTTGTAGTAAATTATCTCGCCCAAAACTGACTGTCAAAATGATCATGAAGTGTTTCAGCCTCCTTCATGTTGGATATCATTGTAAACTGAGTTTATTTGGGTTTTGAACTGTTGTCTGAAGAATAGGCTGCTTGTTTTTCACTATTTGCTGAATTTGATAATTCTGATTCTAATTAATGATAAAAACAGAACAGGTCATAAAAATGTAAAACTCTTAAGCTGTGTGTCGTGCTTCACCATGTTTGTGTCTCTCTTTCTCTCTCTCTCTCTGCAGACCACCCCGGTCCATCCTCCTGCCCCTGCTGGTCCCGTCGGACCGTCTCCTCCCTACAACACTCCAGGACAACCAGGAGCAGTGAGAACCTTCCTCTGTTAACACTCAACATTGTTCACGTGCTCATGGATGCTGTTACAGTACAGTCTGATGTGCATACAGTCACAAATAATTACAAATACCCAGTAATATTATAGCTTTGTAGAGATGGTGTTTGAAGTATGTGTTTCTGTGTTTTCAGGTGTACTACCACGGACCCACCCCTGGCACGGTACATAACACACCCATTACATAACCTGTAGAAAATTGTACATTTCTTTGAATTTATTATTATTATTTTTTTATTTTTAATCCTTATTGTTGAGTGTTTTAACAAGCTTGTGCATCACTTTGTGTGTGTGGTGTTTTAGTGACCAGTGCAGACCACCTTTGTTGGTGGTCACTTGCACTGAAAATGGGCATGTTAAAAAGTGTGTGTGTGTGTGTGTGTGTGTGTGTGTGTGTGTGTGTGTGTGTGCATGTTCCTATACAGGATCCTACAGTCAACCCCCCTCCTGGCCCAGGACAGTGGAACGGCCCCGCCCCTTCCCCTGTAGGTATCACACTAATAAACAGATGTACAATTTATTTCCCTGCCTTCCTGCTTCCTGCATTTACCTACCTGTCTCCTGGTGGGCTCTCTGCAGGGTTTCACCCCGGCCTACCAACCTGAGAACCCTGCCTACCCTCCCGCTGGCCCAGCTATGTACCCCCCTGCCCAAAATCCTCAATGGAATGGTCCGCCTCCAGGCCAGTACCCCCCTGGACCCGCAGCTCCCATGGTATGAGCCATGAAATACTGATCATTGCAATATGTGACCTTTGGCCTTTCAGCCGCTGAAGAGGAGGGGGAAGACTAAGTGACGCTGTCTGACAAAGAGACGACTGGATCAGAGGAACTGATTGTTCTGACATTTATCTCACTTTACTGCATACTTACATGTGTGTGTGTGTGTGTGTGTGTGTGTGTGTGTGTGTGTGTGTGTTTGTGTGTGTGTGTGTAAAAGTCAACAATGATGTAAGTCATGCCTGAGTGCTTTAATACCTAAAAATACACAATAAGGAGGGATGTCAAGACCCCACTTGTCTGACAGAGTATCTGCTGGTCTGGTGTTATAGATCATATTTTCTAATGTCTGTTGGATTTGGAAGCACAGAGATGGTTTAAATAGCTGCTATAGTGTCGTGAGAGGAGGCTATGTGACAACATCCTGGGGTAGAATTGTGCTGATGAGATAAAATTGTGTGAGCGAGAGCTCTGTGTGTTTGTTTTTTGGTCTAAAAGTATCTTTTCTCAACATGCCGACTGATCATGTGATACTGACGAGACATAAGGACTGCTGTAAACCGCTCACTTTAGACTCAAATTGCTTCTAAAGTAGAAAAAAATTCTAATGCAGAACACAAAATTCAAGTTTTGTGATCGCAGTGAACTTTGTCCGGGGTCTGTTGGATAAGGAATTATTTGTATTACAATATTTATAACACTTGATATTCACTCAAACTAAAAAGAAAAACAAACAGACTATAAAACACTCAACAGTACATTAGGCAGACATTTTTAGAATCTGAAAATAACACTTTAAAGTTTATTCAGACTAAATCCTAAGAACATTTGACCAGTGGAGTCTCTTTAAATTTACGTTTAGTAGCTAACAGCCAGTGGAACTAAGCAGGCTGTTTAATGTAGCTTCCACTGTACCAGTATGGTCATATATACCTTTGTTTTACAAGTGAATATTTACCTGGAAAATGGTTGAGTTTGATTTTAATTTCAGATTTATTTTTCTTTCATATTCCATGTCCTCCCAGTTTCTACTTATTTTCTTGTTCCTGTCCTGTTACCGCTAAATAGATTGTATAATGAGTACTTTGGATATTTTAGGTACATGTTGCTGATAACATTTTTACTTAAGTCACATTTTCAATTCAGGACTTTTACGTGTATATTTTAAGATGATGGTATTTCTATGTTTTACTCAAGCAAAGGAATTGTGTACTTCATCTGCTGTGTGTGTGTGTGTGTGTGTGTGTGTGTGTGTGTGTGTGTGTGTGTGTGTGTAGGGCTATGCTGCAGCTCCAGCCATGTACAGCGCTCCTCCTCCTAGTGAACCTGTGAAGGAGGAGATCAAGATGGAGAATGTGGGACCATCACCTGCTGATCCCCTGTTGACTGCTGCACCACAGGTAAACACACACACACACACACACACACACACACACAAACATGAACACTATAATGATGGTTTTCCCCAGAAAATAACTCAAGCTTTGCTTTGCTGTGCCCCCCAGGCTGAAACGGCTCCTTCCCCCCAGGCTGACACCAACACGGATGCCTACAAGTTCCAGATCGGCGGAGGGACAAACTTCCTGTAGGGGGGGGCTCCATCAGGAGCAGCCTCTTCTCAGTCCCTCCTCACTTTTGATGTTACAGCAAAACCTCTGTGACCATTTTGCATTCAACTCAGGGACGCAAAATGGCACAAAAAAGCGGGAACAACGAAAAGCATTTGGACTTCAGATTCCATCCCTTATCTTCTTGCCTTGCTCAGTGTTAAATCTCTTAAACAACTGAAATGAATGTGTTACCGGGCTACAATAGCAATTGTATGTGATATATAATCAAATGCAGCTAGTAGGTCTGCTGTGTATTGTGAGTCCGTTTTTAGAGGCAAGGAGACAAGGAACGGAGGTGTTTTTCTTAGACTTCTGATATAAAGTGCCAGAAAACAAGAAGATAAGATAAACACAGGAAACAGATTGACTAATACCACTCAACAGGTACATCTGACAGACATATTTGAATCAAAAATTTGGAGCTTTGAGCTGTGTTCAGACTAAACCCAAAGAAAATTTGACCAGTGGAGTCTTTTTAAAGTTTATGTTTAGTAGGTAACAGCCAGTGGAACTAACCAGGCTATTCAAAGTGGCTCAGACTGCACTAACATGGTCATATATACCTCTGTTATACAAGTGAATATTTATCCGTATATCGATCTTGAGCAGAAAATCGCAGATCTGTTCCTGTCCTTTTACCACTAAAATCGTCTTTGAGTTGAGTCTAAAAACGCCGTCAGGGCCTGGTCTCACCAGGAATATAGACAGAACCACAGAGAATACACAGTAACACCATCTATGACCCAAAATATCTGGATTGGCACCAGGCTGAGCTTGTTCAGGTTTGTAAGAATTATCTGTGTATTTCCCTTTTTGGGTCATCGTCCAGTGAATTGGCCACAACCCCTAGAATCCTCCAACATTGGTGATTCTAATGAATCTGGTGTGAAGTGTGTCTGCTTGTACGTTCTGGTGGAATCAGACCCTCTGTGTCTTTTTTTTCTTTCTTTTAAGCAACCAAACCTTAAGAATGCTACCAGAAGAAGCACTTTGACTGCCTTCCAAGATGTCCTCACGCCTCCTTACTGTTACAGCAAAAAAAACAAACAAAAAAAAAACATATCACCTCGTTTCCATCCAGAGCCTTACTGTAGGTACCTCAATCCCAACCATCCGTTACCATTCACAGAGCGATCCAGCAATATAAGATCTAAATGCTGCAGCTTCATGTTTGTCCACAGTTACCCTGATAGGGGGTTCAATGCCTTTTTTGAACTATGGTGCTTGTAAAATCTACACCACCTATTTATTAATGGCAGCAAAGCACAGGCCGATGAAGATAATGAATGTTAGCACTTGTCAATTGAGAGCGTATTCGCATGTAGCTCGTTTGGAGCGGTTGTTCCGAAACATTGGAGCGGAAACCCTCTTGGCGTAGCAACAATGACGTAGAAAGTGTGGTCTCGGTATGCAGAGATATTAATCATTCCGAAACCATGCATGGCAATTAGGGGCAGTGGCACATCATCTCATTAGATGCTTATATATTGTTTTCTAGTCAGTCTAGATTCTGGGTGAAACTGTATATTTCTTTCATGTAATAAAAAACTGGTATATTAACCACAGAAACATAATGAAAGAAATTAGCCACGAATGCTGTTAACGCCCAATGTTTACTTGCCTTTTTTTGTATGGGAAAGAAGAGGGTGACGTTCAAGCATCCTGCCTTCTGTGAATAATAAAAAAAAACTGCTTGATAGCGCATGTTTTTTTTTTTTTGTTCATAGCTTTGGACCCTTTAGAACCAGCTGCAAACACTTTATAGTAGTAGCTGCTGAATTGGAACAAACCAAATGAGCTACATGTGACAACGCGCTGACGATGCAGTTGTATGCATTATAAACCCAAAGGGAGCAACAGTAGCCTGTTGAGTGTTCCTTTGTCCCTCCTGATGTGCAGGATATAGGTATGAAACATTTCTACTTACACACAATAGTTTCCTTAAAACAGATTTTTACCGACCTATAGGTAACATCACAAAGGCCTTTCTCACCAAAGTCGAGTTTTACTGCCAGAATGTTGGTATTTACTTCGTGGACAGGAGTAAATACAGAAAAACATCACAGGGTATTTCGATGCTGTCAGTAGTTTATTGTCCCACGGTCAGTTGGATCCAGTCTGTCTTGCATTTGGAGTCTGAAACTAGAACTAACAAGTTCAGGTCGCTTGTTGACAGTTTACATTCAAATAACCAGCGTGCTCCACTAAAGTGAAGTTTAGTTCTTAGTTTTAGTGAAACCATGTAGCACAGTGCTGTCAAATCATAGCTGGGTGGTAACTGATCTCATATATTATACATACGTAGAACGAAGCTCAGAACACACAGTGAGTGCCTTTTCATTTCTCAATGTGAAGGTGACTTTGGCCTCTTTGCTCTTTACATCTTTGTGTCTTTGGGTCAATTTTCACATGTACAGCAAAATAAGGTCTGTGGTGTTTTTTTTTTAATTCATGTCCATGATCAGATGTTACTGACATATAGCAATAGTGAGAAGAGCTGTGGTTTACATTATATGTACATTACACAGTTGTGTTTTGCGTTGTTTTTGTGGAAATGTAACCAATGTTATTCACTAACTGTAGATGTAGTAGATGGCTATGAGTGCCGATATTTCATACCTCTTCATTCTGTACATGCATATGCTATATGTGTCAATGAAACTACGCATGATAAAGTCAAAATCTGGAGTTACTTTCATTTTTAATCTCATAGCTGTGGTTGGATATGTGAGAAAGTCATTATTAAAGGTGCATTTTACAGGGGACTGTTTGAGGCAAACCAGGAAGACGCCATGGTTCTTTACTCTGCAGAGACACTGGTTTGTGTCTGACAGCGTTTGGTGACCCGGGGCTTCAAACTTCTTGCAAAAAACAGCCACTCGTAGAGGCGCTGCAGTTGTTGCTTAAACTTGGGATTTCCTGCTTCCTGTGAATAACTTCCTCACGGCACATGAAGAAATGTGCAGCTACTACCGTGGATTTAGAAAACGGTATCCATCAACATAGAAATTCAAATCTAGGGCATAAACGGAGGAACCTCATCCAACAGCTCTCTCTTTAAATTAGTTCTATTGCAATTCATTCATAAAGTAGTACATCCACATGCATTATATTATTTATTCCTATTTACATATAAATACTGATAAAAAAACGTAAGTATAATTAATAATTTATCGATACAATTTAAATAAATAATACTTTCACCTGCATATCTATAAATCCATACCTACATATTGACATCTTCATACATATAGAATATAGAAATCATCTTTTCCTATATACAGTAAATGTATAAATCCATATATCTATATAATTTGGTTGTATTTCCTTTTCATTTTAATTACATTATATATGTTACTAATAGTTCACTTAATAAATCAGAATGAATGAAGGTTATAGGCTTACAACTACAACAGTTTAAAGATAGGTTGTGTTAGATGACCCGTCAACATTTTGGAGCATTTATCTTTGATTGAGTTACTCCAGAAAATAAATCAATGGATTCTCCTGGGCTGGTTAATCGACATGTGAGCATCCAAAGTTGGATTTTCCTCAGATGGTCTTCACTTTGGTTGATGGGAACTGCACCTTTGAGGCCTGAGACTGTGCAGCTTCAGTGGCAGCTGGAGCCGTCACTTCGATGGTTTCCTGCTCGGCTGCTTTAAGCTCAAGTGTTTTGTGTCCTCCATGTCGTTGGTGCACGCAGGATTGAACGCTGGGATCAGGGCTCATATTTATCAAGCTCACCAGAATTACTTTTAAGGTTAGACAACACTTCATGTTTTCATAAAATTGTCATGGCCATTTTGTCAAATGACATTTTGACCTTTTGACCGTTCACACCAAATCATTCTCACATCAACAGAATTTCACACCATGATGCAAAGGACTTATGGATTTTATGTGACATTTAAGTTGAATATGTGTAAAATGTGCACATACATTGTGGTTTGGGCATAATTCGATAAAACATTTTGATATCCCTGTCCCCTCAGTATTAAAGCTAAAAGTGCTTGCTTTTATTCTTAAGTTTAAAAATTGGAGAACATTTGATAGATTTTCAGCAATTAAGACTAAAGTATCATTTAGAGAAGTTTATTAATATGATCCAGATCTTCGAGAATACTGACAAAAAAACAATGGAAAGATCAGTTTATCTTGCAGAAATATTAGGATGCTCACCCTGGGTGTACTGCACTTTAAACTTCACAACAACAAAATCTGCACAGTCGGTGAAATGTACTAAATTGCTTTATTGTGACGTCATGTCAAATGTGCAAGTTCATCTCAAAAATCATCACGTTATCAATCTTTGGTTTTGTGGATTATAAAAAAAACAGGTTATTAGCCTGAACACGCAGCTTTGTATACAAAAATTGAATGATATGTGGAATACCAGCCACTCTGCATTGTTTAACACAGCAGTGTGATCAGGCCAGACTCTGACAGACCGTCAGTAAATGCACCGTGATGCTGGCAGACACGGACATTTAAAAACGACATGGCCGAGGCACATTAGTTAAGACTTGAAATGATGAGTAAGGAATGACAAATATGACACGGTGGATGCAACACGGTCATTATGTCTGCACATAAAAACGCATTAAGTTTGCTGGTTAGGGTTAATATCAGTCTTAATGTCAGGAATTTAGTCAATATCACACTCAACTCTGCACTTCCTTCCCCATTAATACACCCTTCCCTTATAGGTATATGATGGTGCTACAGCGCCGCCTACTGGCTGAACCGCACCAAATGCTTCAGGTGGCTGCAATGGCACAAAATGATCAGGCAGGGCTGCAGCTAATTTTGATAGTCTATTACTCGATTTAACACTGAAACAATAATCAATGAGTTGTTTGGTCCATAAAATAGTGTAAAATGCCACTCTTTCCTAAAGCTGAAGATTCTAATTATTTTTTTTTTCCAGACCAACAGTCTACAACCCAAAGTTCATCAGTTCACTATTATAGGAGTCTTAATAATCAATTAATCTATTTGAGACATGACTCCTCATGACTCAAATGGAATAATTGATTGATTATTAAAACAGTTGGAGATTAATGTGATTCAGACAAAATTCAGCGAAAAAAAAATAAAACATGATTTGGATTCAAAGACTTACGGTTCAACAGCTACAGACCAAAACCTGAATTTTGTTTTCGTTATAGTGCCACCGTCTGGCCAATTATCACACTGCACTACATTGGGTCCCAAAAAAAATACACCTGACTAATGCAAAGTCTTTCTGATCAACACTTGAAAGGTAGATATGTACACAAACAGAACAAAAAAGTTAAAAAAAAAAATCAATAGTCTGGCTATAAACCTGCAGCAACTGGATTGATGGAAAAAAACACAAATATCCATTTTTAAACGTATTACATAGAGATTGTATTATTACTTCTGCTTCTGCTTTCAGTCATTATGATAAACTAGATTAACATGTTCCCCACATCTCACTTCTGGATTAACAAAGCAAACATGAGTATTTCTCACAAATGAGGAAATATTTCGTAAATGTAATAGGACGGTATAAACGGACACTCATTCTCTCATCATGTTGTTACAAGTGACTTTTAAACACATCATCGAAAAGCTGATAAAGCTGGTAAAATTTGACTTTTTTTGAAGTTACATCATCATCATCTTTTGTAAAAAAAAGACATCAGATAGAAAAAAAATTCTCTCTGTCCTCCTCCACCTCTACGGAAGTAAATCTGTCTAAACACATTTTGACATTTGAAACCTGCTGAATTTACACAGCATTGAAATTATGTATCCGATTTTTTCCCCCTCTTAATTCAGATCTTTCAATTTTCACTTTGATTCTTCAATGTTCACACAATCAGAGTCAGAAACCCAAATGGTTTTGATCCCCAAATTCCAGTAAAAAAAAAAAACAATCTTATTAAACATCTGGAAAACCTTTGGATACCAAGGATAAGAAATCGATTTCTATGTGAAATCAAGCAGTTTTTCTGGAATGAAAAGTTGATTTTAAAATGACAATTTTTATTAGAATTTGAAGATCTAAATTCTGAACTCAAATTTTAGCAACTTGAATATATATATTTTTTTCCAATTCAGAGGCTTAAAATTCAGATATGTAATTTAATGCAAAGTCGGTGTAAGAAATTCAAATTTTCAGAATGTGCCGATAGATTTCCTCCCATATACCCCCCCCCCTCTCTCTCTCTGTTACTCCTCCGTCCTCCTCCACCGTTCCATCTCCCTCAGCCGTCTCTCCAGGACCTTCACCTGCTCCGCCAGGTGCGCCGTCTTGTCCTCGGCGTGCGACCGCTGCGTCGAGCCGACGCCCAGCAGCACGCACGCGCACACCAGGAAGGCGAGCCGGCCCACCATGGCCTCCGTCCCCGCGGCGTGGTCGCTCAGGATCCAGCCAAAGCAGGCCAAGGCCACACCCACCTTCAGCAGCCACAGGGCCCGCCGCATCGTGGAGGCCAGCAGCCGGAAGGCGAAGGAGATCAGGCAGTAGCCGGCGAGAGCCACGAGGAGCCACTGGCCCACAAATATCAGCCCCTCTGGGGTCACCGCGTTGACCGGGAAGCCCACTGTGGGAAAACAGAGAGTGCAGCAATGTTTTCTAATTTCTCAACTAACGGCTGTTTAAATTGACACTTTTCCCCCACTTTACTCTACACACACATCCTGCACCTTAAGTATGCATTAGCTATGTATGTGTACATGTGTGTATGTGCATGGATATGTATGTGCGTATATATATGCAAATATGTAAATATGTGTGTATGTGTATGTATGTACATGCATGTATGTATGTATATATGCTTTGCTTATGCATACCTTTTTCTTGTTATTTATTAGTATTTTTCCCCCATTTTAAATATGTCCATAATGCATACTGTGTATGCTGCTCAACAAATTCAATGAATTTTGTATAGAGTATTGTGTATTTTTCATAGCTTTTATTTTCTTTTTCTTTACTCTGTACTCTCTTACACCTGTGCTTAGCTGCAGTAACAAGCAAATTTCCCCGTTGTGGGATCAATAAAGTCCTATCTTATCTTAAATTACAAGCTTCAAGCTCAAGATTGAATGTAAAAATGACTAACAGTTCACAACCCCAAAATCATCAGTGTACTATAACTGCTACCTTTAATTACATATTACATATTAAGATTATGTGATAAGGAAACCAAGATTTAAAAAGTCTCATCTGCTGTGATTAATGTGATAATTGGCAATTGTTAGATTCAATTTTGTTGCAATACAAACAATAACTGAATGATTTCTATCAATACTGATCATTACAGCTCATTAATGATGATTATTGATTGTTACAGCTCAACACTGATCTTTACTGGTTATCACTGATCATTACAGCTCATTATTGATGATTACTGTGATGTTACAGCTCAATAGTGATAATTACTGATCACTACAGATAGTATTGATCGTTAGTGATTGTTACAGCTCATTACTGATCATTATTGACAATGAATGACCATTACTGGTTGTTACATCTCCTTACTGATTATTAATGACCATTAGCATCACTGTTGATCATTACATGCGATTATAGAGTATTACTGATCGTTACTGATTGTTACCGCCAGGGTGTGGGTCTGATCTGCTCAGTTGTCTTAACATTGAGCAGATTGTGTGAATGTGAGCGTCTACCTTGAACTCCAGCAGCCTGTAGCAGGTGTGTCACATATTGCAAGAGAACATTCAGACCAGCAGCCAAACTTCCTGCAACAACGCCCAGAACCTGAGAGAAAGCCTGGAGAGAGGAGGAGGAGGAGGAGGACGGGGGGGGGGGGGGGAGGGGGACATGGTCACAGCCTTATCTGCTTTGACCTTTAGTATAAATCAGCAGTGAAACATGCAGAAGCATCGGTACCAGTAACACAAAGACACAGTAACATGTTTAAAACCGATCCATCATTTTCTTGATTGGTCTGTGTTGCATCGTGTCAAGAAACTGGAGGCAAAATAGTAAAAAAAAAATTCAAAGTAAACTTACTAAATGTGTTTTTGTTCTCAACCGCCTGTCTCATTTCAGCAATATTAATACTAAATCAAAAAATACATTATGTGGTGCAGCAATTATAAATGTCAAGCCATATTTGATTCATCCAGAATGTAATTTTCTCCGGGGACACACGTCTATTGATTTCTCTGTTATGGGCCTGTACAAAGTCTAATATTGAGACACGCTATGCAATTAAACTGCCCAAAAAATACTTTTAAAAATTGTTAAGGATATATATATATATATATTTTTGGATAAAGTGGAACTCCCCCCTCCTTTGGGGAAGTCCGTACCTTCTGCACCGACAGCACCGTCTGCTCCCCGGCCAGCCTGCCCAGGTAGGTCTTCCCCTCGCCGGCTAAGTCAGCCAGAGCCTCCCGGAGCTCCCGGATCGTCCCGGAGCGGCTCTCCGACACTTTGTCCCCGGAAACGCAGAGCAGCAAAGCGGCCACGGAGCACACGGAGCACACGGAGCTCAGCCCCGATGCTGCTGAATGGGAAAACATAGCGGAGGGAGGCTGAAACACGACAGCTGTCCGTAAAAAAAGGCGAGTGATGAGAATGTTTCAGCAGCAGCAGCAGCAGCAGCACGGAAAAGTTTCCCGAACAGGAAATGGAAAATGTTCGTATGAATGAGGAGAGAGAGAGAGACGACTGCCGCCTGCTGGACGGACAGGGGAACACGTGCCTGTGACCTTTGACCTCTAAAAATACTCCTTCATAAGTAAAAGTCCTGACTTCAAAATGTTGCTCAAATTAAAATGCTAGTTGCAGCTATTTATTTTAGAGATATTACATTTTTATAGTATTTTTCATAGTTTTAAAACTAAGAAATACATGTGTGAAATATATGTTATTATTATTATAGTTCATTACTCATCTAAATTATGTTTTTATAATACAAAAATATCAACTTGTTTACATAAGTGCATAACTTTTTTTTAATCCAGTCCCATCCACTTTATTTGTAAAGAACATTAAAAATAAATAAATAAATTCTAAGAAAAATGTACTATATGTAATATGATTAAGATACTCTTGTTATTAGAAAGTATACAAATAATGGTTGTATTAGGGGTAATGATACTTAGCTGCTATGTTGTGTTAATGTGCTGGAAGTCCAACATCTGGGATTTATTTGGTCATCAACATGTGAACTGACACAGACAATCCAGACAGCGCAGTCTTGTTACTCTGACCAGTGCGCGGAAGGTTATTTTGACAAGAATTTTAGAATTAGTCTTATATATCATTTTTGTTTTAGTCACGATGTGGTCAGTGGATCTCAGTTTTAATCTAATTTGAGTCAAGATGTCGGTCATGATGTTAACAGATTTCAGATACTCAGATAACAGACTGAGAATATGTTGTGAGAATGTTTCCTTACAGTGTTAATTTAAATTATGAGGAATTTTAATTCAATCTTAGTTGACTACATCAAAATTATAATTAGCTTAAAGTCTCATTTAAGTCATTATGTTGTTTTGCTTTAGTCTTAGTTTGGTACAGTTTTGTCAGGGAATAAAATTATGTTGAAGAATAGTGAGAAGTTTCTTTGACAACATTAACAGTGTATAGCACCCATCTTTTTCTACCATGACTGAGGTAATAATAAATATCTGAGACTGTTGTTTCCAGAGAAATGTCATGCTGCTGTGTTGGAGTTTTAATGAAGATCCACTAGATGGCAATATTATTTAAGACTGAAATTAAGGCAGCATGGAGTTACCAAGAGGGGGTCTCAGCCTTTTGTAATTTTAAGACTAACTTATGCTAAAAAAAAATCACCTCCTAAATAAATGAGAAAAAACACAACATGATAAAAAAATAGGAGAAAAAATGGGCTGGTTAGAGGGGAAAAAGTGAGATTATTGTGTGGATAGAGAAAACCTGAGAATCCGGGTCCTTGTAAAAAAGAAATTTACATTTAATGCTTATTTTTAGCTACTAGTTTATTAACATACACCTGAAAAATAACTTATGGAGGAAAAACAGCTACTTAAACACATAAGAGGAATCAGTAGATGTGGAAGGTGATTACATCCACAAGTTGTAGAAGACAACAAGATGATAAAACAAAGGAAGAAGCCCCTGACTCCTCCTTCTATCACCACGCGTAGCGTATTGCATCCTTTATGGTTTTTAGAGCTTCTGTGTTGTTATGGACGTATCATAAGACTGCAACAAAGATCACATAGATATTTTTTTTTTTGAATGATTTGTCCCTTTAATATAAACCAAAACTTAGCTTAACTTTAAACCAAGTTGTTTTTGCATCCCTGTAATGAGTCTCACACACACACACACACACACACACACACACACACAATGCAGTAATGAGGAGCACATGCTCAGTACAGACACAGCTGCAGCTCTGTCTTCAAGTCCTGACACTGAAGCTTCATCGTGATGCTAATGATGATGATGACGGTGATGAGACTCAACACTCAGGGCGAAACACACATTTTCACTCTTGTTTTCTGCTGCAAAGACGAGGACTAAAGGCGTCGAGACACGTCCGTGCAGTTATCTCACCCTCCTCCTCAGATGAAGAAAGGAACCTCTGTCTATAAACAGGAAGAGAAGCTGAGGTCATTGGAGAGATAAAGAATCAGAGAGAGGAAGAGCAAAGAGAAAAAAAACAGCTGGAGCAAGAAAGTTAGTATTGCAAAAAGATGTTGAATCTCCAGTGAGTCCGAGTCACTTCAGAAGCCCTTCTAATTATTATTATAATGTTGTCATTTGAGATCACGAATTAACTATCTCGTCATCCTGAGATACGCAAGTTTATTTTCTCACGACGAGTTCATTTATCAACCAGTCATCATGTCTAGTCTCGTATCTTTTCAAAATAAAACACCTCTGTGTTTCAGATTTGTAAAAATGCAATCACAAAAATTATTCATCAAATTATTTATTCATGCTACGTTTATACGAACATCAGCATGTTTCATGTGTGGAAAGTTTGCATCTGTGTGTTATATTGCTTTATTTTATTTTTGTTGGCATTATATGTCATCAGCTTTTCTACTGTTTGAAATGAGACCAATGTTTTGTTTTGAGTAAAACATTTCCAGGCAAAAAAGGGTGAAAACTGCGTGAAAACATTTTTAACTTTATTTAGTATTTTCGAAGCTTATTATATTATCCACTGTGTTAAATCTGCATCCGAAAAGTCCTAAAGCTCTCGGATAAATGTAGTGGAGAAGAAAGAGCAATATTCCCCTTTGGAATGGAGTGAAGTATGAAATACAGTGTAAAATTTTCCTTAAGTGCACTTACTTTCCACCACTAAACTGAACTATGAGACAGTTGACGTGAGTCACGCTGTAGCTGGAGAAAACACGTCTCCATCTGCTCCACATGTGTCTGGATGAGCTCTAACAACAGAGCTGCGTGTGAAGTTCCTTCTGTTATTCTGAATTCCTCCAGCGGCCTTTGGAAAGCTCGCACCACACACACACACACACACACACACACACACACGGATGGATCGCGAGAAAATCTCTCTCACTCCAACATCGTACATATGTACATATGATTTTATTTTGTATAAAAAACACAAAACAATATCAAAGTGTTAGTACACACCTCCCATGACACTGTGTAAACATAATGAAATACAAAATGGTGCACTTTATACTGATTACTTACTGTACAAGTGTTAACAAAAGACTGATATCAATCTTCTCATCTTACTCTCATTTCCTAATATGTGGAAATTTTCTTTTAAAGGACCCGTGTGTAAGATGTAATGCCAATTTAGCAGTGAGGTTGCAGGTTTTCTCCCCTCCCTTCAGTTTGTCCATTCTGGGCTTCTGTAGAAACACAGCAGGCTCTGTGGAGATGAGATCTGCTCACTCTATTTATAAAGGGCTCGTTCTAAACTAATGACAACACAACAATGTTTATTACCAGGTAATAAACACTAATAAAAATATACTCATGAATATTTTATTCAACTTCTTCCCATGTAGCCCCCTAAATCCTCACATTGGTCTGAAGCAATTAAATTCATTCTTGACCAAAAAAAGCTTGTGATTGCAACATGATTTTGGTTGTCTTATCAAATGAGTGGATTTGTTCTGAAGGCATTTCTGAGTCATCTTTCACTCTTATTCACTTAGTGGAAAATAGATATTGTTTCCAGTGGCTGTTCGGGTTCATTCACCTTAGAGCTTCATACTGCCACCACCAAACTTCATCATAAAAGGTATTGGTGGCTTTTCTATTTGTCTGTTCATTATCAACATTAACTCCCTCACTCTGTCCTCTTTAAAGCATGTGTTAGTATCATATAGAAACTTAGTATCGGCCGATCGGTCCCGTTGACAAATGCTGACCAGTCCGCTGTGATGACAACCGGTCAGTCCTCTTCATAGATCATCTACCTGACTTTTGGTCAAATGATTAGCGAGGTTCAGGTCTGGGGGGGTGAATGATGTGGGGGTTGATGGGGCAGGTTGCGAAAGAGTCTGAAAAATAGAGGAAAAGAGAAAGATGGTCAGCCTTAAAGTCTCATTCCTTTAAAAACACACCCTTAACAAACCATCAACCCGACTGACTAATTATCTGATTGCACTATTGTGCTTAAACAAATGAATAAGTGAGCTGATTTCTTTCTTTGCCTGCTATGCTTTATTTCCTTCACAGTGCATTTATCTTCCATGTTTAATGATGCTGAAACTTGGGGAGCTGGATGAAACATATAATGTTATATATGTTAAATAAATATGCTCCATCTGTGAGTATACATGAAGCCACTTCTCTGGAACTGTATGACGAAAGTAAATTAGGAAATAAACATTAAAAACAAATACTGTGTAATCAATATGCCTTTGCTGGTACGAGACAAGACATTGGAGTCTTACAGCGTACGGGCCGAAGATGCGTCGCTGTCTGTAGAGGAGGAAGCAGAGGATGACGGAGATGGCCGTCTGGGCCAGAGTGAAGAGGAGGAGGGACGACTTCACTCCTCTGCTCACTTTCTGTTGAATACAAAGAAGAATTACTTTTATAGATCCCCATGGGGAAGTCCATTCTCTGCATGCGACCCGTCCTGTAGGTTTTGTACTATAACTTTAAAGGGACTACTATACTACTACTACTAACACACAAACTGTGAATAATAGGACCACTCACTCATTTCGTCATGTCCTGGTCTCTTATTAAGTGTTGCTGACAACTGGCTGAACACAAGCCATGTGATGTCACAACAGGATCGGACATTAATAGTAACCGCTCCCTGCACCATATGCATATTATTTTCCAGTTATATTTAATAAATAATAAGCAATCTATGTCATTTGTTCTATGATTATCATTGAAAATTTTGTATTTTCCAAATCTGAATCCAGTGTCACCATCTGAGTCCAAAATGTTTACATAAAAGAAAGCATTGTTTCTATATATGGATACATATCTACATATATAGAAACTCCTGTACACTGTCTGAATGGCAATGATCCTTAAAAAGAGGTGAATATTGGAACATGTGTAACTTATGTATGGTAAAAATAAATAGATCAAAGTTGTGTCTTTCAGAGTTAAGGCACAAACCATTTTCTCTAATCCCTCTACTTCAATTCGTCCAGTGTCTTAAGCTCCTTCCACTGGAAGACGACATGTAAAGTAAATTAAAGTAAAGACATTGTCATCAGTCCATTTATCGCTTTTGTCCAGAGCAAAAGGTCCATTCCTTGAAATCATGTTCCCATTTAACCACACCATACACCAGCATATTGGATTTGAAGTGTTGTGTTCACAGAATTTACTTTACTTTGGACAATGGAGCTGGCAGCAACAGAGAAAAAGCAATCAAGCGGCATTTGGAGTAAACAGTGGAATCTGGTTGACTTGCCAAGTTAGTCAACTGAGCTCAGTCTCATTCAAACATGTGTTTCACTGCTGCAGACCAGACTGAAAGAAGCAGGAATGGTGGACTTCTACTGCACAGAGTCTGCAGAGTGACGGCGAACTGCCTAATGCCGAATATCTTGATAGTAGAAAATCCTGAGTGTTAAGCATCAGTGTTAAGCAACTTACCTCCTGCCTTACAAAGCATTTACAAATCAAAACACAACATGATTGTTAGTGATATAATGATATGCTTCAAAACTTTTTCATTTCATTCAGTTTCTATCCTCTAGTTAAACTTGTTTTGTGTATTTGACGGAAGACCATTATGTTGTCCAACCAGTTGTGAATCACTGGCGTGATCCACTGAACAGGCCAAACATCAGGAAACATCTGTGAACCACACAGCGACGTCCAGTGACGCTGCTACCAACCATGGTGTAGTATTTGGCGTTGCAGGTGTTCACGTTGTGGTGCGTCAACACCTTGATGCACGGCACCTCCGGATTCTGGTCTATGTCCACGGAGTAGATGACCACGGCCACCACTGACACCACGGTGGACACCACGCTCACCATCAGACACACCCGCAGCTGGAACCAAGAAAGCCATTATGAAGCTTATTGCACCCACACACTGAATCTAACCTACTGTAGACTATTTGTCTAAGTCTACAATATGTTATTTCTCTTTGAAACCGTCACCTTTCAGTTTTTTCAACCGTCCAGTTTTTGTATGAAATGCACTATTAGTAATTCATAATAATGCATTATTACAACATGCATTTTCCGCCCATTACAAATCACTGTAAGTACTTTGTTCACTTGAGTAAAAGTAGAAATACTGTTGTCTAAAAAGAAGAATGAAGAAGAAGAAAAGCAACCAGCAACTAGTTACTAGAGCTGTGAGATAAAAAAAAATGTAGAAAGTTTAAGCATAAATTACCATCATGTGGAAATACTCAACTAAGTACAGATAACTTAAAACTGTAGTTAAGCACAGCACTTCTATCAATCACAATTTGTTTGTAAGAGTTATTGATAATGGCTGGACTTAGTTCTGTTACTCTTCCTGTGATTTACCATTTTAAGATGAATAAAGTATAGTATATCCATTATATTGTAATTATATGTATAGTTATGTACTTCACACTAGTGCTATAAAAAGACATGTTATAATGTGTCTGTTAGGGCTGGTTCAGTTTCGGTTTCATTGTTTCCCTTAAATCTGTGAAAAGCTCGATGAAACGCTTTGAATGTCAGCATGTGTGGTCTGGAACAATGCTCTCCTGCAGCTTGGGCAAATCCTAACCACCACCACCACTTCTGAACAAGGACATCTGTCACGTCATCGGTCTCTGTCACGTATGAAACAATATGGGTCTGACAATCTCTGATCAAACTGTTGAAATACGTTTTCCACAGACTCACAATCTCCATGGTGCAATTTTTGTCCAAGACGATGGCGACCACTCCTGCTGTGATGAACTGGAACCACATACATATACACATAAATGTATGTAATCAACAGAGCTCAAATAGAATGAGACCCCACTCTCACACACACACACACACACACACACACACACACACACACACACACATACTCACCGCCAGGCCGCTCCACCATGGAACTCCCAGGTTGACCACCTCTGTGGCCTCAGTGAAGTGCAGAGGGATGGAGTAGGACATGACCATCAGCCCCAGCATCACCTGACTCACCTAAAAAAAATAACATAAGCCGTCATTACCAGAGGAGGCAAAAAAAGTTCTGTTTCAAACTCTTTTGGTTGAAACATTGGTTGGAAAGTCTTAAAATGTTTTGGTACACAAAAAAAGTGTGACGGCAGAGGCACATTATCTCTGTTGTTCTTTTGCACAGTTTGGCTCTCACCCCCAGACACTTGGGCTCTCCTCTCTGGATGGCGGCGCGCAGGGCCTGCTGCCTGTCGGCCAGCTTCACGGTGTTGGCGTCCTCCAGCACTTGCACCGTCAGATCCCTGGAGATGGACACCGCCATAGCCTGCAGGGCACGGCACACAGAGCAGCATAGGTCACCTGTTAAACCGCAGGACCAGGGCTGCACCCCGAATCCCTGCATCCCTGCATCCCTGTCAGTTTCAACAGCTGATCAGCTGTCTATCGCCTTAAAAGGAGTGGCGTTTTCACAGTTTAATATTTTACTTTTCATGGTGCATTTATAAACATTAGCATATTTAATGGTTTAAAAGCACCTTGTTAGACATGTAGCAGCAACTACTGAAACGCTCACTCTGTTGAGATTGTGGTGTCAATCAGAGAAGAAGAAGAAGTCAAATATAAATGCTCCAGAAGGCCATTTCTAAACAGCTTGTGTTCCACTACAGAGGAGGCCAGACCACACCAGAATGAGTGGGTGGTCTTATAGCACATGTCTATGTGTTAGCAGGAAAAACAAAAACCTAAATACTTACATACAAGCTCTGAAAGTTTTTCTCTTTTTTTTCTATTAACAGGACCCCTTTAAGAAAACACTGAATAAGGAACTTAGGATGTTCCTAAGTGTACACTGGCTCCATGTTTAAAATACTTGAACTATTGTGGGCAGCTGTGGCTCAGAGGCCAACTTTTAATCATGTTGTATTTCATTCCATTTATTATCTCTTATTATATTATATTATCACCTTTCATTACATGTTTTATTTAATCTATTTATGCATTCTATTCTGCACTTTGTTTCTTCACTTTGTTAGCTGTAAAGCTGTAAAGCACTTTGAGTTGCCTCATGTATGGAATGCATTACATAAAATAAATCTGCCTTGCCTATAAAGCAGCATCAAATTACAAAAACTCAAAGCAGAGTACAAGTAACTCCAAATTGTACTAAGTACAATACTCAAGTAAATGTTCCTACAATCCACCTTTGGGGAGATGTGGAGCTGCTTCACATTCAGGAACTCTGACAGACTCCATGTTTGTAACGTGATACATGACACACTGATCAACCTCTCGCGCTAATCGATTTATGCTGTGCTGCTCCGTTGGGTCACATAAAACGTTTCACACACACACACAGACACACACTTTTTGTTCTTGTTTCAGCTCCCAAAAGTGTCGCACTCACGTTCTGCCTAAAGGTTTATTACACGACTCTGGAGCCCAAGTGGGGAGCGGTGTTGGAACAGATATGAAACACACTACACGGTTATTTAAATGGCACAAAAAAAAATTCCAATCCAACGGAGTTAGACGCATAGATCGGTTTAACATCTTTATTTTATATACTGCCAGGGGGGGAAAAGACTGTCACATTGAAGTAAATCCCTCCAAAGCTTTACACAGTATTGCTGCGACTGGGGAATCCGATCATTCACCTTTACGCGACCATGCAAACACAAGCCTGGTGTCGACTTTACGCACGGTTTAAACGCAGAGGCGTATCGACCATATCATCTACAGGATATTCAAACTCGTGTGTAGTAAGGAAAAAAGTACAATAATATCATCCCTACCTTTATTTTTGTGTCTGGATAAAGTGAGTAAATGTTGGCGTCCTCTTTTCTGAAAACTCTGATTTTACGCGCCCCCCCTCACCCAGGCGGGTGTGTGTTTATTGGAGGGCAGAGAGAGAGAGAGTCTCTGTCTCTGGATGGGATCCAGCGGAGCTCCTCCTTTTGCTTCCCCCCTTCTTTTTTGTGGCTCCGTGCATTCCGCGGATCACTTCGTAGTCGGGATTTTTCGCCATTAGAAGTTTATCGGAAGGGCAGCTGGCGCGCGGCGTCGTGACGCACAAACCCACCTACCACCAGCCGGGGCATCGGTGCACTTGCAGACGTGTAGTTGAGGTAAGTAACCTCTGTTTCCGAGTCTTAATAATTGATGCGTTTTTTTCCCACAATGAGGATCAGTGGCGTGTTCAGACTGTGTTTTGACTGAGGGCCCAAGTGGGGAACTGGTGTAGGTTTTGTTTAAACACATTGGGGTGGGGGGTAGAGTTAAAACACCTATTTCTGCATTTTCATCATTAATTCATGGTGGATATGTATTTATTTATAGGCAGGAAATCATCAGGCATCAGGTGACAATTTGTGATGCAGGTTCTATTGCTTTTCGAATATGTATTTTTTGTGTAAATCAACACACATAGACATATATGCTTCTGCATTGTTTTTATTGAGGGAAACAAACGCATGTATACTGAATATTGAACAATTTGTTGATATCTATAACCACAAACATGGCTCTGAAATATCAGCAGCCGAACTGTGCTGGGTATTGATGAATCGACGGCACTGTCCGTGGTGCTGAAGCAGCAGGTGGATTTGTAACGGTGACCTTTTCCTCTAAGTTCCACCCTTCTTTCACTTTCATCTCGGGTCAGTATTTTTCTCTAAACTATATATAATACAGTACAAATAGTTAATTACATACTACATTTTAGCTCAGCCATTGTGCACTCTTTGGAGTAGTGTCATCTTCATGAACTAAGTGGTAAGTAGACATCATGTAAGACCAAGAGGATCAAGGTGACAGACTGTAGAGTTCCTACCATATTCTATATTATTTCAAAATTGAACTACAACTCTAACTCCTGTTAAAAATGGGCAGCAGCACATTTCTCTTTCATTCCTAAGGCATCTTCCTACCATCTAATTTCCTATTGAACAACCGAGTCTACTGCTATCTCTCCACTTCCATACCTCAACAGGTGCGTCATTCTCTTCAATGCCCTCCTCCCTTCATCCCTACTAGTCTTTGCTAAGACATATTCCACAACAGTCACTCTTTCTATTCTTTGTTCTCTCTCAGTTTTTCTCATTCGAATCTTGAAAGTACCCATTTCCATCTCCCACCATCAACCACCTTCTGTCCTTTTTGCGTTCCTCTCCTGGATACTAAACTCGCCCATCACTTCCTGATCATCTCTGTTTCCTGCACATGTCCATTAAAGTCTGCAACAGTTACACATCTCTCACGTCTGGAGATGCTCTGCACCACTTCTTCATGGTCCAACCAGAATTTCTCCTCCAACCCGCATGCCCACTAACAACATTGAACATCACACCTTTGATTTCTAGCTTCAGTCATCGTTCTATCTGACTCCTACTCAATTTGTCTTCTTGGTTTCCTGGACACACAGTATGTTTACGTTCCTCCTCTGCAGCATGTCAACCGATGCTCCGCCTTTTCCCATCATAGTTTCAACATTCAAAGTCCCTACTCTCAGTCCTATACTCTTGGATTTCCTCTTATCTCACTTATGATGAACACTGTTGTTAACCCGGGCCTCAACCGATCTGGGAGTCATAGATTTGATCTGCGTGTTTGATATGGCAAAAGTTCCACTATTCAGTCAGTTCTTGAGTCTTACACACATACTGTGTTTATAACGGAATGTTATACTTTCTGTCCTGTTGTTTATCGGCGCTTCATTCACACCTCTCACATCGACAGTTTTCATTTTTCTGTGTGTTGAAGTAACAGTGCAGGAAGCCAAGCATCCAGCCCAGTCTGAACAGGCCTGTTTTAAGCAGCCACTGCACACACACACACACACACACAGGCCAAAACACACCGATAACCACATGATTAGGTGGAAACGCATCAAATGACGCCACGCTGAACGAACACATGAAGCAAAACGTCTGACGCTGTTTTCCCGAACGCCGAAAGGACAAAATGTCGGCACGGCGGCTCATTTCGTAATCAACCTGACCCCTTTCAGTCCCCACTGCCTTAGACTTTCTCCACCGCCTCCTCTCTTCCCACCACATCTGCTTCTCATCCAGCAGCATTCCTCCCTTTCCTAAGAGGATTCTGACATGTGGTTTTGATGAACTAACACACTCACACGCTCTCTGTACCTCTCTTTTTTTTCCCCCCCTTCTCTTGTTTTCAACCTCATTCTATTCCGTATTTCCCAATCCCTCCCCTCGCTGTCCAAACAGATACACACAGGGCAAACACACATGAACGCACTTGCACAAATAAAACACACATGCTACTTAGTTTTATTGGCTTCCCGCTGTCCTATTCCCTCCCTAGCACTGTATTTCAGGATCATGTGGTCTGTCTCTGTTGTTCTTTGGGACTATTCATGTCTCTTATTGTCTTGAGTCCCTGTTTGCTCTTTAAAGTTAAGTTGTACACTTTTCAAACATCGCATGGTATTCATATTAGTGTTTACAAACATTTTTTTTCCTACGGTGAAACTCTTTTTGGTTTTATGAACCATAACATTTTATCCTCCCCACATGTCCTCCTCTCTTATCTGAAAACAATTTTCTGACTTCATGTTGTAGTTGATCAGTGTTGAGCCAACTTTAGATACTTTACTTTTGTGTTAGATGTCATATTTCCTATGTTATGTACTACCTCTTACACAAAGTGCATGACACATTTAAAAAAGGTCAGAAAAGGAAACAATTCAAACAATAGGAATAGTGAAGTATATTATTTGATGAAGTGGAGTTGAAAGTACAAAACGAATGGAGTGAAAGTATAAAGCAGCATCAAGTAGACCTACTCAAGTATAAGTACAAGTATAAGTCCCTTAACACTGTAGGTAAGTAAATGTAAGTAATTGCTCTCTATACTCAGGTGTACATTTAAATATGGGAAACTATTCTGTGAAATAATAGTTTAGGTTAATTACACACACACACACACACACACACACAACACACACAGCAGTACCAGCACAGACATACCAAGGCTTAGAGCACCCACTAGTGTTCACCATAATGAATGAATGCATAAAAATGAACTTTGAGATTTATTGCACAATTAGTAATAATTTATCCTCTATTCATCCTCTTTAACAAATACACAATGGTGCAATACATATGTTAAATAATGGAAAATATGTGTTTTTTATTTGATATTTGTAAATATACCTACACATTTGTAATACTGTGTGACAACTCTTCCACAGGTTTACCCCTTCAACAGGTGTTCTATGTATGTCCTCACCTTTGTTTTGTTAAACACACGCGTACCTGAGTTTATATTGGCTCTTTAGTCATAAACAACTTCTGAATGCAGTGTGAAAGGTGAATTATTATACATTATAGAGGTTACCAATACATTATTTGCATGCTCATACAGACTCGCTCGCACACGTATAAATAAGGATATACAAAATAATGCTGTTATAAAACTGAATCTACCATTATAGATTTAGTTTAATAACAGCATTTTATGTTGTGGTTGTGTTTTTTTCTATATAGGAATAGAAAGATAGAAATGAATATAGTATAATAGTTTCATTTTCGTCACATTGTAAAATCCTCTATATTAATCTACATTTAATGGATGAAATCACCACTGATAAAAAAAATGTTACTTTCTATTAGTGATGTAAATTCACAATGTATTTTGTTATTTTATTTACATTTTTATGTATTTTTAAATATAGGAGACATCTCTAAAATGAGTAAAAATATATTTTTTGCTGGTGATAGCAATGGAATTTAATACCAATAAACCGTTAATGTCTCATCCTCACTGTGATCTACAGTGGTGTGGGCCTTTCCATTCCTTCACAGATCACTTCAACAGTTGCATCTGATTTTTTTAGGTATCATGTCTTCTGAGGCAGTAGAACCAGCACCTGAACCCAGGTCGCACCGACTCTCCTCCTGGTTCGACCCCGAAACTGTAGCGGTGAGATCAGGACACGGATCACCCCTTTGAATGGTCTTATTGGGGGCAGCCTGTAAGAGCGAGCGTCTGTGTGTGTGTGTGTGTGTGTGTGTGTGTGTGTAGGTGGTGACCATCCTGCTGGGGATGTTCCAGGTGCTGCTGTCCGTGCCGCTCGCTTACGCCGAACAAACGCTGCCCAAACTCTACGTACTTCCGCTTGTCCTAGGAATTTTCGTACGTAACCCTGTGACTCTTATTCTGATTCATGATCTGACTTTGCTATAAAATGCAACACGTGATCGAGGATGTAGGTTTGTTTAGGGTTTGTAAAGGTGGGGATCCTCCCTCATGAAATTTTGACCTTCAAACACTTTTTTTTTGCAACTAGAGTTGCAGAAGGGAAAATGGGGATAATTTTTAAAATAAAATGTACCTGCACCTAATTGCAGATAAAGTATAATTACCATTTTCCAAAAGGAACATGGCCTTATGGTGGTAGAGGGATTTTAGTGTGGGAGCTCAACACTTGTATGTGTGTGTGTGTGTGTGTGTGTGTGTTCCTTTGCAGATTGTGGCAGGAGGATCATTCACCATGGCCAACGAGAGGAACCCCAGCAGACTGCTGGTAAATTCAGATGACAAGATGATTTAAAACATTCATTTTAGAGTTTGATTTAACCAACACAGACATGTCCCTGAAAATACTGCTTCAGCCAATGTGAGAGAGTGTTTTATTCAGAGTGTGGATGTACCTATTAGTGTGTAGGCGTTTCCAGTCAGTTTGTAGGTGTTTTCAACGTGCTGGATCCTCTGTGCCTGCAGCTCCGAGGCTGCGCCTTCAGCAACGTGCTCGGCCTGCTGGGGGCGCTGCTGGCCTTCTGCCTCTACTGCTTCAGCCTCAGCAGGGAGCACAGTGAAGAACCCTGTGGTCAATTCGACCTTTTCGTCAAATCACCAGGTTACGGATGTGCCGGCGAAATCCTTGTGGTCAGTATGCAAATAAAATCCTGGCAAATAAAATCAGATAATGATACTCAGCTCAGCTAAGATAGAGGGAAGGACGTCGGTTAAATGTTTTATTGAGGATTATACAACAATGTTCAGGTGTATAACGTCTTTTCTGTGGACTTGCAGAAGTACTGTTGGAGTCTAACACTGCTGCTGCTGCTCTATGACTCCAGCGCCGCCGTCCTACACTGCCTCCTGTCCATCTCTGCATTCAAAGCGCTCAAAACGGACTAAAGAGTGGCCTGACACGTTCCGTACTGTCCCTTCAACAAACTCCTCACAGTCATTGTTCACAAACACACAGCAGGACACAACAGGACATTTGATCAGTTTAATATTACCAGGTTGCAAATCCAACATAGTGATTCACTAAGATACGGTAAAAACACCAACAGCAGCACTTCCCTTTGCCAGAAGGCAGATAGCTTAGCTCAGCATAAAGACTACTATACTATAAGGTTTTTATACTGACAGCTGGGGCGACTCTCCATATGCAGGGTTCTTATACTTTTGTCTATTTCTTGTTTTTGTCTCGTAAACCTTCTCTGTTGCATTTTTAATATATGGAAGGTGCTCCATAAATAAAACTTTTTATTTTAATTGAGATAACTGAGCTCAATTATCAATTATCATTTATCACACTTATATCACGCTGAACCAAACAAAGGCCTCAAATGCAGGACACGGGACGTGAAAGAAAAAACAAAAAAGAATATTTTTTTGAATTAGCCTTTCAGTTATAAAAAATATAAATTAAGTCAATGGTGGATAAAATATTAAAGCAAGCATAACTTAACTTTTAACAGATTTTGTAAACCACATGGTTTGTTATTATAATGCAATGTATTTACAACATTAGATACTTATAATTACAAATTATTATAATCATGAACTTAAATATAAAAGTAACATTATGCAGATAGTTGAAGTAGATAAAAACACACATAGACACAAACACACAAACAATCACCATGAAAAAACATGAATTGAGAACATTTATTACAATAATTTACAGTGCAATAACACAACGCCTGGAATGAGACAAAGTGGGGGGGTCAAAATAAAATGGGAAGCACAAGGCAAGAAATAAAATAGAACACCAGAATAAATATTCAATATTTATACAAGACAGCTAAGTTCCTCAAAGACTGCAGGTACTATTTTTTAACCCTCTTTGTTTTATTTCTACTTTTTACCAACTTTATGCTTGGTTGAACTATCGCCTCCTTCTGGCTCCAGTTGTCTTGTTAAAATGAAAGAGATTTTTTTTAAAGATTTTTATTCTTTTTTCCAAGTCCACAGAAATGGATCTACACTGCTGTCACAGTTTCTCGTCTCAATAGCCTGAAGCTGTTCCACCAAAACATGACGACACCGCGTGTTCACACAAACGATTATATACAAAGTCAATGTAAAGAAGCAAGTATGCAAATGGTCCCAGAGCAGCACAAACTGACACGAGCATGAGTGTGTGAGGAGAAAAGGTTTCAACTTAAGAGAAAAGTTCACATGTAATCTCTGGACTTCAACGAATGTGAAAAAATGATTTTGACTTGTAGTATTGTTTTTTTTTTTACCATCAAAAATAAAAATATCATTTTTATGGGAACATACAGATGCACCTGTTCATTCTGTTGTCAGATTATTTTTATATAGTGCATTGTAGTAGTGCTTTTTTTTTAAGTTATAATAAGATAACTAAAAAACTGTAACTCTGATCATTTTAGAGGCAGCAGCTTTTTGCTTTTTTCCCGGTAACATTAATCTACGTGGTGAACATGTGTTGAAGGTGTGTAGTGATGTTGTCACAGTTCAAGCTTATCCTTTTTACAGGTGTTTCGCTCTAATTGTGTCCACGCCCTGCGTGTGCAAAAATATACAGCGTGTTCAAATGGTGTCCACTGTTTTATGATGTAATAAATGCTTTCTATGACTCATTGGATCTTTCTGAAAGTACTGACTTGATGTTTCCGTTGAGGCTTCAAGTTTATTAAATAACAGCAAACAGATTTTGCCCCAAAGTGCTTCACAAGGACAAACATGTATACAACGTCTTTGTGAAAATGATTGGCAGTTTAAACTTAATTTAGAACTAGAAAGCGGATGGAAATAAAAACAAGTTAAACACAATTAAAAGCCGGATAGTAAAAGTCAAAAGGCCTCCAGCAGGTTTCAGGAAGCCCTTCCTGGGCCTGGGGACACAGGCCAACCTGCCACAATGCCAGAATCTGCAGGGGATTCAGGGGCTACAGAAAAGCCTTCTACAGAGGAGCTCCTAGATACACAGACAGATGGAATTTATATCCTGATATGGATGACTCTTTCCAGATCAGAGGGTGGAAGGGAGTGCTTCATGCAGAGCTGGGGTGAAATTTCCACTGGAAATGATTTACATTTTCCAGCACAAACTACAAAGACGGCGCTATCCTCAGGCTGGGAATTTTATTTTTATGATCTGTGGCGTCACAATGGAGAATCTATGGGCTGGTCCCCGAGCCATGATGGGAGAAACATTATAAAAGTAAATAGGAAGCAAGAAAACTATGTTGGTATATGTACTAGGTGAGAAAGTTAGACATTTTAACATGGCGGTCTATTGGGATTGACTCTCTTTTGGACCCCCAAATGGACATTTGAGGAAACACAGGTATTTTTTTTGCACAAACTTTTATTTAGAAATCTCATATCAACAGCATCAGACAAAGATATTCCTGAAAATAATACATATGTGAAGAAAATACTATTTAGTGATATTTCGTTGGTCAATATAGATGTAAAAATGGCCATGTATTAATGAAACATGATTACAGTATGTTACAAAGCTTTTTTTTACAGGTCTCTTTTTTGTAGTTAATATACTATTCCTGAATTTCAAATACACAAACATGTCAAAACAACTACAAAAAATATGCAGTTTACTGTAAAATAAAACACAGAATTTCAATCAGCGGCATATATATTTATTATATACAACTATAGATGTATATATGCTTTATAAATATACAGAAGCTTTTACATGAAATCATGGAATTAGACTAAATTTACAAAAGTATATTTCTGTACCTGAAGTCTGATTATTAGTATTATAGCAGCAGAGTAGATTAGTAGTAAGTATAAGTATATGCCAATTTTATTATTATTCACCCTTATTCATAATTAAGAGCCAACAAATACACAGGCTTTCCCCTGGCTCTCCCGGGGTCTGGGATACTTTTGACAGAGTAAAGGCATACATCTGTCAATTTTTAAAAAGTCAGACTATATTCCTCCTTCGGTCTAACTGTGTATTTGTGGCATACTAATTTGAATAAATAGGCCACAAAAAATAAATATTACACTGGGAATTTTGCATTGTTGGCTGTCTGAGGGACATAGATTTTATTTAGCTTAGTTTGTGGGGGTGGGGGTGTGCCCCACAGGAATGATAGATAACAATAATATTATAATATTATAGTATAGTATAATATCATATACTATTATAGTTTACACTTTTAAACATATATAAAGCACAATAAAGAATATTAAAACTAGGAAATTTGCAAAATATGACCCCTTTAAGAATAGTATTTTCTCATATATCAATATCATGTTAACAACCACAATTTAAATTCATAGCTTTTAAGCGTTGGGAACATACTTGGGCACATTCGTGCATCCAAATGGCAGCCGTTCGGTAGCATGCCTGTAATGTCTCATCGGAGTGTGAGCGGCTATGCGGGTGTTGTTTTTACGGCAGCGGATCGCCTCTCCTCCGCTCCAGCAGCAGCAGGGTGACACATATCTGATCTCACAGGCAGCGGCAGACGGAACATTGCCGTCACATAGAGGGGTTTCCTTCCCTCAGCTGAGCACTGGACCCAACCACTACGCTCACATTTAAGGGACGACGGACAGAAAACGGGCCCAGTTTAAATCACGCACCATGCATAGGACGATAAATTATAATCATTTTGAACGTTTACAACTATGAACGCGGAGCGACGCTTCGCCGGAGCCGTTTCCACAATATTTTAGTCTCGCCCGAACACCCCCCGCGAACCGTGAGAAGTGGACGCTTCCGAAAATGGCGGCGGTTTCTGTCAGTGGAGAGTGAAACTTTCCCTATTTTTAGCGAAACATTTTGCCGTTTTCCGACGCGTTGTGTCGGCCGCGGCGGTGCGCGTGTCACTGGGAACGTCGTAGGGGGCACGTCGACGTCCGACGCGGTTGGAACGAACCGAACGGCGGCGTCGTTCCGGGTCTCCGGTTTTTTTTTTAACGCCTCATAACCGCCGGGCTTCCCTTTCCCCCAGAAGTTGACGGCGGCGGAGTGCCTGACATTGCGATCCGTCGTTGTCATCGCGCCGCTGAACGCGGAACCAGCAAGGTGAGGACCCTGCGCCGCTCAGCTAGCTTTAGCCCGCCGAGCGAAGCGCGCGTGAGGCGGGTGGGGGGGAGACGCCTCCGCGGCTCGCTGAGCTGGACCCCGTCCCGCTGTCAGTGGAAATAAAACGCTGCTGTTGGATGTCACCGCCGCTCCGCGTCAGCCTCGTTCCGGTTTGCTAGCGTCGCGTAAGTATTCGCCTCCCGTCTCCCGTTCGGCCACACGGCTCGTTCTGCTCCATGGCCTGCGGCCGCTCACCTCCACAAATCACACAGTGTGACATTAATATGCTAGCTAGCTATTAGCCAACGGTGGACTTTTATTATTATTTGTTTTATCATCGCATGTGTGTTCTCATTAAAGCCCACAGTTGTCCCCCTAGCAACACAGTTTATTCTGTTAAACAATACGCCCCGTGAGGCAATAACTGGACGTTATTCAGTTGGTATCATTTAAATGCAGAAGTTAGGCCTCTGACTGTCCACTTTCTGTTTCCAAACATTGTTCTAAACTCTTTTTTCCGGTCCCCTCGTGACGGACAGCCATCCTGGCAAATCAAATGGAGAAGCTCCAGGACCTCAGCCAATCGGAGCTGCAGGAGCTCCTGGACAACCCGGAGAGGGTGGAGTCTATGGCTCTGGAGTCTGACGAGGTAAAGATGAGACTTCACTTTACGTTTGGCTTCCATGTTTTCGAGCAGCTGGCCTCTCGGTGTGACAGGGCTTTGTAAAGGGGTTGGCAGGGTGATTTAATGTCTTTAAGACCCTGCAGGGCCTTGGTGGAGCCTCACGGTGTCAACGTGAAATCAAACGCATCAGAAGAGCCAAACACACAATGATGAAGGAATGAATAATGGGTTCATGTTGTGCAATCATTTTTAGGATTGGTGCCTTATGGCCAGAAAAATCAGAGAAAAAGACAGTATTTATTTAAGAGTGACAGACCTCCTCCTCCTCATTGAATGTATAGGCATCAGACAAACTTTAGCATTTTTAAAACTCCTGATCAATCTTCCATTCAATATAATTGTATTACTGTCGTTTAATGATGTTTGTGACCACCTTGTCTATGGATGCTCATTTAAAAACATTATTTCTCTTTGTTAACCGACCATTAAATTATGGCCTAACGGTTTGTATTAATTGGTCAAAATACTTTACGTGTTATCTTTTATCAGTAAATTCCGAACATCACAACTCTCAATATGTTATTTGCTGTTAATTTTTTTGAATAACAACCAGAAGTTGCCAAAGTAAGATTTTGTTTTTGTATTGTAAAAGGATAGACCACCTGATAAAAACTAAAACCTTACCACTCATGAATATTTTTTGTAGCTAAAGCATTTCCTTTATTTCATTGTATTTACAAAAAATAAAACTACAGTCACCTGAAGTTGTATTTTAAAAGTAATGAAACCAACAGACAGTAGTGTGAAGCCAATTTGAATAAATATTTATTACAGTGTTATAACTGTTTTACAGGAAAGTAACATAGTAAGTAACTTAAGTAGTGTACTGAAGTACAGTTGTGAGGTACTTGTATTTTATTTTAATTCCATTTGATAATGCTTTTAACTTCACTACATTTATCTGACTTTACAGATGCATTTTTTAAGTCAAACAATAAGTTGGAATATTCTATCTATTTCAATTGTCACTCTTTTACTTGACTAAAAAGTGTCATACACATTGTGTTAATGGTATAATATAAAGTTAAACAAGTATTGTTATGTATAATATAATATGATGCAGTCATTTTTATACCAGAAATCACAAAAATTTACTGGACAACAGTAAACTAAAACATAAAAAAATATTGTTACTAGGGTATATGATAGTCTTTGTGAGCTGATGATAGAAATAATTTAACATGAATATCAATGTTAATCTTACTGTGTGTTTAAAATGCAGTTAACCACTTGTTGCCATGGCAGATATTAATAAAATCCTGAGGCAGATGAACTGATGGCAGTGGATGGGCCAGCTGGTATTTTGAGAATGTTGGGTAACGTCATGTGTGACTCACAGCTCTTTCTAATAAAGTTCCCACCAAAGTGGACATAAAAATTCCTCAAATAACAGCTGACAATCAGCAGTGTGACGACAAACCTCCTGACTGCATGGGGCGTGGCTAATGCCTGGTGTAGTTTCATCCATTACTAAACCTCATAAAAGAAGACACAAAATATTCTGCTGAATCAGCACAAACTCACTGAAGTCTGGCGATTAGAGAGTAAAGTTCAGGTTGTCAGAAGAGAATCTGTGCTGAGACTTGAACACACTAAAACGCTATGATAGAAGCAGCATCAACGGTTATCTTTTATAAATGCAGGAACATTTTTCAGACCTGTTTTGTTGAAACAGCGACGCTGCACACTGAGCCAACATGTCACACAGCAGACTGTTGAATGCATTTATTAATAAGGGTTGCACCTCCTGACATGTTTGGAGCAGACAAGGTGGTGTTTGAACCAGTGCCTGCCAGCAGAGAGGAGCCACAGTCCAGACTGTGTTACCAAGATTTTCCACATTAATCATCAACTCTGTGAGGGACTGCAGGCTGCGACCGGGTAGCCCACAGCCACGGAAACAGAGCCAGGATTGTACGGAGTAGCTCATTCACAGCTGGCCAACACCGGACATCGTCATGTTAGTCGGGGGCAGCTCGGCTACAGAAATACAGAGCGTTAGCTGTAATTTTGGCACATGCTGCCCTCCTGTGACTGGGCTCACGTCTTCTATGGACGTTCTCACCATGTACATTTCACGGACTTCTTTCACATCCTGAACTTTCTCCATTATTTATCACAAAGAGCATTTACTTTCCACCACCCCTTCCCAATTGTTGTTCTGAGAGTAAGTAAGTCTGAGTGTAAGTCCCAATCCCAATCATTTTCTGTCCCGCCTATCACATTTATTTAATATTTATTACCTACACAAGGAAGAATTGCTTTAAGTGCTTATCTATCTGTGAACAGGAACTACCTGACTAATATGGGAGACTTTGTAGTAGGATGAAGTATTGGCCAAGGACCAACTTGTCACTATTGCGGTTTCCTAAAACTAAAGATTTAAACTGAAATGTCTGTTTTTTTTAGTTTTTTTTGTCAAGACCAACAGTTCACACTCTGAAAATGATCAATTCACTATTATTGAAGGCCCAGCTTGCTATTGTTACAGGAACTGTGCGCTTGTTGTTTCTTCAGCACAGAATGAGGTGAAATTAACTCCAAATAAGTCCTGCTATCTTCAAAAATAAAAATCACATCAAAAAAACAGAAAATGATCAAATTTCAAAAGCTGGACCCAGAAAATATGGACATTTTTATTTTGAAAACTGACTTGACTCAAATTGATTTGTGTAATTTTCACAATGGTGTAAGTAGCTATACTGATACTTATCAGTACTCTTATCAATAAGTTGTACTAATTTTTTAAAAGAATTCCCTCTCGATTATTCATTTTATATAGCTGGAAAACAAATACATATCTATTTAAACTATTTCCTTTTCAAGTTCCTTTCAAAATCAACATTGGAAAATATTACCATTGTATCACAATGACGTTCTGGGACCGCAAGAGGCAAACAGATCAAATAAAAGTATAATAAAACAATATCATTGTATTGGACGTAATCTATGTTTCAATCACTTTCTCTGCAGTCTCGATTTGCAAGAGCTGAGAGTTGCAGCAGACCCGCAGTTTTCTGGGGGGTTCGTTCCAGATATGTGGAGCATAAATACTGAACGCTGCTCCTCCATAAATTATATATGGATATATAAATTATACCACCCACCGGGGTACATTGTAGAGTAAGCAACACAGTGAAACGAGGCTCAGCCTCGCAGCGAGGAAGTCTATTTTACAAAACAGTGATATATTTAAATAAAACCAGATATTTCTATATTGTGAACAATATTGTGATATTTCTATATATTGAAAACTGGCTGAAGCATTAAATCCACAGAGACACACTGTCTGTGATCCACAGTTTCTTAGCTCTTGACCCTGTAACGAAGACCTTTCCTTCAACTTTTTGTGTGAATTTAATTGTGGTTGAGTGACGACTGAACAGCAAAATAAGGTGGCAACCAAAGTGGCCGTTGCCTAACCCCTGGTCTTTTCCCTCCTCAGATCCAGAACATCCAGCTGGAGAGGGAGATGGCACTGGCGTCGAACCGCAGCCTGGCAGAGCAAAACCTTGACATGAAGCCTCGCCTGGAGTCGCAGAAGGAGGTGCTGGTGGAGCGATACAGTCAGCTGGAGGCCATCAGAGAAACCTACAAACAGCGCTGCGCCGTGAGAGGTAGATACTGTAACAAATGACTCATGAGCTGTGACCACGTCCTGCTGTTCATGGCGTGCCAGTGTCACAACAAATATGACATTCATACGTTTTTTACCAGGGCTGTCAATTGATTATGATATTCCATCTGGATTAGTCGCATGATTGTCACACATTTATCTGTTTAAAATTGACCGCAAGGGGCATTAATACTCATACCTACATGGAAGTGGACACAATGCAGTATATAGATGCATTGGGAATAATTAAAAACGCAAAACAGAGAAATGCTCAAATAATAATCTATGACACACTCAAGCTCAACAGGCAACAGAATAATATTTTATTACTTTAGTACTGTCTAAAGATCACTCCCTGCATCTCTATAATATAATCACGCAGTGTAACTGTGTCCATCCTCACTTAGACGGCTATAAAGATTCTTTATCATGTCACGTCAACTTTCCTCTGCATTGCAAATGAATTCCCTCATAATTTGACTTGCAATTTGTTTGTTGCCGGCCCACATTGCTACGGTGACAGCCCAGGTTTCTAGGGATACAGGTGGGAAACTTCGACACAGAAAGAGGTGAAATGAAGTCAGAACATGTCCTGATAACTCAAACTAAAAGTTTGCAACCAAAAATGTTTTTTTTTTTTAATATATGAATAGTGAAGACTGAATAATGTATAACTGTATAATTTCAAATCATGGGGGTAGTTTAAGATTTTAGTTTTGGCTGTCGACAGCTTTGCATATTGAGGATCCTTTCAAGTGATGCAACTCTTGCCTCGAGATAAAATGTTACAGGTTATGGGATCTACTAGACTTGATAGCATTAAGATTATTGATCAACTCGTGTCTTATTGATATTGGAGGTGTTAAAAATGCGTCTCTATACAGGGAAACGCTGAAGCTGCAGCTGCAAAAAATTCTTCATACAAAGTCTGTTGTCATAATAAAGTTAAGTGGCAGTTTTAGATATCGATACAAATGATTTTCTGCAAACCAATTTTAGATCAATACCTATCGATGTAGTTGGATTGATGGAATAACATTTTGATTAGCCTGAAGCTACAGCTAATGGTGATATCTCATTTAAGGTTTGAGCAATACACAAATAAACACTTAAACAGTTGTACAAATTTCATAAGCGGGATCCACCCCACAATTAAATCTGCCAATTCTCCACCCAAACATCAGGATCAGCTCGGTAATTTTCCTGTAATCCTGTTCACAACCAAACAGATAAACAGGCTCACACCAATAAAATCAGTACGTTCTTGGCAAAGACATAAAAGCTCAGAGAAACAGGATCAAAACAGCATAATATGAAAAAATGTGGGTATTCAGAAAACGATGGAAAGGAAGGATAAGAAGGAAAATTACGTCACTGTATCATACTATAGCTGGGCACGAAACTTGGCAGTACAAAATTAGTTTTTGTCTAATGTAACACGTTGCAGAGGCATTTAGGGAAAGCATTGGACTTGGAGAGGGGCTTGAGTGTATGTATCTGTGTTTTTCTTTAGCCATAGCAATACCATTCCGTCCAATTACATATGGCTAATATGCTTCTATATACAATCAGATTTAAACAACTATAGAAGGTGAAAATGTCTTCAGTCTTGTTGATCTATTTCAGTAAAAAAAAAACAAAAAAAAAACAACGTAATATTAAGTTTTGAACGGAACCCATTTAGGGTTTCATTTGGCATAGAGACAGCGTGAAAGAAAGAACCTTTTCAACCTGTCTTTATTACTGTTATTATGCAGAGATGGGGTTTGGGGGTGGGTCTGTGAGGCTGTTTCTGAGAGAAGAACGGGAGACCAGAGTAAGGAGAAGTTACGATAAAACGCAAATGGATCCAACATACACCACACACAACTACAGAATTTCATCATTAATTAGGCAGAGAAGGGGGGAACTTTTTTTTTTTTTTTTCTCACTGCATCTGATGGAGCCAGGCCACTCAACCCACTTTTCATGCTGGTATCACAAGCGCACCTTTTATTGCTATGCAGTCAAAACTGTGGAATTTATGCAAATGTATGCACATTTTCGCCTGATAACAAAGGTTAACAAATGGTTTGAGATATGTTATGTGTACTTTTTGGCTTCCGGGTTGGAGCTTGGAATGAACCTGCAGCATGTGCGACGCCATTGATTTTAGTCACGTTATCAGGGTTAGTCTGACTGGCTCAATTTTAGTTGAGCCAACATGTTGAAATGTACATTAAAGTAAATTTTTTGTGGACTAAAGCAATAATTAGATCTTTTTAGGTGTTGTGCAAACATACAGAGTGAAAGCACGGTGAAATAAACCAGGAGAATTAGCATAAAAAGTATGTTTTTTTTTTGTTTGTTTTTTTTTGTTTTTTTTCCTCCCACCTAAGATGCTAAGCTAAAAATGTTCACCACTAAACATCATCCTCCGGCTAAAAACAATAACAACTTGTTGAAAAATGGGCTTAACGAGTGTTATTGAGTGATGTGTTGTAATAACATAAGGTTATTACTACTGAATAATGATAATCTTGGAGAACTGCTTTTATGTTTTTTACTTTATTTTTACATCAATAAGTTTGCCTCAGACACTTCTGTAAAAAAAAAATCCTTTAAAAATAAAATCCTGCACCTTTCAGCTTCATTGCTTACTTCTGCATACTAAAACAAATATATAAATTGGTCACATGAGTGACAGAAACAGAATGATGGAATGTGAATATACTGGATACACTCGATTCCCTCAGACGTGTCTATTTAAAACTGTGAGTTGAGTCATATTATCTGGCTTCATGCATTGTTTCAGTCTTGATGAATACAACTTCAACATATGTTTTGCTGTTAAACTGCCTTGTAAAAATGACATGAACAAACGCCTGAAACAGACAACTTGGGTTACACTAAACCACATTGTGATGGATGTGGTGTATATTGCTATATTATGAAACTGCTCTAAGTCTTAACCATCTTCTTTTTCCTTATTTCTTCCTTTTCCTGCTTCAATCTTCGTAATTCTTCTTTCTTCTTGCTCATTCCTCTTTCCTTCTTTCTCCATGTTTCTTCTTCTTGCTCCTTCTTTCTCTACTTATTTCTTCTTCTGCTTGTTTTTAGTCTTTATGTTTCTACTTCATTGTATAAATATAATAATAAAAAAATATAATAGTGTTTAACATCCTAAAGCGTTCACTAACACTAGTGAACAATATGTATTAACAACAGTAGAACATTGATATCAGAAGACTTCTTAAACATCAGCTTCCTGATTCTGGATTTTGGAGATCAGAGAGAGACAGCTGACAAAACCAACTCCTCTGATTGGTCCAAAGCATTCTGTGACCTCTGAACAACCTGCCCCCTGGTTCTACAGGTGCACAATACAAAGAAAATCTCTTCACATGAATTCACATACTGATTTTGTAGATCTGCAAATTTCGCCTATGACTTATTTTTTTCAGTGTGTTTTGCACTATATTTACTGCAACAAATGGAGCAAAAACGTGTAGGATTCTTAATTTGTAATCGTTGTATTAGGATTCGCATACCGGCAATGAAGATTTTTGAGCATTATTGGGATAGTAGTAATGTGCAACTTCTGTGACTTCAGATTACTGAAAGGCTTGTGCAACCTTTTTGTAGAACCACAAATTCCACTGTGACAGGTCCTCAGGTGTTTGGCACCAAAATATAAATTCATGTTCACCTGTCTTCCACTGCTGGAACTCTGGACATGTATTTGGGTTAGTGTGGTATGTCCAGTAGATGTTCTATATGCCTGTTGTTTTGGAATACGAATTAAAAAAAGTAAAGTCTAGCATCTTCCATCTTCTCGCTCATGTACTTTAAACCTCTAAATTCAATTTAAAAGGGCTTTATTGCCAATGTATGTTTTTAAATAGAAACCAAAATGTATACATAATTAAATGAATGTGTTACATTGCAACTACTTGTATACATGTGGAAGGGGGCGGGGGATTTTAGTTAAAAAGACAAATTGTGCTTTCACTGTTAAAAGAAATAAACACTGATATAAATGAAATGTAACTCTCTCCTCAGATGGGATGGTGGGGGAGGTGTCTCCAGAGGCGTTGTTCTCCAGACTACAGACAGAGGGCAGCAACTCGGAGGCAGAGTCAGAGGTCAGTGCTGAGCAGTTCATACAGAGAAAGAGAGTGTTAATTAATAATTAGTCTACATGTCGCTGGCAATCCTAGCACATTATTTGATGTTTGAAGATCTTCAATATTGGAAGCAAGAAGCTTAATTTGGTTAGGTGTAGTTTATTCATCCCAGGGAAATTTAGTTGTTGCAATGGTCAAAAGAGAGGAAGTAGAGAGGAATAAAATACAACATGATAACTAATACAGACATATCAACCTGCAACCAGGCAATGTGCAAAAACACATATTGAAAATATAAAGTAAGGTGGCTTTATATAAATGTATTGAGAATTTGGATATTTGTTTCTTAAAAATCACTCACGTCTTCCCCTCTGTCGACAGGCTTTAGCTGACGAGTTCCTGGAGGGCTCTCTGCCGCTAGACTCCTTCCTCGACCGCTTCCTCTCGCTCCGCTCCCTCGCCCACAAACGCCGCGTGAGAATAGAGAAACTCCAGGAGATCCTACGGCAGAGGAGCGAGGGCAACCCCGCCGCCATGACATCATCAACAGGTGTCAGCCAGGACGCCACCACCGCCACGCCCTCGCCGTGGAGTCCACAGACGACGACGGCTACGACGACAAATCAGCCGCAGCTGCCGAACTCCAGACCTCAGTCGTACCAGAACGCCTCTCAGCCGGCCCCCTCCTCCTCCTGCAGCTCCTCCTCTGCAGGGCCGACCTCCGGCCTTCCCTACAGCCCGTACCCCGTCTCTCCACCCAACCCCCCTCCGGCGGCGGCGGCGAGCGCCGGACCTCCATACCCGGGTCCCGGTTCACCGTTTGCGGGGAGCTTCTCCGGGCCCAGGCCCGCTTTTGGGCCCCCGGCGTCGGCCGCCTGCCCCTACCCGACCCAGCCCAGCTTCCCCACCCCTCACCCGGGCTCGGCGTTCGGCCAGTACACCCCCAGCCAGCCCCCCAGCGGCCCGGCGCCCTACCCGGCTTCCTACAGCTACGGCGGCTACAGCTACCCAGCCGGGCCCTCCTACTCCAGTTCTCAGTCGCCAACGGGGAGACCCATCTACAGACCAGGATATGGAGTCCCACAGCCATACTCCTGAAAGCACTACTGCTCCTTTTTCTCTCAAATCTTCTTAATTCTTCCCTTCTTTGCTGTCCCACTCCCCCCCCAGGAACCCTCAGTCCTCTCCTTGTTTCTTCCTCCATGCTCCTCCCAGATTGTCTGATTCAAGAGGTCTCTCGCTTTACTTCTTCGTTGCACTATTTCTCAGGCTTGGGAAGATTTTTTTTGATATTTCGAAATATCGCAATATTTTTCACAATATCGGAATATCATTAAAAAAAAAAAAATCTTTGTATAGTTTTGCGAGCTTCTCTACTGTTCACCCCTGGTGTGCAGTAAATACAAAACTTTATGGAGAAGCAGCTTTATTTTAGTTATTTCAAATCTAGGCTGTGGAAAAAACGACCCGAAATGTCAAGCACGGCAAAGACACCCCTCGCGATATTATCGTGACTTGACATTTCTGGCCGGGAAAAAAGAAAAAAAATCTAAATGTCGATTTTCGGATATCATCCCAAGCCTGCTGTTTCTCTCTGTTGAGCTCTCTCTCTCTCTTTTTCTCTCTTTCCTCGTCCTCCTCGGTCACCCACCGCCCCTCCCCTACACTAGTCTCAGGTTGTTGCGTTGTGTTTAAGTGTTGAAACACTTGTATCTGGCCCCTCATGCACTCACCCTCCTCATCCTCATCCTCCTCCTCCTTTTCTCCATCGCCGCTTACCTCCTCTTCCTTCACTCCTACCGTGTGTGTCGCTGTTTGGCAATCAGAACGTCTTTATGAACCCACAAGTGCACTCCCCCTGCCTCTTCCCTCTCCCCCTCGACAAACGCATGACAACACCCGTCTGTGACACTACAGTACACCAGTGGTTCACCTCGTTCTTCATGAGCACAGGCAACAGCTGTTAAACAGAAGCTTTAGTGGGAATCAGTCACCCTTTATTTTCTCCGACCAAAGAACCCGGTGACGATGGCAGCGCTCTGTTTGTTGTCTGTTTTTTTTGTTTCCCTCCCCTTCTTTTTCTCACGACATTGTTGAGACAGGAAGTTAGCCGCAGCTGCAACGTATTGTATCAGAGCTACTGGGCAGTGACAGCGAGGGTCTTCAGAAACGGCTCTACAAGATGCTGTTTCCTTTATGGGGGGAAAAAATATATCAATCAACTACGGCAAAAAATAGTAGGCCAAGTAAAAGTAGTGGATCCATAACTGTGAGGTGTGCTGTGCAGTTGTCATGGCGATGACAGTAGGCGTTGGAGTTTGTCCTGTCCAATAAAAACACGTTTCAGGCTCTTTTTGCCTCCTCATTAACACACAGTGATGTGTTTATTAACAGGCAGAAGCAGTCGAACATTGATCAACGAACATTCTCACTGTGTGTGTCTCTGTGTGTGTGTGCGCGTGTGTGCGTGTTGTGTGTGTGTGTGTCTGTGTGTGTGTGTGTGTGTGGCGCTGTAGGCTGTAGCTACTGTAGGGGGAGTCAGAGCACTGTAAACCTGTAGTAACATCTTCCCCCGTCATCCCCTGAGCATTAACGTCACTCCTCCTGCTCCTCTCCATCACCCCCCCCTCCTCCTCCTCCTCCTCCTCCTCCTCATCATTCTCCTCCCTCCTCGTCCCTACATCTGCTCATTGAACGTGAGCCGACGCTTGACAATAAGCACCAGATAAAAAATAATTTTATCAGTGAGATCTTCTTGTAAACTTTCCTGGAGTGAAAAACACATGGGTTGGTGATCAGTTCCATGTCAATTGAATCATTTCACTTAATCTCCCTGATATTGCAGAATGTAGATCTAAAAAAAAAAAAAAGAAAAAGAGGGTTTACTGACACTTTTAAAAGTTAACACCTGTTCCAAATGTGTATCAATAACCACCAAACTTGCATTTAAATCCTTGGGATGTTCTACTTCATCGATCTAATCATTTTGAGTATTTGAGCCGTCAGCTGCTTCAGAGACACAGTCGTGTTTTGTCAGTGTTGTTGTGTCCGCCCAGCACAGATCAATCAGTGAAGTGGGGGGGGGGGTCTGGGATTCAGGCGCTTCTGTGACACAGATCACCATATCCCTCGCATCCAATGAACCAGCCTCTAAAAAACTATTAACACTTTTATTTTCTCCTCATGAAATCAAAGGAAAAGATTGAAGGGACTGAAATTCAAGGTCCGGGTTGTTAAGGTCATAAATCCAGTTGAGAAGTCTTAATTCACAGCAGGACAGAGGCAGCTGGAAGGATCTATGGAAGTACATCGGTCACCCACATGCACATATTCACAATAACGAATATATATATATATTTATATATTCAAGTTTCTCAAAACTCCATAGGTCAGATTCTAATTATGATCTGGGAACCTCTAGATACCATGGATAAGTGATTGAATCCATTTTGAATCAATTTGATCAAATAAAAAATCTTGTTTTATTTGAAAAAAGTCCGTTTTTAAAAATATAATTTTTCTGATCTGAATTAAGCCACTTGAGTTAGAGCAACTTGCCTATATCTTTATATATATATCAATATATATATATATCAATATATATATATATATATATATATATATATATATATATATATATATATATATATATATATATAAAACAGTGATATGAGTTAAAAAAAAAAGATTACTAGACTTAACTTCAGAGGCTTGACATTCAGATACATTATTTCAATGACAATGTTTTTGGAGTGTGTGAGAAGGATTTACTTCCATAGGCGTGTGGGCTGCAGCAGTGGCCGAGTGAAAACGTTTCACTGAGCAGTGGCTCACTGAAACGTATAGAACAACGGAGAAGCAGCACACGGGTCTGAATGATCAGGAGCGATTTTTACACACCTCAGACTGAAACCCTGCATGTCACAACCACCCGCCAAAAGAAACTCATCTTATTTTCAGCGCATCTCCCTGATTTCATGACGGCCTCTGGGTTCAGTTTCTGGCCTCCAGCAGGACGCCGCCACGTCGCATCAGTACAGAAGAGGATAAGTGCCACATGTCTATTTGAATCAAAATTCAGACTTTCCTGCGAAATGTAATTTAAAGCATATTTTGTGATTTTAATTTCCCAACCAAAAAAATATTTGAAATTTACACAGTTATAGGAAGCATTTAAATCAAATCCAGACTTTTAATTGAACTGTAAGAAAGTGGAGTTTTTAAAGCAAAGACAGGGACACAATAATTGAAATTAGAGAAAATCTAACTTTAATCTCAGGATGCAACTAAAAACTTGCCTGGTCCTCTTCTGTAAATTAGTAAAGTGAAAGGAAAAAAGGGAAAGTTTTTTTTAGTTTTAAATATATATTATTTTAGATTTAATTTTGCAACGATTGTTGCAGTTTTATTATCCAAATTCAATGAAATGTTAACAATTGTCATTTTGGTTTAACTGCTTGTGTGACTCCATTATAAAGATTATCAACAGATATATAAAAGTGATGGGAATGACAGCCAACAAGAAAACATGTTTAGTTTAAGAAAAAAATAAAGTTGGAATACAGCATAAAATCAGCAAATGCAGAACAATGCTAGTTTGTGTGTATGTTACAATTCCTTACAGTGGATTTACCACTTTCTTATAAGGCACCCTTTATAAAGTTGTAACTAATGGCTTTATTAGTAGTTAATATTTCACTGGTCAGTTAAAATTTAGTTTCTCTCCTTAAACATCTAGGAATATGTGAATACATATTTTTTAAAAGCAGAAGGTGTCTCCTCCATTGTGAACATTGAGTTTTCTGACCTTCAAGTCTCTACAGCAGTTAAATACTGGACCATTAACTTACTGAACAGTTGTGATGTCACAAATCCTGCTCGTTCGCCTTAAAATCACATTTTCAATGAGCTTAGAGGAAACATATCTCTTTCAGCAGATATCTGTGGAACAAACTGCACACAAATCATTCCAGAACAGCTTGAGTCCATCTATCAAGCTTTTGAATCCTTCGAGAAACAATCCTGTCTTTATTTTTTTTTTAATTTGGACTTTTTATCTATTAATTAACAAGAAGGGCGGCTAGAACCCTATAAACACGATTTAATGACTGTTAACTATAAATAAGCCAGTAGTTGCTGTTTATTCCGCTTGTATAAAGGATGTCCTACCAGACGGTGTTGCCTAGGTTACCTACAGTCCGCAGGAAGAGTCGGGTGTGGATCTGCATTAGCGCATGAAGTTAAAAAGGCCTGTTGATTGTCGACGTCTTGCTGCTGCACTACTGCCGTTTCCGACCGTTTTCTGTTCCGTACCACCTGTGTTCTACTGTTTACTCACCACACACACGCCAGTACTTTCAGCTGGTCGATTCCCAACGAAGGCGAAAATATCCCTGAGCATGAGAAGCTTTTCATATCCTGACTTTTAAGACATGAGTGATTATAGTGGGTTCGTGCTGAGGGAAAAATAATAATAGTGTTAACAGTGTAGAAGCACAAGGGAGATGTTCTAATGTAGTCATAGCATTAATATTATCCAGAGAAAGTAACTTTAAGATGGATTTATCTGTTCTGCTGATGGTGATGAATTATATGATGATAACGATGGCTGTAGATTGTTAAAGAGCCTTTTTTTGTTATTTCTTTCTCTTTTTTGGGGTTGTGAATAATTAAACTGAAGTTGATCTAAACTTAACTCTGTCTCTTAATTCTCACATGTATTCAGCAGTGAGGGGAAGCTACAGCAGGCCAAAACATATTAAGTTATCCCACTTAAAAAGTGAGAGGCCTGTGATTTTTATTATAGGTTTACCTCATCTACTAGAGACAAAATGAGGGAAAAAATTCACTACCCTGACCCAAGTCTCAAGTTTTAACCCAGAATCTCACGATACATGTGTCCATTCATTCTTACCTTTACACGGATTAGTCGCCCCGACTTCACAGACACTGCATTTTTTCTACTCCAGACACGACAAGTTTGTTACTGAAAAGTTCTATTAGTATCCTTAATCTTAAACTTGCTTGACTAAATACTTATTTTATCCAGGAATTTACCAATTAATGTATTAAAAATCCTACAAAGTGATTCCCTGGATTGTCTCTCTGACTATGCCTATCTATGATACAATTTTGTGGGCCTTTCTTATCTTTGCAAATTAACATTATTTCACTGAGTTTTCTTTATTTTTTTGCAAACTCTCTTGACATAATTTATAGTATTTTATTTTTAATATCGTCTTAAAGGAAAGTGTTTGTCTTCACCGAATCGTGCCAGTGCCATTGAAGCTGAACATTTAATTTTAAAGTTAATGTGTGCTCTGATGACACTCGCCGTGCTCCCACCTACTCGGCGTCAGTGTAAATACAGTCGTGTGCTACACGTGTTGTAGTGACACGGCGCCCACGCCCTGCCTACAGCCATGAAACGCCGTTTCTGGTAAGCGATCAAAGTCTATGAGCAACGCTAGACTTCACTGGAACCAGCATTTTTTTTTTTATATGAGCTACAAGCAAGGATTTTCAACCTTTAGTAACTTAAGGCCCACAACTGACTGTTGAACATTTACAATGAGAAGACTCAAGAATAATTATTCCTATAATATATATATAATCTATTCTCCAATTATATAGAGTTGGATTATGTACGTTTTACTGAATTCTAATCGTATTATTGTGGCTGTTATTGCTGATAATACGATTTTTAATGTTAATATTGGCACATATAGCTGTAAAAAACAGCATCAATAAATCACAAAATGCTGTCACTCTAAAGTAATATGACAAATAACATGGCACACACATGCAAGAACAATTTGCTGTTTTCCAAAAAAACAAATAGTGAGGAGCGATTTCAGTGAATTGCATACGAATCATCGGTAGTTTCTTACTTGCAAATCGAAGCGTCAAAGAGCCGAGTTTCTCCTTCCCAGACTGATGGATTTGAATAAAATGAAATCACACACATACATCAGGTATAAAGAGGAGTTTCCGTTGCGTCATTTAGTCTTTTTCCTGTAGTCTCCATAGTTTCACCCCACAGAGCCCTTTCTGCTAGAATATATTTATTGTTTTATGCATTTTTATTATATATATTTACACATGTACAGTAATAACATACAAAGGGAAACATACAGACTACATACAAAAATATCCACCTATCTCGTTCAGTTGGTGCTTCCTTTTTTTTCTATCGACATTCAATAATTGAGAATCACTTTCCTGCATTCTCTGATTCAGTTCTAAACAGATCTCCTCCTCTCTTGTTTCTGTTGTTCCTGATTAACTCATCATTTTCATCTTAGCTGATTCCCTGTTTTTTATTTTTGCAGATTTCTTTCTTATGGCCTTATATTTGAATTTTTTTTTCTTATGAGAGACTATTTCGTAGCAACGGTGGTAAGTAACTAAACACTCACTCAAATATTGTGCTTGTCTATTTTCACATAATATTTTACTATTTATTCTACCACATTTATTTGACAGCTTTAATTGGTTTTCAGACAAAGATTTTAATACTTTATGTAAAACTAATATACTTCGGTACTCTATTATCTATTAAATTGACGCTTTTTTTTTTCAAAGTTTGCTATGCACTTCAGTTTAAGCCAAATATTATGATGCAATATTTATCTATCAACAGTCGTATCTAAAAGTAGCTCCACACAAATAGAACGGCATCACATACATGAAAGGTCTTTTTTTTGAGTTGCAATCTGCTCTTAGTTCATCTAAATGGATAACACGATCGCTTTTATTTTTAAAACTTTGAGTATGTTTTACTGATAATACTGTACTTTTACAATTCAGGATTTTTACCTGTAACTGAGTAGTTTTTTGACAACAGTGTTTCTGCTTTCACTTAAGTACAGAATCTGAGCACTTTGTCTAACAATGAGGAGCCAAAATTGGATGATGCCTCTTGCAGTGTGTGTGTGTGTGTGTGTGTGTGTGTGTGTGTGTGTGTGTGTGTGTGTGTGTGTGTGTGTGTGTGTGTGTGTGTGTGTGTACATTTTCACTCTCTGCTAAAAAAAATCTGAAGTGATTTCATCTATTTGAGGGAATTTTCGAACTTTAAACACACACACACACACACACACACATACACACATTCATCACTTTCCAAAACCATGTGAAATCAGATTTTTCTGCCTCCTGAGACGAGTGAGTGGCGACCTCTGCCTCCTCCTGAGAAACACTATGCAGAGCAGGGAGGGGGAGGTGAAAGTCTCCGGGACTTTTGTGGCCCGTACGGCCCCGTAACCCAGGGGCGGCGGATGAGAGAAACCGAGAACGGCGACGGTGGCGGCGGCGGCAGCGGTGATGGAGCAGAGCGATGAGATGAGTCAGGACACGACAGGACAGAGGAGAAGAAGAATGAAGTCAGAACGGAGCCAGAAGGTGAATCACTGGCCCCTCGCTCACATCTACAGAAACACAGCCGCATTGTTTGGAAACATAGAAATTGTCATGAAGAACTGCATCATGGGACATTAGTCAGGCATCCTTTTGCATGCAGATGAGACTGAATAGCAGGGGTATTTGAGGCGTTTGTACTTGAGTATTTCCATGTGATGTTTTTCTCTACTCCTCCATTACCGCTATATTTATTTGACAGACTCATTCATTCAGTTTTTTTTTCTGTTCTGTTCCTTTTTTAAATTTTTTTAATTTGCTACAAACTTTTTGTCAAAGGCACCAATCATTATTACGCAGTACTATCACTATGAATCTACCAAAAGTATATTAAAATATTAAAAATGCTCTAACATCTATTTAGTGGCTAAAAACAGGTACTATAATATACTATACTACAATGAATACCTTACTTTTGATACTTTAGGTACATGTTTGCTGATAAAAATATATACATTTATTAATTATTTTATTTTCAATTCAGGACTTTTACTTGTTATTGAGAGCTTTTTAATTACAGATGTTCTACTTTTAGGAGTAGAAGTACAGGATCTAAATACTTCATCCACCACTGCTGAGTAGTAATTCTTTAAGCATTTGTGTTCTCCTTCATATAAATAGTCATCTCTTTATTTATTTTTTATATTAGTATTTCATAGAGAATATGAATATTTACATGTTAATTACTCAAAATTGTTATTTAAGAGGTTAAACAACATAAAATAAGATCTTTAAAATAATGTTGAATTCATTTTTCTACCTAAATTCATATCCAGTGTTGATTGGCTTAGAATTACAATACAAATACAAAAGATTACTGGTTGCCATGGCATCAGCTAATGCAGATCCTTTAAATAAACTAATAATTAAAGTATTAGTTTACATGCTTTGAAATCTGAGGTGGAACATAACTTTTGTTTAAATAAATGCTAACAAACTGATGTGTTCTGTCCTCTCTTCAGAGACTAAAGGGAACCAGAAACCCGAATTACAACGTGGCCATCGTCAGATTCCTGCATGAACAGGAACAACAATGAAAGCTCAAGCAAATGTTAAGGAAGGAGGGGAAAAAGGGGCAAGTGTTTAACTGTGGGGTTCTGTGGAGAGATGTCTGCTTTCTCTATCTAAAGGTGTGTATTTATTTTTACAGAGCTGTTAGAGATTCTGCCGCGGCCCCCGCTGGCCCCCGTTAGTCACTCCCCTGGTTCAAATCAGTTAACACAACTGATATTCCACCATGTTGCAAAAACACATAGCAGCCGAGGTGTTGCTACAGATCCTGTGTGTGTGTGTGTGTGTGTGTTTTACACGCTGTCGAGCAGGGGGACATCAGCTGAGCCTCGTGCTGCAGCAGCATGTGGGAGCAGCTGCGGCGTGAAAGAGTTGACGGAGCTACGGCAGTGCTGCTGCTGCTGCAGCCCATAAAACACACAGTCGTCACTGAGTCAAATCTCAAAACTCGGTCTGAAGAGGTCAATGCTCTGCAGAGCTGCAGCAGGAGTCTGACATTTTCTACACGTTGGAATATTTCGAGCGCAGCTTCAGCGTGGCACGGTGATGTCTGTCTGGATCATATAACAATAGAATACTACTGACCAGTGGTGGACAGTAACTACATTTACACCAAGACTGCACATGTAATAAGTTTGAAGGAACTTTTATTGAGAAGTTCAGTACTTTACTACATTTCAGGAGGGAAATATTGTACTTTGTAGTCCAGAACATTTATCTAACACCTTTAGTTACTTTTCAAATGCAGATTTTAAATATTTCACATATACAACCATTGAAAAGCTTGGGGTCAGCCAGACGAAAGGCCATTTAGCAAACGAATTGCAAAATTTTAAAAAAAGAAAATATAGTCGAGACATTTACGTGGTTAGAAATAATGACTTTTATATGAAATAATGATTTTCTTCTTCAAACTTTGTTTTATCAAAGGATGTTCCATCTAAACAGCTCAACAGTTTTAAGCTGTAATATAATTGCTACAATAATAAAAAATCATCCAATACTTTACTAATTTACTTGTGTTAAAAAACAATACATAATAATACATTTTGCTGATCATACTTCTTAAGTAAAATTTTAAGTAATTTTACCTGTATTACTTCTTACTAAGTAAAGTGTCTGAGTACTTTTTTTCACCACTGGTCCAAACACAACAGCAACTATTATGGACCAAAACATGACACCGCTGCATCGTTTCTACTAAAAATGCATTCAACAATAAACACAATTAAAAATATCAAAAAACAAATGAATAAATGTACATTGATGACATTTTGAGAACCACAAAGTGGTTTATTACATAGATTATTATACTTTATTACTTTTCAGAACATTTCTATGTCTTTCTGGTGTGCAACAATTCAGAGAGAAAGCAAATGATACACATTACTGGTTTGTTTTACATATTATTCTATTTTTAGGACATGCTCCAAGTATTTTCTCCCCCACAACCTAAAGATGTTTTAATTGTCTAATGCTCCTGTTTGTGTTTTTCCTAACATGATTTCATATTATCTCTGATAGGTGCTATACAAATAAAGTTTTTATTTACTTGCAAGAGTCAGTGCATGCCAAAACATACAATAGGAGAAAAAACACAAAACTTGATGATGATCAATGGAAGAATAAAAATCAAAAAGTTCAATTATGTTCATCCAGTAATATACTAATATTTGAGTTTGTGTTTCTCAACCTTTTTTTCAGTCACGGCACCCTTCAGAAATGCAGAAAAAGAATGGAATAGATTACTTCTCATTTCATGATATGTTTCAGATTTACTATAAGTAAAAGATCGCCCAGAGAAACACTTACGCTTTGAGGATGATTCACGGTGTGGTGGGAAAAAAAGCAAAAGTGGTGCAAGCGTTAGATTGAATCCTCCTCCAGAGAACAGCTCCAAGCGTGGAGTTTTGTTTGTGACAACTGGTGATATGTGTGTGGGGGTTTGAATCCACCAATGGACAAACTGTCAGAAGACTCTCAAAGGTTTAAGGCTGCAAGTTTTAGCCGTATTGAATGTATAAGTCCAATATGGCTTTCAAGACCACCTGGAGAAGCACTCTTGCTGTGAGGGTGAGTTGCAACCCTGCCACATCAGTGGTGCAGGTTTACACTGGTTCAAATCCTCCTGTTCACGTGAACGTAGCAGACCCTCTTGATATTTTGAGGCTTCCCTTCTTACTGAATCTAAAACCTACAATGTGAAAATGTTAAATGCGACCAGAGAGCAGCTCTGTTGTGTGAAGAGGACTTAAATTCTGTGAGGATGGAAGCTGCAAAAACCTCAAGGGATTCTTCAAGAAATATACCAACAGGGGAATTTGAACCAGCGTCCACCTCTGATGCTTCAGTGTTGCGGTTTATCCCACGACACAAGTCAGCTACATCTGGAGAAGAATAAACTACACTTCAGGGTCATATAGTAACCCCTCATGCCATGAGCCCACTTCACAATGAAAGCCGTTAGCTGGACACCTCAGAAACTTCAGTTTGGATGTCGGCCTTCAGTCGGAATTCAGTGAGAATCAAATTCATGACCTCAAACGCACAGTTGGGTTTCTTTGAGCTTAACTTTAGTGTTTTTGAAATAACTGAAGCTATGACCACAGGCTTATAGACAGCTGTTTTATAGGCACAGACAGGCAAGTCACATGGAAACGGTGGACAAACCCACGTTGGACCTATACGTGCAGCTCTGATGCCCCACATGGACACAGAAGGGTGGGAACTGATAGAAATGGCAAACATGAGAAAACATCTTTATCCTGTGGTAATTACATAGTAACAACTACAATGTTGAAGTCAGGATTTTATGCTGTAATGGCAGGGAGAACCCCCCAAAAAAACGATTTCCTGGGCGTTTATGGGACAGAATTGTCCTTAGGGGAAACACGTGTAAGAATTTAGATGCATTATAGACTCATGATTAGAACTGAGGTTGAAATAATAAAATTTAACAAAAAATACATTTTTTTAATGCATTTACACAGGCCCAAATCCTCACAAAAAAATTAAATTAGTCAAATGTTAATTAGTTCTTTCAGTTGTACTTTTCATGTAAAGCACTTATTGCTCTGCCATGTCCCAGTGTTGCTGTACAGGGCTGTTTACTCTCACCTAGCAGACGCTGGAAAAGTCAAGCGCGTTTACTCTAAAGTCGCACGACTCTTGCCTTCACCTCCTCCTCCTCTTCCTCCTCCTACCTCTTCCTCCTTCCTCCCCTCTTATCGGCGTTTTTCTTACTCTGCCCTCCCCTTCTCTGCCGCTCTTCACCTGCTCTCTTTGAAGGGAGGAAATCTGCACGTTTGCACGAGCAGCAGCAACAGCAGGCCGGGGATGAAGTGATTCACTGTATGGAGACGGAGAGAGAGAGAGAGAGAGAGAGAGAGAGAGAGAGAGAGAGAGAGAGAGAGAGAGAGAGAGACGCTATTTTTACACCTCTGCATCACTGTTTCCTTTCTCATCACTTTTTTTCTGTTGGAAGTGTCTTGATCACGTCTGTCTTGTTGGCCCCTCCGTTGCTTCTTCGTTACTTCTGTGATGGATCTCCAGACCGTCGTGATCATCTCTGCACTCCTCACGACTGCTGGTGAGCGCTCGTTTATTTTCGGTGAATGAAAATTGAAAAATGGAGGACCTTTTTTCCTGCACGTTAACTTTCCACCCACTGACATGCATCACTGTGACATGGTGAGGCCTCCACTGAAAGGTCAGACGGTGTTAAACTCCACGAAATAGCAGATAAAAAGCTTGATATGTATGTCAGGAGAATGTGAAAAGACGGCACAAGCGTGAGAAACATCCTCACATCGACAACTGTTCATTTTAAACTTGAGTCAATGTCATTACATAGTAAGTTAAATCTCTCTCGCCTGGTTACCAGTTGCCAGTGGTGGAATGTAACAGAGAACATTTACCTAAATATTGTAGTTAAGTACAATTTTAGGTTACCTGATGCTGCTTTATAGGTCACTACATTTCAGGCAGTTTATTTGAAAGTTTTACATATTTACCAAATTAATATTTTAAATCTAAAACACATGATCAGGTTTTTTTTTTTACATATACATGATTCGAGCTCCCAAAAATATAATTTAACATGAGATTCACTTTGACAACATTAAAATGCAACTAATGTGTAGCATCCCTATAAATGAGCATTCAAATTCCAATGATAAGATAAGATAATATAAGATATGACTTTACTGATCCCACAACGGGGAAATTTGCTTGTTACTGCAGCATACAGAGTAAAGAAAAAGAAAAGAAAATCTAAAGAAAATAAAAGCTATAAAAAATAAAAATACACAACACTATGTACAAAATTCGTAGAGTTTGTTGATCCGCATACACAGTATGCATTATAGACATAAGAATGGAGAAAAAATACTAATAAATAGTAAGAAAAAAGTATGCATAAGCAAAGCATATATACATACATACATGCACATACATACCTACATACATACACATACACACATATTTACATATTTGCATATATATACACACATACATATCCACGCACATATACACATGTACACATACATAGCTAATGCATACTTAGTGGAGTGGAGGAAAAGTGACTACAGTGAGTTATAAAGTATATAATTAATACTTAACTTGCATAAGGAACATTTTGATACTTTAGGGACATTTTGTTTTGAATAATTCAGTGCTTTTTTTGTGGTATTGCTACATTTATTCAAATATCTGAGGATTTCTTCCAGCACCGATGCAAAGCTTAAGCTAAAGCTAACGCTAACGCTGGCTAACATTAACATTAGAGCTGCTAGCTGGAACCAACTCGTCTTCCTCATGATAATGAAGCAGAATGTGTTTTTCAGTTGTAAACCAGCTGTTTCTTTTTGCTGGTACAGTCAGATGAAGGGTTTGTTGAAGGGTGTAATGTGATTTTTATTCACTCTGCTCCGTTCAGGAAGTAGCTGCCGTGTGTTTATAGGTTTAGCATTAGAAACCATTCTTTTTTACTGTCAAAATTACTAAAGGGACATTTAACAATAATAACTAAATCTGAAGAACACGCTGTGTGTTTACCTTACGATAAAAAAAATACAATTGATGCTTATAAACTAGCCCTGCAACCTTCCACAAACAACCATAGATGATACATGCGGTGATACTTTAGGTATTCTGAATTTATAGTAGCCCATTGAGGCGGATCTGTGATTTTTGATTTTGGGCTCAAGAAATTGACTTGACTTGACTTTCTGTCTCTTTACCTTCCTAAAGATGTTTTTTTAGTTCCATTTGTCTGCGTGTTGTTTTTGCTGTGAACAGGGTGACAGAAAAAACACTGAGCTGATATTCATAAAACTTATTTTAGTGGCTATTGATGTGTCCGACTACATCCTGGTGATTCAACTACGCACCATAATAATACTTTTGGAAATATAACCAGGCATATTGGTTGTTTTTATTTTCACATCTAAATGTCACGTAGAAGATGGACCATTGGCCTTGGTGAAGCATTAGAGCATTATCCATTCTTTGTGAATCCTTCTATTTAGTTATTTATTATAAAATCAATAGCTCATGACGGGCCGTGGTGTATGGTCTTTATATCAGAACTGAGGGGTGTTTTCTTAGCCTGACTAAACAGGGATAAAAAATATCTTCTCAGTTTTTAGGTCAATACACAGGTTGAGCTACTTGGTGGGGGTTGTATCACATAGGATTTTTTCCAGCTATTAGTCAGATATTAGTATTTCCTAAGAAATAGAGATGGTACTAACAAAAGGGGATTTACCTTGCCTAGCTCGGGTTTAGATAGGCTGGTATGGTGGGAGGTTGACGTCCGCTTTTAATTTGTGACCAGACGACTGACCTCGTTGGCCTCGGCGAGGGTTTACGCTCTCCAAGCCTCCTTCTGGTTGGTGGTGAATTTATTTCTCAATTCTGTTCCATGTCCATCAGTCAGCAGCTCAGGTCCCAGAGATGTTTCTCACAGCAAACATGGACCTATTAATCAGACAGGATTTATCACAACAAAAATATAGCTTTAGTTCAACCGGTGTCTTTCCTGCCGCGAAGCGTCAAGATGTCTGCTGTGAATGAGGGTTCTTAAGTTTGTCAAATGTAAACTGTATTTAATGATTAGACTGCAGTTTTGGTACAAACAAAATTTTTAAAAAATGGTGTAGCAATTAGCACTCGTGGATCTCCACTAAGACCAGTGGTCAGTTTTCTATCTGACGTGCAAATGTGAAGCACACACCAAAACGATCAGGATCGTGCCTCACTATCTCACCTTGGGTCACATTACTAGGATTTTAATCTAATCCTATTGAAGTTATGTTGATAAAAGTATGCAGGAGACGCTCATAACCAATAAAACAATCATCCATAAGGGATGAACTCCAAAATCCAATGCGTTGGTCAATTCTTCAGCCTAGCACCAAGTTTCCTGATAAATCAACCTGGTAGTTTTCCCGTGTTCAGAGTTCAACAAGCAGACGTACGAACAGCAACGAAAAACAAACTCAAACTTCACAGTGGCAGGCTGCATCTTGTTCTGCAGCGTGGGTGTTCTTGATCTTCACGTCTTGTTTTTCTATCCATGGGAGCATTAAAAAAAAATATGCAATGAGCAACTTAATAACACATCAAACCATCTGATGTGTAGAGAAAGTTTGGATTTTTTTTCCATGTAGATGAAAAAAATACACAGATAAAAAATGGTATCCTAAAAGCTGTTTGACACCTTTAAACATGGAGAAGAAGTTGGAAGTCGGCTGTTCATCAAGTGAAAAATGTATTTTGTTGCCCATGTTTGCTCCTCATTCAATATTATTCAAATGAATACATTAGTATTAAACACAGTAGAGAAGATCTGATATAAACCGACTAAGATCATGTAAAAATATAAGTGGTTTAATACTTATTGAGTAGAACTAAAACCTTAATGATATCAATTAAAATTAAGTTGACTTTCACTTAAAATTAAAAGTGAATTTATATATTCTTTGTTTCATGCACACACGCATGTTATATGTACAATGTTTTATTCTTGTCACATTAACACATGATTATAATAATTAATGTGAAAAACAAGCAAACAAACAATTTTAAAACTAAATGATGGTTGGAAGCGATGTGATTGTCATGGTAAGTTAGTAGATAATTTTATATTTGGCTTTAATATTTAGAAACTTAGATACTGTGTTTCTGCCATACATAGGTACAGAATTTTCTTTTTTTTTTTTTTTTTGTACGCTTGCAAAATTTAATTTTCTGTAAACACCATTACAAATAAAACAGCTGCTTTTCCATATTTATTAGCTTAATTTAAAGAGCTAGATCCTCCAATACGGCTATGAGATAAGGTCGAATCTAGCTTTGAAGTAAAAGGTGCTTTTTCCAAATATGTAAAGTTTACAACCTGGCCAAAAAGAACGTGTTACCTATCACAGAATTGCATAAATTAAAATCAAGTGAAACACCATTGAAAAAAAAATGTCTGGATTTTTCCCTGGAATAAAAAAAGTCATAAAAAAGTCCATTATTATGCATTGCTGTGTGACTCTATTAGTTACCCTAGTTAGGTATTATTTACCCTAAGAAACAAACAAATATTCTCTCTAAACCGTCCTCTGTAAGTTCAACACGCGATCGTCCGCCCACGTCTAAGTTGCTGTGTTCCTGCTGCCCTGAAGGATCCCGTAGAAAAACGAAACCGCCCCAAACACACAAAATTTGTTGATGAATTTATAAATATCTAAACAAACCTTGGTGCAGGGATTTTGTTGAGTTCCCATTACTATATATTTTTTACCAGTTTGAGTGTCTGTATTAACTTGTATGTATAAAAGTAACTAGATTTTTATAGTACAACAAGTGTTATTGCAAAAATATAATTTATTTGCAGTGGCAGGGCTTTTACGCTTTTTAGTGATTTCGGATGGCTTTATAGCTCCAAATGAAGTGTACAATGATTAAATCCAACGGCATAAAGTAGGACTGAATTTTAAACAATTAATTGGCTGGAAAAGATGGAGAAAGCATGACTGTATCTCGGCATCTCGACTGCGTTTTTTTTTCCCCGACTGAAGACTTTGGAACGGTTTTCCAAATGTCAAAAGTCAACGCTAAGTTTAACTCGTAGGAGATTTATCATCAACATGTATATAACAAAAGGGAATTCATTTAAATTAACTTTACATCAGTTTGGTACTATCAAAAAGTTGAGTCTTTCAAGTTTCAGCGCAAATTGTTTCTCTTACAAAACCCAGAATCACTGCGCTCTGTTAGGGTTAGAAATACATATTTCAAAGGAGACGCTTCAAAAACCTCCTGAATTCTGAAATCCTTCATCTGCCTCCTGAGATCTGAGCTGTCAGTGGTCATGGTGGGAAGCTGGTGGTGAGGAATCATGTGGCTTCAGGAGTGTTTCATCAGGTTTTATAGGTTCAGTCACCAAAAACAACCTGTGCAACGCTTGGAAAACTGTTCCAGTGTTTTTTGTGTCTTATGTATACACATAAAAGCATTTTTTGCTATCTGCATATATAATTATCATATATATGTGATGATACATATTATCATTTTATTTCATAAAATATTTCATTTGTGAATTCAAATTCAGTCACCAAAAACACATTGATATATTTTAGATGACATTGATATGAGATGATTTTAATTTATATGTTTTTGTTTCTTTTCATGTCTTTAATTTATGAGGTGACTTTCTATGTGTAACAATATTTATGACATTTTTTCTGATGATTTCAACTAAGCTTAACAAAGTTTTTGTCGTTTCTTTTGCGCCCAAATCTAACCATTGATGCAAACTGTCATGGTAAAAGTTTAAGATGCCCACATGACATGTGAGTGTCATTAAAAGCAGCACATGATTTATACAGGTCAACATGAGATCACACTGATGAATACAGAGGTTGTAGACGTTTTTTTTAGCTTCATCCACAGAAAAATATTATTAGATAACAGAAAAAGAAAAGTCAATAGGGTTATTGTTTTATTTAAGCTGTTACAAGAGGCTGAGTTGTTGTGATTCAGAGGCTCAGTGTGAAAAAAAATATTATGCAGATAAAGAAACTGTTATGAGCCAAACAACAAACACACTTTACCTTTAATTTCCAGATGATTACATTAATTATTGTACAGCTATGCTGGTATTTTCAGTTTTATTGGCAGAGGATTTGAAAGATACGAAGCTGAAACTCCCGCCGCCAACTGAAAACAGCGGCACTGAATAGAAACAGGTTTGTGGTGAGAGAGCATCAAATGCTGACATTTGACGAATGACAAAGCTCAGTTTTTATTTTTTTATTGAGAAACAAACTGTAAAAAACAGCATTGTTACTATATATATATATATATATATATATATATATATATATATATATATATATATATATATATATATATATATATATAGCATTGACTAATACTATATATTATCCTGAACCAGTTGTAATATGGTATTATGATTAGGGTTAATGCATTATTATTTTAAGACTGCTATATACTATAGCATTAACAATTACTTCATTACTGTAATACTAGAAAGTCATCTGCTTTTAATTTTAAAAATGTTACTTTCATTAATTCATTTGGTTCCCTCTTCAATTTATTTATATAATTTATTTATGGGTCACTGCAGTGCTGACGTATGTGACATAACAAAGTTTTCAGGCCTGAGGTTCACTATATATCTATATATGTTTTCTTTTAAGCAAGAGTTCAGTCTGAGGCTTTTTCACATCACCTCCTGTTGCACATTTAAATTAATTATCACAAAAGTAGAAGCGTTTATACTTTCAGCCTGTATTTGAAATATCCTCCCTTATGGCCTATATAAAAGTCTGTGGGACCTGCAAATTAAGTTCATCATCCATCTTCGTCTGTGAAACTGCTGCTGCTATTTGTGATCTACATATAACAAATGTTTGCAACCGGCTTTTATGAAACAGATTTATGGGGCAATTTTTTTAACATACTTGACATATTCAACGTGGTAAACTATGTTAACTAAACCATGCATTACTTTGATAAAAATAAAATGAATGATTAAAGAACTTTCAGACAGCAAATATTTACAGCAAACCTAACAACGTTCCAGCGGTGGAAGAAGTATTGAGATCCAAGAAAGCAAAGTGAAAATATTCCATTATAGGTAGATTGTTAATTCTGCTGCATCAATGTAGAGTTAATTTGAAAATAATTACTTTATATACAGTTTCACCCAGCTACACAACGGTGTTTGTATAATGTGAAAAGACAAAAGGTTAAAGCATTTTGACAGACAAGTGAAACTATATGCTTGATATAAGGCCAATATTCTGATTTTAGCAGATAGTTTTTTTGGGTAAAAAGAGGAAAGTGAAACAATAAATATTGATGTAAAAAACATATATATGACTTCATTGTGGTAGAGAGCATTATAGCAAAATAATCATGATAAATACTGTTCTAAAGCCATTATTTTAGAATTCTTGGGAAAACAAGAAAAGAAATAAAAACTAAACACACACACACACACACACACAAATGTTAAAATGTTGCAGTTTCCTTGTTTTTTTTTAGGTTTGGCGTAATTTTTTGGGGGGAGAGTGACATGCAGGAACTGGGGACAGCTCAGTTCATTGTAGCCCACATGCTATGCACCATAAGCACTTAGCTGTCAGGTTTAACATGAAACCTGAGTTGTTGTCTGTGACTAACTAACTGATCTCTGTCTGACAGCATCGCAGGGCCAGAACGAATCCTTGATCGTCACAGTTCCGGCCAAAAACATCACTTCCAACCCCACGAATACAGGCAACTGTTCCTGCCCCAGTAACAACAAAGCGCAAAACAAATCAACAACTGTACTTGTCCGCGGCCTCATCACCATCAGATGGACGGCATGTGAAGGACATCTGATGCTCTCTCTTACTGCCAACACCTCTGTCTCGCCCAAACCGGTCTGCCGCAACGACGTCTTCAAGAGTCTTTTCCAAAATGTGTGTGAGGATAAGAAAGGTTGTGAAGGTACTGCAAAGTGGAAAAGCAAGTCGCTGGAGGGTTATGACTTAAATGAACGTGGCAAACTGCAGAAAATCAGCTGTGAAACAATGACGGTCAAATGCCAAGGTTTGTTCTTTCACTGTGTGTTGTTTGTCTGTGAAAGTGTTTAAGTGAGCTGAATTTATGCCCTGTAAAACTATATATATATATACATATAGTTTTATTTTTTATTTTTTATTTTTATACTCAAGCTGTTCAGATTCTTTAGGCCAAATTTAAATACCACAATCTGAGTTATCGAATTAAACATCCGACATCTTTGGATACCGAGTGCAAACAATAGATTCTGTCTTGTTCTGATCTTCTTTTCTTAGAATTTGGGGATTCTAAATTCACCCTATTGCATTACAGCAATTTTAATATATATTATATGAATTTTTAATCAGTTATTTTTTTTCATCTTTAATTTGTGGTGACTGCGGTTGGTAGATCTTTGGTTCCTTTCTTCTTATCTGATCATGAGGAAAATATATACGTACCCTCCAAACATGAGTTAAGACAACACAGCACTTTGCTTTGGATAATAATCTTTTTTCACAAAAAACTAAATTTCTAGTGTTTCGTTTCCTTCAGTGAATCTCTTTTTCTTCTCTGTGCAGAATCATGTCTGCAAATACAACTTTGAGCTAATAACTAATTACATTTTTTGCAGTTAACTAGGGAAACAAATCCAAATACAGTTTGATTTTACAAAACTAGTGTATGTGCATGTGCATGTGTGTGTGTTTGTGTGTGTGTGTGTGTTTGCTTGCATCCAGGTGAAGTAAATGTTCTTCCAGAGGTTCAGAAGCAGCTGCACGGATACAAAGTGGTCACAGCTTTGCTCTGCTGTGTGCTGGTTGTTCTTTTACTGATGCGCTACACCAGACCTACTGTCATCGCCCTGCAGAAGAGACGTGAGTACACACACACACACACACAGGTGTGCATGCAAACAGCAGTACTTGCATAACACTGATATTTTCAGATTAAAATTTGTATAAATAAACTAGTACACAGTAGAATGGTAGAGTTTAATTTGTTATTTTTTGTATTTTCATGACATGTTTCCTGCATAAAGGGCAAATCCCCTCAAATATGAAAAAGAAAACTGTAGGTACCACTCAGCTCTACTAGTCAACCACTACAGAGACATCTTAGGTGAATGATATCTGAAACATTTTTAAGGAGTTATTTCATCCGACGATGGCAATAAATAGAAGCTCTGCTGTGGTGGACATGATGAGACAGGATAAAATGGATTTGGAAACATGGTCTGACCTGTGGCAGGGCAGAGTTTGGAGACCAGGACAGTTGCTGCTGCTGTTTTCTGTTTCCTGCCCTTCCACTGACTGACATAAAGTTAGCCATGTGTGTTTGGAGGTCTGTAGGAGGTGGAGTAATGGCTGGAATTAAACAAGAAAAGGAAAAAACACACATTTGCAATCTATAATCTTATAGAGCTTCAGAACATCTGCCTATGGACCCTATTTCAGAAAGACATATTTATGGTCATCAATGACATACTAAAATATCTCCAACTGAAAGTATGTTTAGTCAATAAAACAACAGAGAAATAATGATGATAAAATTTAAATTTAAGCAAAAAATGTACTTTAAGCTATTTTAAGGAGGTAGAAATATCCTGAATATCAAGCTTTCACAATATTCATATTTAGATGTTGTGTTTTTGACTCTTAGTATCAGACAGGAGGCAGAGTCGCTGGGTTGGCCCAACACAGAGTCACAGCGGTGAGTCTCACACACACACACACACACACACACACATATGCACACACATGCGTAAATGCATTCACAGATGAGTGTAGTGATTTCAAGTCAAATGTAGACCCAAACCAACAATGAATCTATCTTATTACAATGAGATGTAGCTAATATTATCTTCTTCCTTTGTGCTGTCTGTCTCAGTGTCTTACCAACGAGGAAAAAGTGCAGTCAACGACGGAGAGAAGAGACTGTCATACCCCGGTAACACACACACACACACACACACACACACACACACACACACACACACACACACACACCAATAATGGGCATGTCTTTCTATTGGTTTAAATCTGGCTGCTTTTCTGTGTGTCCAATCAGCTCTGGAGCGTCTGACAGTCAGTGACAGCAGAGAGCTGTCATCAAACAGGAACAGTAGGAACAGTGGCTACAACTTCTGACACACTTTCTCCTCTACCTCTACCATCATCAACATCATCATCATCATCATCATCATCATCATCACCATCATGATCATCATCCTCTATGTGTGGGCTAAACATGTTCTCATAAGTGATTATTTTCTGGATTGTATTGTATTGAATCTCTTGACCCACCTACAGAGGGGTACGGGTAGTTTGGATGGCTTCATTTGGCTTCATTCTTGCAGCAAATTAACTCTGATGTGGTATAAAACTTCCTTTGCCAATTAACTCCTTCATTAAAAGTTAATGGCATTACTTCTAGCACTGTGTTATTTTTTTTCCTGGCTATTGTTTGTGTTCACTCAGCATGTGTCACACATGTTCCATGTCCAGTGGGCGGTGAAGATGAGCTTCAGGTCCAATGAGCATTTAAGGTATGATGGAGGTCCAATTAGTTGTTAAGGTGGAATGTGAGATCCAGTGAGTTTAAGGTAGGATGTGATGTCTAATGTAGTTAGGGTGACATGTGACTTGTCATCAGATTTGGTGGGATGTGAGGTATAATCAGTGGTTGAGGTGTATTGTTAGGTCCAGGAGATACCAAGTTTAATTTCATCACAATACAATTGTAAAATATACCAATAAATAAGATAAAACATACTAAAAATACATACAAATTATGGACCTTTAAAGATCTTTGTCCCAAATAAAAAAAATAATAACAAAGTCCACCTCATCCTCTTATAATGTACAGTCCCATAACTGTTTCATATAAAAAAAAATCATATGGCCAATTGTCATAATTCAAAACAATCAAACATCCTTTATAGCTTAAATGTGAATACATGAGACTGGAAAATGTGTTAGAATAAGATCAGGGTAATCCTGTAAATCTGAAGTAGTATAAAGATGTGAAAACCTTACATTACTCTGGTAAAACATTTATTTGCCATCATTGTGCTCATACCTTTAGCAGCAGTTAGCAACAGCTAGCAGCATTTAATATGCAAAAGAAGTAAGCAGCAATAAAAACAACCGAGGCGGTTAGCATTGGCGTGGTGTACAGTGACTGCATGAAAACAGTGGCTGAATCACCAACAAGCTCTTTTATTTACGGCTTTGGAGTTAGAAATTGCCTTTTCACTACTAGCAGCTTCTCAAAGCTCGGCTAAACGCGTTTAGCATCTCTCCCTACTGGAAAATAAAACAGAGAACTGACAAGCAAGACGATTTCAAGAGAATATCCCAACGTGTTTGGAAATCATCTCATTCTCATTCACTGTAACATACTGACATTTTTCATGTTTGTGTGTATTATTTCATATGTTGATTATTGTTTGTGATAATTGATTAAAATTGCCAGCCTTTTAATTTCCACTGAGATGATCTTTGTGTTTGACCTGATTTGTTGTCTTTGAAGTAGGTGAATGGAAAACTGTGTATTTTTTGTAGAAGACTGAGAAGAAGAGGAGGAAGAGTGAGAGACAAAGGTGGTTACTAAGTTCAGAAATGTGGTTTACTCTGCCGTTGACACCAACTTCCTGTTTATGTTATTTCTGTCACCCCCTGTATATCTTACCCCTGTCTCCATTTGTCTCCCTTGTTGTCTTCTCATCTTTGGATCTGACCTATTTCTTTTTTTCTTCTTTTGTCTTCTTTTGATTTTATTCTCTAGTCTACTTACTTTTTTTTCTTCCTCCCACTTTCTTGTCTCCTCTCCAGGCTGTGTGGTAAAGGCTAATTCATATATTTATAATTAAAACTTTGGGTCAGTCAGGTCAGTGTACAACATACAGCGCACAATATCCTCTATCTGAGAATGTGTGTGTAAATGGTGAATGGACCTTTTTTTACATTGTTATCAGAGCACTTCTACTTTTTCTGACTGTCAAGAAACCCTAGGAAATACAACAGAGCAGGATAGAAATGCAGTAGATGTAAAAGGGCATGACAAAATTAAAATATTTTACTAAATACATTGGGAGTCATCCATGTGTCACCAAATGGAACCTGAGCCAATGAATGAGAGAGGTTCAATTGAGGGAATGCATATAGGCCTAGTGTGAGATCAAAAGGTGTTTTGGGTGTTTTTATCTAAATCATGCAAAGCTATTCCAGCAGTGCTCCAGAATATATATACATACACACACACACACACACACACACACTGCTGGAAACAGACTCATGTATGTACATGCACACACGCAGTCACATGTCTGTTTGTGAGTGGGTGTATTTTGTCTTGTCCTCTCTTGTTCAGGTCACGATATCAGAAGATAATCTGGCCTGGTTGCAAATGTCCCATCCAGGGAAACAATGACAGATGAGTAGAGATTACAGATGCAGATTATCCTGCAGGGGATTGACACAGGGGGATAGAAATGGAGAAGGAGAAATATAGAAGAGTATGTGTCATGTATGAGAATATGTCCAAAAAAATGAGAATCACCAAAGAGGCACATTTATGACAGTTTTAATGTAATTACCTTTTTATATAATATAGTCAGTCAGGATATAGAAGTCCCTGTGGTACCTGTGTCACTGTATTTTTTTAGGACCCTATTTTTCATGTAGGTTGCCAACATCAACTAATGGCCCATGTATTCATTTTCATTAGTCACCAGGATTAGAATGGAAAGGCCTCTGAAATTACAAATAACTCAAATAATCTTGCTAGAACTGAGCAAGAAAAAACGTTGCATGTTAACAAAGTTTAATACAACATAAAGCGGTCAGTAAATAGCACTTAATAATATGATGTACATATATACAGTCTGACGTGGACACTTCGTCTACAAAAACAGCATTTTTTTTCTTTTTGTTAGTACATTTGATGCGTGCACACATCGACCTGGTTAGCTAGCAAGTGGGGTCAAATTAGGCTAGTGGTTCAAGGCAATGTCACAAAAGCGGTTGCTCGGTTACCTCCGCCTGCATCAGCTGAGCACCTGAGAGAGGGACATTACCCACACCTGCACCTTCCTGATCTGTGCCAACAGGCCGGCAGCAGCTGTAGCCACACTCCATAGTCCAGGCAGGGGTACCGCACAAAGTAGCACAAATTCTGGACCCTGTACACTTTTAATATCAGTTGGCCTCTATCCATGCCAGTGCAAAAAAGAAATTATTTTAAATGATATATAAATAAGGGTTTCAAGCTATACGCGGATCAGGTTATATTGATCGCTGGTTCCTTTATTGACCACCTGAAGTAATGCATTTGGCCTATATTCAATCTGAACTAACACTACGTAATTATTATTATTAATTATTATATCGTATGTCGCTCCAAAAAGGTCATACTATAGTATGTCGCTCAAAAAAGGCCATACTATAGTATGTCGCTCAAAAATGGTCATACTATAGTATGTGGCTCAAAAAAGGTCATACAATACAATGTGGCCCAAAAAAGGTCATACTATAGTATGTTGCTCAAAAAAGTCATACTATACAATGTCGCTCAAAATAGGCTCTGGGCGTGGTTGTAGCTCAGAGGTAGTGCAGGTGTCCACCAGGCAGAGGAATGGTGGTTCAATTCCCCACTCCTCCAGGTTGCATGATGATGTGTCTTTGGGTGAGATACTTTATGCCGATTTGCCTCTGATGGTGTGTGAGTGCTTCCTTTTCTGATGTGCGGGTTGATATTGCCCCCGCCATCGGTGTGTGTGAATGAAGACTTGTAGTATAAAGCTCTTTGGGTTTTTGAAGGGACTATAAAGCGCTATACAAATGAAGGCCATTTACCATTTACTTTGTCGCTTAAAATAGGTCATAGTACAGTATTTCGCTCAAAAAGTTAATACTATAGTATGTCGTTCAAAAAAGGTCATACTATACTATGTCGCTCAAAAGAGGTCATATTATAGTACGTCGCTCAAAAAAGGTCATACTATAGTATGTCGCTCAAAAAAGGTCATACTATACATTGTGGCTCAAAAAAGGTCATACTATATTATGTCGCTCAAAAAACATCATACTATACAATGTGGCTCAAAAAACATCATACAATACAATGTGGTTAAAAAAACGTCATACTATAGTATGTGGCTCAAAAAAGGTCATGCTATACTATGTCATCCAAAAATGGTCATACTATAGTATGTGGCTCAAAAAAGGTCATACTATAGTATGTCGCTCAAAAAAGGTCATATTATGGTCTGTCACTCAAAAAAGGTCATACTATACAATGTGGCTCAAAAAAGGTCTGGGTGTGGTTGTAGCTCAGAGGTAGAGCATGTGTCCATCAAGCAAAGGATGGGTTGTTCAATTCCCCACTCCTCCAGGTTGCATGATGCTGTGTCTTTGGGTGAGATACTTTATGCCGATTTGCCTCTGATGGTGTGTGAGTGCTTGATTTTCTGATGTGCGGGTTGATATTGCCTCCGCCATCGGTGTGTGTGAATGAAGACTTGTAGTATAAAGCTCTTTGGGTTTTTGAAGGGACTATAAATCGCTATACAACTGCAGGCCATTTACTATTTACTTTGTCGCTTAAAAAAGGTCATAGTATAGTATTTTGCTCAAAAAGTTAATACTATAGTATGTCGCTCAAAAAAAGGTCATACTATACTATGTCGCTCAAAAGAGGTCATATTATAGTACGTGCTCAAAAAAGGTCATACTATACATTGTGGCTCAAAAAAGGTCATACTATACTATGTGGTTAAAAAAAACATCATACTATAGTATGTGGCTCAAAAAAGGTCATACTATAGTCTGTGGCTCAAAAAAGGTCAAACTATAGTATGTCGCTCAAAAAAGGTCAAACTATACTATATCGCTCAAAAAAGGTCATATTATGGTATGTGGCTCAAAAAGGTCATATTATAGTACGTCGCTCAAAAAAGGTCATACTATACTATGTGGCTCAAAAAACATCATACAATACAATGTGGTTAAAAAAACGTCATACTATAGTATGTGGCTCAAAAAAGGTCATGCTATACTATGTCATCCAAAAATGGTCATACTATAGTATGTGGCTCAAAAAAGGTCATACTATAGTATGTCGCTCAAAAAAGGTCATATTATGGTATGTCACTCAAAAAAGGTCATACTATACAATGTGGCTCAAAAAAGGTCTGGGTGTGGTTGTAGCTCAGAGGTAGAGCATGTGTCCATCAAGCAAAGGATGGGTTTTTCAATTCCCCACTCCTCCAGGTTGCATGATGCTGTGTCTTTGGGTGAGATACTTTATGCCGATTTGCCTCTGATGGTGTGTGAGTGCTTGATTTTCTGATGTGCGGGTTGATATTGCCTCCGCCATCGGTGTGTGTGAATGAAGACTTGTAGTATAAAGCTCTTTGGGTTTTTGAAGGGACTATAAATCGCTATACAACTGCAGGCCATTTACCATTTACTTTGTCGCTTAAAAAAGGTCATAGTATAGTATTTCGCTCAAAAAGTTAATACTATAGTATGTCGCTCAAAAAAGGTCATACTATACTATGTCGCTCAAAAGAGGTCATATTATAGTACGTGCTCAAAAAAGGTCATACTATACATTGTGGCTCAAAAAACATCATACAATACAATGTGGTTAAAAAAAACATCATACTATAGTATGTGGCTCAAAAAAGGTCATACTATAGTCTGTGGCTCAAAAAAGGTCAAACTATAGTATGTCGCTCAAAAAAGGTCAAACTATACTATATCGCTCAAAAAAGGTCATATTATGGTATGTGGCTCAAAAAGGTCATATTATAGTACGTCGCTCAAAAAAGGTCATACTATACTATGTGGCTCAAAAAACATCATACAATACAATGTGGTTAAAAAAACGTCATACTATAGTATGTGGCTCAAAAAAGGTCAAACTATAGTATGTCGCTCAAAAAAGGTCAAACTATAGTATGTCGCTCAAAAAAGGTCATATTATGGTATGTCACTCAAAAAAGGTCATACTATACAATGTGGCTCAAAAAAAGGTCATACTATAGTATGTCGCTCAAAACCAGGTCTGGGTGTGGTTGTAGCTCAGAGGTAAAGCATGTGTCCATCAAGCAAAGGATGGGTTGTTCAATTCCCCACTCCTCCAGGTTGTATGATGCTGTGTCTTTGCGTGAGATACTGTATGCCGATTTGCCTCTGATGGTGTGTGAGTGCTTGATTTTCTGATGTGCAGGTTGATATTGCCCCCGCCATTGGTGTGTGTGAATGAAGACTGTGTAGTATAAAGCTCTTTGGGTTTTTGAAGGGACTATAAAGCGCTATACAAATGCAGGCCATTTTTCCATTTACTTTGTCACTTAAAAAAGGTCATAGTATAGTATTTCACTCAAAAAGTTAATACTATAGTATGTCGCTCAAAAAGGTCATACTATAGTATGTAGCTCAAAAAAGGTCATATTATACTATGTCGCTCAAAAAAGGTCATGCTATACTATGTCATCCAAAAATGGTCATAATATACTATTTTGCCCAAAAAAGGTCATACTAACCTATGTGGTCCAAAAAAGGTCATACTATACTATGTTGCTCAGAAAAGGTCATACTATACTATATCATCCAAAAATGGTCATACTATACAATGTGGCTTAAAAAAGGTCATATTATAGTATGGCGCTCAGAAAACATCATACTAAAGTATGTCATTCAACAAAAAACAAGCTATAGTAATGTTGCTCAAAAAAGGTCATACTATGGTATGTCACTCAAAAAACGTCATATTATAGTATGTAAGGTCTATCTTTGAGGGTATTTTTCCTATACACAACAATCTTGTCTGCGAACCCATCTATGTCATCACACTATTTATTTCTTGGTTGTTTTACTCCTGGTTTTGTGCTACTGTGTCATTCTGATTTTTTCACAGGACTCCCTGATGTAAATGTAATTTAAGTCATTAATATATAGCAAAGAGCACTTCTGGATGAGGTAGGTAGAGGTCTGTTTAGTCTGTTTAGTGTAATGTCAATGCTGTTTTCTGTTTTTCCTCTCTCTTCTGTTAAGCTCCTCGCTCAGTGTCGGATCCATTGTATTCTAAGCCCCTTCTGCTGTTCTATTACCACTCTCACCACACACACACACACACACACCACACGTGCACACACACACACTGACACACACACACACACACACACACACACACACACACGTGGTGTTGGTAGAGTTGAGGCAGATATGAGACATGGGAGAAAACAGCATAATTCCAGTTAAATGAATATAATGTCCCCTGTAGTCACTTATATACAGTCTCAGTGTTTCAGTTCATCTCCTGTTCATGATGTGAGGTTCCTTTTAGCACATTATTCTGTAAGTAATGTAATCAAAATAACATTTTATAGCCACCATAGCCTGGTCATCACCAGGCTGGAATTTGTGTTTGGTCATTATTATCTCTGTTGTCACTGTATTCTGTATCATTAGCATTTTTCTTGTATTAGTAGGACTTCAGGGAGCCTACTCCTCATTTTGTTTAAATTACTATGATTTCTGACATGTATATATTTATCTAATCATTCAAGTCTCTTAAAATGCTATTTTCTTCCAAGCAGTGAACAGAATTTAAAAAATAAATAAATAAATAACATGATTGCAGGAAAACATTTTACTTCAATACTTTACATTTTGTTTTACACATGGTTGTATCTGTATTTTATTTCTTTCACCCCTGCACATGACAGAAAGTGAAGCACTAATGCAGAGCCGTCATGCTCGTCTGAGTCCAGCTGACACTGTTAAATGTGGGATTTGCAATCTTGTATTTACATTGGACTCTGACAAGCACTTTAACTGCTTAGTTCGAAATTGCGCCCAGAAACCACACATCATCATCTGAGGCTTAGAGAGACAGTTTATTTCTAATTACAGCACACACCAGAGAGACACTCTCCTAAATTCAGTGTGTCGTTTCACATGGTGTGTGATGGAGGAACCTGCCTTCTCTAGATGGAGGGAGGAGGGGAGGGGGGGGGGGGGGTGGACTAAAAGAAGAAACTCAGAGGGGATGGAGAAACTATGAGGAAAACCCTGTAAGAAAAAAAATGAGATTGTAAAGAAGGCGGGAGGAGGGACATAACAGAGGGGGGGGATTATTTACCGTTTTAAACAAATAAATCTGTATTGTGTGAATCTGGCACAGAGCGTGAGGGACGTGAAAGAGGGCGTTTTAAAGCAGCAGACCAGCAAAGAAGAGCAGGAGAGCATGTGAACATATATATTTTTTATATATATATAATGATTTGACCTTGTTTTTTATTATGCTTTTTTTGTTAATAAAACTAGGCTTTTTATTAAATTCCTTTTGGAAGAAGCTAAACGAGGATGCAGAACAAATATTCTGAATGTTGTCAAAGACAAGATGTAATCTGGAGCTGAAACAGACACAGGTGGGTAAAAGTGTGTGTGTGTGTGTGTGTGTGTGTGTGTGTGTGTGTGTGTGTGTGTGCTTGCATGTGCAGAAGCTCCTGGTAATGTCGCATCTGACCTGTCCAGAGTGACTGCTTTCATAGGGGATCATACCTGCATAAAACATATATATTTAGCAGAATATTGTTAATTTAATCTGCATTTGTTCATGCGTGTGTGCGCGTCTTCCATCTGCTGCCATCGGGTCGGTTTAGAAGACTGCAGAATTTAAGGCTATTATAAGGCAATATGAACAAATGCACAATGAAAGTCTTTCTTTAAAGTCAATGACTACCTTTTACCATTGAATTAATTTTATTTATCTATTGGCACATAAGAAAAAAAAATTAAAAAAACGGATCAAATAAAGAACACTGAAAAAAACTGTATTTTAGAGAAGTAAAATACAAATTAATTAATTAAAAATTAACTAACTTTAGACAACAATGATAATAACAAAATTATTAACAGTCATCAAAGAAAATTATCTAAATCATGCAGGGGAATGGGGGTCTGCATAGAATAATAAAAAAAGAGTGCAGTTGTTATCAACTCCAGAACATCTTTCAGTAATCTTCATTTGGTGTGTGTGTGTGTGTGTGTGTGTGTGTATGTGTGTGTGTGTATGTGTCATGAAGGCAAACGTATGATTAAGGTCTGCTTCATATTCTCTGCACTAGTGCTCAGTGCTGCTGGGTATAAATTACAAACGCATAATATGTTAATATTGTCTTTATTGAAAACAGACCAAGTCTTAATACACTGTGTTGCATCTGCAGTGATGGTAGATATCAGCTGGCCTCGTGTGTGGTGGAGCAAAGGACGATTTAGGATGCTGCTGCTTTTTTGGATTTTAATAGTAGGTGAGTCTGCTGAACAAATACGAAGACTTTCATAATTTTCCCTTTTTATTTTTCCTGTTAAATATTAAAACTGGCTTCGAAGGGTATGATAGTTATGGTTGATTACGGCTTCATATATTTTGCTTTTACTCCTCCATGGTCTCCCTGTTTCCTCCAGTTCCTCCATCTCTCCTGCAGCCTCCGCCCCCTCTCTCGCTGCCGGTCCACATGTCGGTCATCCCCCCTCCCTGGCAGCTCCTCCCTCTGTCCCAGGCGGAGCTGGGCCCTCTCTTCTCCAACTCCAGCCCTTTCTCCTTCTCCCAGAGCTTGTTCACGGTGCCCTTGCCCGGCCATGCTCCCAGGCAGATCCTGCAGGCCTCGTTTGGCCCTTACTCAGTCATGCAGGTGAGAGGAAAAAGGAGACTTGTTTGAGATTTGTTTCCGTCTTGAAGGAGGAGAGCATTGTTTGCATATTCCACCACAACTTCTAAAACTAGCTACCACTCTCCTGTCTCCTGCCACAGCTCATACCAGAGCCTGTCCTCCCTCTCGCTCCCCCTCTGTCCGCCTCCCTCCTCTCAGACCATGTGGAGCGAGAGACGGATGAGGGAGGGCAGGAAAGGTTTAGGGTGAGGGCTCTGTTCCACCAGCGGGGCGACACCAGCGCCAAACAGACATGCATCACCCTGCACGCGTTCAGGGAGACGGAGGAGCACAAGGCCTCCTGTGTCACACAGGTGAGGAAGAGCTTCTCCTGACCAAGCGTTTCTCCGGTTCTTTCTGTCTTTGTTTTTGCTCATTTATCTTCCCTTCCTCTTTTATCTCCGTCCCCTTGCTGTTTCCCAGCCTCCTCTAGGTCTCTGCGTGGTCGTTTTGACGCTTCCCGGTGACTGGTTCAACGATCGCCAGGCCAGCCAATCAAATCAAGAGCTGGACATGTCGCACGGTAACACTCATCCCCGTAGGCGGGTGCAGGAACGACTCCGTCAGGTTAACTTTGTCAACCGTCGGCGAGGGTCTTCTCCTTCACCGAGGTAGGAGAAGATTTTCAACACTCCGATTGTTTTTTGGAAACCAATTTTTTAAAATACGGTTTCCATCAATGAGTTTTAGGCTACGGTCAGGATTTGTTTATCATTTGCCTGCGTGAGGGATTATTCTATCTCTTCATTTAGGTACTATCCAGATGTTGATCGGGATGTTCCACGGGCCCTTAAATACCAACATGGCCCCATGACAAACCAAATACAGCTTTACTATTCGTCCTTCGACACAGTGGCCAACCTAAATCCGACACAATCTGGGTACGTTGAGGAGAATATGGCCTCACATATCATAGAAAAACATAGAAAATCTGTCACTATCATTTTTTTTTTCCATTGATCATCCATCCAGATGTGTGGAGGACAGAGTGGCCCCATCCCAAAGGCAGCTCTTCCATATCAAAGCAGTGACACTGAGGGATATGAAGGAGGAGAAAAAGGAGAAGGAGCATAGGACGGCCAAAGAGGAAGCTTGTTCCAATGGGCAGGAGGAGGAGGAGCTCAGCTTGGATCCACACGTGATGATCCGCTATCACAGGGGGCCACTCCTGATAGGACAGCCAATCAGGGTGTCTGTGAATCTACGAGCCAACTTCAGTGCTGAGTTTGTTATCATAAGGTAAAACGCTTTTTCTAACCACAATGATTGTATTTTGGAAAGTGTTCTTTGGCTTAAAAATAATTTGTGTTGTCACGACCATTCCACAGGCTGAAGGTGAAGAAGGGCCTGGTGTCGATGGTGGCTCAACGAACTCTGACCTCTGAGCTGTGGGCAGTGACTCTGGAGAGAAGCCAAGGCACCAAGCATGATGTGGTGTCCATCCTCTGCCAAAAACACGCCTCTATCAAACACATACACAAGTAGGTCAAGGGTTTAGTTCCCACTTTCATATATTCAATATGTAACAGTTCTGGCAGCTGCAAACCAATGTATGTTTGTCTGTCCGTCCGCCTGCAGTCCCTCTGTCCTCCACCAGGTGGTGTGTCTGTCTGTGGACGGCCTAAGGCGAAGTTTTGGCGTCGCCATGACGGTGGCCGCTAACTGGTGGGTGGAGTACTCTGGCCGTAGTACTCCAGCATCGCCACACGGGGCAGCAGTCAGCGTCTTCTCGTTCGTGGATCGGCACATATTTGGCATCGCTCCCATCACAGAGGCATGTTGTACATTCAGTCCCAATTATTTCAAGCCATTATCAGTTCCTCTAATGTGGTTTGTGTCATCGTTGTGATAACATGTTTTCTCTCCAGAGCAACATGATCATCAACACAGCGATACTGACCAACCAGCCCGTGTCACTTCCTGTCATCGTGCTGTCGATCAGCCATGACGGGAAGGTGTCAGACGTCACCTCTGCAGTCACGTGTCACTCAGCCAATGAGAACATTCTCAAGGTACAGATTTTACCAGAACACACAGGTAGCTTTTCAGATTGAGATTTTCTTCCTTAGCTATACAAAATAACGTTAAACCAAGGTCCTAGTACTTGTATGATGTAACTTTTTTGGGGTTCTTTACTGTCTCAAAATTATCCTACACTTGGTATTTCCTCCTTGACTCTAATAACTATCTCAAGGCTTTCTGACAAATCTCTGATAACAAAGTAATAAATATCTGATTATTATCAGATAGTTATTACAAGAATCAGCCATGTAAGTCTTAAGTGAACATGAATGGCTGATTGTTAAATCCTTGTTGTCTCTCATCTCAAATTAGAAGCCCTATGGTGATTCATACATTGTTGAGTTAAGTTACAGCAATACAGCAATATAACATTGCTGAATATTGTTGTACAATACATATCATGTCAGTTTACACCAATGAGACACGACAAGATGGTGTATCGTTTCCATGGCAATGATACTCTTTATATATATCCCCTCCTAACTGCTGGGTTTTCTATGTTTGTCACAGCTTGAAATGTGATTTGGGATAGTGATAGTGAGTTTCTTACCTCAGTTTCAGTTCCAGCATCAATGAAATGGTGAAAACATCAAAAAGTGCCAAAACTGCAAACACCAATTGATCGACAATAGGCTTGTTGGAGTAAATTTCAGCTGTGTGAGTCTTTTTTTTGCATGTCTGTCTACACCCTCTCCACAGGTGTCCAGTGATTGCTCCGCCCTCTTTGTGGATGGCAGCGAATCAGAGTTGGGCAGCACCTGTGCGGTGGTGGAGTTTCTGCTGGGCACGCTCAGTGGCTCCGTCTGCCTGGAGGTGTGGGCTCCTTCGGTGCCCCTGCGAGTCTCCTTGGCGGACCCTGTTCTTAATGCCATCGATGGCTGGAACCACTTCACAGAGAAAGGGTACTCTCTAACCTTCTAATGGAAGGTTCACCTTAGATATGATTATATAAAAATAATTATTTGTAAAACACCACAAAGGGTATTTAAGGGTTAATTTGACTGTATGTGCCTTATTTAAACCAGAAAGCACCTGTTAGCCCCAATGACTACTTAATGTGAATAATCAAATTCATTGAGCCTTTCAAACCTTACCAGACAGTGTCAGGTGCTCAAATTTAGCACTTATATAGCACTTCAAGCTGTTTATGCACATCCCCAGAGATACAGCACATGCACAGGTTGGATTTGACAAAGATACATGTAAAGTATGAAAAAGCTAGAGAGATTTAACTAGACCCAGAAATCCAAGGTGCCTTTTGGAACATTTTGTTACATTCTTAGATAAACCTGCAGTGTTCACATATATCATTGATGTGCCGTGTGTATCTGTCCTTGTCAGGTGTGTGCCAGTGTATCAGCGATCCTCGGTGCAGGTTCTGACCCAGTTCACAGCGCAGGACTCCCAGAGCAGAACTTCGCACCTCCTGGGCTCGTCCGATTGGTTCGTGGACGTGACAGAGCTGGTCCGCGACTGGCTGAGAATAGAGGACCCACGGGTGGCTTCCCTCGACAGCCAGAGCAACCTGATTGGTTTACAGCCTGGAAAGACATCTCTCCACGTAGGTGATGATAATACATCAGATCAGCTGGACATTAAAATGTTATTTTAGTAGGTAAATAAAATTCTCAGAATTGTCTGTCCGGTAAGACACCTGTACTCAATGCAATTCACTGCTAAATTTGGTATGAATTCGTCTGAATATTTAATCATACCAAGGACTTTCTGCATTCTTTCCTCTGCTTTGGCTTTTCATGTGATATATGGATTTAACTTTGGCTTTGTCTGGCTGGAAACCTTCCATGAACATTTGATCCTATAGAACACGATCTTGCTATCGTTGAACTGACAATTGTCCCTGGTCAGTTTGAGTGTTTTCTCCAGCGATGTGTTGGTTTTATTGGAGTTTCTTACACTCAACGTACACTTCTCAATAACTTGCTCCACTGCACAGTGGAAGGTTTTGTGGCAGATCTAATTCCCAACCAAACACTTGTCTCTTTCTTGTTTTTTTCTTCTTTCACTGGTTTGGTCGTTCCTATGTCAGGTGATTCGACCTCTCATTCAGCGACTCACTCCTAACGTCGCTGCACCATGCTTTGTGTAGCTGGTGAGTTTTTGTTCGCTGGTTATGCCTCTGCCTCCTTTGATCAGCCACCCAGCCATGTGGGTTACCGGCTGGCGGCTGTTCTGGGATTGCAGGAGGGGAGTAAAAGATAAGCTGGCTCAGACCTGATTATCCACGAAGTGGAGCAGAGCGTGTACCTCACCTCGCCGAGCCTCCGGCGTTAGCAGTATATTATATTTATTACATGCACCATTATCATTACGGGGGGGAAAGCAACGGCTTAGCATCAGACGCTCTGAAGAAAGAGAAGGGGAATCGATAATGTCAGTAATAGAGGGAGACACCTAAGACTGCTTGAGTGGGACTAACAAACACACAGAAATGAAGAAAGAAGCAAAATGATCTGGGTGCATATGCAGCAGCACTTTGCCACCAAAACACAGAACCTCTGGTAACCAGAAATGAGCCAACATGTTCAGCATATATGATGACACAACCACTTCAAACACTGGTGTCTTTTTTGGTAAATAATCTTCCAAATAAATGCAGAGTCTAATTTATTAAAAACATGTGCTGGTACCACCCTGTACTGCTACCCTGCACCACTGCTCTATTTTATAAAGTGGGCTCAAATTGTATTAATATAATAATATTTCAGACTTTGGTAAGGGGTGGTAATGTTTTTTTTGATATGCTGCAGAAGTAGGTCATCTGCATATAAGCTGATTTGGTGGTGAAAGTGATTTGTTTGTATGCTTGTAATAATATCATTTTTGACAAATGGATGTTTGTCATGGAGAGAATGGACATCCTTCTCTTGGCTTCATTGCCATATGAGATGTTGGGAGATGTGATTGTTGGCGAGACGAATTATCTATAGTCCAAAGCATATTTTTCGAAAAGTGAGAGTTATGTCCAATTTACTTTGTCGAAGTTTTTATTTATAAATAGTTGAGTCGATGTTTCTTGACAATTTAACATATCAACTATCATCATCATCCACATCATCAACATCATCTCCCCCAGGTGGTCTCTGAACAATGGGATGGCGTATTGGGCAGCAGTGACTTCACGGTGACCGCTGACACCGTTGCCCCTGGCGACCTGTCTGTGCAGGTGGTCAGTGGCCTCAGCATGTCCGTCACAACCAGCCCCATCGACCCCTCCGTTGTCACGACAACGGTGACAGCCTCCAACATCCTCTACAACCACCACCAGGTGAGACAGGTGATACACTCACATAGAATAGTAAGAGTTTCAACAAATTGAAACTGAAAGTGAGACTGTTGTGAGGTCACAAATCAAATCCAAAGTGATCAGGCAGAGATAGAGAAGCATCAGGCAAAAACACAATCCATTATTCAGGCACAGGTAAAAAAAAATGGGGAAGATGGAGAACAGGTGTCATGACAGTAGAGCCGCTGAGACTGATGAGGGTTAATCTTTGTAAAAGTAATATTCTTGTTTCTCTGCAGGAGGCGTCCATCAGCATCTGGCTCCAGTTCAGCGACGACACAGCCTCCCTCCTCTCCTCCTTCAGCGACCTTCCCTTTTTCCTGCATCTCTCTTCACTGGCCGAGACGGTTATCATGGTCACGGCCGGCCCAAGCCAACGCGTCTTCGCCCAGGGCGACGGGGGCGGGCCTCTGCTGCTCGCAGAGCTCCTGGTGTCGTCATGCGCCGACCAGTCGATCGCCTCCAACTCCCTCGGGGAGGGCGATGGCGGAGGAGGTGGGAGGAGGAGGCTGGCGAGGGGATCCGGCTGGATAAGGGTCAACCTGGACTTCCTGCAGCCGGGAGACAGCAAGGACGAGGAAGGCGAGGAGCTGGAGTTCGACGTTTCGGACACGCTGGTGGAGTCGGACCAGGACTACTCAGCGAACTTCGATGGGGGTGGACAGAACGTGAGCAGCAGCAGTGACTACTATGGCAGAATCAGCGGGAGGAGGACTAATAAAAACAAGGTGCGAGATGGAGGGATGGTGAGTCGGAACAACCTGGAGAGAGCCGTGCTGATGCCCAGCCAGGAGGAGGGTGCCCTGTACTTCTCCCCGAGCCAGGAGAGAGAAGGAGAGAGGGAGGAGGAGATCAGACAGGCAGGTGGAGAGCTGGAGGCCGGCGTGGGCACTATCCTCTCTCTGCTCTGCCTCTCAGCCGTCCTCTTTCTGGCAAACTACCTCCCCTGCGCCCTGCGTGACAGGAACAAGAACATCCAGGAGGAGGAGGAGGAGGAGGAGGAGGAGCGGGGAGAACAACTTGCGGGAGATGCAAAGGGGGAAGACAAGGAACAGGGGTGGAATAACGAGAAAGAGGTCGAGGACGGGAAGCGGAACGAGAGAAAAGAGGCTGAAATTGATGACGAGCTAAAGCACAAGCAGGAAGAGAAAAATACTGAAGATCTTAAAGAAGTAGAGATTGTTTGCTGATCCGTGCAGGGGCTTTGTTTCAGCTGAAATCTTCATTTTGACAGAACACAGAGTTGAAAGCAATAAACTGCATTCAAAGAATGAGTGAAAAGTTCATCAAGATGACAGTAGAGATAACGAATTTAACTTTTTTTGCATACTAAGGGGACACCAAATGAATGACCGTCTGGAAATTTTTGAAAGGTTACTTAGTCGCTTGGCCATTGGTGAATACAGCCACTAACAATTCTACCATACAGCCCTTACATCACATCAAAGACATGCTTTGGTAGAAACGATGCTGTCTCCCTTTTCTCCTGCATATAGTGGAACTGATAATTCCTCTCATATCCTCCAAAGCAGATGTGTAGTCGCCCAACCGGATCGATGAATCATGTCATAATAAAAGATTATATTGGCTTTCAACTGCTATGTATTCACTGCAAAGGAAACACATGATCACAGCATATGACTCCAGCATGCCGTCATCACCCCACCCTTTGACAATATGAAGCTCCGCCCTAAAGACTTGGTGCAGGTGTGGTGGAAATTTACACCTAGCAGGGAGGCAAGGCTGGTGCATGGAGGTGCAGAGGTGATAAGAATATAGAATATTCGATAGTTTTTAGGAGGTGGGACGGATTTCCTATGTTAGCGACCTCTGGATGCATGTAATCATGGATGTTAATTAGTTAGCGAGTGAAATGTAAAAGCTGGGATAAAAACATAGATTAAAAATGATTAAAGTAATAAAGTTACTGATTGGTCCCATGTTGAAGCTAAACCTACAAGCAATAGGAAGAACATTACATACTGAGCAGCAACTTCACTAACTTAAATGTTTTTCATGGTAGTACTTAGGTTATCTATTCACTCATTTGATACCGATTTCCATCTCTTCCGTCCAAAATGGACTCAGACATCAATAACAACTTTTTTTTAGAAAAAAAACCCGAAACACAAACAATCTGAATCCACAGGGGAAATGTAGTGAAATCCACCATCATTTTAGCTTAATTTAATTTTGCACAGCATATGAATTTTCATATGATCATGTAACATGTTCAAAATGTCGAAATAGAGAAAAATTTTGGCCTTGAAATGTTTGAAATGTTTTAAAATAATAAAAAAAATAAATAAAGTATCGAAACTTTCAGTGTCTGTCCGAACTTTTATGAAGTGGGTGAAGTAAGGGTGGGTGAAGGCTTTTTATTCATTTCTTGTTAAATTCGAGCGGTTCCTGTGCTAAAATGACACCTTAGTACATGTTTACTTGATTTTTGGTATATGTATAATTTGGTATATAACTATGAATTTTTATTGTTTTTATTATTATTGTTATCTATGGTCTATGTGACTGTCATATTAAAAGACGTTCTCTTTCTGCCCTCTGGTGGTGTGAAGGTAGAACTACATGGTAAATGAAGCCCGCGGTTCATTACGTATATTACCAATAATTTGGTAATGAGCGTATTCACACATCATAGCCTCGTCTATCGGAAGATATTGTTATTGGTGGAATTTCCCACATTTATGATCTAATCATTCAGACTGCTATTTTGATGAATATGAATACGCAACTTCTAAAGCACCAATCAGCAGAGTGGCGCAGCGGAAGCGTGCTGGGCCCATAACCCAGAGGTCGATGGATCGAAACCATCCTCTGCTAGCTTTATTCTTCTCTTACTTTTGATTTTGTTAACTTTACACTATTTAGGGTAGGGACTATAATTTATTCTAATTTTTCTATGCGCAATGACTGCGTTATGTTACCTGCTAACTCCAAAACGTTAGGTATAATAATTCTAAAATAATAGTGTTTTGTAGAATATTTCCAATTCTGAAGTAAATGTTAAATAGGCATAAAACACTGTAAAATAACTCATAATCTACCAGTTATTTCATTAATGACAATAATACTGTTACAATTTATTTTATTTTTTGGTTAAAATTTTTTAAAATGTAATGTAATGTAGAGCAGTTTGGTGAATAATAGTGTGCTTTGTACATTAGATTACAGCGTTACCATAATCCACACTTCAAGTTATTTTATTATACTACTTATTCTTTTAATTTTGTTTTATCAACTTGAAGCCCACATAGGTGGATAAATAGTATTTTTAGCAAATTTGCACTAAACAAATTTGAAAAAGATATTTATTGAATAAAAGTTATAGAGCATTGAAGCATATTATTTTTGAGGTAAAAAAAAATCTTCTTGTAAATTTCTTCCTGAAAGCAGAAGCATAGGGTTAGGGTGCCATAACATGGAAATATTCAAGTGAAGTACAAATACTTAAAACTGTACTTAACACTTCAGTAAATGTATTTAATTACATTCCACCACAGCTACAGTAGCATACTTACGTTGGAATAAAGTCATCAACATCCAAAGCAAGACAATATAAAATCACCTTTTTATTGAAAACTACAATATTGAAAATTGCTATCAGGAAGGACAACTGTGGCTTTAAAATACATACAGTGTTTGGTACATGTAGGAGCAAAATGAATGGAGCATGTATTTCATTTTAGGGAGGGAACATTGAGGCTCCAGAGTACAGAGCTTGGAGAGTCTCATGAGTTTTTAATGTGCTTTAGATTTTAAATCTATCTGCATCACCTGAACTGCAGAGGAACACATTCTACAGTGTTGCTAATGAGCTAAAACATGCAAAACACTGGTTTGGTTCTCCAAGAGACTTTAGAATTTGTATTTATTTGGACAATTTAAAAAGGTAAAAATTGATACCTAATAAAATGTAGAAAGTAACACATGTTCACTGCTCTATATTGCTGCCATACCACTTATAATATAATGAAGACCAGATCAGCCCAGTCCGAGGCCTCCCCTGGCCTGCTGCCCACAGCCTGTGGCGGACTGCTGGTGCGTCCTCAGGTTGCAGATCCAGGCGAACCTTTTCCCGCACTGGTCGCACCTGAACGGTTTTTCCCCCGTGTGAACCCTCTGGTGCTTCTTCAGGTTCCCGGCCTCCGAGAAGCGCTTCCCGCAGATGTCGCAGCGGAACGGTTTCTCCCCCGTGTGGACCCTCTCGTGGGCCTCCAGGTTGGACAGGCCGGAGAACGCCTTGCCGCAGGCCCTGCACACGTAGCTCTTCTTGCGCCGGTCGACGAGCGCCAAGCCCGTGACCTGGCTTTTGTTGTGGTGAGCCAGGACGCTGGCTCTGTGGTGCGCAGCGAGGGCCGCGTCAATGCCGGCCAGCGCAGATGTGGAACCCCTCGCGGTAGGGACCATTGTCCGGCTGGTGGAGCTGATGCTGGAGATGCAGGTTTTGTCGATGCGTTTGGCGTTGCTGACAGCAGCCACGCTCTGCACGGAGTGGACATTGGTTTGCTGCTGGGAGATCTGGGCGCCGCCACGATGCAACAACTGAGCCTGGGCACTTCTCATCATGGCTTGTGTCCTGCTCCACGGAAGCTGCGGAGATGGAGCCTGCGACCGCAGTGGGATGGACATGGAGGTTTCTGCTGGCAGAGCAAAGGGAGCAGGGAAGCAGAGAGGGTTGGGTTGTGAACACCAAAAGTTCTGCCTCATTTATAATGTATGAACTGTAAATGCCGATTTAAAATCCTCTTATCAATGTGCTAGCTAAATTAATAATCTTGCAAAAGTCAAGATGGCTGCTAGCCTGGGTATATGTATCCTTCAATGCACATGAATTTACTCTGCAATTTAGTGAGGACACCAAGGACTCAATTTTCTCCTCAGCGAGGAAGTGAAACACAGACCGGGGAGGATGCATCAAGACGGTAATTTCCTATCAATGCAGCCTTAGAAAGTGTTTTACTTAGACTAAAAGTTAATTTTGAAAAAATAGCTACTTTTAGAGTCATCATGATCTGGTATGTTTGATATGATTGGCTATAACCTACATACAGATCCTACAGTGCTGTACAGTGTTTGTGTAATAGGTAAAGATTAGTATCGCGAGTATTGATAAACTTATAACAAATAGTTCCGCTATCAGCCTTTCACAAATCATATAGTGGCTCTCCAAAGCCGCCACAGGAGGAACCAGATCCTCAGTTACCTTTGGAGCCGGCTGGCTGAACATGAACTCTGGCGTGGCCCGACAGCGAGGGGAAACTCTGGCTGCTTTGCCCTCCGACCCTCGCCGCCGTGCAGGCCGCGTCCTGCGCCGGTTGGAGCACGTGTTGAGGCTGGGCGTCCACGATGATGACCCCGTCCTGGTCGCAGTCCATGGGGTCGTCGGCGGCGAAAGAACAGGAAGCGACGGCCTGTGCCGGGTCGCCGTCGGGGGCCCACCGGGTGAAAAACGTCTCCAGTTCGAACAGGGAGTACTCAGAGCTGAGCGGGTTGTTGGGCCTGTGCTGCGGCTGGTGTGTGCTGGGGCTGGCTGGCGTGTTGGTGTCCGGCACCCTCAGCTGGACCGGGTCTTCTGACATCTTGTGGGTGGACTGTGATGCTACAGACTGCTGGGAAAAGAATATGAGCGACAACCTTTTTAACCCAAACTAGTTATCATCATACTGTTCAAATTACAATTGTGACTCATGTCATCTTTCCTGTTTTCTAAATTAAAGGTTAAAGAATCGTGTATATATTTATAACGTATTTCTTTACAGGCACAAAATTGAATTGGACAGCTCTGTTCTATAACCTTTACATAGGGTAAATCAGCAGATATTTTTTCTTTTTCTATTTGCAACCTTGCTGTTCATCTCGCCTACCTGTGAAACTCTTTTTGATGGCTGACAAATTTGAATCAATGGGTGATTGAAAGTCTCCTGTGCTGACAGCTGTCAAAATGTTAGATAGAACAAGTAGACTTTTTTTAAATGCAAATACAGTTTACCTATAGGTTCATCCAGTCCTGTACATCAGCTGTTTCACCTAATTTGTATTAGAGCACATTAAAGGACAAGTTCTCAGGTAATGAGGCTGCATGTATGTAGGTGTTTTTCTATATTTTTGACATGACACACATCCAGAAAAAAAGGACAAAGGATGTATAATAAGGACATGAAGCTATGTGTATGTGTGACACTCTGTGAATGGTTGCTGAGTAAAATGAACTGCGTCATTGGTTTACACTTTTATTCGGTTGGACAGGTTGTAGAATCAGGATAATTTCTTTCATATTAATAATTTGTTTTGGACTTCATATGTTTGATCATGATAGCTTAAAACTATAGAGTAGGGATAGTTTATGGATATTTTGTAGTAGCTGAAAAGAAGCAACTAAGTGCTTACTTCTACCGACTCCTTTTCAAACATAGTATATATTTAGTGTTACTTGAATATTTGTTAATTGGGTTAGTGTTATTTACTTTATTGTTCAGTTTTGTATTTTTTTAAATAATTTATCATTTACCTTTATAATTATTTCTTGTGGCTTTATTTCACATGTTTAAAATACTAATTTAATTAATCCAATAACTTATTAATATCTCTCCATGTCTTATTTTGGCTCCTGAAGGTGAGTTAAAAAAGGCCTGCATGAGTTACATATTCTGTAATAATATTGTGTCACAATTTTGTCATCATACTGCCTCATATGCTGGATTAATAGATATTATTTCATAATAAAAACACAAATTCACCACTTATTTGTATAAAGTTTAATAATTATTTACATTTCAAACTGTACATGAAGCAGGATGTTACAAAATTGTGACACAATAGAAAAGCCTAGAGTAGCGTTACATTCCCAATATAATGGCTCGCATAATATTTACAATTTAAAGTTACACATTCATTCTTTTAGAGATCCAGTACTAGCATCACTTATTGGAAGAACAGGAAGAAAACACATTAAAATGCACATAGCTCACCAAAAAAAAAAAAGTTATAGGTACCTACCCTGTGTCTGACATGATTTGTTTTGTAACTTTGTTTTCACAATAACACACGGATACAGTATTTAAATTATAGTCAAGTAGCTTTAGAGAGATTTAGTGCATATTCAATCAACCATACCACTTTGATAATTAAGGCCTCTCTCTCTCTCTCTATATATATATATATATATATATATTTATATCTATATCTAAACATATAACATGTCATATTCCTCACTCTGCTGCTTTCACGTGTTTGAAATACTAATTCAGTTATAAATTATTTCCAACCATTCTACTTTGATGCTTTTGATTGTTTGTTTCTTTCAGCAGTACATTTTATTTTTCATATTCAAAGCCTTTTAATGGCTGAAATGAGTGTAAACTTTTTCATTCCTGTTGTTTAATGTGAGACATTTTTGTAGAAAGTGTTTCTATAATGTAATTAATAATAGGGTAATTATAATGATGGTAATTTAACAAAAATTAACATCGAGTAGAGTCAGAAACAATTATGTAAGTTTGGAGAAATAGATTATATATTTACGCTGTATAAATGTCTTAAGTACAGATAGATTTGGTCCTCATTTTGGGGTTTACATGTATGTATGTCCGAGTGTGTTGTCTACAGGTGTGTGTGGTGTCTCTTCTGGTGTTTTTTCAGGTTGCTGGGGTCAGAGAACCTCTCGGGGCAGAGTGAGCACGCGTACGGTCTCTCCCCTGTGTGGATGTTTCGGTGGATCTTCAGGTTCCAGAACTGGGAGAATTTTTTGCCGCAGACGTTGCAGCCGTACGGCCTCTCGCCAGTGTGCGTCCTGAGGTGGGATTCTAAATTTGCTGGGGAGCTGAAGCCTTTCCCACAGAACCTACAGATGCAAACCCTCTTCCTGGGGATTTTGTGTTGCGTGTCAGTGCTGTTGTACCTGCCCTGACCCTGGCCCTGACCCCGACTCTGCCCCTGACCCTGGTCCAGGAACTGTTGTGGCCCTGAACCAGAGAGCTGCATGCCCTGCATCTGACCCAACCCCTGAACGGGCCCGGGCTCGTCCGACAGATCGATAACAGGCGCCTGGGGAAGGGGCACGGAGGCGAGGAAGCCTCTCGTGTTTTCAGCAGCCAATCCCCTTCCAGGTGCAGTCTCAGCAGCCAATCCCCTCCCAGAGCTGCCAGGCTCCACTCCAATGAGCGTGCTGGACAGAAATGAGAGGGGGGCGCAGTGCGAGGACGGCCCAGGTAGACTGTCATCATGACAGTAGTTATCCCCCCCGTTAGTCCACAGCGAAGGCGGGCCATAGCTGACCTCTGAGAAGCTCCGCCCACAGTCCTGCAGATCTGACAGCTGATTGGTGGAGCTTTGTGTGGTCTCGTCGAACGGCAGCGCTCCTCTATAGTCGTCTGTGCTGGACTCCACTAATCCTGCACACACAGGGAAAGACACTGACAACTGTTCCTGCTGAATATTAACTCATGATACAAGTATCATTACATTTTATGTACTTAAAGAAGCCCTATTATGAAGAAAAATATTCAGGTCTTACCCTCCTGTATGCTGAGGTCTGGCTGGCTCTGGGTTCCTGTCACCGACTCTCCCTCCTCCACCTTCACCAGCACCACATCGGCTTCCTCTTCCTTCTGCACAGACAACCAATACACAACATTACCTATGACTGTACAACCATAAATAAATAACTAAAATAAATGACTATGCTAATAAAAGCCCCTAAGACTCCATTTCCAAGAAAAAGGTCTTGCAACAGAAGATGTACCTCACATTCCCAATTAGCAGATAAAGTCTTTAGAATTTCATTTCCGGTATTTCATTACTAAAACTTTGTGGGGGGAACAGCAAACTCTTCTCTGGCTGACAATCAGGAGCAACTCAGGGAGAAAGCAACATCCAAGCCTGTTAAACATGATGAATCTCACAGCTCTGTTTGAAAGTATATCAGGCATCTTTTACACAAGTTCAAGCAGTTTCCTTGTTCTTCTTAGCGATTGTGTGAGATTTTAGAAAGCATTTTACATCTGCATCACAATTGCCACAAAATTATTTCCTCACATTGAACACACCTACAACTCATGCAGAAGCTAAAGTGTCAATCTGCAATCTGGGACCAACAATCAACAAATCAGTCAGTCAATCGATATCACAGGAAAATCTGTTCATGATTTGTTCATGATCTGTTTTTCCACTTGCGCAAAAATGATGAGCAAAGTAATGATTAATAATATTTTCTATCTTTAAAAAGAAAATTAAAATACAGAAATAATGACAACAACGCATGTGTATGTGAACATTGTGATAAAGGGGGGGCAGTTAAGGCAGTGACCTCAGCGAGGATCCTGATGGTCTCAGGTTAGAACCTCTTGCCGAGTCTGGTGCGTCAGGTACATTCTTCCTGACCGCAGCAGGGGAAAAAGGCGGTTACCTGGGTGGTTGGCATACCTAACCATTCTCTTTGTCTTATTTCTGCAGCACATGATCTAAATGCCCTTAAGGCAGGTAGAAAACCACCTGTTGTGTTTTTTTTCTAGCTGAATGAACCACTCCCTGCAGGGCCTTGTGGCCTTGCTCGGTGCCATTTCAGTACAGGTTGGAACAGGTTGATTAGTATTAGTCTCTTTCAAAACAGTAATGGCGGCTCCCTAAACAAGGAGTGCCAGCCTTTAGGTTAGTGCAGTAAACACATTCCTAAATGCTGATTGCAGAAATAGACTGCCGAGTATGCACTCACAGCATTTCCTCGAGAAAAAAAAAACATTGTTGCCGTTCTCTCAACTGGATTTGACAGAAGCTTTATTCAACAACTCGTTCCACTGATTCACTGAAGCAGTTTGTCTTTCAAGAAGTCCCCCCCCCCCGGAAACCATTTGATATGTAGACCTGAAAAAAATGTAAGCTCACATAATCAAGATGGTTTTAACCAGGATACCCAATTGTCTCAAAGAGAGCATAAAAGTTGTTCAGCTCATTTCCTCCACTAGAAATTTTCCTGTATTTCACTGAGTTTTCACTTGAACATAAGATGGTCATGAAAGAAGAATTACGGTTTAAGAAGCATATTTATTCCATGAATGACATTTAATCAAAACACACAATCCTTCCTTGATGTGCCCTCATACATTTACAAGTAGTACAGACCATGTTACAGATTAAGTAAGAGTAACTGAATACTGGCCAAACATATTCCATTATGAGCAACACAGGACAGAGCAGAGGCCGCATTCACAAAAAGTCCTGAGGCTAAAGTAGCGGCTAACTGGCTGAGTAAGGAGCAACTCCTATATTATTAATGTTATTAGGGCAAGTCAGTCCGATGTAAGACTCAGTGATTCGCAATGCATTTGATCTTTTATTTCTGCAGGCTAAGACGAGCTACGAGAAGACAGAGGAGGTGCAGTTACTGAGCCTCCCTGCTTTAGGATCTTGGAAAAAATTTACAAACAAATATTTGTAAAGTATATATTTAATAGCATAAAAAAAAAAATAAAAGCAAGAACTAACACTTTAAACAATTACTCATCAGATAATGCAGTTTGGCGCTAATAAACGTATAACTTAGTAAAATACATACGACTTTAGGTATAAATCAGACAGTGGTTACATTATTGTAAAAAAATACACTGCATGAAGTGAACATTAAATAATCAAAACCTGCAACAAATAAGTGAGTTAAGCTGATTTGATGGCCATCAATGGACTACCTGGTTAAACAGACTATAAGCACATAGCTTTCCCATCAGTGAATAAAGAAACACATGTAGACGGTGTTCATCAGATACAATCTACACAAGTAATTAGGTTCAGGGTCTCTTAGCTCAGGACTGCTCTCAGATCCTGCTCAGTGTCTCTCATCAATCTATGTGAAGAGAAAACTGGTGGTAAGAAGAAATCCTTTGTGAATACGACCTCCTATCACTGGACAAACGTCTACATATAATGAAGCTGAGACCAGTTTCTTCATTCATCATTCATGTTTCCGTTGAAATTTATTTGTCCGTTTCTATGTGTCGTTTTTTATTTGTTTGTATCTAAGACTACATAGCAATTTAGGTGCTATGATTTTTTGCCATTTGAAATGTATAAATTCCTAATACAAATCTAAGTACAGCACATGTGTCTGTAATATGTTGTGCAACAGCAATACCAGCGTCATCTTTCTGTCAGTCAGCGTCAGGAAACATAATACACAAGAATAAAAAATGAATAAATTATTCGGTTTGGGACGGTTGTGTTAAACTCAGAAAATGAAAGCTAAGGAATCACATAATCTGGTGATATGTTACTTCAGAGGTTCCCAACTGGCCACATCAGTCAGTTAAATGAAATAATGCCTTTTTAGATCACTATTCTCTTATAATTGCAACGATCCAACATTCAGAATGGTACCATTTGTGGTAAGAACTTTTTTTTTTTTTAATTTCTAATACTGCAGATTTTTAATGTGCAACATCAGTTTTGAGTCACACTCACAGTGCTGAAAATAGTCCCCAACAAATGTGCTATTTCCTCCTGTTTGAGTATCGTTTGTGACAAAAAAATAGTGACCAAATTACTAAAAAATAAAAAATAAAAAAACAGAAAACATTTCTGATAAATGTCTGAAGATATACCTCCCCAGGAGGATGAGAAGCAGGGTAGAGACGTCAGGAAGAGGCAGACTAAACAACGTTTGATTGTTTCTTCATGGATTTAGTTGACAATAACAAAAATATACAATGCCGCTTCCTTTCAGATGCTTCTGTGAAACCAGATCCAGCACAGGCAGACTCCAAGCATGCATAAAGGAAACTGCAAATCTAATATATTTTTTTTTAAGATTTCTCTCTTTGAAAAATCACATTTAAAATCTCTTTTCTTATTAACTATTGTCCGAACTAAATCAGTTCAGAAGATCCTGTGTAAAACAAACGAATTCTGTCATTTTCAAGTCCAGAGCTCTTTTTTTATAACACTGGAGACTGCAGGTGAGAAGCTCCGGTGTTTTCCCAGCTCTCCTCTTCAGCATAAACCTCAGGATGGCTTTTTTGCTGGTGTGTTTTGAGGTTTCTTATCCAGGCAAATCCTCTACCGCACAGCCCACAGTTGTAGGGTTTCTCGCCAGTGTGAACCCTCTGGTGCTTCCTCAGGTTTCCAGCCTCCGAGAACATCTTCCCACAGGTGGAGCAGCTGAAAGGCTTCTCCCCCGTGTGCACGCGCTGGTGGATCTCCAGCTTCTTGGGACGGTTGAACGCTTTGCCGCAGTAGCTGCAGACAAACAGCCTTTCCTTGGTGGCGGGCCGGTGGCTGGCTTTGGCGCCATCGCCGAGGGGCTGCGACGGCGGGAACATGGCGCCGTAATGGCTCCAGCCGTTAATGCCGGCGGACGTGGACGGGAAATCAGCCGCTGCCATCGAGTAAGAACACGACAGACTCCTTTCTTCCACGTCGGCCGCGGAGGTCTCGTCAAAAAACTCCTCAACCAGCGACTTTGCGCTTTTATCGTCGCACAACACATCAAACTGCGAGTCATTGCTGCCCTCATCGATATACTGATGGGAGTTTATCGTTTCTTGCAGCGAGTCACTCAGTTCACACTTAAGGAGAGGAGAGGAGCCACTGACCTCCACTCCTCTGCTGCCACTGCTACGCCGCGTCCTGCTGCTCTGGCTCTGGGACTGGGACTGGGACTGGCTGGAAGTGGACTGGGTTTCCTGCTGTTCAAGGCTGCCTCTCTGTCCTGCAGCTCCACGGGGAACACACTCCACCACTCCTTCAGAGACACAATGCTTTAGGTTACTACTAATAATACTTTTTTTTTTTTTTTTTACAAACATTATACATTCTGTGGTAGTTCAAATAGTAAAAAAAAAAAAGATATTTAATGGACAATGATAAAATGGAGAGAAAAGCATCTGATAGGGTCAAATGGTAAATTTAGAATCTTAAAATTTACTAAATGAATATAAACACACCTTTGTTAACTGGGTTTACTGACAGTCAATGTGAAACCAACAAAAAAACAAGTGTCGAGTTTTTTTCATATAGTGTCAAATCATGACAAAAGCTATCTCATATACTTTTTTTAGTTTTAGTTTTACATCACATGTCAAGTCCAAACTCTTTAGAGTATTATATAAACCGAACATTCCCCCAGGAGCAAGAAAAACTCAAAACAGTTAAGCTGGTTAAATCAGTAGTTCTCAAATAGTGGGGCTCCATCAAGGGGGGAACATGCTTTTTTATTTTATTAGTCCTAGAATAAAGTGCAAATGCACCTCCACTCCTTAGGGGGCAGTAGCGCTCTCATTGGCAGAGTGTTTTTTTTAGATTTCAGATGCACTTTAATTCTTTTCTGTTAGTTAATAAAGCTTTTCTTTGTTGTAAGTTGGTCCATTTTTCTTTCTTTTTTATTCTCTTATACGTTAATAAGGATACAGTGTTATGCAGAGGTACTTATAACAATTTTATAAACAAATGATACTATTTATAGGCGCGGAGGGCGAGAGATGTTTTTTTCTTCCATAGGGGGGGCACGAGAGAAAATAATTGAGAAGCACTGGTTTAGATGGTCCATTCTAGTTTAAAGGAGAAAATCTTATTTCAAATAAAATCATTATTTTCATCATCATTATTTTACTTTATTTATTTATATACTAACCTTGTTAATGTCTTGACTATGATTTCTATTCATTTAGCAACTCATTTCATAAATAAAAGTGTGACCTTTCGTGGAGAAGGTAAATATCTGGGTGATCCCAAACTTTTGTACAGTAGTGTGTGTGTGACAGATTTGTGTCACAGATTTGAACGGACACAGTGTAATATTTTATTTAAAAGTGAAGGCATAAACTTCTTTAAGAAACCATTAGAGGAAAAGGAAACCGGTAGTGGACCAAGCATCACTGTAAATGTCTGGTACTCGACTGTTTGCTGTTCTCAGGTAGCGCTGGCTATTAATACACACACCAGTACTTTGTCTCTGCGTACTCACCATCATCTCCAATGAGTGGGACATCATCTTCGATGTCTTCATGTTGCGGCATCTTTGCCTCAAGCTTCTCCTCCTTCACCAGCAGTGGTTCTGGCTCCACCAGCTGCACATCTGGAGACTGCACAGCAAAGTAAACATCTGGGTCATACTCGTGCAGCTACAGCTGTCAAATTCTACACTGAACTGCACGGTGCCTCCCTGAAACCTGGATGTTTGATCCTAGAGTTGTGACATCACAACACCACCAGACCCCCTCAGTCACCTCGGGGTCAGGTGACTGATGAGGTCTGGCTGAGGTAATATGGCGATATAGTAGCGGTATGTGGTCTACAGAAAGGTGGGGTTGGTGCCGTTTCAGGTGAGTTTCTCTGTCCCGGACAAACAGGAGAAATTACAGTCAACTATTGTCCGTTTATTGACATCATATCAGCAACTTTACACCTTTCACTATAGTTTCAAATCTCTATCTGTAGAATATGTCACAGTCATGAAACAAAGATGAAGTGTCAATATTGTGGCTTAGCATTCACATCAATCATCAGGGAATTATTATATATAATATGTCAGACTTCAACAGACTTTGGTCAATTACCAGTAAATAACAGATAAGGGACATCTTGGTATGTTGATACAGTGATATGGAGATATGATTGTATGAGGTGTTATGCTTACTTTGCTCTGAATCGGCTCGCTGGACGCGTCATCTGCAGCAGCTCTGCCAGACCACAGAGACGCATCCAACTGTCGCTCAAACACACCACCTACACACACAAAAAAAGGTTTGATTATTTTATACACACGGACATGCCTTTCTATGGTCAGTACTGATGGTGTCAGGATGGCGAAAGCTGCTAATAAGATGAAAACAACCTAAGCACCTTGGTACTACGGGGTGTTAATCAGTATTTAAGCTAGGCGATACTTAAAAAAAAAAAAAAAAAAAAGCATATGGATAATTTTTTTTTATTCATCAATATTGATAACCATTGATAATTTTCTTTCTAAATATTTAGTGTTTAGTGGGCCTTTTATACTTAATGCTGTACACGTTTTATGTAATTGCACGCGTCCAGAAGGTTTTATGACAACAACCTTCTCCGACATGCTGACTTCCTGCAATTCCACATTCCACACATGATGACATAGACAATAGACACATCAAGTCCTGACTGTCTAAATTGCACAAAATGAATCACTCCACTTTCTTGGCAATTATAAGCACCAAACTGTTGCCAATCAGATGAATGGTTCATGAAACATGTGAGGAAAACATGTACAGAGCTCTGGAGTGATTGTTTCTGTGTCTAGTCACAGAGCAGATCACACCAGGCAGGAAGCGGTTATGCGTTATGACAGTATCCAGTATCCAGTCAAATTTAACAAAAAAAACATAACTTAATGTAAAGATGAGAAAATCCTGTGTGACTGCAGGAAAAGTCTCATGATTGATGTTATAATTTAAAGAAGCACATAATCAAACATCATGAAATAGATAATGATTATTTTAAACCGTTTGTAATTTACCTCAATTCCTACATCTTTATACCATGTCGGTTTTTTTCCTGAATCTAAAATGAGACATTTAGTTATCAATATAAATAATTACCAAGTGCAGTGGACCAAAAGCAACACATAATGAGGTAATGCCAGTTTAACTTCACTACAAAACCAAGTTGTGCCTAAAGATTGTGTAAAATATAAACTAAAAGCTGTGTTTAGAAGCATGAATTGGGTTGCTTTATGCCTTGTGATTAAAAACTACAGTTTATGAAACTTGTGAAAATATCTTGAGAGGCATCCACTAATTCTATAGAAGTATGACAGTATTCGTTTAATCAGTAGATCTGTTTTCTCGGAACCAGTGAGTGTTTAAACAGTGACCATTGTGCAGCGCTACACCACACAAATAAATAATGATGCCTCAAGTTGAATCCCCCTTGTGATGTCATTCTCATTCACAAGCACAGTGGGCGAGCAAGAAAGAGAACGAGTGTATGGCTAATGTCAAAGGCACGAGGCTTTCAATCAAACGCAATCGACCACACCCCCAGGTAAAATAGCAACTGCGTTGGAGCTTCAGATCCCTTTGCAACACACAGTACTACTTCATCTGTGGTAAACACTGAATTCTTTTTGTATGAGTCTTTAGTGATTCACTGTTGATATGTTTAATGACATATTTTAAATTGCTATATATTTGATTCACCATCTGAACTACTGTATTTATATATGTTTCTCACGGAAAGCTACATACTCTAGGATTAACACAACATTCGAACACATGACAACATCCGACTGTCTATCATCTACGGTTGTATGCAGCACATACTTGGAGGAAATAGCGTTCGCAACAAAATATGCGGGTGCATGTCACAGCCAGACGACTTGCACAACATGTGAACGCTGAAGTTCCTCTCCTCACAACTCTGTGCATTTCATGTTCTTACAAATTTTAAATCAATGCATTGTCATTGATAGTTTCTTTATGGATCCTAAACAAATACTCATGGTACATTACACACACATACAAATGTGTATTTATAATTTTTTTTGGCATGTTTTTCTTTTTTATTGAATGAATTGTATTAATGTAATCATATTTTTATATATTTTGGCAAGATTGTTAATCTAAAAACCACATCAAAAAAGCATAATTTTGCTATAATGATTAATCAATTAGTTCCCAAATATTACATTATTGCAAGCATAATGAATTGAAAACAGAGAGAAAGATTTAAAATTGTGTATGTTTTACTGTAACTAAGACAAACTCCAGACTAACTATTGACACTGGTTACATTGATGCTGCAGAAATGTGACACCACTGCTTAGATTAAAAGGAGAGGAAAGAAGAGGAGGAGAGCAGGCACCTCATCAGTTAAGAAAAGGTTAAAGGTCTTCTGAGATCGAGCGAGAATTCTTTTTTCAATTAGAAGAGCCAGCAGGTAGGGAGGTGAAGGCCAACCAATAGGCGAAGCAGCGAACTGGGACAATCCCGTGAAACTCATCTCACCCCTGCTGCAGAGTTGACTTGTGTTGAACTTTTTTTTTTCGTGATTCAGTTTACTTGCGGACCGCTTGTCCACCTGTCTGTTAAACAGTGACACTCTTATGTTCAAACTTTCCAAAAATATAAAGCTTATTTTTGCCTCCGGTCCTCTCTGTTGGGTCAATGTCACCAAGTTTTTGGCATAGCGCCACTTAAATAGTTTTCCACCTTTCATCGGGGGATTTGCATGGGCCAGAATTAGAGGAAATATAGCATCTCATACATTCATGGTTTCACTAGCCTGGTTACAAACATCCTGATTATGTGGGCTCACATTTCTGTTTGCGTCGGTCATGACTTCTCTTTATTGTAAATGCCCTCAAGAACTGAGAAATTAACCGGGCCAATCAGGGAAAGCTCTGTAGTTAACATTGTAAAGTGGCCAATGGGGAGAGGGAGAGGTTTGGGATATGGGATTTTGATTATCTCTAATATGAGTTTGCAATACTTAATACATAATTTGTTAATCATATTTAACTGTACTATTTGTGTGGTAATTTTCCATATAGTTCATTATATAATGTTATTGTGACCACCAAATCTTAAAACACTTGTGTTTCTCACACAGCGACAAATACGTCGATGGGACAAGGCTTTCAATCAAACACTGCTTCAACAAATTACTACCAACAACATACATAAAGGTGCTTGATCCACCCTAATATGTGTATCAAACAATTAAAATGAGTCCCATGAGTTGATTTACTTTAGGCCCCGGCAACTATCTGTGTAAATCAATCAATTATTATAATCATATGTGAAGTCCCATATTATGCTAATAGCCTGATTTTTATTACTCCAGGTTAGGTCTGGGGGCTTGTATAAAAACTGCACCATGCAGTGAACACTTACAAATACAAATACACAGTCTGGATTTACTTTCCTCTTGTGTACTTTATGTAATGCAGTAGCCCCCCCTCCATATAGAGGCTCCCAGGTTGACCCACCTGCCGCCATCCAGCATTTATAATGAAAATCAGCCAATCAGAAGAGAGATTTCTAAAAATTTTGGGACAAACCAAAAACAACCTGTGTTTTCTGGAGCTCTAACAAGGGCCTTGAGAGAGCACAGTAAAATTGGTATTGACAATGGTGGAAAAAGATTACAGTACAGTAGTTGAATGCAGTTTTGAGGTACTTGTCATTGTAGTTATTTTTCAGATGCAAATTTGACATTAAATATATTAATTATTGGTACTGTCAAAATCAGTGGATCAAATCATAGTTTTAATTTTTTCTTAAAATATGTAAACAATGCTATATAAAGTGTATTAAACATGTGATACACATGTATGTGACGCTGTACTTTTCCTATTAATCTACCCAGAGATAACACTGACTCCACATTGATGAACAAACAACATTTAAATACTCTCGTGCTTTTTTAATGACTTTTAAAAAACAATTACTTCTGTAAATTCGCAAAAGTGCAGGGATGAAAAGATCGCAAAAAATCTTTAAGTAAAATAACTGGTGTAAATGTGATATATATATAGCTCGTTTAAAATGTGGGGATCATATCTCCCTACAACAACAAAAAAACAATGAAGCTCAGAATGTAGTTTCTTCATTCGTTCTTTTTTTTCCAGGAGCTTTGTGTTGAGGTTATTATGAGTCAGGATATGATCAGTAGGTAAAGTATAAACCTCGTTCATAGAAAACTGCTTTCGTTTCATTCATTTGTTTATTTTACTTTTGAACATAAGCTATTTTAAATTAGAGCTATTTAAATTACATTATTTATAACTACTCGATCTAACTAACAAAACTAAATGTAATTCCTTTTTCTAGCTCCGTTGAAGCAACATTTTATTGAGGAATTGTATTTCTGAATATTTCCAGACGAGTGTTTCTGCTTTCTCACTAAAGAATCAGAATTCCTTTTTCCTCTGGCTGGTACTGAGCTGCCCGGACATGTTTCCGCCGCCCGGCCGGTGTTCGGATCATCTTACCGGGAGGAGCAGGCGACGGCTCCCGGAGCCTGTCGCTGTTGATCTGGACCCGGGGTCGGCTGCTGCTCCAGGCGCTCTCCCGGAGCCTCCTCTCGGCGTTTCCACGGGCCATCTTCAGCTCGAGCAGATGCAGCTTCCTCTTCAGGGCTTTGTTCTCCCGCTGGCACTGGGACATCTGCAGACTCACCACCGCGTAGTCGTCGTCTACCAGCTTACAGATCTCCGCCACCGCCGCGTTAGCGAGGACCTCCATGATGGAGGCCAGCTGAGTCTGGAAGGCTAGGCGGCTGGACATCGTTTATCCCGGCTGTGACCCGCCGGCCCCCTTCCGTGTTTTTTAGAAAAGGAAAAATTGGAAAAAACAGAACCACCGCCTGAATCTTCTGACAGACCCAAATATGTTTTAAATCGGACAAATCATTTTCAGCGACAGCAGAACACATAAAAACGCATCAATCGCCAGAACAAGTAAATTAGCTGCTAAGCTACAACTAGCTTCTGCTTCTTCTTCTTCTTCTTCTTCTTTGACCAATGGCTCCGACCGCAAACATGTGACGTCATTTCCTGCTACGGAAGTTACCTACCAGAGTAAAACAAAACAACAACAAAAAACTCCTCCAGCTCACTGTCATTGAGGAGTTTTTTTTGTCTACTTGTCTACTGTCTACTGTCTAAATCGGAAATTAAATATAAGAAATAAAACGCAAATGAAAGAAGTTAGTTTTGGCTGCACATATTAATATATATTTATATTGTTTATTGCATAACTAAATAAATTAACTAATTTACACAAGAAACAAAGTCTTGTATCTCAAGGGAAACGAGTAATTATTTGTGATAACAACATTAAAAATAATAAACAAGTGTGCTTAGGGCTTCTGTAAATTTACATGATGAGATTACAGTAGAAGACAATTTTAGTAAGAAAGTAAAAATAACATTCGATGGACTGGATGTAATCATCCATATTGTTCTGAATAAACTAACGTGTGGCTTTTGTTTTGAGGCTTTTGGCAGCGGAACTGTTGTGCCTATTGACAATTATCTGAATAATGGAAATATCAGATCAATTTCACTGATATGGTAATTATTGAACTTGCTGACTCCAATTAACAGTTTATGTATTATTTTCTTTTGTAATAGGAGGAGGAGGAGGTCAGACTGTTCCTTTTTAAGGTCTGATCGCTGCAATGAATTTGACTCTACCTTATGCACATTAGGTTGACCTTTTCATAAATAATATGTATTTCTTTGCAGCCAATCAATCATCCAACAAGGCCATACCTTCTTTACTGCTCATATTAACACTCAATACAATCTAAATGACAACCCCTGGTGAGCTCTGAACTACCTGTTAGTTCTTTCTGCTGAAACAACACACAGCTGCTCAACATCTTGCATCAAAGTGTTAAAAAACAAGCCACATTCACACATACTGCACCCTCATTACTTTCTCCAAAAATCATGAATAACTTAAACTTCTATCAACATCTTTTGACATTTAAATGGCTAAGGAGAGCCTCCAGTAATGTGTATATATGAGATTACATCACAGAAATGATAGCCACAGTAGAGCCAGGTTCATTGCAAACAAACATTTTACATGTTTAATGATAACCATACATTTTTAAACACTGGAACATGTCATGAAATACCAAAAGGCAAAAAGAGTTGTTTTAGCTGTGCAGCCTACAGCTAGTGCCAATTACATCCAAACACCTACACATACAAACAAGACTCTCTTGATATATATATTTTTACTTTACATTTTTTTAATACAGTCCTTTGTTCTTTGATATTTAACTAGGGAAAAAAATGACAACTGACATTAAAAGGAAGTTAAACCTCGTGGGGATTAAAACGCTGTATCCAAAAAATAAAACTTTAGGGATTTAACTTCCCCAACTCTGAAAAACAAACATAGAAGATAATCTTCTTAACAACACATTACACGTTTCCCTTTGTTCTTAACAAAATGAAGAGCAAATGAAAAAATACGCTGACAGTCAGTGTGAAATACCAAATCATGTTCACGCGTGTTGGAAGTGCAGGCCTGCACTACAAGATTTAATCCTGCCAAAATGTTCCTGCTGTGAGAAGGCCACTCATTAATGATACAGTCTGTCGCAATATAAAACCCGCTACAAGTGACAAATGACATCATGAAAAACATGTGAAACTGTGTGTCAGCGCTGCCCCAAGAATTCGCCTTTGTCTTTAAAGAGGTAGTAAACACTTAAACATGTTTTTTTTTAACTAAGTGATATGTATGCACTGGGATGAAACACATCAATGTGTGAATTAACAATTGACATTGACACTGAATTGATAAAAATCAGCATTTTTTGTGCTGTAAATAGCTCAAACGGTCATCTGATTTTTCAAACTAGTTTTGAAATAGCAGGGCTAGTGTCACGTATTAGTGCAACTGCTCAGTGGTGCTATACATATATAAATGGTAGATTGTAAACGCCCACCTCCACCAGATTCCAGTGTGTCTGTGTGTGTCTGTGTGTGTGTGTGTGTGTGTGTGATTGCCCAGAGCTGAGAGGACAAAGCACGGTACATCCTGTAACTTTTTAACTCTCCGGCCGTCTGTTCCTTTTATCAGCTAGTAAAACTTTACTTAAAAAACATCAAAAAGTTATCGACTGAGCTGACGTGTCAAACAATGTTTCAGAAAGTCAGTTGTTGTTAGCTCCTGAAGCTTAAGTTCAGACAGATTTATTTAAACAGTGTTGTGCATCTTGTCTGAAGAGCAAAAGTGCCTGTGTTTTTCTTTTTCTGCACTTTTTTTTTGCATTTTTCTTAATTATGAAGTGGGTGGAGTTAGTACAGAATTTGGTTCAGCGGCATCTTAAGAAAATGCCATGAGAACATTTAAAGAGCTTTAAAAAAATCCCATAATTTAGAAAGTATAATAGTAATTGCTTGGATTCAAGTTTTAAATCACTCGATAGACAGGGAAATGTTATAACTATGCAGTCACAGCCCGCCCACCCATCCCGTTTACAGATGATCAAATCAGCAGGTCGACCTGACCTGAGCTCCATGGACAACTATAATTTCTGGCAATTACAGAAACAAGTATAATGTGTTTTAGGGATATTGCAATTTCAAATAAAACCATTCAAAAACATACAATAGGGGACCTTTTAAGTTAGATTATATTTTGGAAAATATACTATAATATCTGTAATTCTCAGACAGAAAAATTAACAAACATAATTATATTTGAAAATCCAGTACAGACAGGTTGGACAGGACATGGATCACCTGAAGCAGACAGAAACAGTTAGCTGCTACCTCATCACATCCAACAACTCAACAAAGCTTTTATGCTGATGTCTTGTTAAATACTGTATCTCTAAACTCACTTTCACAACCCTATTATAAAGAAATGCTGCTGCATGCAGTCCTCATGGAGCTCCACAGACATCTACTCTTCCTTTTTCCATTACCATGTATGTTGACTACATGAAACACAATGTGTAAAGATAGCTTTGTCGTTGCTGGAATGTGAAGTTTTGCACCATTTGCCTGCTTCCAGTCAAAAAGTGTAAATGCTTTAATTATAACACAGAAAAAAGGACGTTTCTGCATCCTTCAATATCACCATATTAATGTATTTGCAGTGTGAGAAATGAAATCTTGTAGTGCAAGCAGTCTGAAAACAAACAGAAGCTGGAAGTGTCTGGAAATGTGATAAGGCAAATATAAATTAACGCTGACACCAGGTGCTTATCTCCTCATGGACTTCTGATGCATCTCTGATCACCTACACTAGTGCAGTTCTCATTCAAAGCCTGTTCAGAACAGGCTGATTGCTTGGCCTCTGGTGTTGCTGCTCGCAGCGTTCCCCGAGAACTGTTCCACCCGAACAATTTCACACTCTCCACTGCACTTCCTTTGGTCCTCGGCAATACATACACACCGAGTGTGAAGTCGATCAGATGGACGGTTATCGAGAAAATCAAATACATACATTCTTACATACATAGACACATAGATACCTCCCATTTCAGTTAGATATCACACAGCTGTTGAGAGATCATGATAAAATATGATTAAACTGACTCCATCAGATGGTCACTGGACAGTACACATTACAGATGTGTATCCAGAATCATATATTTATTTATTCTTTATTTATTTATTAGGGGTGTAACGGTACACAAAATCCACGCTTTGCTAAGTTTGCAGCGGAGTAGAAAGAAGGTAAAAAAAAGGTTTTGGTCTTTAATTTAGAAAAATGTAAAAAACTGAAGGGAGAGGGCATGTTCTGTACTGGGTGAAACGCACGCTCTAGAATTATTGTTCCATACGTCAGAGGAGTATGAAACAGTTTAACAAAAACACACAAATTGTTACACCCCTAATAAATATACATATATTATCAGTATATCTATCAGTGCAAACATAATTCTTTTTAACAAATGGATGGATTAAGTGTTTTAAGTCTCAGGCACTCTTTTACAGCCATTCAGTGGTCCTCTCATAGTTTGAAACAAAAAGCAAATAAAGACTGAGAGGGTTTAAAGGCAAAAATCCACCTTAAAACAGAATTCACAGATAACTGCTAGGATCTAGGACAAATATTGACTCTTACATGTCATGATATCACAGGACACAGCCGGTTTGCCTGCTCTTACATAAGATGCATGAATTTCCCCAGTGATTGATTCCAATGCATCTGTCTGTGTCAGTCTACAGGCCGCACTGCGACTGCTGCCGGTGTCTGCGCACGCTACACATCTGGCTGAAGGACTGTCCACAGCGCGAGCAGCTGTAGGGTTTCTCCTGCGTGTGGACCGTGCGGTGCCTCTTCAGGTGGCTGGACGAGATGAAACTCTTGCCGCACAGCGTGCACCGGTAGCGCCTCTCCCCGGTGTGGATGAGGAGGTGGACCCGCAGGTTGTTGGGCTGGGCGAAGCCCTTTCCACAGTGGGGGCAGGTGTAGGGTCTCTCCCCCGTGTGCACCCGTTGGTGCAGCTCCAGGGCGGCGGCGCTGGGGAAGACGCGCCCGCACACGGCGCAAACCACAGGCTCTTTAGCGGCAGCAGCGCCGCCGCCCTTGTAAGGCCGCCTCTGGCTGTTGGTGGTGGCGGGAGGAGCAGTTAGGGGAGGAGGCTGAGGGGGCGGTGGAGGCGGCGCAGCCACGACAGCGGCTGCTGCCGCTGCGGCCGCAGCGATGTCAAAGGAGGCGGCGAAAGCTGCCATTTCATGAGCGCCGCCCGGGAAGAGCATCGTGGTAGGGCCGTCCAGATTGTCGCCTCCCGCCTGCGCGGGGAAGGAGGCCGAAGGGTGCCCAGTGTCCGTGTTCCCCAAACCCAGCTGTGCGACGGCGTACGCGGCACCGAGGTGGCTGACCCGCTCCTGCATCCAGGCCAGGTCCAGGCCCAGGCTGTTGAGGCGCTCGGGGCTCGGCTCATCCGAGGCTACGGGGGCTGAGAGCTGGGAAGGGGGAAGTTCATCCTCTGCTGTGTCATGAGTCTGGATCTCTGGTTTCAGAGCTCGGTCTGTTAGGCTCCCCCCGAGGTCCCTGCGTGCTGCCTCGGGGGCCGGGACCCCCCCGCCGCCCACTGTCAAACTGGTGCCCAAAGGCTTAGTGGCCTTGCGTTTGGGCCGGGGCCTGCAGGTCAGGTCCATGGTCGCGTCAGTGGGGGAGGAGGGCTGCGTGGTAACGCTGGTGTCGAGGGCTATATCGCTGGGGGCAGATTCCTCACTGGGCTCCAGGGCTGCGGAAGGAGACACAGGCTCAGTCAGTACCTTTACAAGTTAAATCAAGTTATGATATTAGCCTTCATATTATTAAATATAACCCAAATAACCCCTAACCCAATGTCAGACTCGGCCCCAAGGGACAAAATCTCCTCCAATGTCAGGTCGGTCTTAATATAAAAAGTTTGCGAATGGATGATTCCCAGAACAAATATCAATCTACATTTATATGAGGTCTGGTGTCATCCAGGCCAGCAAGACCCAGCAGTTTGAGTTTTAAGATGAACAGGGACGTGCTCACCAGATGTCAGCCCACACTCTGCCCTGATGTCCACCTCTACCTTGAGGTCCAGGTTGCAGTCGTCTCTCTCTAGGGTCTCCTGCTTCACCAGAGGCAACACCGTGGTTTCTTCCTGCTGTGACCGAGCGACAAGCAGCATAGAAGTGATGGTTATTGGTATTCTGTGTTGTGACAACGCTGGGGTTAAAGTCTGGTCTTGTTTTACCCAATCCACTTGGTTATGGTTAGACAGCAACCATGGTTAGGGTTAAAATGATCGCTTCAAATGTTGTTAAACTTTGGCTTAAAATTATTAATTATATGTTGTAGAAAAAGATCTAGTGAAACTGCTGCCTCTGCTACTTTTTGCCATCTAACCCAGACACTTCCATTAAACCATGACTAGCTCCAAATTCACTAAAATCATAATGCATGCATAATAATTTGCAAAAATCAATTTCCAAATGGTGCTATCCAAGCACATGGGACCCATTGTTTTGGTTATTGGATATAGAGAATCGTGGAATTTGACTGGTGTTAGTATCAAATTTCCCATAGTATGCACTTCACATTGTATAAACCAAAATCCCCAATCTCACCTTGGACAATATGGGCAAAATCAAATGTCACAGTAAGCTTTCACCAAACACCTTGAAATTGCGACAATGTTCTATGGATCAGTTGGTGGACCAACTTCATTTTCATAAAATTGAAAGAGCCTAATATAGATCTGTGTTAGGAGCTGATAAGACTCAATACAGCATATTTAAATGCACTCTGCTGATTAACCTTTACCTCCTTTGAAATGTGATGAAAGGCTTTGTCTTCAGAGGTGACAGGAAGAGGAAGAGGTGGCACCAAAGCCTGATGGTCGTCAGGCCCTAAAAAGAAGGGAAAAAAAGCCACAGATGCTGGTTTTAGCAGCACCTCCAAAGCTCACAAACATTATTAGCTAATATCGCCTTTGTTTAGTGTGATAACGACTATTTATAAGTGGAGACTCTAGGAAGTTGTGTATCTCTGTCACAGATTAACATATTTTCCAAAATGTTGAATATGTCCAAAACCAAGGTGTCTTGCAGCTGTGGGCAGAGAAAACTATGGGGACAGTATTATTTTAACACCTGCAAAATGAGCAATGCCATGGTCACGTACAGGTTTGTAATGTTGTTTCGCAAAGGTATTTTGTGCAAAAGAACCAACACAAGACAGCTATGAATGAAACCAAATGATCTAAAGAGGCAGTACCCTATGCACAAACCTTTGTTTACACACAGTTTGGAAGACCGGGGAATCTGGCACATGAGAGGGGTGATTTGCGGATTGTGCACAGCTGCTGTAGCAATTACGCCGTTATTAATTACAGTCCAACTGGGACATATCACACATAAATCACCCCCACTCCTATCCATAAATTATCTGTGCAAAACATGAAATAGTTTTTCTGTTTGGCTTGGATTTAATATCCATTTCCTTCGTTCTATGCATTTTTTCCTTCCCATCTTACATATATGTTCATTTAAAACAATGTGAACTGATAAGGGCGACACGGTGGAGCAGTGGGTAGCACTGTTGCCTCACAGCAAGAAGGTCGCAGGTTCAAGACCGCCTTGGGGCCTGGGTCTGGGACCTTTCTGTGTGGAGTTTGCATGTTCTCCCCGTGTCTGCGTGGGTTTTCACCGGGTACTCCGGCTTCCTCCCACAATACAAAACATGCTCAGGTTAATTGGCAAATCTAAATTGCCCATAGGTGTGAGTGTGTGTGTGAATGGTGTGTGAATGGTGTGTGTGCCCCACGATTGACTGGCGACCATCTGGGGTGTATCCCTGCCTCTCGCCATAAAATGCGCTGGGATAGGCTCCAGCAGACCCCTGCGACCCTGAAAAGGAATAAGCGGGATAGAAAATGGATGGATGGATGGATGAACTGATAAGGAGGATATGGATACACAAAATCACTGCGGCATGAGTTTTTATTGCAGGTCTACCAGCCATCAGGCTGCAACTATAACACTACTGAACTTCCATACATGCTTCCTTACTAAAATTTCATTTATTCTCATTATAACAGGTCCCTTATTATATGGTCACCAGGAAGTCGATGGCACACTTAAAAGTGTCCGTCTATGTTGCCCTGCTGCATCGATGTTCGGGTGGATTAAGAACATGGCAGATGTAATTAACCTGTCTCCATTGATCAGAGTAACAGTGCAGCTAATCAACACTTTGTTGAAGCAGTGTGAATAAAAGATTCACGCCTCATTTCTGTAGACGGCAGCAGCTCCATTCACCGCGACGCAGTGCAGCCTGGCTTTGGTTCTGGTAATGTGGGCAGGGTCGCCATAACACGCATGATTGAACCCCGGCGGCTTAGGGCACCGACCGCACACAGAAAGTCACATTAAAAGGTGGAAAAAGTTTTTAAATTATTCATCACTCTATCACTTTTTCAGATATTGGCTCAGATATATTGGTGAATTAGCTGGATCAGATATTGGATGAATGAGGCAGATCCAGGGTTTCACTCCATTTATTTCCCCCCCCATTCTTATTTATATCAAGCACAGAAATAGAGTTAGCATCTACAGCATCTAATCACTTCAATTGTACATTTGCAATAGGTGGAACAAACTTCCAGTTGGCATTTTACGTGAAAGCAACAAGAAACAATGGAGATGGAGTTTATTGTCTTGAATTTCCAGCCCCTCTCTGTTATTGATAAAAAAAGGATTCCACTGGCTGCTGAAACATCTTGAGCCAATGTACAGTTCACCATCTTGAAAATATTTCTCCGTAAACAAATGTGCAAACACATATCAGAGGATGAACGTCAGTGAGCTCAGAAATCTGGAGCTCCGACGCGTGCTCTGTGACACACGAGACGCTCAAACCTCACGACACAATGCCCCGGGCCAAAGTCTCACACACCGGAGACGATAGTTCAGCTGCTATAAAAGGAAATGCTTGATCGAGGCATATTTCATTGACAAAAGTGCATGTAATTAACAAAGGACAATGCCAGCGACGTGAAAAGAAGCTGTAAACGTGGGAGTGTGCAGATGCTGCCACAATGTGATCGATGCCCTTACAAGCTGTTTATGTGGTATTTTGGCCCAAGTAATCAATCAATTAAGCCACTTCATTGATAGGTTTCAGCTGCTATTTATAGGATTTTAATATATATGTTTGCAGTGTACTCAAAATTTGTTATTTTTTAAGAATAATATTAAGTACAGTTATATCTGTTTATATTCTGTGTTAATTTTACACTTATTTTTAACAAAGTTAAAAAGCCCCACTCACATTGAAAGACATACAGTTCATTCAACTATAGTATCGGATCAGTATTGATTATCAGCCAATAAGCTCACCCCAGGTATCCTGATATCAGATTGGAAAAACTTGGATCATACCATCATTATTCGTACAGGGTGTTTTTTAGGTTTTTTATATCCACTCTATGTCTGTATAACACTGCATTACCCACAATATTCTGCACTGTTTTTTGGGGTTTTTTTTTACACTGTTCTGTCTTGGCGTCCTGCGCTGATGAGGAAGAGGCCACTAAATGCCACAAGGGACCTCAATGGGATGGCACCAGGTATAAAATGCGGAGCGGTGCCACATTTATTGGAGGTTGATGTGTAAAAATACATGCTTAGCAGTCTTTTGTGTGACACGGGCAGGTGAAGTGGGGTCGGTGCACTTGTAAAAATCTGAGCTCTACACGCACAGGTGATGCGGACGTCCACTAGTCTGTACATACTCCATGGAATCTGCACAAGTATGTGAGCACCTTAATGCAGCAAAGTGACACACACGTTTTTTTTTGTTGGATTGTTGGTGACCATATACTGAACGACACTTACAGATGGGTATAAATAAAAGTTTTGCAAGAAAGCACGTGCAGAAATTCAGTTGCACAACACCACTGTCAGCAGTGCCGTCGACTCTTCGGTTTTAACGGATCCATCACCGCGGGGATCGAATTAAACTGAAACTACAGAGAAGAAAGTGTCAAATGGCCTACTCAAACCAAACCGAAGCGGCGACTGGTGTTGTCAGCTAGCGTCGTAGGTCACAGTGTCACGCGAGGGTCGCTGGTTAAACCGAAGGAAGGCGCTGCCACTTCCTTGTTTGTGCAGCAATGATACACAATGTTATCGGTGAGTATATTTCAGACGGGTATCAATAAAAGTTTTTGCAAGAAAGCACATGCAGAAATTCAGTGGCATTACGCCACTGTCTACTACAGAAGTTTCCAATAGATTTTTGTGGATCCTTCTGCACAAAGGACGGTGTCAAAACATTGCCATCTGCAAGTGGAGAGGAAAACAATGGATGCAGCGAGGGATGAGAGAGTTTAATCAATAAAAGGAAGTTACAGTGTAGGAAGTGTCAAATGGAACCCCTGTTGAGTTGGTTTGGTGTTGGATACTCAATGCATATTTGACAGATTCAAAGACACTCATTTAACTTGTGACATACGTCAACGATTTTTCTGAATTGAACAGTCATACATTTTGTGGGGTATGCTATTGATGCTTTTCAAACAACTTGTTATGTCTTCATGATCATCCAGGGCATATAACAGACAGTAATCAATCAAAAAAATCATTACATTCTTCACAAGTGAAATGAATGATATATGCCCTGGGTGATCATGAGGACATCACAGGTTGTTTGATAATAATCCAAGTCTTTGAATCTGTCGGAAATCCATCATCACACCAGTTCATCCGCGGAATGAAGGGATGTGTCAAACCAAACGGAAACACAAAGCGTGGATCAAGGGTCAAGGGTCAATGCACGCGCCTTCTCGTCCGTCCGTCGTCCCGCAGACTTCGTGGATCCTCGCGCGCGCAAAACTTTGCCGCCTGCACGTGCGGCGTGGGAAAAAAACAACAACGTCGGCGTCTGCAAAGTAGGAGAAAACTTTCCGTCCGAGCGCGAGTTTACTTTTTTTTTTTTGCCCTGAGCCGCGCCGACATGTGACGGACCGAGTGATGCCGGATCGGGGTTCCACATCCCCCGCCTCAAACCTCCAGCTGCTCCAGCTGCTGCACGGCCTCGTATCGATCACAAACAATCACCACTTTCTGTGTCACGTCTCTCTCACGCGTCATTCCGCATGCATCCAGGCCAGCTGCAGCCCTTCCTCCTGCAATCACCACCACCACCATCATCATCATCATCATCATCATTGCCGCCGCGGGTTTACCTTCAGGTGGCCTAAAATGAACAGCGTGCATTTCCTCGCGCTGGCTCCGTCTCCTCATCTTCCTCTCGCAGCTCCGCATCTTCACGTCCATGTCTCGCAGCTTCTGCCGCAGCGCGTCCTTCTCCTTCTCGCTCTTCTGCCGCTCCTGGTCCATCTGTGCGCGCAGCGCCGCGTAGCCATCGTCCACCAGCTTGCAGATCTCCGCCACCGCCGAGTTGGCCAGTATCTCTATGATCGAGGCGATTTGCGCTTGGAAGCCAACGCAGTCCGCCATCATCGCCCGGGTCTGCGTGCGACTGTTGCTGCTGCTGCTGCGGCGGCGGCGGAGCAGGAGGAGGAGGAGGAGGAGGAGGAGGAGGAGGAGGAGGAGGAGGAAGGAGGGGACTGGCGCGTGACGGCGGACATGCAGGGGGGCACTCCGGTGTCAGCTTGTCCCGGATCACACGGCCCGTTTCTGTCCGCCCGACGTGCTCGTGTCAAGTGTTGCGTCCATTATTTACACAGCCGCGGTTCTGGCTCTCCCCGGAGGTGCGAGAGTCGCCTCCTGATGACGTCGGTTTGTTGTTCGGCAGCCCTGGATTTGATGGTCGCTGCTTTGTTGTAAATGAAATATGTACCGATATATGGTGATCAATAAAGTTGCATACATTGCATTCAAGTTAATCAATACATTGTATACATTCGATGATCATATTTTTAAAAAGACCATTTCTGCCCATCGATATTTGTTCTTTTGCTGCTAATCAAATTTAATATTATAATATTATTTCAAGCTGCTTTGGAAAGATGCGTTTTTGGAATCTTTGACTTTTGACAGAGGAAATAGACAATTATGAATCTCATCAAAATTCTGCCAAGATTCCACAAACACAAATCTACATTTACTAGAAAGTCTCTTTTTGCTGCTTCATATAATGAAATTATACATTACATGGATTCCTTTACGTTCTTAATGAACCAAAAGGCAACCAAAACAAAGTATATCTGAGCTCATTTCAACGTCTTCTTGTAAACTTTTGTCCACCACTGCATATAGTTATTGTATTAATGTCACGTGTTTGTGTCTCATTCATAACTCCTGCATTTTGTAAAATCATAGTTTTGAAGGAGTAAAAAACAAAAAAATGATTGTTGCCAAATATAATCAAAAACATGATTTCTCCTTTATTATCAAACTATTCTACTCTTTACAAAATTTCACATACATAAATGTAGCAAAAAGCTATATTCCATTACACATTTAATATATATATATATATATATATATATATATATATATATATATATATATATATATCTCATATAATGAAATACATTTCTATACATTCCCAAATTATTGAATTAGTAAAGTACACAACACAGGTTTAGTGGTTTGTAGACATTTTATTCTGCATTTTAAGACAATGAAATCTAAAAGAAATTCATTCTAATAAAATTCAATCAAGCGAAAAGTCTTCAAAAATGTTTGTTTTTTTTAAGAAATAATACATTTGGTGAAAATAATGCTACATATCAATACATCAAAAAATGTCCTGAGCCTACTTCTGTCAACCACACAAAAAACAACTGTTCATTCTAGTCAGTAGATTTCTCTCCCATCTTTAATTAATTATTCATTTTTGACTTTGGAAATAAAAACTGTATAGTGAATAATACTTCACCAAACCGAATTCACTGAGTATGGGGAAGATTTGTATTTCTTATTCTTGTTGAATTAATGTACTCTTTATTAATATAGATTATTTTCATTTATTGATAATTATGGCTTGTTTTTTTTAAATAAGGAAGTGCTATGTTTATTTGGAATTAAATATTGTGATACATTCAGTTGTCTGTTCTATCTTCCAATAACGCTAGAAAAAAAATATATTAACAATCAGCACATTTACAACGTTAATTAGAAATGACTGAAACAGCAGTTTTTCGTGATTTATTGTAAACATGAAGATGTATAAATAACAACACAGAAGGATATTCATTATTCTACTGATTAACATCTGCAAACACATGAGCAGGGGTGACACTACATTTTAAATGGCTTCTGTCATGAGGGGAAAGATAAAAACGTAGGTAAAATGTCATCAAGGTACCAGTACTGCCTCCACTCCTGCAAACGTGCCTGCTGTTAGTGTGTTCACTTGCTGACGTGGACGCTCTGGTGGCGGACCAGGTTTCCCAGCACAGAGAAGCTCTTCCCACACTGGGTGCAGCTGTAGGGTCTCTCTCCGGTGTGGACCGCCTGGTGGACCTTGAGGCTGCACGCCTGCGAGAATCGCTTCCCGCACAGGCCGCAGCTGTAGCGTTTCTCCCCCGTGTGCACGCTCATGTGTCTCTTGATGTGGCTGGACTGGGAGAAGCGCTTGCCGCACTGGGCGCAGCTGAACGGTTTCTCCCCGGTGTGAACCCGCTGGTGGGTTTTGAGCTGGTGCGGGTGCAGGAAGGGCTTCTTGCAGACATGGCAGTGGTATATCCTCTCACCACTGTGCGAGCGCCGGTGCACCAGCAGGTCTCTGGAGCTGAAGAAGAGCCGGCTGCACTGGGAGCAGCTGAACGCTCGCTCGGCGCCGCCGGGAAAACCTCGGCCCCTCGAGTCAAGGGAGGAGTTACTGAAGGATGATGATGGTGGCGGCGCTGGTGCTGCAGACGCAAAGCTGCTCAGGAAAGGAAAAGACGAGGATGACCCGGCCACTCGGTCTGTGGAGTCTTTGTGGGTGGCTGTGAGGGCCCGGGCCACCTCCGGAGAGGAGAACAGGTCGTCAAAGGACGGGGAGTCAAAGCTGTTGGCGTCCAGCTCGCTGCGTTTGCTCTCTGCTGCTTCATTCTCTCCGCCGCCACTGCTGGGAGTCAGTCTGTGGGAAACTAAAGGATCTGTCCCGAAAGCTTGAGACCAGGAAGATTCTGCCTCCGTTTTAACGGATGTCGACTCTTCCTCGGCCCTCCAGAAACTATTAGTCAGCAACAAGTCTGGATCCAGTGTCTTTGTTTCCACAGCAGGCAGCTCAGCAGACAGAGAGGAAGCAGGTGCTGCTGCGCTGTGGCTTTGCTCGGCACTGCTCTCCACCGTCCCCGCTTCCTCCTCCTGCTGCTGACAAACAGCCCCGGGTCTGGTAAAACCTTCTTCCTCACGCTGACCTGGGACACCGACTCTGGGTACGTGGTCTTCATGGTGAAGTGGGAGGTCGCTCTCAGCAGCCAGACACAGAGTCAGAGGCCCGACTGTGGGGAGGGAGAGAATCATTGTTATCACATTTTGATGAGGAATGAAGAGGAGATCTCTGGTTCAGCTGCAATATTTTTTATCCATTCTTTTTTGAAAACACGTCCATCATGAGTGCGACAGACTGGGAGGAACCGACTTCAACCAGCTGATACTAAAGTAATTTCTAATGGAATAATACTGATCCCCTTTAAATTGTGCCATGAATTAAACATTATATTTCACATTACACAATTCAGATATGTGCTGTCGAGGTTCAAAAGATTGCTGTTGTGACTTTAAAAGTGAGTTACTGAACGAATCAAATCGTATACATAAATAAATGTTTTACCACAGTTTAACCAGTTTAGTGACCTATGATCATGAGCCTGAAGCACATGATGAAACAGTTGCAGGCCAATTCAGTGAGCCGCTGTATCCACTCCTGTTAAAAGTCTCCTTACTGCGGCTTCCATGGGATGTCTGATGGTCCAGCCCTCTGCAGCTGGCCCGCTCCTCCTCCAGATGTTCCTTCTTGATCGTGTCCACCTCTGGCTCCAGCTCCGGCTGCACCGGCTGCACTGTCACCACCACTGGCTGAACGACAGGACACGGGGAACAGATTTAAGGTGTGGTTAGGAAGATTTGGCTTTTTCTGTGGGTCAAGTCCTCCTTTCAGGGTGCTTTTTAAGGCCCAGGTAAATGTGTACAGTCCATATGATTTATATTATTTGTATTAGTGTGTGTGTGTGCATGTCAGAGGGTGTGTGTGATCTAGAAAAGATACAGAAATGTGTTAACTGTTCCCTTTTTTCGACCAAATGAGATAAGATTTTGTAGTCTCCTTAGTAGAAACAGTAATTCTTATGGCCCTTGGTAAATTATCAGTTTATTTTTCACAGTTGTTTTGAACAAACCCAACCAATAAAATCCAATTTCACCATCATTTAACTTTTGTTACATCAGGGCATACTACTAGATATGGTACACACAGAAACCTGGAAGAAAAGGCAACAGTACAGACGGCAGCACAGACCCTGGACAGTGGAGTGTCCGTATCTTCCAGGTTGGCGGACCTGCTGAGATCTTCACCGTGGTAGTGATCTGTTCAAAATAAAACACAGGAGTTGCTACATATACATTTTCTGCCACATACGTGGTGATCGAAACATAAAGTTTTAAAGTATACAGTATATTAAATGTAGTTTTTTCATGTTTGCCCGTGCTTCATGTTATTATATGTATAGCAGAGGTCCTGAGGGCTACTGTGGAGGTTTTCAAAAACCTGCAGCCACAAACATGGTGTCACTGATCTCTCTGTTAGGGTCACAGGGTGAGGTTTATATATTAACACTTGCAATTTATGCATACAATTTATATGCATCAGTGTAGGTATATATTGTATGTATACAGTAAGTGTGTATATTGCATATAAATAAAAGGTTTAAATGATTCGCTGACATTGACCTTTCCTGGTCCGTGTCACCAGCAGCGGAGGCTCCATCAGCCGCAGGCGGCTCTTCAGGGCCCGGTTCTCCCGCTGACTGCGAGATATTTCCAGCCTCAGAGCGGCAAAGCCGTCGTCGACCAGCTGACAGATCTCGGCCACGGCCGCGTTAGCCAGGACCTCCATGATGGACGCCAGCTGGCTGTGGAAACTCACGCAACTCTCCATCCCGTCGAAGGCGATTGTTCACTGTTCAGCTCTGAATTGGCACGTTTGGCGTTTGGGTTCGACGTTAGAAACGCGATGGGAGACAACGGCATTGGTCCTTAAGCGCTGCCATTCTTGCACATTCTCGTCGCTAAAATAGTGTTCTGTCTTTTGTTTACTTCCGGGTGTGCCGCCAGGTTGTTACCGTAATGGCGGGCGTAAGAACGCACATCAAATTAGTAATAGAAACTGGCTTAGTTATTATGGAACCATACACCTAATTAAATGTCATACAATAATATAATATGGGATGTGTCCCTGTATATTAGTGGTGGAATTTAGTAAAAATGTATATGCTTTATTATCTTATCTATATTCTACTAAATTGTCTCTTTCTTTTAATTTGTTTACTTTAAGAATACAATTTAATATCTGGAAATGTAAATTACATGTTATATTTATATTTAAGAAACATCAAAAACTATTTTAAACAAAATATCAACATCAGCTGTTAAAAATTCTTATCTGCATGTCACAATATATACTTTTATATCTTTTCAGCTTTTTCATCTCTGCCTGTTGGTGCATTGTATCTAGATTTTTTTTTAATTAAAATGTATAATTATTATTATTATTTTATATATATATATATTTATATAATTATTTTAATAATTAATTATTATTATTTATAGTCATTGGACATGTGTACAGTAATTATCATATTTCTGCAGACTCAGAAATCAATCCATCATCACACAAACATCAAAAAACAAGCAATAACAATAAAGTCTAGGCCAAATCAGCATAGAATATAATATACAGACAAAATAATGTGATTTGATTTCCTTTTCTTTTTTTCTTTTCTTTATCTTTAAGAAAATAAGTATTGGGGCGGCGAGTGGTGCGATTGGTAGGGTTGGCACTCTATAACTAGAGGAATTTGATTTGTTCACCACTTTACCTTTTTGGGTGTATTGGTCCTGCAAGTTCACAGCTGCTGGTACAAACACTTAATGTTAAAAGCAGTTAAAGAAAGCAGCGAGCATGAACATGAAGAGAGAAGTGATGTGTGAACATCAGAATCAGACAAGCAGAAATATTTTTTTCCTCAACATACCAGTTTCCAAAATTAAATGTAAATAATATTTTGTATATGAAATTAAAATCATGTTGGCGCATGAAGGCAAAATGGGCCGTTCCATGGCTCATTGGTCCATGATGAGGAGACTATGAATGAAAAAAAGGAAGGCTAATCAAGATAACACTTATTGACTTTATTTAATGCAATATGTTGTTAAGTACAGTACTCTGACTTGACCTGGTCCAACCAGACTCTTGTAGTACATTTCATTTGGAAAGCGAATCTGGCAAGTCTTCATTGACAAGTGTTAAATTATTTGAAGGCAAGTAATCCGTGAAGTTTTAAACTGTTGGATGTGCCTAGAGCTTCTCTGGATCTACCATAAAAACTCCCCAAAAATTGTCCTTGCTCCGACCTCTGGATATTTGGCAGCGGTGCTTAACATTTCACAACTGACCAAACACCAACAAGAACTATAGGCTGATTATAACTCAAATGTCAATGCAATTGTTCTCAGCCGTAATCTGTGTTCACTGATTGGACAGATAAATATTTGTCTGGAGAAATCCATAAATAAACTGAAAACCAACAAGGAGTACAAAAGGAATATGAAAGGAGAGCAGAGCCACGCTACTCTGGTACTAACGCTGTCTGGTTTTGAATGTGGTGTTAACCTAGACTGCATGATATTATTTACAGGTGAATCATTTTCAGGAGCTGAGCTCCAATATTTCTGTGATTTCGGCAGAGCCAGTGGATATCAGGTCAAGGACCTACTGAGACATAGTGTTTAGACGTACTACCACAATCATTTTAAGGCGACATTTAGACCTACTGATTGTTTACTGAACAAAGTTCCAAGACAGCTGTATTAATATCCTGCATATTCCGATGCGGACCTGTTCATAGAGAACACAGGTGAATAAACCTGCTACTCCTATTTGGACGTGTGCAGCGCCTGGTGCCTGATGAGGTTGCTGAGAAAGGAGAAGTTCTTGCCACACTTGGAGCAGTGAAACCTCTTCTCCCCGGTGTGGACGCTCTGGTGGACTTTGAGGTTGGTAGAGGTTGAGAACTGCTTGCCGCAGTGCGGGCAGGGGAACGGCCGCTCCCCCGTGTGAACCATCTGGTGGCGCTTCAGGCTGCAGAACTGGCCGAAGCTCTTCTTGCACTGGAAGCACTGGTACGGCTTCTCGCCCGTGTGGACGCGCTCGTGGATGCGCAGCTGGCACTGGTGAGTGTAGCGGCGGGAGCAGAAGCTACAGCCGTACGGCAGCTGCTGCTGCTGCTGCTGCACAGAGACGCACTCTGGGTTCTGATGGTAGAGCTGGTTCTGAGCAGAGAAGTTATTAGCCTGCTGAACTTCACACCAAGACGGCTTGTTCATTTGCTGTTGGGAGGCCCCTGTTCCCAAGGCGACAGTGGGCTTGTTAAAGGTGGAGATGTGGTTATTGTAGTTGTCTTCATACATCACCTCCGTGGGCGGCTGGTCGATTTGAACGCAGAGCAGCGGTTGATACTGTGAGTTCTCACTGCTCTGACCTGGCAGCGGCGTAGCGTCTTCTTCTTCTTGAGGTCTGACAGACGACGGGGCCGCACCGTGGCCGTCCTCTGCCTCGCACGGATTGATCACAATGATGTTGAACTTTGACGCAGGACTCGTCTGGTCGGTTTCGGTAACGGAGGTGAAACGGGAGGCAGGGTTAGCCCTCATTTGGCTGAACGATGGCTTTCTTGATCCGGTTTGTGGTGAGAACGTGGAACAAGACGGCCTCTCCGCCACTTTGGTCTCAGCACTCTCCTGCCACAGTCTCTCTGCAACGTCTCCTAATGAGCCTATGCCCAAGGAAAGAGACAACCGTAATATGACTGAGGATATCGTGCAATGCTACAAAATTAAAACACACTTTTAGAAAATTAGGCTTTCAAAAGAGTCAAGGGTCTTAGCTACAGGGGTGTCTGTAAAGGGATTAATATGATTTTGATAAAAACTAAACTGGAACCAGAAGCTGAGGGGGGAAAGAGCTTCATTTTTTCTGGCAATTCTGTCAATTTACATGACTGAATCATGGGATTATTTTTATGTGGACAAACATTGGAAACCGATATGCACAACACTACAGTAAAAGTCCAACCATGAATACTTTTCCCCACTGTATTCATGTGGGGAAAAGTATTCATGGTTGGACTTATTTGATCCCTTGTTGACTTTGTTGGTTTGGGCACTAATAAAGAATCGATCAGTCTGTAATAATAATGGTAGGTGTAATTTAACATGCTGAGACAGAATATCCCAAAGAAAATAAAAAAAAACAACTTTAAAAAAATTGTATTAATTTATTTGCTTTTTATTGAGGAAAATAAGTATTTGATCCCCAAGTTAGACTCTCCAAATTATGTTGTCACCTAAATTAAAGACACAATATCACTAAATTTGTTCACAGTCAGTTTGTCAGACTCCAAACTCTCCAGCATGGGAAAGACTAAAGAGCTTTCTGTGGATAGAAGATTGTAGACCTGCACAAGACCGGTATGGGCTACAAAACCATCAGCAAGAAGCTAGGTGTTAAGAAATAGACTTTTTCTGCACAGGACAAAGAGCTAGTTGATGGTATCAATGGGAGGAGGGATGTACCTATGCACCATCAAAAACCTCCTTCCCGAAATCCTCCTTCCCTCTACAAGGAAGCTTAAAATGTGTAGTGGATGGGTCTTCCAGCAGGATAATGACCCAAAGCATACAGCCAAGGCAACTGACAATGGAACATATCAAGGTCATGGAGCGGCCCAGCCAGTATCTGGAACTGAATCCTATAGAAAATCTATGGAGAGAGCTGAAGCTCAGTTACCAGGAGACAGGCACAGAATGTTCATAATTTGGAGGTCGTTTGCAGAGACGAATGGACCGAAATTCCCTCTAATATGTGCAGAAACCTGGTCATCAAGTACAAAAAACATCTGACCTCTGTGCTTGCTAAGAAGTGATTTGCCACAAGGTACTAAGTCCTTTTGGCAAAAGGGGTTCAAAGACTTTTTTTCCTCAATAAAATGCAAATAAAATACAAATTCTTTAAAGCTTATGTCTTGATTTTCTTTATGATATTCTGTCTCAGCATGATAGAGTCGACCTACCATTTATATTACAGAGTGATCGAGTCATTATTAGTGGCCAAACAAGCAAATACTTATTTCCCTCACTATCAACAAAGATCCACAAGCAAAATCACTGAAGGAAAGGATGTGACAGGAAAACAAACTGTTACCTTCTTGCACTTCATCCGGCATCTTTTTCTCCTGGTTCTGAGGGCTGCTGCTGCTTTTCAGACATCTGTGTCTCTGGAAAGAAGAAGGAGGTGTCAAGTCCAGATAACACTAATAGTCAGAGATGTTGTTTAAAAGATCACTGAGGTGGGGTTAGGAGTTTCTTAATAAAAAAATACTATTATTTCATGGAGATAAGTTACAACAATAATAATAAAATATAAGTAACCATTTTTATATATATAATGGTTTATAAATGTACTAGAGCTAATTAATGAAACTTTTTTCCACTAATTCTTTTTTAGGTTGTGGTGGTGACTTCTCTAATTTCTTGTACTTTTTTTTATTTTTTAATGGTATGAAAGTCGCTTTTTGAAATATAATCTGAATAAAAAATAATCTGATTTATGTTGTGCAAGTCTTCTTTCAAACTGCTACTTCAATTAATAAAGCAAAAACAAAACAGTATAATGTCGAAAAATATGATTTATTGGCATATTTACATAGGTACATGATTCATGTGTAACTTTCTCATCACTCTTTGGCGAGTTCAGAATAATACAATCATTCAAATGGTTAAAACATACAAAATATCTGTGAATTTTATCTGATGAGTGAAGACGACATCCTCAAACACACAATGTGTTTATGTTGTCCAATGAGAATATTAGGTAGTAAAAGGAGATCATGTATGATAGGCAAAATGTGTGTGATTTGGTATAAGAGATAGTTCAGATATTCATTAGCTTTGGGGATTTGTTTTTTTTATGTTTTTCACCACTTTCCAGATTCTGAAACTGCACTGTAGAAAAAGGTGCATTTTTACAGATATTTAAAAAGATTTTTCCTATATTTTAAAAATACACGAACATGTCAATTACAATAAAACATACTTAATATAGTGTACTGCAAAAAATATAAAAATATAAATATATACACACATGTATACAATTCTTTAAAACATTATTATATTATATATTATTTTTAAAGGGTAAATCAAATGTTTATTGGTGAGCCAGCAGCTAAATTATTAGATTCTTCATTCTTTAAGTGTAACAAATCCCACAGAGCAGACTTTTGATGTTTTTGTTGTATGAATTTAGGCAGAACTATTAGGCGTTCTTGACTCAACTGTTGTTTGTCTATGGGATCGAACAACATATTCATTAACCAATAGGGCATCCTCCAGTGTGAAAACGCTGCGTTCAGACTACTGGCAACAAAGCAACAGGCCAAAAGTCATTTTGAATGGAAGCCAGCATGAAAAAACAAACTAAGTAGTTGTGTTTTTTTAACTCCTTGGGTTGACATTTTTTTACCTACACGAGGAGCATGTTAATCCCACCATGTTGTAATGCTGCCATGTTTCCACAGTATTAATTTAACCAAACACCACTCTAGAGAGACACTTTCACAAGTGTCATGCCCATCATAGAACAACATATTACATAATTCTTCACTCTGTAACTACAAATTCAGGTGCTGTAAAAGCACCCTTTGAACCAGGTAAGCCAACTGTAAAATCCTACAATTTATTAGTAAAATCCCCCAAAACAGATGATATTAAAAGGTGGATATAATTAAGTTAATATTTGGCAAAAGAGAGTTTGCAGGCAGACAATGAAATGTTCCGCCAGTCTGTATAGGCAGACCTGCAGCAGTATTCATACAGTTACAATCATTGATGCACAAGTTTATGAAACTACAGTCACAAAGAGAAAACCCTGTTTTTACGTAAACCTTGATATAATATTCCATACTATAGGTTGTCCTATACTCTGGTGGGAGGTTTCTACTGAATAATGAACACTGTACCTTTAGAAATGTTTATTTCCAATGATTTTTGTGGATGCTTAATGAAAATCTCATTTATAATGCATTTTAATCATTGCAAGCCATATTTCCAAAGGCTTTAAACATATAGAATAAATATAAGAAATAGAAGCAGTGTGTCACTGAGAGTTTTGCATTTCTCTCTGGTTTGAAGTGGTCAGGGCCTATTACGACTGTTGTTATTCATTACCCAACTTATTATGTAATGATTTTTTTGTTCTTATTTATTTTATTTTTTATTCTAAAATTAGACTATCCCATTATAAGGGTCTGGCTTTGACATGGGACAGATGTTTCGTATTGTCTCCCTAAAGAAGAATGTAAGATACTCGAATATGAATTTTCTTCTTAAAGTCAGTCAATATTGGAAAATCATTTTATTGTATTTCAGTGTAGATATTTTTTTAAAATGATAAAAAAATTACAATAAAATTTATTTTAAGAAATAAATGGAAATAGTTTTTTTTTTTAAAAACCAACCCTATAAATGTTTGCTACACTTTTCAGTTTATTTCCTCTCTGAATAAAACTTTTTCAAATATTTTTTACAAAAGTATTATATCAATATCTATATTGTGAAGAAAATAATTAACATATGTTGGAAATATCGCAATATTTTGAAATTTGTAAAATCTGCTCAAGCCTAACTTACAACATGTAAGTTATAAGGGCCCCATTTTGCTGTTTTCTCAGTTGGTCTATTTATATAAATGTGGTTGTTTTAAGGACCCAATTAGAGCTGTAGCAGCGATGCAATGATCTTTCTGTCTTTAAAGGGGCGTTGCACACGCTGGCTGACCTGAGGTTGCTCTCAACCCTCTAACCCAGGGGTGTCAAACTCAGGTCCTGGAGGGCCGAGTGGGTGCAGGTTTTTGTTCCAACCAGGCAGTAACACACCTGATTCTACTAATGAAGGTCCTCAGCAAGAGCTCTATTGGTTGATTAGTAGAATCAGGTGTGTTACTGCCTGGTTGGAACAAAAACCTGCACCCACTCGGCCCTCCAGGACCTGAGTTTGACACATGTGCTCTAACCCCTATATGTCATGGTCTTTTCTGTGTTTCTTGTAGAGGGAATAACTTAAACAACAATCTACCTTTGGGTACTAATAAAGTCCTCTTAAATCTTCTCACACACTCACTCTGAAAAAAACCCTGTTCGTGCATCTCCCCGTAACATCCACTCTGTTGCGATTGGTCTAGTGCTGTTGGAAATGTCCCGCCTCTAAAGGAGCTGGTGTGGGCCAGACGGACAGAAGACATGTACAAGTACTCTGTAAGGAGAGGAGGCTACGTGGCTCCAAAGGCGGTTACTATTAACTTTCACTCCTGTTGTGACATCACTATAGGAGCCAGGTTTTTAAGCAGTGGTCGGTCTAATTCACAGTTTTTGTGTTAGCAGGTACACCAGGGACCAAAACATTTACACCCTGTTTAGAAATAAAGTCTCTGCTGCTATAAAGAGTCCAGTATGAAGTGTTTTGGTGGCACGGCGGCGTCCTGCCGTGAGTGGGGTCAGTGCTGGATCTTCTGGTGCCTCTTCAGGTTGCTGGGGTGGGAGAAGCGGCGATTGCAGACGGAGCAGCTGAACGGCCGCTCGCCAGTGTGGACATTATGGTGGATGTCCAGCTGGCTCTGGCACACAAAGCTTTTGCCGCACAGCGTGCAGGCGTAGGGCTTCTCCCTGCTGTGCCGCGCCGTGTGCTTCTGCAGGTCGGACTCCAGGAAGAAGCGCTTGGTGCAGCTGGTGCAGCCGTACGGGCGCTCCATGGTGACGGCGTGGTAGAAGGCCAGGTGGAAGCCGCCATGGTGAGGTCTGTGGTTGCTCTGGTTGTTCTGGGGGGCGGGGGGCCGGTGCAGCGCAACTGTGAGAGTCTCAGTGGAGGCGGTTCTGCCGCGCGTTGTTCCTGGTGTGTCGTGGTGGGCAGCCTGCACTGAACTCTGTCCCGCCGATTCTGGCTCGACGCACTGAATTATGGGGGACATAGTTCGTTCTTGGCCGTGTCCGCCTCCGCCACCATCATCGTCTGACCCATCACACTCCACCTCCTTATCTGAGGCCCCGCCTCCGTCGATCACTATGACCTCAGACATGTTGGATTTGGCAGACCTGGGGGCAATGCTGCAGACGTCTGAGGCGGCTTTGTCATCTTTCCTGGTGTCCGTGACCTCATCGCCGGAAGTGGGCGTGTCTGAGCTGGCGGCTGCCCTGGTGTCACGTGGTACAACATCCAGCGGGGGGGCATGGGCGACGCTGCGGCCGCTGTCTGTTTCATCTTCTTTCCTGCCGACAACAAAGGTGACGACGTCGGATCCACTGACCTCCATTTCACTGTTGCGTCTGGCCGGCCAAGCGTCGCTGGCGTCCTTCGAGCAAGTGTCGGTGGTTGTCTCCACCGCTCCCTCCACCTTGACGATCACGAGCCCCCCTTCCTTCTCCTCCTCCACCTCAGAGTCCGCTGCCTGGAAGCACAAACACAGATGAGCATTAATGTCATGATGAACAAAAACAGGCTCCTGCAGGAATCTGGTGAACACGTAATGAACTAGAAGCAATAACACAATGATGAGAAAAAAAAATAGTTTGACAATCTAGGTATTTAAAATGTATCATTCCCTTTTAGTAACACTATTTGACATGTGCAAAAAAAATAATAAATATGTACGAATAAGATATACTGTATGAACTGTTAACACTGACACAAGCTCAAAATTTGATAACATGATACATGTTTTTTATATTATTTCTTGGGGTCTTTAAATATCAGTATCGGTGCATCTCATGTTTAGACCCACATTTCCAAAACCTCAGTTTAATGAAAACATCTGTCCCTGTACAGACATATATGGATAGTGTTACCTCTGTTTTGGTGGTGGTGACAACCTCCTGGTCAGGGTCCTGGTCCAGGTAGATGGGCTGTGTCTTGTGCATGGACGGCTGAGCTCCCGGACCTCTGTTAAGAAACCTGGTCCTGAGCGGGACAGACGGGCCTGTTAGAGAGAAGAAGAGTTATGGGGTCATGATGATGTCATAGAGGAAGGGGCCGCTAAATGTGGGATTCAAACCGGGGCACAAAACCAAGACCAAATTTATTGCTTATTTTATAATACATCTATGGTGGAGAATGGAGAGGTTAGGATGCCTTCATCTTACACATGGATGTATTTTAAGACCTGGACCTGGCGTCACCTCTCAGCAACATGCGATTTTTCCAGTAGTTATCTTGTGGTACTGCAACAACAAATCCCATGCAACGCAAAAATTATTTTTCCCATAGACCGCATTAGTAAAAGAAAAGCTTGTAACCTAGAGTTCACTCGAAACAATGTAATTTACTATATTTTCATAACATAAATTGTAATTATACCAGAGACGACTAGAAGAACTTGCACGCGTCCATGCACTACGGGAATCGAGCAACAAGAACTCGCCACAGATACACAATGGACAAGTTTTAGTTTTTTCTTTCAAAAGTAGTGCAGCAGGCACCTAAGGTGTTTTTTTGGCTGTGATTTTACCGTGGTCATGCAATCCCCACTTCAAAACTCAAGTGTCCATTTAAATCATTATTACGCTTATGCAACTTAATGGTGCATTCAAATGCACCTTGTTGAAATTGGACCTGATTAGATTTGTTTTCATTCAGTGAAATACACTATTCTGTAATTACAATTTTGATGTTTTACTGTTGGATCAATGATAGAACTGTGTATGCATTATCACACATTCACCCATATACACATATAGTCTTTACGTGCACCTATCCTATTAACATATAATGGTAGTTATAAAAGTATGCCTTTCCTGTATGTGATTACAAAGTGAATATTCACTTGTGACTTATATAGCCTTCTTTTAAGAGGAGCATTGTCAGTGTGTGCTTGGAATGTAGTGTCTTACTTCACAGGAACAGGTGATGAGATACAGCACCCACAAGATAAGATAAGATGTGCCAGTCTTGAGCCTTGGACCACGGGGGAAGCAGCAAAGGATTGTGTTTTTACTTAATCTGCAACTATTTACACCCCTACCCTTAGATACTATGTAACCAGGGACTACCCTAATCTCAATAAAAGAGGAAGATTGGGCAGTGAGTGTTCAGAGTGGGTTGGAGACTGTAACTGTGTACTCTCTGTCCATTCTCCTTGCAAGTAAAAAGACCTGACTCTTTGTCTTTCTTCCTCTGTTCGTATGAATGCTTAGGTTGCTTAAACCTGACATTTACCACAAATGTTTTAATTATGAAAACAAATACTAACAACAATTATTGAAGAAAACAAACATCTACTGCATCTACCATCCTAAATAGAGGACACTTTGTTTGGTAGAAAGAAGCTCCAGTGAACTGTCTATTATCCAGACCAAAGCCTCTCTAATACATTCCTTTTAATGTTATTAGGTCTTGATGTGGGAAATTTCAGAGCCGATTTTCCTGAAAACATGGCTCTATTCACACATTAACTCAATGCTGAAACATTTATAGTAAGGGTTACACCCGGCAATTCTCGCACGTGTGAAATGTCACACACAATGTTTGATTCCCTTCGTCCGTCATTCTCTGCTGTTTTCATCGATGGTTGGCTTGTTATTCCCATGATGGAATTCCATGGAATGAGATGCATGTGTAAACAATTAAAAATCAATGGTGGCGTCACTAAATTACTAGGAACACAGTGTGAAAAGGACTTAACATATAACATGCTTTAATAGGTCAATTTTTAATGGGAACTATTACCCGGTAAAACGTTGTTCCACTGAGCTCTGTCCAATGTCCATTTTATTCCTGTTGAATGTGTTGTAATTTGGGGGAATTGGCCAATTTAATTAGATTCATAAAACCGGGGTCAGCCTAATGAAACGGATCACTAACCGTACTCAGAACAGTTCAGACGGTAAGAGTCGGGGTCCATACCCGCCAGTGTGTCCCTGTTGTGCCGGTTGAGGAGCCGGACCACGGGGAAGCGGCTGCCGGATCCCTCCGCCGCCTTCATCCTCTCCGCTCGGTACCGGGAGATCTGCAGCTCCAACAGTTTGATCTTCCGCCGCAGGAACTCGTTCTCCTTCTGGCTCCGGGACATGTCCAGCTGGACCACGGCGTATCCGTCGTCCACAACTTTGCAGATCTCCGCCACGGCGGCGTTAGCGAGCACGTTCATGATGGAGGCGATCTGCGAGTGGAAGTCCACAGCCGTTGCCATCGCGGCTCGAACACTTCGTCTTTTCTACCGGAATAAAAACAGAACGTTTGTCCAAATGACACCGACGGGAGCAAGTCACGCTGTGGCGCTACCTAGAAAACATGTCTCTGTCGGTTCTACTGTTTAAAATGAAAGAGAAAACCGTGAGCAGCCTGGCAGCGGATTCTTTGTTGATATGTAGAATGCGCGGAAGCTCAAATGTTAACCGCGTTTAACTTGTGATTTTTCCGGTTGGAGGCGCGACTAAACAGCGAAACAGCGCCCCCTGCTGTCCGGGAGCCGCCCTGCAGCTTACTGTAGTGTAGGCAACTAGACGGTATAACATAATACTTCGTTTCGTTATTGTTTTAAATGTGTTTTTTCACATATAATGAAAGTACCATGTATAATATTATTATTAATAATAATAAGTACATTACATTTTGTGTTCATATCGGTTTCTTGTCATTTGAGAGTACATTTGTAAAATAAATATATAAAATAAAAATATATAAATATTATCAGCCTTCCCTTCCTCCCACAGTCCAGATATAAGATCAGTTTAACTAGACTCTAAATTGCCTATAGAAGGGTATAGAAATGGATGGATGGAAGGAAGAATGGAATAATTAAAATGGAAATAGTTTGGGACTGTCAACAGATTACAAAAACTTTTTAACAGCTCTTGGACAAAGGCTACCAGCTGGGTTGATATTTAACCATAACATTTCATTAAATATGCAAAAATGTCTATAAAAGTTAAACTGACCCTAGAATAAAACTTCAACATCCAAAAAATTTTCAACATTACAGTTCTTTTAGTGCCAAACTGTCTCTTTTTGTTTTTATCAGACTAATTCAGACTGAGTATAATTTTTTGACAATTGAAAAAATATATATATGGCTTTAATCCAAGCATAACTAAAGTTTAAAGGGGAAGAAAAATCTGGTTAAGCCGAAATTTTGAAATGTGACCCGATCTCACACTGCTGTTTGCAAAAATGTTGAAACCACTGATTAATTCTTTATTCTTTAATCCCAGAAGCGTAATTTGGGTATAAGTTAAGATAAGATAAGATAACTTCATTGAACGCACAACGGGGAAATTTTTCTGTTACTGCAGCGTTACAGAATAAAGAAAAGAAAATGAAAGCTAACAGATAAAAACTCTATACAAGAATAAATAAATAAAAATACACAACACTATGTACAAATTCGTAAAATATGGCAAGGTATATAAGTTAAATTTAAAAAAAGTTTTTGAGCATTTTAAACAGCAAACCTTATTTTGGTTATTTCTTATTGTTCTAACAATCATAAACAGGCACATGTCTGAAGAATGTTTGTATGTTAATAGTGTTAAAAATATGTAAAATATCCTTTTATGGTACCTGTAGAACAGATAAACATGTGTGAAAAATTGGCAAGTAGTTGAATCTGAAGGCTCTGAAGTATGCATGAATAGTGATTATTGATAATCTATAGCTTCTTGATTTTGAATCACTTTTTGAATTTCAAGCTTTTCACACATCTGGTAAAAACCATGGGCGACACGGTGGTGCGGTGGGTAGCACTGTTGCCTCACAGCAAGAAGGTCGCAGGTTCAAGACCGGTCTGGGGCCTTTCTGTGTGGAGTTTGCATGTTCTCCCCGTGTCTGCGTGGGTTTTCACCGGGTACTCCGGTTTCCTCCCACAATACAAAAAACATGCTCAGGTTAATTGGTAAACTCTAAATTGCCCATAGGTGTGAGTGTGAGAGTGAATGGTGTGTGAATGGTGTGTGTGCCCCACGATTGGCTGGCGACCATCTGGGGTGTATCCCTGCCTCTCGCCTTAACGCGCTGGGATAGGCTCCAGCAGACCCCTGCGACCCCGAAAGGGAATAAGCGGGATAGACAATGGATGGATGGATGGATGGTAAAAACCATGCTTCTTTACTCCGGTCCAGCAGGCGGCGCTCGAGGCGCAGCAGCTCGCACCTGGAGAAGAAAAAGTTAACACGCGTTGCGACACACGTGCGCCGGTACAGCCGGCACCAAGGTCAGCGCTGTCACCGTCACCCCGCGAGAAAAGCCGAGAAAAGCCGAGGCGACGCTCCGTCAGATAGGTTCTAGAAGCGAAGACTCGAATTCTGCGCCGCGTCGAAACATAAAAGTTTTGGGTCTCAGAGATGGCCAGAGGAAGCCGCAGCCGCTCCGCTGCTCCGGCCAGGTAACAACCCGAATAATAATAGTAATGATAATAACTATAATACCAGTAACAAGCATGTTTCTCCCGCAGCGGGACTCGTGTTGAGCACCGCGGCGTCTTGTGTATCGTATCGCATCGTCTCGTGTGGTTATTTATTTAGTGCGCAGTTGAGCTGATGCGGCATATTTTCTGAATTATTAAACTTTGCCAGAGATAGTTTGTGTATCAGGCCAATAATCATTATACAAGTAGTGTTGCGTCATCAAAACTCGGTCACGCAAGGTCACTATTTATTTATCTATCTTATCTGTCTGTCTTTTTGTCTGTCTGCTATTATCATCCTCTACTTGAGAAAAAGAAGAAATACTCTAATCACCCCAATGTTAGGTGAATGTACAGAAGTATTATCAGCAAAATGTAATTAAATTATTAAAAATAGTTTTACTACTATAGTATATTATACTAGTTGTTTCTAATCAATAAATACACGTGAGGGCATTGGATTTTTTAAGATAGGTTTGGCAGATTCATAGTGAAAGTACTGCATCATAATGTTTGGCATCTTTTACACAAAGTACATAGCAAATCTAACAAAAGAAAAGACCACCAATTTATTCTCTAAAATAATAAAGGTACAATTTATACAGCCTGTGTTATATTGTTATAATTGATTATAATGTTTATATTGACTAAATACATGAGGGAGGATTTGAATGTTTTATTTCATTCATGTGGAGCCAATCTGAGATTCTTACATCAATAGTAATAGTACTACGATATAATATTTGGGAAAGTGCGTAGCTCCATGTGGTCATTGTGTAACCGTCAGATCCTGCCAAGACACTTTCCTCCTTCAGTAGATACTTCACCAATACGGTAGATGACATAATGTCCCTTTAAGCCTCTCTGATGCGTTTGTTCTCTGTATAGCCCAGCTCCGTCCCATCATGCCCCGGCCCCGGCTCACCCGCCTCCCACGGCGCTGGCCCCGGCCGCACCTCCTTCCCAGGGCCCGGGCCTCATGGCCCAGATGGCCACCACAGCCGCCGGGGTGGCAGTAGGCTCGGCTGTCGGCCACGTGCTCGGCGGCGCCCTGACAGGAGCGTTCAGCGGGGGCAGCAGCAGTCCAGAGCCGGCTAAACCTGCGAACCAGGTGAGACACACTTCCAGTCCCAACACACACACACAATGTGTTTGTGTCTGTGATGTATTTCCAGTTACTGTCACAGTGTTTAGACTTCTGCAAGTTAACCAGAGCTCACTGAGACTGTTGTTAATTTGTAGGCAAATAAATTACTGTCCCCCCAAAACATGTCAAATTTTCTGCAGGAAGCCCTAAAGGGCAATATATTGCCATATATAGTATGAGGCCATGTTGTCAAATGGAAAATCTATAATCACTGATCGTGAATTGTTAATATAATAATAATTATAATATTCAAACTGGAACCTCAAGAATCATAATTGAATCCAATCGAATCTAATGCTTTCATTATCCCAAATGTTTCTGACAATTTTGCATGTTTTTAAATTCAGTTTATTTTTTGTAATTGAATCTAATAACAGGACAGACTCTGATGCCTATCAATGTCCCCTGTGCATCAGTGATTTGATTGTCAAAAATTGACTATTTAATCCAGTTTAAACCACATTTTATCTTGGTTGTTTTTTTATTATTTATCTTTAATTGGAAGGATTTTAGTCATTCGATGTCTGAAATTATGATCAAAGAAATATGCTGAGCTAATCTTAGCATTAACTTGGGCACCAGCACTAAATTGTTTCGCAGAGAAACAGATTTTTAATGTGAAGCTGCTTTATTCTATGTTTTTACATCTCAATCATGGGATCTGTTTATTTTGGAGGAAGAGACATCTGCAGATAACTCCTGGTAAATACCTCCTGAACGTTTGGATCTTATACTATTAGAGACGCAAGCTGAGCTAATTTTACCAGCAGCTCGGCTCACAGTTTTTTTTGTTTAATGTCTGCAAAACAGTGTCACAGAAACCTAGATTTTAACATGAAACTGCTTTAGTGAATATACTGGTCTTAATAACTGGATCGGTTTGTTTTGGAGAGAGAAACCTCTGAAGATAGTTTAGCCCCTGAACGCTATAAGAACACAAATAACGACTGTTGCTGGTGACTGTTGATGTGTGCTGAGGTAAGAGGTCAGACATGTAACATGCTTCCTTCCCTGCTTGTGTCTCTGCAGGAGCCTCCACGGCCTGCTGCCGCTCAGCCAGCAGGTCCTTGTTTGTACGAGGTGAGACAGTTCCTGGACTGTGCCACCAACAACACTGACCTGACTTTATGCGAGGGCTTCAAGGAGGTGCTCAAACAGTGCAAGAACTCCCACGGTGAGTCTGGGGACTAAATGTAGAATCAATCAGCATTAGTAAAGCTTTTTTTTCCTATTTCAGACATGACAAGATGATAATGATCTATATGTCTATCAATATTATTAGAATATATATATGAGAGAGAATTTACATGTATAAATGTTTTGCATATATATGTATATATTGTATATGTAATTAATAACTCATGATATATAAACTGGATTACCTGTTACTACAATTATAAGAGTGCTTGGACATTTAACACAAATGTTTTATTGCTGATGTGTAATTTCATTATTTAGAATAGAATTAGATCTATATAACAGAAAATAATAAAACAAATTAAAGCTATGAACTGTATTTAAGCTGTGCTAAATTACTGTAATAGGATGGAACTGTTTATGAGATGGTTATTAACTTTGTTCCTGTGTTTCTGCAGGTGTGACATCACTGGTGTAAAGGACAACCTGCTATCATGGCAACATATTTCATTAATGAAACCTACTGTAGACAGTGGTAGACACATGTACATGCTGTACCTCAGGCAGAGAGCATCCTGCTGTTGTTTTTCTATGATGACTGTAAATCGTACGAGATGTTTTTGGTAAAGTGTGTACACTGATCCAACTTTAATAAATAGCTGCTGGTTCCCACTTCTCTCTGCATGTCTTGTTTCATTTATGAATGCATGAACACTGAGATAAAGACATTAAAGTGAGAAACTCTGATGAATGGAAGATGCCCAACTAGAAAACATCAAATTTATCACAAAATAACTAACAAAAAAGAAGTGAAAACATATTGATAATACAAATAACAGAAGACAGAAACTGGACAATATATATAATATACCAGCCTTTTGGCTATCCTTACTAGGATGTATAATATATAATAAAAATATGATTATAATGGGAAAGCAAAAACAAATAACATATTCTCACATACTTGACTGTTACTTGCAAATTCTGTCAGCAAGTATTGTCTTGATTTAAAAAAAAAAGTTTATACAACCAGGGTAAATTTGGTAGCGGAGTAAATAAGGACCCTCAATACACATATTGCATAATGGTTGGAATGATATTGATATTGCAAGTCAGATATTGTAGAATTAGAAATAATGTTCGCTGGTTAAAGCAAAATTAACCAGTGGACAATGGGAGTGGGCGTGCACTTATTTTGAAAAAAACAAGAAGTGTCCTTTTTCAGCAGGAGATTTGCTGTATCCAATTAAATTTACTTCATTATTTGTCCAGTTTTACTATTATAAACATTGGTATAGTTGAACTACACTCCATACCAGTCTGTGGCCGTACTACACCAAGTCGTCGTTTGACCGCCCACAAAGCTCAAAAGAAGTAGAAGAAGAAGCGTCTTCTTCGCTTGTTCTCTGGCTGCTGATTCTTCTTGCACATACTTCAGTCTCAGCAGACTTCAGCAAAATATTCCTCAAAATGCCTTTTATCAACCTGCAGAGTAACTTATCCGCCAGCAGTTTCTCGGAGGACTTCCTGAAGAAGCTGTGCTGCAGCACCGCGGCGGCTCTGGGAAAACCGGAGGACGTGAGTGTCCGTTACACCCGCCGATAGCAAGGCTCAAAGTCAAAGCTGCGTGCCCGAGCCACGCACAGCTGGGTCCGTTATCCAGCTGTTACACAAGAGGCTGTAACTCTGTTCACGTGGAGGTTTGAATAGTGAATTCTCACTGTGCAGATATGAGTTAGCTAAGCTAACCTAGCCCTATAACTGTTACAAACACCAAAGACGCTTTGCTGACGTTCTGATTGGAAGGTTCCGGTCCACCTTAAAAGTAGTTGAGAACTCTAGTTTGTAGAACTCGCTTTATTTATACCTGTTACATCTGAAGTAGATTACAATTACTTTTATAATTCGTAAAACCTTTATTGTATTTGGGGCAACTGAGAAAAGTGCGATATTGCCGTTTTTTCACACGATGACCAGATTTTTCGTCGACAGTAGACCTAGCTTAACTGAATTTAAAAGATCCGAGTGGTTACAGATGCTAGCGAACCACGCTTCTTCTTGGAATTTTCCAGTCTACCTTAAAAGTAGTTAAACGCCAAAGGTGGGAGTTGTTAGGTCATTTTCAAAACAAAAAAAACAACAACTTTGTTGTCCAATCAAATGAGAATTTGACTTCAATCCCTTTTGTGACAGTTAAAACCTCAAATAATTAGTTTCACTGGGAAATATATCACAAGCAGAGCAGGAGCCATTTAAACAGTCATGTGCACAATTAATATATATTATAGCATAGTCTTGTTCATGGATAGAAAGACATAAACCCTATGAGGCTGATACAGCCAGGGGGTTTATTTTTTTCAATCCCTTGACAGATTGGGCCTTTATTTGAGAGTAGGCAGCCGTTTGGGACAGGTGAGAAATTATTACTTAAAAGAAAAATTATTTTAAAGAAAAGAAGAAGAAAGTGCAACAAATGTGTATTGCAACCTAATCTCTTAAGTGCACTTTTCTGTTGAAAATAATGAATTTTGACTGTTTTACCCACCCTGTGTTGGCTGTGCTTGTTGCTTTCCAGAGGATGAACCTGGTGGTACAGCCCGGGCTGCCGATGATGATCGCCGGCTCTAGCGCTCCATGTGTGATGCTGTCTGTGTCCGCTATTGGTGTGACTGACACTGCTGACAAGAATAAAGAGCACAGTGCCAAGATCTTTGCCTTTTTAACCAAAGAGCTTGGCCTGACTGAAGACAGGTGAGGATTTTCTTCTGACGCTAAGAGAACAGGACAGACTGAAGTACAACCACAATACAATTCTATTTACTTATGCTGGGCGGCATACTGTTTGATACTAATGGATATGGTGATGGAGCCAAAATTGAACCTGTTGGTAAATCTATATAGAGTGAAATGGCATAGCTAAGATTTGTCCATTCATTTTTATTCATAGATTTGTGGTTCAAAAGTTTGAGGCCAAAATGTAAAATTGTTATGTTATGTGAACAGTGTAAAGTCCAGCGAGAGATGTGACATAGACGCAGAATAAAACATTCTTGTGATATAAATGAGGCCCAGTGACTGTTCTATTACAGCTGTCCTTGTCTTGTTCTTTTTTTTCTTGTATTATCTGGCTGCTCTTGTTATCGTTGTAGATTAGCAGGGTCAGTGTGTTGCAGAATGTCCTTAATGATGCATTCATGACACTACAAACTGTGTTCCATAAACATTTAAATGTCACACAGCAGCTCATGGACTTATTGTACAGCTGCCGTATTGTTAACAAAATGCCATATTGTGATAATTAAATGAATGCAGTTGAAAGACTGACGGCTTTGTTTGGATTCACAGGATTGTTATTCAGTTTCACGCCCTGCAGCCTCACCAGGTCGGGAAGAAGGGAACCGTCATGAGCTTCTTGTGAAGGGCGTTATGTGAATTCATTCCTCATTCACCTCATTCCTGAAACGCACCGTTTAATCAGTATCACTCACACTGATCACTGTGGTGTAGAGTTAGTATTATTTTGAATATTTACTTACTCAATTATTAAATCCAAACTGAATGACTTAAGTTTAATTAACATTTGTGCCTCACTTAAAAAAAAAACTTAATTTCAGCACTTTAGGAACGTAAAGGGTTCCTGTAAAAAAGAAAGAAAGAAAAAGAACTCATAAATATGATATAATCATAATTCTTGGGTTACATTTTTTAACCAACATCAGTTCTGATGTTCATTCATCGAATATTGATTAATTTTTGGAATTTTACAGAATAAAATGTCGATCAGATGAAAAATAGTAAAAGCCCGAGCTTTACTTTGAAACCTTTTAAAAATAATGCACGATTTTATCCTGTATATGTTTACACTGTTTATTATAGACTTATAATATAGCAGTTGTGGTCAAACATAAATGGGAATATATTTATATATATATATATACACCCAATATTCAATTTATAATGATTATTGCATAATCAGCCAGAATGATTGAATAAAAGCCTCAAGGTACTGTTTCTACTGAGGTTCATGGGTTCTGACAACTAAGTCAGTTACTGTGTTTTTGTGTCACATCCAGCTATGCTGTGTAGATTATGTTACAGCCAACTCTGAAAGCAGTAAAACTTTTTAACTGAACGATCACTTTAGGCCTGATAAGGTCATTTTATTACAGATTAAGGAGCCAAATCCTTCTTCTGGAAATAAGTCTACCCATTTCAGATCTATTGTCACTACAATGGTGAGATGAACTGGACTGTGTCTCTTTTGTGCCACATTAGGCCTCCAGGACTATATTACCATTATTAAACTGCAATCGTTTTTGAAAGGGTTCACAGTCCGTTTGACTTTCATGTCAGAAGTTATAATACAGCACTTCCAGGGCTGTTTTAGTGAGTTTCTCATTTTGAAATCAAAGTTGCTATTTTAGATATTAAATGTGAATGAAATAAAAGAATGATGGCTTATGTGTGTATTGTGTGTCTCTGTTACAAGTCAATACCTATTATTAAATATTCTAAATATGCTTAACATAGTTGTATATTTAACTTTATTTTAATCATCTTGAGTCAATGCTTAAATGTAGGATTTTGTGAATGTTCTTTCATCATAGTGGTATGTACAATAGTTTACAAATTAGACTTGTACATTTTTTCCAGTAGTTGATAGTTGTAAACATACCAGAAAAATGATGGTTAAATATAGAAGTTCATTTCATAAAAAGTGATCAGAAATCATAAAATTAACACAAAGCAGGTTCTTCTTAAAAATGCAAGTTATAAAAATGTTGAAAAAAAAACAGGACAAGGTCCTAAAACATCAGTGATAAATTCATGAATGTTTTCTGATCATGGAACATGAAAAAGCAAACTTCATTTACAGACCACATTTCATACAGGTTAGTCCAGTTCAAAGTGTTTCACTGATGACAGAAAATAAAAAAAAAAATCACAAATGAAAAACACAGTTATAATATAGTTATATAAAAATACAATAAAATACATGTAAAAACTATAATAGCAATAAACGGGATAGTTCCAGACAGCATTTTCCTTCAGATTCATTCAATCAATCAGATGCAGTTTGCTGCTTTCCTAAACTGTGAAGGATCATTGACGAGGAGCAACATGTTTAAATGGAATTTGACTTCAGCTGTAAGACAACAAGCTAAACTGTCTGGTTTACTACAAGTCATGACACTATAAAGTGATCATAATAAGTGTTAAAGACTTTAATTTGACCTTTTGCAAGTTTATGTGGATATGATTGTTCCTGTTGTACTGTATTACTTATCTTGCTGATCAAACACATATTTTTGACATGCATAGGACGTTTCATACTCGTGCCCATCCTTCCATGTTCAGTGCCACGGAAAACCTACTGGCACTTTCTTGTGGATTTTTCCATCCTTAAATATGAAAATCACATTATGAAGGTTTTAGTGCACAGTAAAATAAAAATGAATATGTGTCTGCTAGATACAGGTTATAAACAAGAGATTTTTTGCATCACAATCATAGTTGTCTGTTAAAAAGTTTAGGGTCACTTGGAAATGTCCTTATTTTTGTTCTTTCAAAGCTATGGATTGTTAATGTGGTAAATGAATATTCTAGTTTGTAAGGCAATATCTACATAGGTGTATAGAATCCCATTTCCAGCAACCATCACTCCAGTGTTCTAATGGTACATTGTGTTTGTTAATTACATTAGAAACTAATAGAAGATTAGAAAACGGTATAGCTGCTTAGATGGAGCATTCTTTAACAAAAGCAAAATTTGAAGCAGAAAAGTATTATTTAAAAAAATCATTTCTAGTCTTGTTGATACATAAAAGTATGACCTCACCTCATGGAAAACACAAACTGTGTGACCTCAAACTTTTGAATGGTAGTGTACCCTGTTTGTATTAAATAACCAAAAATGTATGAGAAAGAGATGTAGAATAGAATTTAGAAATGAAATGGAAAATGTAGTATACATTTTCAAGTACTTCCCAGTTAAGAAATACCCCCAGGTGTGAGGTAATAGTATTCCAAAAAAAAAACACAGTAACCCTTTAAAATGTTACCAAAAAACGTTTGCCTCTAACAGACGCAAACGAACAAACCAAAATGCAACCAAATCTATATGCTACCTCTTTTAATATCCCCTCACAAATAACAAATGGGCTTAGCACCACAATTGAACAGGTACAGTAACCTTTGCCCTTTCAAATGTTTCACATACAAAACTGCACACGTGAAAAGAAGAAAGAAAAAGCTATACTTTAAACCTATGGGCCCAAATAAAATCCTAAACCGGCAATAGTTCACTTAAATGAGGACTACCAATGTCAATGGCCTGATAGCTGTTTGAGAACGTAGTGCTCTCGCTGAATCCCGTGAGAAAAGAGCGGGCTCACTTGAACACAGCTAGCAGTCCTAAGCTAGCGAGATGCTAACTTTAATGACTCAGCTATTTGACTAGCAGCCAAAACTGAAAAGTTAGAAACGTCGTCTCCAACAACTCACAGGTGAAAAGTAAATTCTATGCACCTAAGTTGTCGTTCTGAATACTTTTAAACAACGTAGAGTCAATAGAAGTACATTAAATTATTTACTATAGAAACATGTCTTCATCGCATCAGTCCCAGTTCCAAGAGAACGATTTTCCTATTTTTCCCAATTCTACCTTGCGTGACCCCTTCCCTCTTCATTGATTGGCCAAAACATTAACATGTTTTTTTTTTTTATAGTTATCACTACTTAGCACATTTTACCTTTAAGTGTAAAGTGTTCAAAGTATCTTCTGAGCATTACTCAAGGTAAATAAATTATTGTCATTATAAAATAAAAGGTTTAAAAATAACAGGCATATCTGCCAAAGAAAACTTGCTCCTACAGGGAAAAGAAACTTAAAGGATAAGACCGTCTTTTCAATTGGGCCTTAGTTCTACATTACAACGTTATCTTCTACTCACCCGACTTTTTTTTCGAATTTGGTGTTTTTAAAATATCATGAAACTGCTTTCTATGGGCAAGGTGATGCAGACCAAGACATACGTCGTTTCGGCATGAGGCCAACACAGTACTGACATCTAGTGGCCGAGGAGAAAAACTACAGGCCACGATGTAAACTTAAAGTCCAACAGTTTCATTTGTGCTGAATTCATTATACATTCACCAACACGTTTAATAAGTTTTTAATCGTAAAGCAAACTGGACTGAAGCTGATATTTCAGTTGAAAATAAAAATCCAGGATTGGTCAGCCTGCAAACCTTTCTAAATGAACACAACACAAAATGGGCCAGACTGTGTTTGGGAGACAATGGAGACAAATATGATAAGGAGCATATGATAGAAACAACTATTTACTACTTAAAATACCAATATTAACCCCCCCCCTTAACATTTCTTAACATACACATGTATCCGCCACAACATCTCTGATACATTTATGATACATTTCTGATACATTACCATAACAATAGCATTATTTAGTACAGGAAACTATCTGTGACAGAGGCTTTCCTACCAGCTACCATCAGATTTTACAATGTTGGTACTTTACCCGTTGCCGAGCATTGTGGTGTATTTTTGCACATTAGTGCTCATTTTGCACACTTTATTCTTTTTTGTACACTTGATATTTTATTCTTTATTCCACTTATTTGGTAGACCTGTCCAACTGCTTATTTAAGATAAGATAAGATAAAACTTTATTGATCCCACAACGGGGAAATTTGTCTGTTACTGCAGCGTTACAGATAAAGAGAAGAAAATAAAGCTGAAGAAGATAAAAAACTATAAAAAAAATAAATAAAAATAAAAAAACACACAACACAATGTACAAATTCGCAGAATTTGTTGATCCGCATACACAGTATGCATTATGGACATAGACATTTACACAATTTACATTTACACAAATTTCTAATCAGCCAATCACATGGCAGCAACTCAATGCATTTAGGCATGTAGTCATTGTAAGGACGGTCTACTGCAGTACAAACCGAGAATCACTGGTCTGGTAATGGTCCAGTGCAGAAACCCCCAGAAGAGGCCCCCATCCACAACCTCCGCTGAACAACTTGGTCCTGCAGGTCTGGGGACAATGCAGCAAATCCACGATTTTAGAAAATTTCTATATTTAATTAGTCCTGAATTTACATCCAAATCATAATTTTAAAAATAAAATACTACTCAAGATAGAACAACATATGGAGTAATTCAAATCCACCTGAATCAGTTCCATCTTCAAAATGTTACTTACACAGAAACACATTATATATTATATAAACGCATAATAAATACTTTTACCTTGGTACTACTGTAGTATTTATTAGCTTATTGGCCATCCATTCATTGTTGATACCAGTCAGTTTATATATTCGGGTTGAAAATTATTGTTAAAAATTATTTAAACAAAATTACCTCTTTCTGGGTAGATGAGAGGAAGGTACAAGAACTCTTTTTTTCCTTAAAAACTTTTTGAAAATTAATCTGTGGATGTCATTTATAATAATATATATGTATAGGTATAGGATAATACCTAATACTTTTAGTGAAATTTAACAACACCAAGCTCATAATACTTAAGTAGCAGCTACTACATTTTGCTACTTAAATTTATGTAAGCTACTTACATAAGTATGAAGTTTCATGCAGTGGAGCATTTGTACATTAGTATTCGTATTCTTACTCGAGTAAACGCCGTGAGTAGGCTAATCTACTATCTTCCCCACCTGTTTACCTCCGTGTCGTGTAAACGCCCAGACCTAAAAGACTACACTACCCGTGAGTCCTATCCTGTGGTATTTCCGGGTAGGTAGTGCTTGACAGCCATATTTGATTCGATTATGCTGTTCTGGCTGCGACAACCAGTTTAGCCAGTTATTGACCAAAAAAAAAAACAAAAAACAAAAGCCGGTGTCTTTTCTTCACTACGAGGCGAGCTGTGAGGTTAACCTGCGAAGACATCTAGCTGCATCCACAGTAACAACCGTTTATAACCCGTAGACAACGATGAATCCCGAATAGTAAGTGTTTCTTTTCACGCCGATGATGAGCTGTCAGCTTAGCCGCAGCTAGCCGCAGGAAGCTAAGCTAAAATGAGCTAAGCTAACGATAAATACAAAATGAACGTCAGCTGCTTTGTCTTCTGCGCTAAGCTAGCTCGCTAAGGGTTTATACGCACTATCAAGTGACAACATTGTGATATATCTCGCTACTTCTGTTCGTTGACAGTTTCTGTTTAATAAGACACCGATTTACCGGATTAATTCTATGCATTCCGTCAGCGATGTGTGTTAGCTGACTTCTAGTGACTTAAATGGAGATAGCGTTAGCAGCTAGTAGGCTAACTGGACAGCTACGTAGTGTTACACTCAGGATTTATGTTGTCGAGTTTAGTTAGATGCTCGGATAGATTCTTTTTTTAGGAAACAGTCTATTGAGTAAACCCGATCAGAATGTTGTTAATCGATCAGTGTGGGTTTTTAACGGTAATTTGGGTGTAATGTATCCGCCGCAAACAGGAAGTTAACGTTACTCAATTCGCTCGTGATGTGGAGGCAGGGGCGTGTCTAGGAGCCGAGGACATTCTCTCTGTAGGAGGGTCCGATGGAGACTTCCCTGATCCGTCCACGATCCTTCCCCGGATTCTTTTAATTAAAGGCAAAGTATGCAGGTTTTCCTTTAAAAACAATATCTGAACTCTAAGCAATAATTCCTTCCAATCATCACTTATGCTCCACTAGCAGTGCGCGGTGGTGCGTTTACGTGCAGAGATCCTGCTGCCTCTGTCTGTATTTTCTGCTTTTCCCGTTGCTTTGACGTGTTACAGGACGTCCCCATTCACCAAAACAACCAGAAAAGTAGAAAGTACAGATAGAGGGCAGCAGGGTCTGTGCATAAACGCAGCACCGCATGCTTAGAGTGAGTCATAAGTGATGATTGGGGATTACTACTGTATGAGTCTAATTTTTTAAGGGAAATCCTGCATACACTCTGTTCTAATATAAACGGGTTCTAAGTGGATAGTTTTTATTTACCATGGCACATTATTAACATTAAATGTAGACATATAAATCAATGAACCATTCAAACATGGACCTCAACCCCCTGGTTGCTAGTATTGAGTAGAAGAATAATACTTGTATTTAACATTCTAAACAGGCTAGAGAAAATCAGTAACATGTATTTATGTCAACATTAGTTTGTTGGAATGTTCCATTTTTTTCAGATACACAGACAACTTTCTAAAGCTTGTATTTTATTCACGTCATCAAACTCCTCATTTTATTTGACAGCCAGGTGAGGGGTCAAAAGAGAGAAAGGGGACCAAAAAAAATGATTCAAACGAACGCATGGTAGAGGCATGAAATGATTAAAGCACAATGTGTGAATTCATCTTCCCAGAGAAAATAGAAGTAGAGTGTAATTATTTTTTACTACACTCAGATGTTCAGATCAGATGTGTGTGGGCTATTTACCCAAAAGGAGGCAGTGGGGCAGAGCGAGTCATGGTGCAGGTGCCTCCCCGAAGAGGTGAAGGCACCTGCAACATGACTCGCCCCTCTGAGGTTTCTTTTCACTCCCCTCGCTTGCCGGTTGCTCTTATCCGACCACACAAAATATAGACAGACCCCACCATATACACAGTTATATTCAAATACTGCTTTGGGCACAGTCCTGAGAGTTGAAAGGGTTAGAAATGAAAAGGAGAACAAAGCATGTTTGTTTATTAAAAAGTGCTGTCAAATTTCACACAACCTTCATGTTTCATGTAGTTAGTAGTTTATAGTTTATGTCTTAAAGCAATTCATTGTGTATTTTTGTATGTTTGGGTCCGAGGGAGAGGAATTTCTGTTTTAGGTCTTAAGCTAAAATATTTCAGGAATCCTGCCAAAGGTTAATCGTTCGTCATTTTTAAGAAGAAAATGTCCAAATTCCTTGTGTTCCAGATTCTCAAATCTGAATATTTTATGGTTTCTTTAGTCTTCAACAAAATAAACTGATCACCTTTGGGTTGTGCAATATCAGTCTGGACAGAAAGACATTTTAGTTCGCATATTCAGCTTTGGGAAACAACATTTTACAACATTTTATAAACCAAATAACTAATCGATTAATTGTTTAAATAATCTATAGATCAATTATTCTCAAAATATTCATTGGTAGCAGCCCGAGCTTGTGGAATCAAATGAGCATCGCCCACTAGCTACAGGAAGCCACTTACAATCATGATGAATAGGATTTCTTTTTATTAGTTGCCAATATGTTTTAATAAAATCATTATTATTATTATTGTATTTATTATCATTATCATTATTTTTTCTTCTAATTAAAAGAAATATTTAAAAAAATCTGTTTTTTAAAGCAAGAGTGCCTATGTTTTGTCAGAACTACCAAATGCACAGTAAACACAGCCGCATTATTAATCATGCAAAATCAATTATCTTCCCAAGGAATAATTCTGCGAATTTAAACATCTAACCAAATACGCGATTGACAACATGATATATAAAATGTTGTGTTGACGATGCTTTCCTTCCTCTTCCCTCACAGTGACTATTTATTCAAACTGCTCCTGATCGGCGATTCTGGTGTCGGAAAATCTTGTCTCCTTCTCAGGTTTGCAGTAAGTAACTTTTCTTTAACCCTTCATCACTTTACACAAATCTTCTTTTTAGCACTGATGTTAAAAAAAAAAAAAACCTGGAGGTATCAAATATACCACTCAGACCTGTGTTTTGTCTGTCTTAGGATGACACTTACACAGAGAGCTATATCAGTACCATCGGTGTGGACTTCAAGATCAGGACCATCGAGCTGGACGGAAAAACCATAAAACTTCAGATTGTAAGGAGAACATAGCGTAATAAGGCCATAAACTGATAAGAAGTAATTGTTGGTGGCTTGCTTTTTTTGTGTGTGTGTGTGAACTGACCGGCTCTGCTTTTCTTTCGCAGTGGGACACAGCTGGTCAGGAACGGTTCCGCACCATCACATCCAGTTACTACAGAGGCGCTCACGGCATCATAGTAGTTTACGATGTGACAGATCAGGTCAGTGCCACTCGAGGACAAACAAAGTGCAGTGAAAGACTAGACGGAGGTTTGGGTTTCCTCTCATCACGTGGGCTAATTCCATCTCTAAAGAAACGCCAACAACCAAATCCACCTGTTCTTTTCAGATACAAGCTTCATGAATACCATTCACAGAGCTTATATCTGAAGCTACTAAGGAAAAATATATGAAGCAGATTTAAGTATGTTTAGGAGTTCTTGAGCTTTGGATTGCAGACTTATATCTAGGAGGTGTTTGTTCAGACTCCTCTTTAAGGCTTGAAAAGTGCAGGGATAAAATCTCTCCAACAACAGCTGGCGGGACGGCTGTTCCATGTTGCCACAGCAGAGTGGACAAAGCTCCATTTAAGGCACCCGGTGTGAGACCCCGGGTAGTGTCAGGTCTTGGCACGGTGGCAAACTGCAGGTGGTAGAACCCGGGACATGAGCTGGAGGCAGCAGCGTCTTAGATTCGCTGAAGAGTTGCTGCAGCAACCAATATTCTGCATGTGACATTTAGGGGACAAGCACCATTCTTCTGCATTTTACTGTCTCTCAGGGAGAGCAGAGGGACCATTTTTTAAAAACTTCAAAATCACACACTTGCATATAACAAGGTTATTTTAGAACCTATTCAAGTCGTGGTTTTGAACATTTTCCAGCCTTCCTATGTTTTAATGCAATCCAGACACCTGAAAGTGTTGTCTTTCTGCCCCTGTCCTCAGGAGTCCTTCAACAACGTCAAACAGTGGCTACAGGAGATCGACCGCTACGCCAGCGAGAACGTCAACAAGCTGTTAGTAGGCAACAAGTGTGACCTCACAACGAAGAAGGTTGTGGATTATACCACAGCTAAGGTGAGCAGGTTTCTGTAGACAGAAAGCAACATTTTGACAAGAAAAAAAAAACCTGTTTGGGTCTTGCCTCCCTCTTGTCATCGCAGCCTTGCACATATATCAAGCTCCGTCTTTAGTTGGCAGGGTGGGGTGATTTATTATCAGGAAACAGAACCATGGTCTGTCTTCGCTCATAACACCCACTGGGCTTTTTGTGGTCCAAAATGAAGTAAAGATGCCTTTCACTATTTGAATTTCATGTTTTTTTGTGTACAGAAAAATTGATTTAAACACGCGGTGTCTTCTATGCAGACATGTGACTTCCAACCCGACTACTCGGCTTGCAATAATGACTTAATTGAATGTGGAAATATTTTTTTGTAGAGTGAAACTTCAGGTTTTAAAAGGCGCTTGTTAAAGTTTCAAGTGACGTCTTTGCACAGATTGCAACTTGATTAAATTAATCTCAAATAAACTGGATTCCAGTCGTAACTGGCTTTGTTGAAGAACGGTGTCATGATATGAACAGGAACAGCAGTTAATGCTTCAGTATTAAATCTTTGCACAGTTTTATATCATCTTCGAACAATGCTGAACTGAAATAAATGCGACAGGTTCACAATTCTTCAAGTTAAAGCGTTGTGTTAAAGTGTTGATATTTAAACAAACACACACACCTAGGATCGACAAGTACATGATGACAATTTCTTGATGTACCTGATGACTCTGAAATGAGTTTTCTTAGACATTGCAATACCGTTAACACTTTAAGACAGAAAAAGAAGTTTAAACATACAGGACAAATCCTGCAGCAACAATTAGTTGATATCCTATCATGGCCTTCTATTACAGGTAGGTGTAATGATTCTGTTAGTGTCCTTTAGTATTTTCCTTACTGGAGGAAAATCTGATTTATAAAATTATTTCTCATTATAAAAATGCACAGGAAGAACCTTCTTATATTTTCTCAAATATAGTTAAATAGGTGAATTCCTTCTTTCAATCACAGGAATTTGCAGACAACCTGGGGATACCGTTCCTGGAGACCAGCGCCAAGAGCGCTACCAATGTGGAGCAAGCCTTCATGACTATGGCGGCCGAGATCAAGAAGAGGATGGGCCCCGGGGCCACGGCCGGCGCCTCGGAGAAGTCCAACGTCAAGATCCAGAGCAAGCCGGTCAACACCTCATCCGGAGGCTGCTGCTGAGGCCCCGGAAAAACAGCCACGACCTGACTCCACCCCGAGCCCACGACCAGTCTCAATGTTACCATGCTCCACAGGGAAAGAAAAGCAGAGAGAGGGAGGGAGAGAGGAGGGAGAGGAAGGGAAAGAAAGACAGGTGAGGAAGACTTTGAGTGGACCGGTTTGTAATTGTGTGTGCAGCTACAACACCAGATTCCCACCAAGCCTTTTCAAAGTCAGCAATAGGACGGTAAGCCCACCTATACCCACAGAACACACCGGGCTTTTCTTTTGTTTGTTTCTTACTCTTTCGAAACACACTCATACTGGAAAAAAAAAACAAAATGTAAACGATTTTTAACAGTGTGTGAATTTAATCAATGAAAGAAAACACAAATATACAGCTTTTCTTCATTGTTTTTTTTGTTTGCCCTTTTTCTTTCCTTTTGTTAAACAATTCACTTTTCTAAAAAAAAAAAAAGAAAAAACACACAGGTGTCTTTATTTAGCTGTGGATAACAAACAGCATGAATCTGCCTCCCCCTCCTCCCAAAAAAAATCTCCTCCTATATCAATTAGTAAGCACTTCAAATGAAGCACATGCTTAAACCAGCATCATGCATGTTTAGAACTGATCACGTGCTCTCTCACCGCATCTGGAACGCAGTCATGAAGCGAGGAAAATGCTCCAGTAACGTCACCCGCTCCAACTTCACAGTGTCCCCCCACCGCCCAGTCCACCCCCCCACTTAAAAAAACAAAAGGAAAAAAAGAAAACGACGTGCCAGTGCCTTTGTGGCAGGAGTTGTTCATGATGCGTATGCCTTCGGTGCTCTTGTGTTGTCGGCATACTCCCCCTGTATGTATGCCCTCAGTCGAGACTTCTTTAAAGAGTCTACTCTGTATGATAGCAGTTAACATTCCTATCATATATATATATATATATATATATATATATATATATATATATATATATATATATATATATATATATTTGGCTCTGTGTGTGCTCTGCTGGTATTTATGATAAAATAAGCATGTGCTACATTGGGAGACGTGACGTCAGCCGTGTGTAATTTCTCTGCTAATGTTCCTCAACCGACAGCACAACCACAAACGAGAAATGAGAAAAAAAAATCACCATCCCAGCTCGAGAATAATCTATAAACTGTATATATTTATACATAAATGTAAGAAGTGATTTGCAAAAAAAAAAATTGTGTAGAGAAGCAAGTGAAGAGAATGACATGAAAACTAGCTGGAATTAGTAATCTCGGCACGTGATTTGTGGCTGCGGACATGACATTTTTGTGGCACAATGTCTACTATTAAAACAATGAAGGAGATCTTTGATAACGGTTGGTCTCGGTGGTGTGTTATTTTCTGTCTTCACACTTGTTCTCGACTACAGTTTGAGCTTTGTTTCAGTCTTTTTTTTTTTCTTTTTTTTTTTCCAGTGTTCCTTAAGCTGTGAGGAATGATGATCTTTGGCCTACATTTGTCAGGCTACCATTTGACACAGCAGTTTGGACTTTTACTAGGCCTTTTAACTTGAATGTACTTATGCCATTATTCAAGGTTTTTTAAAGGAAAACATACACACTAAAGTTACGTCAGTTAAGTCCTTGAAATACATTTCCTCTACATATATTTACTCTTGCCTGCTGTTTTTAATGTTGGTTATAAACATTTTTTTTCATTTGTATGTGTTAAGTGGGCTCTCAGGAGATGTGAACTGTATTGTACTGCACACTGCAAAAAATTTGATCTAGTGCAAATATCTTGTTTTGGGTACTTTTGTAAGATTTTTTTCTTGACTAATCTTTTTCATTTAAAAATAAAGGAAACAGTTATTCTTTCTTAGATAAAAAGAATAATAATAATAAAAACCATATTAGATAAAGAGAAATAAAACAAACAAGTCAAATGGTTTCATACTTTCTTCAAACAGATCAAGAACAAGTATCAAAATTATCTGCCAATGGAATAAGATAATTCACTCAATATTAGACTAATTGTATTGTACCCAAAGCAAGATATTTTCACTGAATATGATTTTTAATTTTTGCAGGGCAGGAGTAGCTACAGAAGCTAATTGGTTAATAAATCCATCCATTTCCTCCCCAATTATCTGGGCTGAGGTCAAATTAATATAATTATTTGGGAATTGCTGTGAGTACTGAAAAAAGTGAAATGATAGTTCAAAACTTTAGACCACATCATCCCTACTAGCTTTCTATCATACTGTCATACTTTGGCTGGTATTCTATGTGGTATTAAACATGTCTTAAAACCCTGCAGGAGCTCTGATATGTGACAAAAAAAAAGTTAAAAAATGACATCTTGGATGCTGGGTGAAACTCTTATGGTGTATTTTGTCTACATGTATGTGTGCATGTGAGAGAGAAAGTGTGAATGTTAATCCTCATATTTCCTCATTTATTTTCCGATATTTAGTTTGGATGTATTTGGAATTCAAGAGATGACGTCACGCATTTACTAACTATAATTGGAAAAAAATAATTTCTTCACTATTTTACAGCTCATTTTTTATCATAGTAAAGTCATTATTGCTGTCAGGATTAATAAATGCAGTACAACAATATAATTTAATAAATGGCAGACAGTTGGAAAAATGTTTTCATAAAACATGCTTTTATACTGTTCTGAATTATAGATCATTAGTTAATATTGTTACATTAATAAGTTACTTGTAATAAATACTCATCAGAAGGTACCAGAGACACATTTACCAGATTCTTCTTCTAACCGATAGTTGTTGGCAATTATTCTAAAATTATGATCCTAATCTTCAATCATCATCACTGTCAATCACCAAATATATTGCCTTCATTTGATTTACTCTCACTCTTCTCAAACACAACAAACATTTTTCAGTCTAACTTGAGATTGACATTGCTGACAGTTTCAAGCCTTCCTTCTGTCACAGTTGTGACAGATGTGGCAATATTCAATATAACCATCAATGATTTTGTTTTTTCAATATTTTCTAGCAGGAAACAAAACCTACAGTAAACGTGAATGCTTCACAGTGACTGTGTTTTTCCACTCGGCTCCTGAACGTGCATTTTCTTTCACCATTAACGATAAAACTTTACAGTTGATGCTACATGTTTGTTCATTATATGTAAGTGAAATAAAACCCAAGAAATATTAAGTCTTGCCCACTTTGTCACACTTGACCATTCACAACTATATCATTAATAAATGTTAGATTAAGTACAGAAAACCCCTCTCAGAACCAGGCTCCAACTAAGTTTTCAGACAAACAAATGCACAGAAAAACAGGACTGTTCCCAGTTTCCACACACACACTTTCACGGTTTGAAAATAAAAAAGAAAACTTTTTTGTGTGCGTGCGTGTTACCTTTTAAATAGCTCAAAAGTTGGTCCACTTTTACAGAAAAAAAAGAACCATCAGGCCCCTTTCCATCAGGCTGCTTATAGGCCTAAAAGAAGACTTGACTTGCACTCCAATCACACGTGAACGGTGCCAAGAGGAGCAGCAATTAAAGAAACTCCTAACTTTGTGAGTAGGCTTTATATGTATACAAATAAACTTGGAAAAGATATGAGGGCTGGGGTTTTAAATAGATCTTCATGTCTTTGTCCTGCAGAGATTAACAACAGAATAAAGTTCATTATGTCTCGTCTTTTTAATAACACTCATGCAGTGATGGAAATTTCACTGTGTGTAATAAAACCAGTATTTTACATTTTGCAATAGCTTGCTAGTAGATAAGCTTATTTAAATTTGACATTATTTTAGTTTATTCCCTTTTTAACATTTTGAAATAGTTGTGACATGAAGTTACATCCACCTGCCACCAGAGGACAGTGTCTCAGTCTCAGCTGATGAGCTGTTGTTCTCTTACATCATCTTCACAAAGTCCTCCAAAGTCGAAAACATGTTTCTTCTTGTTCCTTAAGTCCTGATGTCGTTCATTTCTCTGTGCAGAGTTTGTCTTCAGCCATTCATCGGCTGAATGAGGAAAGTTTCCCAGAGTTGACCTCAAATCTGCAAAATAACACGCAAACCTATGAGCAGGATTTGCGACATCACAACTACTTTGGAGCCAAATCCTGGTCTCATATCCAGGTTGTAGGAGACATTTTTTTTTCCATGAAGCAGGTGATTCCATTTTAGTTTTTAACATAGTGATTGATTCATTGATTAATCTTATAATGCCAGAAAGTAGTGACAAAACCAGCCTAACGTGATCTATTTGATTTTTTTTATTCAATCAAACTACCCAAGAATTTGACTTTATTGTTATATATTACAAATAAAATCTTCAAATCATCACATTTGAGAAGCTGAAATTAATAATTGTTAGTTTTCTTTTTTACTAAAACAGATACTGAATATTAGGTGTGAACATTGTGCAAAATGCATCTCAAATCACTTCTCAACTAATTAGTAGGGAAACAAGCTCTTGTTGACCTCATAACTGATATTACTAGCAAGCTATTATTATTACTATGTATAGCTTCATGATCGAGGCCTGCATTTGTGATGCTGCCGGATTTTATGAAAGGATGCACCATGTCATTGCATTGGTGTGAATTTGCAGGTCTTATAACATTGCGGAAGGCTTCCATATCACATTTAAGTTGAATATAGATATAAGGAGTATGAGGTCAGCCCTGTTCAAATTGTTCTTCCCCTCCCCTTTGCTTTCAGTTGCAAAACAGGAGTCAGAATGAGAGAGCGAGCCTGCTAGTGTAGGTATGATGGGGGGGAAGGGGTGAGCAGCCGGGTGTGTTTGCCGGCTCCGTTTGTAGCAGCCGGTTGCTGGGTGATTATGACAGGGATGGAGGTGGTGGGGGGTGGTGGTGGTGGACCATCTGTGACAGCTGCAGAGGCTGCAGCCTTTCACCCCATCGCTGCAGGGAGGGGTGGGGGGGGTGAAGTTCAGTCCTTCTGCTGCTCGCCAGCTGATCAGTGAACCCGCTGCAGAGACGCGGGGTCACACAGCGCCGTGGTGACGACTAAATCCGAGGCCGTGATTCCCACTAGAAATTCCCTACAAAATCAGGGCTTTTTACGCTGCCGTTTGCCCGTCTGAAATGGATCGCCTTGGTGGGAGCGCTGCGGGCTCACTGCGAGAGACACTCGACACCGTCGCTCCCAACAAAGAAAAAGAAAGTCGTTCCCTCGTATAGATCCTGAACCCTTGAAGCAAACTTTGTTGAAACCTTGAAATAATATGGCCTTCCAGGAAACCAGAAAAATCGTTGATTGAAATTAAAATAACTGCTTATTACTACTAATTAATACTAATTATTACTACTAATAACAATAACCATAGACTGTGCTCCAACTTCAACTTCAGGTAATGCTGCTTAATATTTCACAACGGACTGCATGGCTTCATTCTCACTTCAACTTCATCATTCTCAGCCATGCCTTCTGTTCACTGATTGGACGGGGGGCAGGGATTTGTCTTCATGTTTTTTGTGAAACATCAACCCTTGGACCCTCTACCACCTGGACTGCTTGAGGAAGTCTTGCCTTTGATTGGCACTTGCCTTTGATTGACCTCGCTGAATGTGATCAACGTGTCGTTATTATGCAGTTATATACCACAATCCTTCAGAGTAGCTGTAATTAAACCTCTCCTCAAAAGACAGACCTATATCCAGTCTTCCTTTTCTCCTTTGAGGATCCTGGAGAAAGCAGCCGCCTAACAGTTTTGAAACTACCTACACAACCATGTGTCTATGAGGATTTCAGAGGCGGCACTGCTGAAGGTTTCAGATGACCTCAATACATCAGACAAAAGGATTTATGTCTATACTTGTTCTATTGGGCCTTAGTGCTGAATTTGACACCACTGGCTATCAGATCAGGCCTGTAGGAGGGATCCCTCCTCTGTTGCTCTTTCTGAGGTTTCTTCCATGTTCTTTCTCTTCCTGTTGAAGGTTTATTTCATGAGGTTTTCCCTTATTCAAATAAGGGAGGTAAGTGGGTGTTATACTGTTAATCCCACTGAGGTGAATCTGTTAATCTGTGAACTTTAAGCCAAGTCTTTACGTTAAAATCAATGTCACCTAAAGTTAAGCGAATGCCCACATGGGATGTATGAGCAATTCAAGCACACACAAAGTAGTGTTTTCATCACTCCAGAGGACTTCACTTTGACTCCTTTAACCTTAAATCAAGTCTTCACCCTAAACTGTAATAATGTACATCTGGTTGTAAAACTGGTTTATTGTGTCTGTTGAAACATCACTACTCTGCAGGACATGATTGGTTGTCACACTCCCAATACTTTGGATATATAAAGTAATAGTTCATAAAGCTGAAACAGCACGCAATGTTGACTGTGAAGAGACGTGACAGGAAAACAACAGTGAATGTAACGTGGAGCTGTAGCAGCAGAAGTTGACAGAGGAGTTGGTGTCTTTGCTCTGTTCTGTTGACTCTGCTGTACGTGATCCACATACATCCTCTGGCACATTTTTGCTCAGCGTATAAACAGCGCTAGTGACGCGCTCTTCCTGACTATATGAATGCGTTTCAGCGTGTATGGTGGTTAACCCTTTCCTCACCATGCTGTGCGTGCAGCCTTCCCAAAAGCATCTTAAAAGATAAGCTCACAATAAATAGAATGTGTTTTAAAACAGTTGGGAACCCCAATGAACAGTGAAACCAGTGCTGTAGACAGAACCACATATACAATGGATACTTTTTTCCGCACACGCTGACTTATTAGGGTCATTATTTGTATATATTGTTTATTAACTGCTCAACCAGCCTTTAACCTATGGTCTAGCTTTCCCTTCACCTCTCTCTGAAAAATAGAGAGAAAATAATTGTGTCTAATGTGTTTTTTGTTTTAATTGGCATGAGTCTATTATTCCCTCCCGACAACCATAGCACTGCCACTGACTGAAATATGTTCCTGTTGTTTTAATCATTCCTCATATGAACCATTAAGAAGTTCTTTCATAAGCAAAAAACACTGAGGAAATGACTAATAGCACAGAGAAATATACCTATAGTCAGCTAATAAAAAACACAGATAAGTATAAACCAATTGTAGAGATACATAAATCTATAGAAAACAAGAATGAGAAGAACTGTGGCGACTTCTCCAAGATGAAGAACAACACGCGCTTTGAGGTTCAAACTGTTTATTGTCATGTGTAGAACTGGAACATTTTCCCTATACTATGAAATTCCTACGTTGCTTGTCCACAGGGAAGCCAAGATATAAACAAGAAAACAAGAGATGAAATAGAATAGATTGTTAAAAAATAATAATAAAACTCTATATATGCAATGTTGCTCATATACTACAAATAAAACTATTCCAAAATGTACAATAAGTACACAATGACCCACCTGCACAGAACCTGATATACTGTGTATCAGTAATTTGAAGACAAAGCTGCTCACAGCAGATATGATTTATATTTGGTTTCTGTTTTTCATTCAACTTTGTATCAAGTAATTGGAAATCTTTGAACATGTGTAAATAATATAAGATTAGTTGTTTCCTCTATGCTCTGCGGTTTCTTAACAAAAGCTTTTTGTGTAATTTTTCCAGCTTAGACACAAACAGACTGTTGTACCATTCACTTTCACGCAGCGGTTATTGCTCATTTCTCTTTCGTCTGTCATGAACACCAGAAAAAAGGGGAAAAAATGGATGGACGCCCACTCCCTGAAACCGCGAACTTCCTGCTCCGAGCTGTGGCCCAGCAGAGAGGAGATGGGGGCACGGGGCATCCACCAGTTAATCACCTTTTCTCTGTGGTTTTGTTCCTGGAGAGTCGAGGTTTGGGTATCCATGGCGACAGCGTAAACATTAAGTGGCGCATGAAGCCTGATGCTGCGGTGGAGGAGTGTGTGTTGTAGACCCACATAGTTTCACCAGTAAAAACAGAAACTGGTCTAAACGACACACATCCCTCACACGAACGGAACTTTGCCTCACAAAGTGAATCAAAAGGCTGTAAACACAAGTGCTGGAGGGAATTTAATTACAGCTCGATGTGACCTGATTGCGGTAACAAACCAAATCTGTCTAACTATGAATTGTGATGTCTAAACACAAAGGCCTCTCAGGAAAAGCCTGATGAAAGAAATGAGAAAGCCCCAAAAAAGTGGGGCAGGACTTTCAAGTTGTGACTTAAACTAAATCATCAAATCACCATTCATCTTTTTCTTTATCTTGTTGTATCTCATGAGTCACGATGCACCGTGACTGACAAAACTGGACAAGTCGTATCTCCCCGGATCTTCATGATATGATTTGATGATTAGAAAGAAATGAAACTCTCCCAAGCCTTTTGTCAACAATCAACATCCTGACGCTCGCAGATGGGATTTCCATATCTGCACTCGTGTGTTCATTTGAAGGGGATCAGATGCTGGAAACTCTTCTGCTTCTTATTCTCGCCGTCTGGCTGCAATTACGTCATGCTCTGCCTGACTCCGGCACGTTACCGAACATCTGCCTCATGAGCGCAGCACGGGGACGATCCCATCACTGTTTCCAACGAGAGACAGGAGCGTGTCTGTGGCGCGGGTTTTGGACTGAAGAGCGTTGCTTTAATGGAGGCTGCAGCAATGAAAAAAAGGAAAGAAAACATTTGTGGAACTTTTGTAGAACTTGTCTCATCTATTTGACTTTTCTCAGTCACTCAAATGCTGATTCAGCTGTGATGTCAATTTCTTAGGCTGGAAACACTGAATAAAGGAGCTGCATGTTAACAATCTCTATTTCCCCTTTAAGGCTAACCATGCTAAGATCCAGACATCTGTGATTAAAATCCTTCATCTGGTTAAAGGTGCCATATCATACACTTCTCTATGTTTTATTTTAAGTATTGATACACCTAACACAATATATTTGTGATTTAGTTTTACAGTGATCTCTTAAGCACCTTGCTGGAACTCCACAAAGCATGGGTCATTTTATTATCAAAATTCTTAATAACATTTTTGATAATAAAACTTCACAAATCAACATAATATTTAACACAGTCACAGCCATTACATTTATATTTACTGGAAGTTAGTTGATGATTCATTTAAAGGTCCAATAGCCGGCAAGTAGCCTTGTTCATGTTGTTTTGTGTGTTTCAGATTTAAAAGGTGTTAAAAGGTTCATGTGTTACCAGTTATTTCTTGACCTTGTTGGTGTAACAAGGTCAAACAGAAGTGCAAAGCCCCGAGGACCAGAAATCCTTAAAAAAGAGGAATTTAAGCACCTCAGGTAGTTCAACATACAAAAACTAGGTGATTGTAACAAGGTAAAAGTACACAGAAAGCTTGTAACAGTTATATCAGTGACAGTATTTCAGATATAAATGGATCAAACTTCTCTTCTCTGCCTCTTTGAGCCAGTTTATGTCAGTTCGTGGTTTGTACGTAGACTTTCATGTGCACAGCTGACAGCAAAAGGCTCTCTTGCTGGGATATTACTGAGATGTCCAACGCTGAATTATTCAAATACTTCACATAGTTGTGGTAGTTTGCTTAGTTAGAAAACAGTTAAACTGGCCGCTGACGTCCTGGCTGAAAACGGCAGCGGCAGCAGCTCCCATTACGGAACTGAAACATGGGATTTTAAGGACGCTCCACCATCGGCAGCGGCCTGACGGCGGCGGTACATCTGATCCCAACCGGAGTGAGGAGATATTTACTATGAGAGAGGCAGGCAACACTGGCAGAAGAAAAGAAGCACAGAGGAACCTCTGAAGGCTTCACGGCACAAAGAACTGCGAATCATTCTGGTAGCAATATGGTAATCTCCTAACTATAAAAGCGGTATATGAGCTTAAGACACTTAAAAGATTATAGCATACTATTAACTTAGTCTTTAAAAGCACACGAAAACTCTTCTGAATGGTAGATTACCGGATAACGCTGCTGTATTTCTTCTTCCCTTATGCCACAGACATACACTTTTGAGGGCATATACTGCACATTTGCAGCTGTATGCTTTTATTATGGGGCTCTACTGGAATGTCTTTGCGTGATTTAATGTTAGAACCTAGTTATTTATCATATATCAGTGCTTTAGTCAGCCTCTAAAGTTCAGCCTCTGTCGGAACAAACAGCCCATTCTCTTTCTGATAGTGCAGCTTCATCATGAGGAAAAAGTCGAGGTAACTTAGCAAATGAAGCATAAATAAACAAGTAGAGGCCCTGACTTTAGAGTTTTACCATCCAACATAACAAGATATAAACAACAGAAAACACAAGTATGTTCCCTTTAAGGTCACACCATATAAGCAAATTAACTTTTTGGATTTTTTTTTCACGTGGGGAAAAACTTGCAGTTGTTTCTGTGATAATCATGAATCATGGCAAAATGCAAAACTACCCAACTTTCCTGCCAAGAAAATGACAAATATGATGCTACCATAGTCGGTTTTTTAAATAGCGACAATTGTCCCCTGACCTTAACCCTGTGGTTATTTTTGTATCCATGACAACGAAGGCAGACTAACTTTAAAGGTCAATTTGTTTCAGCGAGAGAATAATGACTCTGTAATGCAGCTTTGTGCTTCTTTTTGATGCCTCTGCATTTCCTCCAAAGCAAATATGAACCATCACAACAACAAAAATAAACCAGCTGCACTTCAGATCTGCTGGAGCGTGTTTCTGTTCTCGTTCGAGTTCCAGAAAACTATTTCCAGACCAGAAACTGTGATCAGCAGAAACAGTTAATCATTGAGAACGCACTGTTTCCATCGTTTCGTGCGTATTGACCCCGCCGCCGCCGAGGGGAACCCACCTGATTTGCATTTTATTTCAACATTTCAACGGTTTTGCGTGAAATCACCCGGACAGTTTTCCAGAAATAATGAAGTAGCGAAAGTGTCCCAACTTTCTGGGCCCTGTTTGAATAAATAAAACCACTACAGCTGACTGGACCAACGCTCGAACTTCACCAAACACTCATCACCCGTCTGCACAGTTTAATAACTTAAAGACAGATGGAAAACACTCTGCAGCGTTTTGAAATGTGTGTCGCAGGCACAACAGTTATGAACAATCAACAGACCATAAAACCCCAAAGAATATTCAGGAATATTCAGAGTTGGTGGCAACTTCAATACTGAGGATTGTACTTTGCGAAAACGTACCATGGGCTGCTTTTTGCATGTGATTTCAACTGATGAAGTGTACACTTCTGCTGTGGTTTTGGTGCATATCCGCTGTCTAACACCTCATTACACAGCGTTCAGAGGTGTAGATTTAGGTCAAAAGATTGTTTATACTCAACAAACTGTTTAGTGACACCTACAGCTTTCTGAGGAATTGTTATTGCTCCCAAAAAAAAGTCTAAAAAAAAAGGTCCTATAGTGCATCATTTTTCTGGCAGTGCGCTGTGGCCAGCACTGCGGGAGTTGCATCAAGTTACTGCTACTAGAATATTGGAGTTTGCCTTCAAACTAAAAGCTTTAGAAAGTTCAGTAAAAGAAAAAAAACGTAAGAAACTGTAGAAAAAGCACATTTTATTTGTTGTTCATTACATTATCAGCTGAAAAAGCCTCATTTGTGTTTGATTTAAAATGAGATAAAGCTAGTTTAGATCCAAAAACTGGGATTCATTAACATTATGGTTTAAACAAAATCCCATTCACTTAATATTATTTAAATATTTCAATGAAACAGTGAAAGAGCCTTAGGGCTTCTCAACCAGCAAAACCTCCATCCATCTATTTTCTATACCTGCTCATTCCTCACTAGGGTCACAGGGGTCTCTGGTGACCAGACTATCATGGGGCACACTCACCATTCACTCATACCTGCGGGCAATTTAGTCTCCACTTAACCTAAGAATGTTTTTAGACTGTGGGAGGAGGCCGGAGAAAAACCCAGGCAGACAGTGGGAGGACATGCAAACTCCACACAGAAAGATCCCAAAACCTTGAGCCTGTACCAGCAAACCTGCCTTTTCAGATTTGTTTTAATTCTTTTCTACCCCAGAGCTTTCCTCCTTTAGCTCAGAGGTTTCCTGGTCCTCAGCCTTTTATCTCTGTTGTTCTTTCCTTCTCTTCGACCGGCTCGATGAGCTCGTTCAGACGCGTCTCTCCACAGCCTCATCAGAGCGGCGGATACCTAAAGTGCTTCTGCTTTCTCTTCATCTGCACCTTCCTTGCTAAGAGGCGACCGTAGGTTTTATATCTTTAAATCTTCAGCCATCTGTCCCGGAAGATCTTCTTTGGAGAGAGTCTCAGTTGGTTTGGTTCAAGTGTAGATGACTTCTCCTGGTTGCTTACTCTGAGGTGCTGGAAATACTCTAAGAGTGATGCAGAAGTTGAGTACTGACTGGGTCAGTAAGGGCATCCACACAGAAACTGATTTTTAGAGAGCAGATTGACATATTGAGAATCAAACTTATGCTGTAAACATATAAGGCTGCTAATAATGACGCCTAAGATGCTTAAATGTATCGAGGTACGACTGCAAAAATGACAACATGGTCGGAGGGAAAAAAAATTCTCAAAGCAAGAAATATCAAGCACCACACAACAAAGTGTGAAAAAAAAGAAACGATTCATTGTATGATCACTGGAGGGTAAATAGAAGCAATTTTGAATTGCACAATCTAAAAGTGACTTTGGTGAGTCATTATGAATTTGAGAAAAAGCTGGGTAAAGCTGAAGTTGTGCGTTAAAACCTGCATGTTTTCTTCTACACTGTGTTTGATTCTGACGGGTTGTTAAAGTTACGTTTTCTGCAGACAGAAACACAGAGACGTCTCCACTACAGCTTTGTGACATTCCTCCAGTTCAGTCTGAACAGTCTGATGTTGACCCTTCCAGTCTTTCCAGTTCTGCAACACCATCCGTCCACCATCCGGAAGTGTAGAGGTGTGTAACAAACTGTCTTCCCTCTATTACAACCTTCGTTGGACACAGCTGGGAAACACAATTGTGCAAACTCAGTGAGGTCGAGACAAAGACTATGATTTTAAATTAAAATGCAGTGCTTTTTCTTAAGGGCCTACTATGTTGTATTATTTGCAATCCTTTTGTTAGTGTGTTGTATTTGCAGAGTTCTTCCTACATGTGTTATGACAGTGGTATTGAATTATTTCATGGTCGGAAATCAAAATATTGGCTGCACCAATTGAATGTGTATTAACACATTCAATGGGCCAGATCGGACCCTTTAATGAGCCACTTCTGGCTCTGGGCCCCTATTTATTAAATGACAAAGATATGCTGCTGATGGGTTTTTATTCTATATCAATGCATTCTCAAACACAAGAATATTTTTAAATGCAAATCAATCAGTTGATTTAGTTTATACTGTTTAATGTTTAGTTATATTCTGTTAACTAAGCTATTACTATTTTGATAAACTACATTATATCAACAGCTAACTAGGTAGTAATATAAGATATATTTCTTTTTCTCATCGATGAGGTCGAGGTCAAGCTAAACTAAACCTCAAATATTATGCACAGCTGTCTTTTATAAAAGGTTTTTACTGGAAGCTAAAATGATCAACCCCAACCCATTTAACACCAATTTAAAGTGCTCTATTAAATCCATTATAAACACGAATAAGAGGAACCCAGTCCTGAGTTATCCGACTACAATTACAGTTAGCCTTCATGTTCTTCCAGATTGTTTCAGGGCTTCTTGGCATAGTTAATGCCTGCTCTGTAAAAACAGAAAAGGTATAATAATAGAAAATGACAGACCTGCAAAATAAAAGCTTATTATAATATTTTTGTATGTTAGTGGTCAAAATAATTTTAAAACCACATTATAACACTTGGACTGACTTTGACTTTAAACCCTTTCAGGTCTCGGGTTGTAAATTGCCTGATTGTGCCTTTAAGCAAAGGAACCGAAACGACTTTTATTTTGAAACTTTCCACGGAAGCGGCGTCGGTGCCATCTTCGCGCTGCCTTGTCGCTGAGTTGCTCGGTGACACCTCCTCCTCCTCCTCCTCCTCCTCCTCCTCAGCTCCACTTCGCCATTGTGTGTGAAGCTCGGCGAGAGCTGAGGTCGAGGCAGCGGCCGCGGGGGGAGGGAACGACGGCGGAGTCGAGGCTCGAACACGCGAAACACGCGAGCGAAACTGAACGGACGAGGGCTCGTGTTCTCCCTCCATGTTCTTCTCGCTCCTCGCGACCGGCCGCCGCTCCGCTCCTGGCCTCACCGGGCACCGACGACACCCATGCAGCAGAGGAGAGGAGACCCTGGATGGGACTACATGTGGTGAGTGACACGACCAGCGGCGACGCCGTTAAAATACGCCGAATAATTTCTATATAACGTCACCGAGCACCGGACAGTCAGTTGACGGCCGTGACCGGAACGGCGGCCGCGATCCTAGCGGATACTTCACCTTTTTTTTTTTTTAACGCACCTTCACCCGCACCGGAGCCGCTTTATAACCAGAAAAAAACCTGAAAGATTATCACATGGGAACTAAACCGTAAAAGAATCCTCCGTCCCCCCCTCCCGGTTCTGTGCGGAGGCTGTGGCCGGCTGAGGGAGCCCGGTGGTCGGGCAGGTGGCGGAGGTCCCGGAGGGTCCGTAAACCAGCTGCTGCTGTGACAGCTTTATACTGGGAACACTGGCGCACCCGCAGTGATTTATGCAAACTTCTGAGACTCTTATTGCGCAAAACGCTGTTATGAGACTATCCTTTACAGGAACAATAAGGTTGTATTAGTTGATAGCAGGTTGATGGATGAAACTGTAAATTAGCTTTAAATTCTTCATTGTAAATGTTTATAGATTGATTATAAACTCATCACCACTTAACCAAATCAAATAACTAGAGAGGTTAAAGTGCAGGTTAAAATCGAGAGAGAAAAAACAACATATATTATATATTAACATATGCCTATATATATATCTCCATTTTTGTCATATATGACCTGTATTATTACTAATGCTTAATTACTAGTCCTAAAAAATTTAGTTTCTAGCCTTCCGCCTTATTAACACTAATCAATTGATAATCTTTAATGTTTTGTCATCTGAAAATTACTTTAGAAAAGTAATATTTGTACATCCTAGTATGTGAAGAATGAAGATTCTGTAGATAAAATAATAACAGACTGATGCTAATGTTTGTTCACATTGTCAACAAACCTGGTCAAATAATTAATATTACATATATATATATATATATTTTAATTTTTGATTGGGTGTTTGGAGCAACATAGTTGCTTCTTGTTGTGAGCGATGTTGCCTCACAACAAGAAGGTCACAGGTTCAAGTCCTTGGGATAAATTATGCATGGCTTTGTGGAACTGCAAAAACATGCTGAGGTTAAATGGCGACTCTAAACTGTGTGAGTGAATGGTGTGTGTTCCATCACTGCCTCTCACCTGTAATGTGCTGGGATTGCCTCCCCCATGACCCCCATGACCCTAATGAGGAATAAGCAGGTATAGAAAATGACTGACTGAAAAAAAAAAACTGAGACTTGAGAAGCCTCAGTAACTCATTATAAATTTAAATAGCTGAATCAAATCTTTTTGACGAGGTAAATTATTAGGAAATTGCAGACCTGTTAAATAAAAGCTTATTACTTCTCTTTTTCATTTAATTAATAGTTTCTGTTGTTAATGGTAAAAAAAATAATGTTACGTCTTCAGCTGAGCGTCAATAATTACACTTGGACTGATGCTTCAAACCCTTTCAGGTCTCAGTTTAGTTTAGTTTCTTTTCACCTTTTGAAAAGCAGCAAAACAAACTCTGCTCTCTCACTTCAGCGGCACTTTAATTGACCTTTGCTTCATTGGTTTGAACCGGTGCTAACTTCTTTCAGGACTTCCTCTTCAGCTCACAGTTACGGCCCAGTTCATCAGCCGCACTCCCACTGATGTTTCAGCTCCTTTCAGCACTTTCACTTCACTCTGCACTTACACATAAACACACACTTCAACAGATCTCAGTCGTCGTATTACAGCTGCACATGTTTTCGGTGTTTTCACCTGCAAAATTTTTGCAGCAAAATCACATGCACATTTACTTCAGGGGGTTTATTTTCTTTCTCTCTCTCTCTATATATATAAATTAGATTTTGACTAGCAGTAAAAGAAACAAAGAAACTCAAATGGGTATTCAAACTGAACAAATTGATGTTACAGATGGAAATTTACCTACTCAGTAAAATGAAAATCTTCATCATCAAATTTGATCACTGTGAATACATGGACAAGTTTATTTGTATAGTAGCAGGTCATCTACTAAAAACATGAATAGGATTTAAGACAACAGACTAGAACCACGGTTACAGTGCAGTAATAAGCTGAATATTCTTTATTTCATATTCTTCCAGATTGTTTTGTTGCTTCAAGAAGACGTTAACGTTTGCTGAGTGTAAAAACAGGCGTGTTAGGAGGTTCGCTTTTCGAGAGCACGCCGCGTTAAATCAAGTGTTTGTGTTTACCCTGGCTGCACCGGTGGTGGAGACACAGATTGTCAGCTGGGGGGGGGGTCAAAGGTCAGCGCGCGCTATGTTTGTTGGTGTATGGCCCAGGTTTAAAGGGAAGAATGTGGTGGAGCGGCGGCAGCGGGCGGAGCCATGGAGAGCCTGAGCAGACTCACAGACGTTCACTCTGCTCCCAGCACAATCAGCACTCTGTGCAAATTATTATGTAAGGCTTTGACGTTTGGACTCGAACACTGCGTGTGAAGCCTCCATCAAGCTCGCCGCGACACAAACCACGGCAGAGGGTCAACGCCGCGATGAAGGAGACGGACACGGCGGAGGATGGAGCGCAGCTCTATTGCTTCTTGCCTGCGTTACATTCATATTTTTTATCCAAAGCGCCTCACAAAGGCTGCATTCAGACCACGAGGGCTAGAAAAGGAGAGTTTTCCTTTTAAAGGGGACATGTCACGCTCCTCTTGGCGTCCTGTTGTAACGCGTTCCAGTGATATTCTTTTCCTCCAAATACTAATCCCAGCAAACGCTCCGTTACTTCGACGCCAACAGGAATGAATGAGGGTCTGAGGGTCTCTGCAGTCAGCTGACAGACGCCCTGCCGGAGGAGAAATGCCACTAATGCCAAAGTTGTGTTGTAGCTTAGTCAGCTGGCTAACGTTAGCCGCCCAGCGTCCCTACATCCAGGAGTCACCTGATGCTAGTTTGGTTCTTGGAGGGCATGTGAATCCTGCAGCTGAGGTCTGTGTTCGTGCTGTCGGATGGTCAGTAAATCCTTCCAAACTGTTTCCTGTCTGCTTGTTAAACCACAGATGTCTCATTTTCTGGTTCTCCCCCCAGACATGTGTTTAAACATATAAAATAGACAGTTTTAGAGCTGCAACGATTAAACGGTTAATCCTTTTTAAGGAGAACATTTCTATGATTCCAGCTTCTATGATTCTTTTTTGAACCAAACAACTAATCGATTAATCATTAAAATAATCATATAGTTAATAATAATGATAATAGTTTAATCAATTAAAACAGAGCTTCAGTGATTTTCCATTTAATTGATTTGTTTCCAACTTTTACATGAATCTTAAATCATAATGGATTAATTGATTTGGATTTTTTTTAAAGAAAATGATGCCAGGTTGTGCGTTGGGTTGTGGATATTTTACACCATTTTATGAACATGAAGTTTCAATAACCATTTCTGATGTGTCACCATAAGAGTGTAATTACCAAGTAAAAATCCTTCAAATGACATTTATGTCCTTATTATACATCCAGAGTCTATGAATATGTCTATCCATATATATTTTGTTTAATGAATGTTAACTACTTTACACAAGAGGTCTCCTACGTCATTTTCAGTGTTTGTGCACTAGGGGCTTCAAGTTCCCATGTTGTGAAACTTTATTATCAGACCAGGAATGGTGCCAAACCATTTGTGATGTCACAAATCTTGCCCCACCTTCAGCAGACGAATGTGAAAACATTCTTCTAGCTTGAAAAAGCACATTTTAGATTTTTGAGGAACGAAAAATGCGGAAAATGAAGAGTGTGTGTGTATGTGTGTGTCTGTGTGTGTGTATGTGTAGGATTTTGATAGTCAGAGCTGACAGCTTCCTGAAGTGAACTAGCTGCAAATTAATTTATAATAATAATTTATTTTTAAGTTTTTTTTCCCATAAATTTTCAGAAAAAATAGTCTGTTTTAAAAAAAAAAAAATTTAATGAGACTTTCTGAAGGGTTTAGTTTAGTTTAGTTTTGTTTCTACCATCGTTGCTAACAATAAAACACCTTTTGTTGCTGCCCACTACTTTCTGTAAGCTTCAGATAAGAAAACATGACTGTGTGCAGACATGTGCGTACACACACACACACACGCAGTAAACTAAACTGTAAGCTCAAAACATGAGACTGATGTGCTGCCTGGAAACTGAACGATGAAGCGTTTTGGTTCAAAAGGACACACACACACACACACACACACACACACACAGTGGGGAATATCCTGCAGTGAGTCAGGGTGGCAGCAGAAAACAAAAAAGATTCCTCTTCTGTGAGTAAAGTCCACCTTCACTTCCTGGAGTCTCTTGTTTCCCGTTAAACAATCGCAGTTTATCGTCAGTAATAAGGAACAAACTCGTCTCATGGCTTCACAATGACACCAAGTTAAAAAATACATAAAAGAAGCATTCAGTTATAGTTTCAGATTGTGAGGACAATTCTTTTTTTTTAATGAAAGTTCCAAACAGAAAGCAGGTGAGGCAGCAGCAACATGTCCCTGCCTTCATGCTGAGCAGCGGGGACACACACTGTTGTACGGTTTGATAGATGACCATGGTTTTTAATATCAATATCAGAAAGAGAAAATGATTTGAGAATTCAGCTGGTTTTGGTCCACTGTTTCACCTGAACAACACCCCGCATCACACTGCTACTGATAGAGACAAGAACAACAGCGAAGTTTCACACAAAGCGCTTGTTTGATATCTCTCTCTGGAGCAGAATCCAGGGCTGACACTGACTATTTGATTGAAAAGATAAGTTGATTGGTTCATACAATGCTGTAAAATGTCAATCATTGTTTCCCCAAAGCTGAAGATTCAACCTAAAATGTATTTTTCTTTGTCCGGATCAACCAAGTCCACAACCCAAAGATCATGAGTTAACTATTATGGAAGACTAAAGAAAACAGAAAATAATTTCATTTGAAAAGCTGGAGCCAGAGAATTTTGACATTTTCTTCTTTAAAAATTGGATTATCAAAATAAAAAGTTAATTTTCAGTGTGTGAACATTTGTCGGACTGTCACTGAAAACTTGTTTCTGCCTCTAAGGCAGCGGCTGTTCAGACGTATTTGAGTCATGTAACATTAAGTTAGTAGTAGAGCTGATTTAGCAGTAAACACCTATGTTACGTTTTGTGTATGTTCTATTAACTTGATATTAAACTTGCTTACTCTGCTATTATTTGGTAAATTACAGTAGTCGCAGATTAATATTCAGTCATTTGGCTGAAGGTTGCAGTTGCAGCTCGGATGGTTTCACTGTTTATTTAAGAAAAAGCCCAGAGTGACTTTCTTCCTGTGATCTGAGCTTTGATTCTTACATGTGCGAACATGTGAAAGAGTGAAAGCAGCGTGTGTGTATAAACAGCAGCGGGCGTGCTGCAGGATCAGCTCCTGCACGCTCCACACCGCAGGAGCCAGTTTCTAAAAAAAAAAAAGAAAGAAAGAAAGAAAGAAAGAAAGAAAGAAAAGAAAAGAAGGAAGGCTGCTGTCCTCAGGATGACTAAACACTGAATCCTGCTGAGCAAGAAAATTCCTGTGAAGCAGCAACTCTGCGGTGTGTAACACGTCCAGATCTTTGTGTTCACACTGAGCGGCAGCGGCCACGCCGCCACGTCACGGGCACGTCACGTGTTCAGTCCCAGTTTTCAAAGTGTGTCTTCAGGCACGAGATCACGCCGTCGTCTTTCTTTGATCCCAGACACAACGTTTTTTGTGCCTTTTTTTTGCCTCAAGCTTGAAAGGAGCTTGAAAGCAGAAGCACACGACTCAAATCGCCTGTATCAGCGTCACGCAGCACCTGATCAACCATCAGGAGCACAGCACAAACACCACGGTTGCTGCCGAGCTATTTTTAGCATCAAATAATCTGCAGAGCATTTTTTATTCATCACTCGGTCAATAAAACATCAGGTTGTACAACCGGATGCTAAAAAAAAAAGTTTTATTTCTGAGAATCACTAATCACTGTAGTTCACTCATAACATCATAACATAAAGTGTGTGTGTGTGTGTGTTTGTGTGTGTGTGTGTGTGTGTGTCAGCTGACCCTCACATGTGAGTAGCAGTCGGCTGACTGTGTGGGAGTCCGACACCTTCTGACTACTTCTACAACAAAGACAGGAAACAGGCGATTTCCTTCCTCACACACACACATGTAACATACACATCACATATATACAAAATATTATATACACACTTATATATATATATATATATATGTGTGTGTGTGTGTGTGTGTGTGTGTGTGTGTGTGTGTGTGTGTGTGTGTGTGTGTGTGTGTGTGTGTGTGTGTGTGTGTGTGTGTTACATATAACATATGTTATAGGTTTCTTTCCATCAGAGATTGACAGGAAGCTGCTCAGTTACCAGTAAATCTACCAGTATCAGTATTTCAGTATTTCTGTTTTTTTTTTTCAGGTCCTTTCCCGTTCGCTCATGTTGTTTTGCTGCTGTCAGAGTTTCCCTGCAGATCGTGGGGCTTTCAAACCCATGACCGTGTTCTTTTTAGGTGACTCCAAACACGCCCGTCGCCTTTCATTTTTCTGTCTGCAGAGTTTCGCTCTGACTGACACTTCCCATCTTGACATTTATCCTCCTCCTCAGTCTGTGTTGATCCTGTTGGTCTCATTTAGCGAAAGGAAGGTTTAATGTTTTTTTTTCGGAATGATTTTAAGTCCCAACATATATTTCAAACTTATTTTGTTTCATGTAAGAAGCCAATTTTACAATAAACCAGTGAAGGTTGTGCATTCAGTAATAGAAAGTGAAACTTTATTACCGTAAATTTACAAATAATACCCAAGGTGTTTATTTGTTTTAGCAGATCAGGCGTTTATTTGAGTGCAGGAAACAATATGTAACAGACGATTAATTCTATCTTAACAAACCTCATGCTCTGCTAAATTGGAAAAACATGGTAATTTACTTAATTTACTCATATTTACAGTTACAACCTCACTTACTCTTTGTAAGAAGTAGCTAGTAACTATAATTAATTACTAGTAAGAAGTCCAAGACTGGTGGTCACATCTTCTTTTTCATTTAAAAAAAAAATGAATTAGACTGCATTTATTTGGGAGTGGTGGTTAATTATCAAAATATACAGAGCAACCAGTGTTTAAAGAGGACCCAGAAGTTCATTGCTACTCTGCCCTGCTATTCAGTGATTTACGGTAATAAGAAGTTGCTTTTTTGGATGTTGGTTGTTGTACTTTTTAAATGTCGGCTCTCTTCAGATGCTTCAACAAACTTCCTGTCTGACGTCTTCTGGCGTTTCTGTTTGTTCCGCAGATTTATGTTGGGTAACAGGGTGAAGCGGAAACTGGACGAGGATGAGGACGGCGTGGAGGACGAGCGGCGTTCGCCGGGCGCTGCGCTGCAGGCGTCCTACACGCTGCAGCGGCAGACCGTCCTCAACGTGTCCGTCATGAAGCTGTACGGGCCGCGCATGGGCGCCGACCTCAACCTGCAGCGGCGCGTCCTCATCAACAACATCATCCGCCGCATCCATGACGACTTCAGGCAGGAAGGAAGTGTCGGCGCCCTCTTCTTCTCCGCCTCCCCGCCCGCCGCCACCGGTGAGGACGTAATTTACCGGCCACCTCTGGCGCCGTCTTCCTCCTTCAGCATCCTGTCGTCCTCGCTGTCGGCGCTGGACTCCTGCCTGACCCCCGCCTCGCTGCTGGAGGAGGACTTGCCCATGTTCTTCACCCTGCCCCCTCCCTCCTCCCCTCACCACCACCACCTGCACCACTCCCCGAGGCCGCCACCGCCGCCGCCGCCGCCGCCGCCACCCAAAGACAGTTTCTCCACGGCCCTGGAGGAAATCGAGGAGCTAGGTCCCTCCTCTTTGTCCTCGCTGCCGGCTCCGCCTCCCTCTCGCGTTCTGTTTGACGTCGTCATGAAGGAGGAGGGGCAGGGCTCTCAGGAGGCGGCGGGCAGGTCGGAGAAACCGCCCCCTCTCCCCCCCGGCGCCACGGACGCCTCTCCGTCCTCCCCCGGCGCATTCCTGACTGACTTTGCCCTGGACGACGTCCTCTTCACGGAAATCGACACGTCCATGTACGACCTCGGGCCTTGCCCGCCGGCACCGACGACCAAGATGGCGCCCGTCGTGACGACAGACGACCTGGTGCGGTCGATGTCCGGGTACGGCGCGGCGGGGGGCGGCGCCCAGAACCAGCCTTTTAAAATGGACCTGGCCGAGCTGGACCACATCATGGAGGTGCTGGTGGGCAGCTGAGGACACGATTTACTACTTCCTGTTTCCTTTTGTACAGTTTCACAGTTTGGGAGTTTACTTCACGCCGACCTGGACGCCGTTCTGACAGCGACCGCAGGAAGGAACATCTCAAGATAAGAAATGAAGCTTCAACCTGTTCATCCTTTTTTTTTTTTTTTTTCAAAAGTAGTACACATTTTTCAATTCAATATAAAAGTCCGGTCACACCAACAGAACATGTGTTTTTTTTTAAGTTCAGATCAAAATCAGCAGATCAAATCCTCAATTTTTGTTTGAGGGAAGCCGCTAATTTTTTCAATTTCCTAGAAATTACCCACAGCTTTAACCATTTTTAATGCTGGTGTGACTGGACCTTTAACACGTGTGAGTAGAGGTGAACAATCATCTGTTTTGAGGAAACTATAGAGCGAAGACACTTGGGCGTTTCAGACTAACACACAGCTGCTTTAGAACTAAAGAACAGGTTCACAACTCGTTCATATTATATATATCTGCATTCATATCATGTTTTTTCTAGTCTTCCAACCACTCAAAGAGCTTTAAACTACAACCCCTTCACCCTGGGGTTCGCTCTCCTGCCTAAGGACAACGTGGAGGAGCCGGGAATCCAACGCTCTACCTCTGAGCCACAGCCGCCCTTAAAATCATTGGTGAAACGTGTTTTTTCTCGCTGTGATCGTCCCACCAGTTCCCACTTAGACGATCTCGTCATCACTCAGCACGTAAGCGATGGAGGCCTGTGAACCCGTCCTTTAAAGTTTCAGAAGCTCACCATCACAGTCACACTGCAGCCGACGCCAGTCTTACAAATGTCACACAATTCACAAATAAATACAATCTGGTTTACAAACGCGAAAACCTTTAAGAAGTGAATGCATCTTGTTTTGCGAATGGAAAACATAATTAAAAAACAAATAAAGCATGTCATAAAAGTGCAAAGAAAAACAATCTAGTTAAAAGTACATTGAATATCAATCAAGTAAAAACTTTTTTTTCACTTTAAGTGTCACATGTGTTTTTATACTTGAAACATTTTGTATGTTCTGGGGTTTGTACTTGACGCATATTTTTATGCACTGTTGTGTATTATGCATGCTTCATTAGTTTAATAAGTTCTTCATTTGCAAAACAAGATGTAATCATTTCGCTTTTTGTGTTTGTAAACCATATTGCGTTTATATATTTTCTTGTGACTCCTGCGACAGCAACGTGACCCCGGGCGACCCCGGGCTTTGCTGCATATCCAGACGTGAGCGAGGACTTTGCGGCAAACAGAAGCACAGCGTTTGGTCTTCCAGGTGAACTCCAGCTGCAGGCCGGGCGTGAAGGTCCGTCCCACTTTTCTACCGCTGTCCAAGAATTGTAAGAAAACAAATGTCCAGAGACTTTTTCTTTTCCCCAACCGTCTGTGCATGTTTTCCTTCTCAAACACATTCATGAAAAAAAACAGAACAATTCAGTGCCTTTTTACTGCTCGTCTATCACAAGGTCACATGGTGCTGTCGCTCGCCAACGCTTAAGGAAGAGCGGATTTCATTTGGTCGACGGGAACGGCTCTCGGCTGTTGCTGGGTAGTTTTAGCTGCACAAGAGAAACAATCTAATTGGCTAGATTAAAACTTAATGTGGGTGGAGTCAATGAACAAAAAGGAAAAAAAAAAAGGTTTAAGTCGATTTTGCAAAGGATGAGCTCAAGTCCAAATATAAAAAATATATCACCTGTTTTAACTTTCTGGAGCCCGTGTAAGATTAAAAGTGCAATAAGTACAAAATAAAAAAAGAACACAAAGTGTAGAATAAACTATGGTGGCCCCAAAAAACACAGAACTGACATGGTTTGTCTGTTCTGGGCTGCTGTAGAAACATTCTGGTGTAACAAAGGCACCTCGTATAGACAGAAACAGCAAAAGAAAAAAACTTTTATATTCAAGAGAATGAACAGGATTCATGCAGCAGCAGTAACCCACAGACATGTTTGATAATTTAATCTGAAGAATAAAGAGAGTTGAAGGTCTCTTTATAAGCAGCTTCACTGGTTACATATAATATAACAACAGTTAAAGTCCTTTTTCAGTTAAAGTCTGGGAAAAATAAAACGCTCAATTACTTTCATATCTGTGTGAGAACAGAGCTGGATGTGGACCGGAAGCAGGAAACTGGGTAAAACACAGCCGCCAGTTTTATTGTATTTTAAACAAACATGTTACCTGTGGTTTGTAGAGCTTCTTTTTCATGGACTTGGTTAGTTTGGTCTATGAAATATCCAAAAAATTATGTGAAATATTGATCAGTGTTCTCCAAACCCCAAAATCGAATCCTGACATATGTTGTTCATATCCACAATGTAAAATAAAAAAAACCCTCAAAACCAAAAAATATTCATATTTTTAAGAAGCTATACTTTTGCTTCACTCATTCAAGTGTAATTCAACTCAAAGTTACTTTTCCTCCTGATATGAATATTTGTAGAGCTTAGCGTAATATCGGTGGGAAAACAATTTTCTTTATGGGTAAATAAAGCATTTTTTAACTCGGTCAACGATGCAAAGGCTCACAAAAGACAAATTACAAAAGCGGAGGTACGTTGTTTTGCAGGCAAATAAAACTCACAAACTATGAATTATTTATTATCTGTCATCTCTCGTTTATTATTTATTGCAACTCTGGACACTAATATTTTGTTTGTACAGAACATATAATGTTTTCTTTTTAAGAGGTAAACCCACCAAAACTGACGTCTAGTGTGAATGTCAACAACCTTCATTGTGAGTTTCAGTAAAATGACGAATCAGGATGTCCTTTTTGGTGGGAAAGACATTCAATGGAATGTATTGTTTAATAAATGATTGGATTTTTTTTTTATATTACATTATATATTCTAGAATTTCAGCGATAACGTCCTTGATTCAACCCCCGCTGTGTGTGTGTGCGTGCGTGTGTGAAGTTATAAATGTATGGGCCAGTTTTCAGAAACAATTCTTCAGATGTTGCTGGTTTTGAGTTGTGTTGTCCCGACACGATTAATCTGATTCAAACTAAATCAAGACTAAAAGCAGATTTTCAGCCTTTAAATATAAATTGTATGTCTCCATCTGCTGGACAGACGACATCATAGCAGTTTGTCAGCAAACAAAAGGTAAAAACACCAACATCAAATACTGAAGTGTGCACATATGAAACAGGAATTTCTCTGTATGACATTCTCCATGTTTTTCTTTCTGAATCTGCTTTTTTCACATGTGAGTTTTAAAAAAAACAAAACAGAAACCCAAAGCGGTTTTTAGATTCCGTTCACCCGTCTGACATGTTTTGAAAAACTGGCTCCAGACTGTTTTTCCAGAGGTGAAAATCGTCTTTATTTGCTCTTTTGGGGGTTTATTTGTCTTCCTTTTTCCATCCAAAGACTGAAGGATCGGTTGAATACAAGAAAACACACCTTCCTCATCTTTGTTTGTGGCGTGTAGCACCGCTGTTCTTTTCATTTATTAACGTTTTACTGGACATTAGCAGAAAGAAGAAATGATGCTTCCGCTGGTCAGTCGTTTTTATGGATTTTAATTTGTGCTTCATGTCTGACCTTGGATCTGTGCCTTGTCCTATGCAATATTACATTTTCTTCTTCTCAGAATTATATTTGAACATGTAATGAGGATTCAGTTCTGACTTGGGGGGGGGGGGGGTCCATTCAGTAATTTTATTTTCTACAATAAATGGAAACGATCTTATCTTTGTCGTCTTGCCTGGCAATTATTTCTTATTCTTTTTATGATGGAAAATTAAAGTTAAACTGTTTTCAAACGTTTTTGAACAAAAAAGGGCTTTTTTAAGCGACCAGCTTGATTTACAAAACCTGTTAATTTGTTAAAAGGTCTCATCTTCACATCTTCAAGAACAAGTCTGTTATTAATATTAATGAACCTCTCCTCTGATTGGCTGATTCAAATGACTTTGTAGTTCTGACATCACAACTTCACAGCAGGTTCAAGAGCTGGTTTAAAGGCAGGTGTGCATTTCTCTGTAGGCTGATGCTTTTGAAACACAAAACAGTGCTTTTATAACAACTAGAGCTTATAATAATTAAAAAAGATATTAAAACCTTTTCTAGGATATGGGATCTTTACAAAAAAAATGCAAACAAGATAATGTTTTCTCTTAAATTATTTTAATTTCTTGTGTACACTAAAAGTAAAATTTACACACTTATAGTCTCAAAAGAACCTGGGCATGCACGATAACCTTTTGACAGGCTCTTCAAGTGATTCAGTTTTTTTCCATAGGAATTTTCCCGTACATTTTACAGTCCATAGTTTAACTGTACACAGTCTAAAGCCACAGTGAACTATGATTACATCCATTTCATCTTTACAATGTGCAAAATCTTCCTGGGAGACTGGGCTGACAGTAGTATGAGCAAAAAGACAAAACATGAGCGAATAAGAGCTGCGACAACCAAAAAAAAAAAAGCACTTCATATTAGGAACAGTGTACGTAAACCCAACACGTGAAAGCAGAAATTGGTCCCTTAATTCCCTTCTGATGTGAGTCGACCTTCGATGCTGAGAAACTTTCACCGAGTTTCAGTGGTTTTAACCAAAACTTCCCATTTTTAAACCCCTACACCCCGCCCCCCCCCCCCTAAAAACCAACACAAACAAACAGTGTGAGAGGACACAAACAAGGAGGGGAAACCTATTTGTATCCGCCATCCACAACAGCGAGTAGCTCAGTCAGCTCATAAAACACAGAATCAGAACAAAAAAAACAACAAAACTGAGAACACATCAACTTGCCAGATTTTACCGGCGTTTTAATCGGTGAAAGTTTCCCAAACTAAAAGTTAAAACGACAACAGTCATCCTGCTTTCTACTGAGGATGGATGCACTGCAGCAGTAGTGGGTGTGGGGGGGTGGGGAGTCGGACATAATTTATGTTAAAAAGCTACGTCGAAAGAAAGAAACGAAAGAAACCAATGAAAAACATAATGGACGCTGCGAGTTAAAGAAAATCAGGTTTAAAATCTACACTGACTCAAGGTAAAAACGAAGGCCTTTAAACACAATGAGGGGACAAAACATTCAGCTGGATTTTGCAGGCAGTGTGGTTTCAAGTCGATAAATATATATATATAGAGATTTTATATATGTATATAAACATATTAATTTATACTTGTCACATATATTCCACTTCAGTTTGATTCAGCCAGTGTTTCGTTTCCTTCACAGACACACATGAACACACTCCCACCACAGACACATAAAACCTTCCTCCAAGATCATCCGAAATTAAAAAAGAAAACAATTACTAAACGCAAACGGGTAAAATTAACCTTTGATATCCCTGATTATATACATGATGATTCTTCTAGATATGAACAGCACACACTTCTAATCCTTCCTCTACAATTTATCAGTTCTATAAGTTAATGATCTGATCTCCTATTCTGCTAAATGTGCAGGTCGCTGCTCCCTCACTTCGCCATTCAAGATGTTTCCACAACGATAAATGCTTCGATTTATTTTTAAATGAAAGAAAAAAGCGCAACTTTAAAAAAAAAAAAGGGAAAAAAAAGAAATAATGCGAATAGGAGGGAGGACCAGAGCTGCAGCGAGGACGAAAAGTTATATTAAAAAAATAGGAATTTGATTTGAGGGGAAGGTGGGTGGGGGCCAGTGTCATGAGGAGGGGGCAGAAAATGAGAGGGGATGTGTCAGGAGGTGCGGTCAGTCGGGGAGGCGGAGCTTCAGTCCGGCGTGGCCTGGCAGCCGAGTGGCGTCAGCGTGGTGGGGAACATCAGCACTTTGGCCTGCATGAAGGAAAGGTCGGGCAGACCGGCGATCACCTTCGCCGCTTCCTCACTCAGGTTCTCGTCTTTCCTCGGCTTCCTGTTGAAGAGGAAGCGACAAAACGGTGCCATTGAACACACCTGCAGGTAAATATGACCTCATTATTCATGTAAATGGGGGAAAAAGCCTAAGGCTGAACCTGGCTCATGCTGTAAGATCCCACCTAAAAGCTGATGTTCAAATATTTGAATCTCAAATAATATAAGAAAAAAAATTCTCAAAGTTTGCCTTTAAACAACAATGAGGTGATGAAATGAAACACATTGAAACACCTTTAAATACTTGTGTCAGCATCTTTTCTCTGACGTTGCACTGAAAAACATAGAACACAGGCCGACTCCTGACACGCCTCTCTTATCGGCCACTGGCCTCTTATTCAGCAGTGCCCTTTGACCTCTGACCTGGTGGAAGTGCTGGTCTTCTCCATGGTGGACATGAGGCGGGCGAAGGCGTCCGCCACGCGGTTGCCGGAGCTGCCGGGGTCCAGCTTGGCCGTCGTCAGCTCGTACAGCTCCGGGTCGACGCCTGCGGAGGAGACGAAAGAAAAGTGAGAAACGCTTCAGAGACGCCGAGCTGGGAATCTGCAAACCAACAGCAGCTTTAATTACCGGAAAAACAGTCACATGAGCTGAACTCTTTGTTTAAGTGCAGCGTCTGTGTGTTTATGGAGTTATATTTAAGTTCGCTGTGATCTGTCAGAGTGTGTGTGTGTGTGTGTGTGTGTGTGTGTGTGTGTGTGGTATTGAACCTACAGAAAATCATCAGAGACTCTGAGGCTGCTCTGAGCTTTAATTTTATAGCGAGTTTCACCACATTGTCCAAGCTGAAACTCCACGGAACAAAAAAAAAAAAAAAAAAAACTTAAAACGTTACAGTAGCTGCTCAGCATCGAACTTACACACACAGTCAGGCAAGTCTGCAGAAGCATGTTGCAGAAATAAGTAAATAAAATGTATTTCTATAGCAATTATCACAGATAAAAATGTGTTTAACCGCAGGGACAGAATAAAACATAAAGAAAGAAAGAAAAAGTAAACTTGCTCGTTGCAGACGCTGCTTTGAATTGGTGTATGTTGAAGTCATAGCGACATCCTGTTTGATGGCGAAGCGTCGGGGGAGATGAGTCGGCATCAACATTGTCGCGTCATGCTGGCGTTTGTCATGCGTGGAGCACGCCGTGTGAATTTCACATGCATGGAATGTTAACTTTTAATTACTTCCCGTTGCCTGTCAGGGACACTACGACAGATCAATGTTGATTTTTGCTGCCTACAAGTGGAATTCTCTTCAGATTATTGAATTTATTTTCCACAGCTCTCTAAGCACAATCTGCTCACAATCTATTTTATACTTCAGTGTTTGCCTTCTAGCTCAGACTCAACCGAAATGTTAGAAAAACCATTTTTCCCATTATCCAATAATATCTTAAAGCAGATACAGACACCACCATGTGCAAAATGACAGCTGTCGGTCAGATGCTTGAACTCCCAATTTCCTACTATGATATGAAATTCTGGTTCAATATTATTATTTCCTGCTTTTGTGAGCTGTCAGGTTTTTGTATCAAGGTCATTGGGCGTACTGTGTGTATTTTTATGTTGTATTGCATCAATGTCAGATCAAATCATGAATGTTTTGTGATCCACAGCAACATTTCTCTACAAGGATAATAAAGTTTATCTTATTAATATAGCTCCTGATTCTGCATCGTCAATACAACTCAAGGAGTTTGTGAAATATTATAAAGGTTAAACTCAATTATACTAATATTTTCCATCCGTGTCTGGACAGATTTTCACTATATAAAAATATTGCAATACTTCCACCATATGCAATATATTTTACAATATAAAACATTGTTGTTTTTACAGATTTGTACAGTTTTTCCTGCTCTTCGCTTTGCTTACTGATATGAAACTTTGAGGAGAACCAGTCTTTATTTTTTACGCTCCACATATCTGGAACGAACTCCCAAAATGAGGTGAGATGTTTGATTAATCTGTGAACCAGAACCTAAAAGCGACTCTAACGGACGGTGGTTACAAACTAAAAGCAGAGACGGGATGTTAATCAAAGGGGGGGATAAGGAGCAGGAGCAGGAGGAGGAGGAGGCGGCGGCGGCCATATGCAGCTGCTGACCTGGGATGGAGGGTGAGCTGGTGGAGCCAGAGTCCTCCACGGGACCAAAGAAATCCAGGTTTAACAGAGACGAGCCTCCGCTCGCTGCACAGCCGAGGTTAACACAGACAGAGAGAGAGAACCAGACACATGCAGCAGTGTCAGTGATTAGAGAGCAGCGCTAACTGAGAAATGTTAAGACTGTTCAGTGACTTCATGCAAAGTGGTTTAAATTTTCGTCGGCACAGAACTAAACAGCTGGAAGTGATTCGGGCTTAAAGGAAAAATCCACCTTCACATTTCCTCTGAGGCCAACTACAGCAGATTTACTGAGTGCCGACAATATGTTCACTCATATTCTTGCTGATTTGTTTTTCTTCATCCTCTCGTGTTTTAAGCAGCAGTAAACATTTGACAGCTGACTAAACTGACTTTCTCAAAATAAGATATCTTTTATTCATACTTTTAAGTTTTTTTTCCTTAAAAAAAGCCATACACAGAAAGTCTATAAATGGATAAATTCAACTTTTATCCACATGTAATTCACTTTATACCTGGTTTGAAGCTGTATTTAATGGTGGCTGAATGTCTAAGAGCAGAATTGAGAAAATAATCATTAACATAAACATGGTAACCAGACCATGTTTTGAACTTTAAGCATGTTTTCCATAAGGCCATGTTCTTTAAAAGGTATTTAAAGGACATGTAGCAGATATGCTACATGAAGTACAATACTATAATATTGTATTTTTCGTCATGATTCAATTATTTTCTCTGTAAACTAAAGAAAAAACTAAATATCAACAATCCTATAATGTTTAGTATGGATTTTTCCTTCAACAAATACGTATCTGCATATGTTAAACTGACTTCTACACACTTAGTCAGGATGTGAAAACACCACCAGCCACATGTTGTTTGGGGATGCGTTTCTAGCTCTTCGCGTGTAATATGGAGCATTTTGAACCTTTTAACGCAGTGGACGTGGCTGGTGAGTTTACAGAAGCTCCATCACTGACTCCCAGGAGAATCAACAAGGGTTAGAAACGTCAGAGAAATCGAGACGAGAGCAGGCGATAGGGGGGTGGCGTAGTGAGGGGGAGGGGGGGTCACCTACCGTCCAGGGGGTTGGTAAGGCCACTGCTGCTCCAGTCAAACTGGACGGGTGGGAGCGCCTCCTGCTGGAGGGGAGGAGGAGACACCGTCAGTGTGCAGTTTCCTGTGAGGAGCTTGAGCTGGTTGATTTTAAGAGAATTGAACTGAGATTTTTCTGGCAGATATTGCGATTTCTTTTCTCTTTTCCTCGAATCAAGTTTCAGTGTACAACATTTATAAGCATCACAGAAACATACATCATACCATTAAAACAATAAATTACATAACTAATGCGAGAATTAAAACTGGAATTGAGTTTCAAATTTTATAAAAAAAAAAAAAAAAAAAAAAAAGATTTTGTAGCAAACTTAAAACACAAAATATACTTCAGAAAATTAGATGAGAATTAAGAGGACCTGCAAAATAGAGTGTGAACAACTTTGTGTATTCAGTGCTTGGTCCTGCTGGACCTGAGGTCCCACCTGGACCGTGTCTGGGGGACAGGAGCTTTTCTCTGGAGCCACTGGAGGCGCCTGGGCTATAGAAGCGATCATCTCTGCTGCAGAGACGGGCTTCACAGGCTCTTTGGTTGGTTCCAGCATCCCCTACAAAACAATCAGAGAACACGCTGAAGTTTGGGGAAAAAAGTATGAATATGATGAACCAGGCATGGTTGTGCTTTGTGTTGTGCAAAAACCTTTGAGAAGAATTAAGAAAAGTTATTGAGTTCTGTATTTGTGATCAAATCATTAATTCTGGAAAAGTTCAAACTTTGACTTGAGGGAAATTTTGAAGGCGAAAATGTACGAGACATCTCATTAACCCAACTGCAGGTTGATAATGTGTGAATGTATACAAAACAGTAAACCTTACAAAAGTGTCAGACCCAGAGGTTGCAAACTCTTCTACACTGAGTGCAGTTCTCTTTTTTTTTTTTTTTTTATTGCATCCTGCTGTCAGGAAGCTGCTGTGGTCCAAACAGCTGCAGGTCAGTGAAGCTTCACAGCTGTGGTGTCACAGAAACATGCAGCACCAGACCTGTCCTCATTCAGTTGAGTAGAGTGGTGAACGTTGTAGTGGAGAACTCACAAGAAACAGGTTGCAGACACACAACCACAACAGAATGAGTGGGTGGTCTTATTTCACACCTTGTGTGTCAGCAGCAACACCAGAGACCTAATTACGTACCCATAAGCCATCAAAACATGTTTTTTGTCAGATATTTCTCATCAAAGATTTCATTGAGGCTCGTTGGACCAACATTCCGAAATCCAAGTGTACCGTCCCTTCTTCACATTTATTTAGTGTTAAAATGACAGATCTCTCTATGTTGAGTATGTTTGAGATGTTTCGGTTTTTGCAGAGAGGCCATTCAGGTTGATGACTGTGGTTCTTATGTCACTATACAACACGCCACATAATCAACTGTTCAGGCCTGAGAACACATGAAACAGTGTTAAGTGAGAACGGCTTGCCATGGGGGGGTGAAGGATGAGGTGACGCGCCACTCACCAGGCTAGCGGCATACATGGGCACAATGACCGGCTGCTTCTTCTGTCCAGTGAACAGCTGCGCAAATTGAAGACAGCAGGTTAGAAAACACAGATACCGCACACAGCTTGTGTCCATTAAAAACCTCTACAAGAAGCCCTGCCTTATATCTGAGGAGTGTCAGTGTCACTTTCACCTAGTTATTCATTCATTTCCTTAATGCATAGCAGTAGCCATTTTTTATAGTTTTATATTCTGTTTCACAACCATTATAATTCTATTCTGTAAATAATTTTAAAATTCCTATATGACACTGGGTTATATTCGAATTGGTGATATTCTCCAATAAGTTTTATTTGTGCTTTTAAGTACCAAAAATAACCTCATATAGTTTTACATCTTTTTTCAAGCACCTCCCTGGAGTTGTAGACACACATCTTCACTGAGCTTCATCAGCTTGTTTTAATACACAGTCTCTGAATACTGGCAGTGAGCATTTCTCTGTGAGCTTTGTGAAAAATGCTACGGTCTCGGTCATTTCCATTATCTTTTTATTTCTGGTACAGAGTTGATGGTAAATCTCATATGCTGGATACTACTGTGGTATTATGACACCTGTAGGAAGGTAAAACCGTGTCACCTACCTGTGCCATAACACACGAGACGGGATTTATTTACCAACATGTACCTTTCTACCATACGGGACCTTTAATATTAATTTATTAATTTCATATATTTTATTTTTAATAATCTTTCTTTTTCTTTTTTTAAATTTATTCTTTATTCACCGTCTGCTCTCATGACTTCACCTTGCTGCTTTTGTTGTCTTCTGAGTCTCCTGCTTTTGCTTTGTCCGTCAAAGCACTTTTTAAGTTAATATATTAAATAAATTTCTACTAGAAAATATTATTATTATTATTATTATTATTATGGTTATTAGGACAGATTCATGTAAAAAATGTGTCTGAAAGCAGCTTCATGAGCTTGTTTGTGAAGAGAAGCATTGCCTAAGAAATGTCACAGATTATTTGATGCTATGCATAAATGTTTGATGGTTATCCGTCAGCAGCTCTGCTGCTACAGCGGGTTAATATGTCGGGCCGTGGTCGTGCACCAACATGGAGGGCCCAGTCGGGACTTACGATGTTCCGGGTGTCGATGCCCAGGCAGCAGAGTAGTGCTTTGTTGCAGTAGGATCCTCCCCACTGGTATCTGAGACCGAGCGCTTCATGGATGTCCTGAAGCTGCATCCACACACTTCCGCGCACACTCCTGCACAGAATGACAACTTACGATCAGGCTTCACACAGGAAATAAAACTAAAGTACAGAAATACATTGTTATGCTTAAATCACGTTTTCGGGGGGGTGTAGATTGACAATTAATGCACAGAAAAAAATCTGTGACTGCCAATGTGTGGTTAAGAATTAATGCCGTCATTAAGACTAGACAGAAAACACCATCCAGGAAGTGAAAGTCAGATTAAAATCTTTCACATGTGGAGTAAGGACACAAAGGACATTTTCCAGGATGCAGAAAAGTGCCGACTCGCCTGTTGCATGGCGACCTTTTCTCCTCCGCGCCACCTGGCTGTGGTTTGTCCTCTGGGGGATCCAGCAGGATCTTCAGGGACAGCACTTCATCCTCCACCTGGGTGGCAGCAGTCTGGGGGAAGCTGCTGTGGAACAGCCTCTCCAGACGGCTCGACAGCAACGCCTGCAGCCGGAGACAGCAAACGTTCACTCGCATATTTTAAAATGAGCAGATTTGACATTAAAGGTCTTTAAATGTAACAGGTAGGGACAACCTAGCTTTTTGGGAATAAACTACATTGCAGAACGCATCTTCAGGGCAGAGCTTGATATTGGTGCAGTGACCATACAGAAGTTATGCTCTTGTATTCCCTGTCATTGTCTTCTGTCTAAAAGTGATTTATTATGTTAAGTCTGAAGAGTGTGTTCTGTCCATCCTGCAACAGATTCACACTAACATACAGACTTTATAAATGTGGGTCAACTGATGTACAACAAGTAGTGTGTGTCTGTACCAAAATCCTGTAACATGTTCTGCCTCTATGCTGTAGACCTCCATTATTGTACAAAAACTAGTAAAGACAGTGATTATAATCAGTTTAGTCACATTAGTATGTTTAGAAAGGGCTCCATATACTACAGTGTTTCCAGAGAAAACGTTTAAGGTGAGGTGGTGGTACGACTAAAGCTGTTAAAGTTAAATTTGAGCTTCTGTTAGGTGATAGCGCTGGGATTTCCTGAGGGTCTGTGAATGTGCCTTGCAGTAAGACACTGCAGCTTTTGTACAGAGTGGTTCTCCTCTGAAAGAAGAAAAGACATCAGCATTCATAAACTTTTCTTACAAAGGTGGCTGCCTCGACTAAAAAGCGCTGCAGGAAACCCTGGACTAAAAAACAGAAATCCTGTTTTCAGTCTCTAGGGAGCAGTTCTGTTTACAACTCCACCAGCTCGTTGTGCTTCATATGACAAGCTTTTGATTTGATCTACATTATATAATGTTAAGAACATCAGTACAAAGCCAAGAGATTGTGATATTTAACAAACTCTTCATGTTAAATAAACATGCAGCAGTGTGACCTACCAATGTGTTTTTAATACAACAACATAGGTCTGCAGCACAGAAGATATACCAGGCTTATGATAAGTAGTATTACAAAAAATAGTCCCATATCCATAAATTTACATCATGCAAGACATGTGACATGAGATGACCTCTTGTGTTCATTTTACCACATTTTACTAACAAAAAGAAAGGCAACACTTGTGCAAGATATCTGGAAGATCATAGGAGCGAATGGTCTGAAATTAGTGTGTCATTTGTGAAACAGGACACAGCTCATTGTGCCGTTTCTGCATGGAAACAGTTTTACAGGCCACACAACAGATTCCAGCATCAATTGATAGAGTTGCCCACTATCAAATGAATCCCCAACTACTTAGATAATGAGTTTATTGCTTTGAGTAAATAAGGATTTTTTTTTTTAATTCTCCGTTTCCAACTTCTTAAATGTTCCTATTTACTGAAGATGTTTCAGCTGTGGAAATAAAAAAGCATTTTAGGATGAAGCTCAATGTTCTGGACCAAAAAATGTTTCTTGTCTCTTAGTGGATAGGATTCACTAACAGTTTAAATTCATCTGTGAATGTGGCCACACATTCCGGGAGGTGACAGCACAAACACACTCAGAGCCTAACCTGCCGTACTCAGATTCCTCAGTAAGGAACACACCAAGCTTTTGTGCGCTACCTGTTTTTTATCAATGGGAACATGGCTGTGTTTCATCCAGAATGAGGACCGTAGCCCAGTTTCCTTCTGGCTGTCACACGTCATGAAGGAGCATTTCCTGCGTTGATGTTTAGACTTTGGGAGTCGCTCCAAGTCTGTCTTAATCGGAGCAGAATGCTCCTTTGTCCAAATACCTGTCCAGGTCACATTCCCGAGGGCGGAGCCTGAAAAAAGATTCTCTGTTCTCAGTTTAAACATCAGCGTCACTGCTGCTCCACACCCATCCGTCTCCTTCTCCGTCAACACGCAGCCTCAGATCACAGCTCGGTTCATTTCAGAACGCCTGGCAACTCCCAACATGTTGCTTTTGATTATTTGTTCCACTTCCCTAAATCTGAGCCACACTTCTCATTAACTTGCGGGTTAATGTTTCATAACAACAATAGAGGGCTCAGTTGGATATGAACAAACACAAAGACATAAAAGTGGTTTACATGCGGTGTTTCAAAAAGAAAGACTTGCTTCTGGTTTGTGGTTAGTGGACAATAGAGTAATTTAATTCTTCCTAAATACATGCTTTGGGAAATATTATCAATGTCTCAATCAAACAGACTGGGATTAGTATGGTTATAAAAATCCCTCCCTCCTGGTTGGCTGCTGACATCATTGTCACCTGAAGACTCGACATTAGAGACGCTGGTAAACGTCTGTTTAATCAGGAGTTAAACTGACTTCACTGTGTTTTTAATGCTGCCAGAGCTCAGAGAAGAAAACACACTCACTATGTTTCTGTCACAGTTGAGCATTTGAGGTCATTTATAGACAAGAATCTGTGAAAGTTTGACTGTCACACTGTCATGTGTTATTCTGTTTACAATAACGAGATGGATGGGGAAAAAAATAAAAACGGCTGCCATTCATCAGATGAGTCAACCCCCGAACTTCTTGACTGATGCATTGTCACAGCAACTTTTAGTAGGCAGCTAAAATATTTTCGAGCCCCCCCCCCCCCATTTCCTTGTCCACATATTACACGGGCCTATCATTGGTAAGAGTGCAACTGTAAGTGATGAATTATAGTGGAAAAAATGTAAGGATTTTGTTAGTCTGTTTTAACTTAAAAATTAAACCAGAAACCAGCAAAATCCTGAAATATTAGACCATGTGGGCACAATAAATCAGTCAGAATTCATCAAAACATAATAATAATAATAATAATAAGAGTCAATTTACTATTAGAACTCACCTAAAGGTATCAAAACCACACAGATTTAGTCTGCACCACCTTGGATCATTTGATACCATTTCCTTCGTTCTCTCAAACAAAGAGTCCCTGCGAAAACTGCTGGCAATGTCTTCTATGAAATATAGACGATCTACTTTTACAAAAGAGGCATTCTTGTTGAATTGTCCGAATGTTATTTCTCAATGCTGTAAGAGACAATATGCCCCTCGAGAGATTTGCGCTAAATCAGGTGCGACCAATGCATTATGAATTTTAGATAAATCAATGCACAATAAAATAAATACATTTTCCTGATTTTAGATCATAATAATTTTACCCTCTTCATATTTTAACTTCACTTAAGTACAATGTGTTGTGCTATTAAGCTATACATAAATAAAACATTTCTGAGTGAATTGGTGTTACAGGTTAATGGACGATTAACTTTTCAGTCATGTACTTTCAGTTTTCCCGGTGCTTACCGACTGTGTGTCCGTCCTGCTGGTTTTCTCGGTGGAAGCCACAGGTTCACTTTCATGCCAGTCGTCCTCTTTACTCCCAGCAGCCTGAGCGGCGTTGTCCTCCGAGCTGAACGCCGCCCAGGACTCCCCTTCGTCCTCCGGGGGCTCCTGCTGCTGCTCTGCCCCCCCGAAGGCGCTCCATCCTGCGTTTGCCTCGCCCTCCGTGTCCTCAACAGCCGAGCTAAAATTTCCAAAACTGTCGCTGACAGGGAAGTCGGCAAACTTGCCCCCGTCATCCTCCTCTGTTCCACCGCTGTGGAATTTGGGAGAGTTGAAATCACCAAAGTCGTCGTCCACCTCCTCCTCCTGGGTGGCTGCAACTTCCTGTTCCAGAGCGGAGCTGTGCAACCTGCCCTCGTCCCGCTGGACCTCCAGTTGGTCAAAATCAGCGAAGCCTTGACCGCCGAACGAGGTGGCATCGCCAAAATCCCCAAAGTCCTCATCCTCATCATCCTCTGCCAGCTGGCTGGCATCGGCAGGTGTGGCGGTATCCTCCTGGAGGGGCGGAGAGGGCACGGAGCCCGTTGTGCTCATGTCGCCGTACTCCTCTAGAGCATCTGTTGACAGAGGCCGACCAAATGACGTCTCCGTCTCAGTCTCGGTCTCTGAACCCTTCCCGTCTGACCGTCCCACCTCCCCATCAGCGGCCATGTCGGGCGAGAGGTCATTTTCGCTGCAGCCCACCACACCTTTGTAGTCATCCCCATCGGCTACATCCACCCCGTTCAGAGCGAGGGCTTTCTTAGTGCAAACCGCCTCGAAGTGCTCGTGTGCAAAGGCTACGTCCCTTTGTTTAGAGTCGGCGTCCGTGTGAGAGCCCCGGTCCGTGTTACACGAGCCGTCCGGGGCCTCGGGGGAAACAGATATGGAATCAGAGCCGGACGCGTTGGGTCCGGTTCTGTTTGTGTCCCTGACATTGTCCTCTGAAGATGTTCCCTGTTCTATATTACAGTACTCGTCATCGCAGGCGGCCTCAACCGGCGCCGTGGGATTGTCCAAGTCCTCGTTTGCCGTCTGGCTGAGGTGTCCTTCAGCATTGGAAAAAGCAGCAAAGTCTGCAAAATCGTCCTCCGGGCTCCCAACGGGGATGAAGCCTGCGTCCTCGGTGGACGTTCCTTTTATGTGAGAGTGGACAGAATTCTGCGAGGAAGGGCTTCCCTGAACGTCGGAGGTCGTGAATCCGTTAGTTAGCACCTCCGTACCGCCACTCTCAGAGTCACCCGGAGAGCATGAGACTTTTTTCACATCAGTTCTTTCCGATAGACTGCTGCCCAAGTGGCTCGCTGGCACCACGCCATTGGCCTTGGACAGCTCCCTGGTGGGGCTGTGGGTGCCGTTAGACGAGCTGTGGCTGAATCCAACCACCCCTCGGTTGTTGATGAGCTCGGGCGGGGAGGTGGCGCCAAACGCCTGGGTCTGGTTAAAAGTAGCTGGGGTGTCAAACTCTGTGAAGCTGATGCTGTTCGGAACACTGGAGAAGGTGCCAAAGACCCCGAACTCATCATCCTCTTCCTCAGCACCGTCCTCCATTGGGGGTGGGGAGGAGGAGTACATGCGGATCACATCTGGCTCCATGATTCTCTGGCAATCAACGAATCCTCCTGGCTACACCTGACACAACGAGAGAAAAGAAAAATCAGCCACTATTAAGACGTTCGAAAAAAAACAAACAAACATGTGTTTAAACCACATTCTGGCTTAACACTAACAAGTAAGGGCAGCGCTCGGTGGTGCTCCAGGACCAATTAACTTGATGTGTGGTTTGAGCTGAGACAGAAATTGAATCGTTAAACTTCTAAAAGAGGACAGATTGGTGTTAAACTGACAGTAATTAAGTGGTGATAAGAAACTGTCTGTCTCATGAGGGAAATGAAGGTAGAGCTGGAACAAACTGTTAATTTGCACTTTCTAACCTGACAAGTTCTTCTTACAGAGTTCATGTGATCTTGACAATGATTTGATGGATAACCTCTGGGTTGCACATGGCAGGGGAGCTACTCGTCTACTCTAAAGAATAGCTGAGCAATGTCAACACTTGTCAACACAAATTCACATGCATTTTTTTTACTGTGACAAAATGCTCCATTCTAAAGTAAAGCAGATAAAATTGTTATAACTTCTTTGTACAAAACTTCTAAACACATCCTTGTGATATTTTTTTCAGTCTGCAGAGCTACTGGATTTCTTCCAAAAGACTGTGTCTTGTGTCTTTCCGATTTCTTTGCCACGTCGCTCCAGTTTGTGCCTCACAACAATTCACTATTTTTTTTTTTATCAAAAATAAAATAAAAGTAAACCAATAATAGTTTTTTTTAAGCTATATAATGTAGAGTTGTATAATTAAGTAGTCATCATTTTACTGGCTGGAAAAAAAAAAGGATTATTCACATGTCCTCTAAAAATATATTTGTTTGATACATTTTTAGTTGGAACAGTAGCAGCTAAAACCTGTGAAGAGGCAGTACTTTATTTAATAGGACTGTTATTTTAATTTATTGGGAAAATAATTTTCTTCAAAATTCCTCCTTGAATATGGCTTATTTAAAGTGGCTTCATACGTGCTTTCAGTGTGAGTGATGCATTACCATCAGAAATCTAATCATTAACTACTTTAATAATCATTTTCATTCAGTATAAATTAATATTTATTTTCTGACATTTTATAGTAAAAATATTAATAGATAAATTGAAAAAAATAGACAAATAAACCAATGATTAAAAATAGTCAGTTCAAACCCCAATCAAAAGGAATGAATTGGAGGTTCTTATTTAACACTGAGTATGTTACCTCTAATTACTGACAGTTTTAGCAACCCACCCACACTTCTAACTGAAAGCGGAATCTGTGTTTGCATTTTAAACAACTACGCAGAGCAGAGGGTGGCGTCTGAAATGTGTGTTTGCTTTGTTGGCCTTATCTCACTGAATACCTGAGAGCAGGCAGTTTACACCAGGCAACGCCAATCTAGACTACAGACACACACAAGTCCAGAAAGACGAGTGGTTGATGGTGGAGGAATAGTTCTGAGTGAGAAAGGAAATGTTTTTCCCGTTACTGCTTTGTCCCCCAGGAAACTAAACTGATCTAAGTCTCCATCTCAGTTAAGCATGTAATCTGTCTTGTCTGCTGAACTCACTGAACTTTTCAGAAAACTGTGCTGAGTCATTACTACACTTGAAGACTAGTGACTGACAAATGTTGGTAAAAACTAAGTACATAAGCTTAAGTACTTAATTAAAGTACAATTTTGAGGTACTTAAGTATTCCCATTTGATGGTACGTTACATTGCACTGCATTTCAGGGGGAAATATACTTTCTATTCCACTACATTTATCTGACAGCTTTACTTACTTTTCAGACAATGGATAATATAACAAGATTTTAAAGTACACATAGCTAAAGATGAAACCTTTTTCATTTGACATCCTGTAAACAGTGAGTAGCCGGGTCTCATTTCACATGTCGAGTTGTTAACAACTCCATCATATTGGGATTTTTGCCTCTAAATTTCATCATTCATTCAATTTTAAATAATGATCTAATATTTCACCACAACTGACAGAATAGTATTTTGCACGCCGGACTTGTAATGGAGTAATTCCACAGGGTTGCAATGGTACTTTTATCTGAATACGGATTCTCCCGGTGTATTTCAGGCAAAGCAGCTCTTTTGAACCGGTACGATCGAGGTGAGTTAATCTCTTAGCATTGGAACACGAGCCGTCACCTTCATCGTGGCGTTGGCCTCCTTTGACAGCTGTTTATCTCCCAAACTGCGGCTGGGACATTTCTGCAGTTCAGCCTCAAGTTTAACACATTTCCTTCACTTTCCCTGACGCTGCCCTGAAGCTAGGGGGCTAATGCAGCGAGCTAGCGGTGCTAATTAACTCAGTAGAACCCTCGGCAGCGGAGGAGTGTTTTTATTTAACACACACAGATACACACATACATTATTAATAATCTGTCACGTAACTCAAAGTTACATTAGCATTTACTAGCAGGCAGCTAATGAAACTATAAGGCCTAGAGACTTGGCAGAGATGGGGTGTAACGGCTAACTTAGCTAGCCTGACTAGCATGTGTAGGAAGCCTAAAAACAGGGGTAACGTCTCATTAGTTTGTTGCCACTTCACAGACTTGGTTATAAAGATCACGTACAACCATACACAGCCTTCTCGTGTTTGTGTGTGCGCGTATATATAGATAAAACAACAGTATGATATACAGACAGCAGAGTGAGGAGTCAGCTCGCTAACTGCGCCAGCTAGCTGACACTTAACAACAACAACTAGCATGTAGCTCGCCCTCCTCTCAGCTCGCGTGACAGCAGGTGTCTTTTTACCACAAGCAGACAGGTGTGCTGACCGTGAGACGCTGTCCGCCGATGCCCATGACTCGGTTAAACGCGGTGCTGCTGTCCGGATGGAACCAGGCGAAGCGCGGCGCAGGACGGCTGGAAGTAAAGCCGGAGCTGAAGGTTGAGTCAGCCGGCTGCTGCTCCTGCTGCTGCTCCTGCTGCTGCTGCTGCTGTCTGGACTCAAACACCCAGCATGCACCGCGGTAGCAGCTCAGCTCTGATCTGCTTCCACGCAAACTTTTCATGGTTAACAGGTTCTGTTTTCAGTGTAGCGTAAAACCAGCGATGGTGGAGGAAAGTACTCGCATCCGTTACTGAACTATCAATACAACAATGGAAAAGTACTGTAACCTCCTAAATGAGAAAACTAAAGCAGCAACACACGATTCTGAGCCTAATATAGAGTATTTATTGTAGTAAAAGTAGGTTACATGAGTATGATGATGTTGAAGTATAACAGTAAAAATATTGGTTTATCCTGACTGATATATTACAAACTATTTTATATACAGTTAGCTGATATACTAGGGGTCGAGCTCCTCAAAAGGGTCATATTTCTGATATACTGATCTGTTTTCACTTTTTGGACTTTTTTTGTTAAATGTAGATTTCAAGAGGTTGAAACCAATTGTTTTCTACTATGTATTTAAAACCTTGTTTCTATTGTCCGTTGCGCCAAAGTTAACTAAAACTGTCTGATAAACATGGTTGAGTAAAAAATACAATAATTTCGTCTGAATTGTATTAGATTTACTCAAAGTAAATAAATTGTACTGAAGTGCAGTACATGAGTAGGTGTACCTACTTGATTTCTGGCACTGTGACAAAAACAGCTACATAGCACACTTTTGTTTCTAAAAGACATTAATCTCTTTATTGTGTAAGATACACACAAATACAAAATTAATTAAAGTAGTTTTCACTGGATGGTTTCGAACACAATGTGGGCAAATAAAAAGCCATTTACTTCAAAACTGAAAGACGTATTATACAAATATCCTTGTTCATATCTTTGTATTAACATCTAGATGGCAGCATACTTTGAGGTAGGCATATAATCTGTTAAAAAAAACTGTACAAGGCCACAGAGGCCTGGGTCATTATCTTCATACTTTGTTTTCTCAGGATAGCCGTAAGTAACATTATACAGCAGTTGTCCATAGATTAATCTGTATTTCCAACGTCATTGTCTGTATGTTCATTTTGACCATATGTATAATGTGTTAATGTTAAATATGTACTTTAAGCATAGAGAATTCTGCACCCAGTGTTTAAAACAACCATCATGTGCATAGTATGTTTTTATTTGTAGATCTAAAAGTGAAATTTTTTTACACAGAGAACAAGGTGGTAAACCTTCATTTTTTTGGTCTCTAGATGGAGCAGCTGTGTGAAATTCTGAAGCAATGTCACTTGAGTCGATTCGGCTGGGACTGAAGGTTACAAGTTAAGCTAGAGCCTTTATGTACTAATTTTGATTTAATCTGATTTATATTTTACTTTACATTTCTGGATGTTTTCATTTCTTCGCTTATTCCTTAACCTGACATGATGTATGCACTACCTCAAGCAAACACAGCTTCAATATATATATATATTTCTGCTGCAATGATTTTGATATGTGCGTATTCATCATGAGTCTTACAATGTTATAATCGGAAGAAAGAATCTTTTAAATCTTCCAGGCGCCATAGTAAAAAAAATCCCATGACAATTAAAGCCTCAGTGGTAGCTGTGGGTGGCCCTGTCTGTTCCAGAGCGTGTGTGTCGCCAGTGTGTGCAGTTACAGGAAAAATCAAGCGATGTTCTCCAAGTGTTCTGTAGCGCTTTTGCGGGAACTGTTCATCAACAATATCTGATCTTATTTACATAACAATACCTGACAGTTATGTGGGACATTCTGGGAAAATTCCCAAGATTAATGAACCAAAATGGAACATGCACGTTGAACCAGATTGTTTTTCAAATTCTTTTTCCCAACACCGGACTCATTATAAGTAAATGTATAAAGCCTAAAATATAAAAATATATTAAAGTTTTATTTTTAGCTATAAAAAAGGTTGAAGCTAAAGAGTCAATATATCCAGGAACTTACCTCATCAATCACCATGAAGGTTGTTTTTTAAAGGTAAATGCTGAGTTATTGCAGTGAAATTGACCATTATTTAATTACTAATCAGTGCTGGCATTGTGTTTCATTTTCCAGTGAAAAGGTTCAGGTTTGTTCAGCTGCCTTCCAATATAAAAGGAAAAAAAATGAAACTCTTGTAGCACCAGCATCAGAAAAGGTGCAGGCTAATAGTTAAAAATCATAGCCCAAGATCCTCCTCTCCTGAGGCCCTTTCACTCAGGCCAGTTTAGTGATGGTGACGCTGCCTTTAATCCACAGTGTGTCGATATCACTTAGTGAAGTCAGTCGGTGGTAAAAGTCAAAGAGCTGCTGTCCGTCCACCAACACGCGAAACCGACTTTGTTCACAGCGAATCTCGATCTGGAGGAGAGAGGAGATGCAGGAGGAATCAGGTGATCAGATCACAGTGTTTTCATTTCCTAAGTTTACATAAATTATGTGAGCAAAAAAGCTCTGTTTTTATTATGTGAGCAAAAAAGCTCTGTAATACACCAAACCTGTTTGTATAAAACATGCTTTCGCTTTTTGTGTAAAACAGAACCAACTGCTGGCAGGGGGATGGTGTCTGGTGCCACCTTGCTGCAGCGAGGTCCTCTCAACTACAGGATTCAAAGATGTTGGTACCTTGAACGGTTGGTCTCTGATGAAGGGGAAGAAGGGGACGTCCTTGTCGACCTCGCCCCAGGATCCAGACACACAGGGCCTTCGCAGGACCTGGCGGTCCCGGAATCGAACGCAGAGCTCCAGAGCAACATCTGGCGGAGGCTCCCTGGACGTCCCACATCCACACGTCAGGGCGATGTAAAACCTGACGGCACCATAAAGACTAGCCTTAAATCTGACAGGGCTTTCCCGACATATTAGCAGATCTCACATTTATACATATATATAGAAAAGTAAAAACGTTTAACAAACATTTAGGATATTTGTTAAAACATGATCTCAGTCTAGTGGGCCAGCTATTGTATTTTTCCTTAAAGAACTGACAAAAAACAGTGTTTCATCATGTCTTGTAATCCGACTCCTCTAGTTGTGCTTTTAAGTGTTTTGATGCGACAGTACCAAGGTCTGGATAGGTTTAAGTACAAAAAAAGATTGGTAAGGGTTAGGGAAAGAATTTACTTAAAAATTTCCAGGTCTATATTGATATTTTGAGCACAAAGTTGCCCCCCCCCTGTCTTTGTAAACACATAAATAATTTTGAATAATAAATAAAAATGAAAGTAACAAACAAGTGTTTTAAGTGCTGTTAGATATAAAACAGTGCATCTATTATTGTTGAAAAATTAGGACCACCCCCCCATTCTTCAAAGTGGTTTGGACCCATTTAATTATGGAATGATCGTTAACAAGCTCAATGAGGTAAGTATGTATGTGGTGTTGACTGGGGGGGGTCCTATATTAAGATTGTCATAGTTTTTCTATAAGTGATGCCTGAGCTCATTTCCCTAACATAAGAATATCAATGAATATAAAACATTGCTATAAGTACTATTATTAACAGTGACATCCACTGTTGGATTAATATGTGAGAATAATAAGATCAGATACAACATTAGGAGGACAGATATTTACTCACCTGTCAGGACGAGGGTTCACAACACCAACAATCACAACCTTCTTCCCTGGACGCATCCCACCTGTGATGTGACCTCTGAAAGGAACTGCCTGCATGCACACACTTTTAGTTTAATATTTTCATTTTTTTATTACATTTTTATTAATTTTTTTTCTTGTTGGTGGGGGGGGGGGGGGTCTGCTGTAATTGTCAGTTTATTGTGTGATTTTACGGTCAATGTTACCAGATTTCTAGCAGCATCTCGGTCTGAACGTTCGGCAGGTTTAAGCTCATCACCTTCGATTTTCCATTTCTGTGAAGAAAACATCATGTCTGATTTTTACTGGTCCAGCCCACTTGAGATGAAATGCTCTGTTATGTGGCCGATAAACTGAATTGAATTTGACAGCCCTGGTCTAGGTGCGTGACCCCCATTCACAGCCAAGTCACAATATGGCATCAAAATAATGTCATAATATTGCATAAAATACAGTTTTCAGAGAGTTTTGGGTAACACTTTGCTCTTGATGTTGTAACATTAAATACGCCTTCAAAAGAGTCTAAAATTATTAAACAATTAAAATGTATGTATATCTGAGCTCATATTTAGTTAATAATTACTTTTTAAACCATGTATTAGTTGTTTAAAACTGGGAGACATATAGTAAAGTATTATCTAAGTAACCAAAATACTCAATTGACAGCGTGACATCATTGCGCCCTGTGACCAGCACGTGTTGGTTCAGTATAAAACAGGAAGTTGAACGAGTTAGGCTTTACCTTCAAAATAAAAGTGTGCTACTTTATGCTCTTACTGTGCTACATTTACTTTTGTAAATATCTGTGTTAATAGATGCAGCTGCAAAAATACTTTATATATAATATTTTAAAAAAAGAACAATGGTATCTAACATATTTAATTAAAGTTAACCTGCTATTACAGTAAAATGAAACTTATCAGTATATATAAGAAACATGATCCAATAATATAATACACTTTTTTCTTTCAGTTCTTTAGTAAAACTTTGATTTGCAAGATTTTCACAATCTTATATTTCCCTTGCACTTAAGTAGGAAGGATCTAAATATTTATTCATCAACTGGAAATATTGTTCCTATGTTGCACTGCTTGATCAGAAATACAGATAAAGATGCAAAGTTTCTTTTTGGTCATTTTGAGAGGAAGTTGCGTTGATTTAGTCTAGTCAACTTGACACTAGGTGGTAGCAGGTTGACTTTCACCAGACAAGAAAAGTCGTTCCTCTCACCTGACCCGTCACCTTAGAAATTAGAATCACAAAAGTTTAGTTGTTTGTCACTTTGTTTGGTTGAACCCTTAATACTACTCAGGTGCAGGTGTTTTTTTTTTGTTTCTGTAAATCTCCAAACTGCTGCCTGCTGCTCAGTTCAGAGTAAACTCACCCTCCTGTTCCCTCCTGCCACTCTGTGTGTTTCAGCCATGTTGATCTGCAGGAAAACAAAAAGCAGGAAAACAAATGAGCTGCAGATCCAGTTTTTCCGCCTGCAACGTTCTCCTGCTGACGGACTCACTGCTGACGTAGAGCTGCAACCTGCCTCTCTACCCTCCCACTACACACGCACACACACACACACACACACACAAGGACACACAGCTTTGATAATCAGCTGCCCCTGCATGCCTTTCTGTCTCAGGTCAATAACAAGCGGGCTTATTGTGAGACTGTAACTGGAGGCAAAACCTCCAAAATGAAATCCTCTGCATGCATGAGAACATTTCTATTCAGGCAGAACACCAACACATTTTATTTATTCCAAGAACAAGTTGTTTCACGGGCTTTCAATTCTACAAGTAAACAGAGTGCAGAGTTCACACAGCTGCACAATAAAGAGGTTCATTTATTCATTGGCTCTGACAGTTTACATTAAATAGTCAACAGTTCAACAGTGTTCGTTTGAATTTTCTTAAATTAAAGCTCCTATATCATAGAAAATTAGATTTTAAAATACCATTACATATATTAAAAGGGTGTGTATATAATAATGTTCTATGTTTCAAAACACTCAATCTACAGAGAGATGTACACAGATCTTATTTGAAAACTGCCATAAAATGAGCCAATAAAACTTATGTGCAGTTGTGAATTCACAATTAGAAGGCACCACCCTCCCGTTCACAGTTATTGAAATCAGCCAATTTATATTAATGAGAAAAAACACAAACTGACCTGTTCTTCCTGGAGACTTAGACTCTGACTGGAAAGTGAAAAAGTGAAACTGTATATGATTTTTAAACCCGTAAATGTATTATTTTATCATTTCAAATGTCTACACCTGTGTCAAATATTGTCTTTATTTTTTACCTAAAATTGTTTGTAAAGCTACATTAATACAGGTTAGTGCAATACAAAAAAAGTCTTAGTCTATCACTCAATACCGTTTAATTTATGAAATAACTTTTTTTAATGTTGCTTTATGCATAATTATTAACACGGAAACAGGTAAGTAACACAGGATTAAACAGTCTTTAGTGGGTCATGGAGACATTTACCTGGTTGTTACCATGGTCATTTGCCTGGTCAACAAGGAATTTAATGGAAACTATTTGGTAAAGGTAGCTGACTCAGTTATTGAAATAGGTGTTTAAAATAATGGCTTGTAAAGAGGCGGCATGCTGAGATTTACAACATCTCTCTCTTCTCATCCTCCTTGAACACAGCACTTCTTTTGTTGGCTAATAATCCTGAATAACATCCAGTTTAAAATCCATTCACATGAGCACATGTGTACAGCAACAGATGGTGTCAATGAAGCAGTGAGTTCAGCAATGCGGTCACAGAGTGTGTTGTTCTTCTTTAGAATATCCCCTTTTATACTTTAAATTAGAGCTAAGTCAAAGCCAATTTGGTGAAACTGGTGAATCACGGTCATGTTTAATTATCATTGCAGTGGTCACTTGTCCATACGGGAGATTAAAGTACCACTTTTTTTTTTTTTTTTTAAACTGAATCAGCAAAATCACTCACCAGGTCTGCAGCTGAGGCTCTGCGCTTCTCTTGGAATCCTTCTCTGTCTTCATGCTTTTTCATTCTGTCCCTACTGCACTGTCCTGTTGCAACTTTCCTTTTCGTTGGTCATAAAGGGAGTTGAAGAATGGGAGGAAGCAGGAGGAAAGGAGGTCAAAGGAAAGGGCCGAGCTGAAGGGAGGAAACCCAGGCAGCAGCGGGACAACAGAGACGCTCTAGACACGGCGTCTGGAGTTAAAGTTAAAGGTACAGTGAGTTATGTTTAGCTAGAGGAACAGACATATGAACAGATATTGTTCATGTCTGTTTTAATAAGTATGGCTTTCAATCAAGAGCAAAATTAGCATTTCAAATATCTAAAATGAGGCATCCTCCGCACTATCCTCCATGTTGCACCGCCATCTTTCTAGAGTACCCCCAGAGTGGACAAACCAAACAATGGCCTTACCCCCATCAATTCTCCTCTAAAATGCTATAGGATGATAATTATAGCAGCCAAGCTAAGAGCAAATAGTTGTTTTTTCTTATCCTTAAAAGTAAAAGTAAATTCTTTATGTTATCAATATGTAACTTTTCTTTAAAATAGCTAAAAATGACTAGACCTATGTCAAATATTGTGTTGAGTTACCAAATTGTTTCTATCATTTTTAAATCTAGAGAAATCTGAAATTTAGCTGAATAGACCAGCGTAGCAAATTAAATAGTAACACATCCAGCCTCTTCTTGATAAAATAAATATATAAATAAAACAGTCTTGGCCAAATGACAATAAGTGCATTTTATTACAATTAGGAAAACATATTACTTATTAAAAAAAACATAAATAAGCAAAGAGCATAACAATATCTTTAAGAAAAGGTTGACACTCAAAGACAAAATGAATAAAAAGGCACTTCAGTAGAAAATAAAACACCTGAGCAACTTTTTTAGTAACACACTAAAATAAAACATTTTTGCTGCATTGATGACTTATCATTGACAGAAACAATATTTTACAAGGACAATTTTCAGCTGCACTCTGTTTGTAAGTGTCTTTTAGTACATTCAATTTTACACTATTTACTAATATATGGCACTGATGTCCTGCTTTTTTCAATTCTGTTTTTTTTAGAATGTTTCCATGATATACCATTTAAAAAAAAGAACACCAATCCTAGCAAAAGTCAATATATTAAAAAAAAAACCTGCAGCAAATTTACTGAACTAATGTATACACATTTAATTTTAATGAAGAATCTTAAATAAACAAAAATACAGAGACTTACTACTTACTTTCAGTAAACAGTCAATAGGACAGTAATTCTACGCACAAGGGGGTATAATTGAATGATTCATGCCAGCTGCCTTATATTTAAATATTGGGGGAACCAGATCCCTACACATAATGTGCTCTGCACAAATTTCCCCCCCCACAATCTATGATTTAAAAAAAAAAAGTTGCAAAAAATATGCAAATTTTGCTAGAAAAAAAACAAACATCTTTATGGCATTTACTCTGCAAACCAGACAGTGACAGTTGAAAATATCTTAGGTAACATATACTGGACATTTTTTACTGAGAAAATTCTGAGACTATACACTATGTTTGTTCCAATTGACATAAGTTCGCTATTAGCTCGGTTTATTGTTTAACCAGAGATTTTACTAAATGAGCTGATGTATTCAAGATACTCTCATGTAGATCAGCCACATACAAGTTAAGAAGACATTCTTCAGTACTGTCTGGACTACACCTAATATGGAGATGATTTTTATCCCCATTGCTGTCGGTTCTAAAGCCATGTTAAATAATTAAGGGGACAGGCAATATCCTCGGCTCACACCCCAGTGTAAGCTATTTGGCTCATATTGAAAGATTTATTGGAAAAGCTGCTTTAGGAGAAGAATAAATCATTGAGATACAGTTCAGTTTCCAATAAGAATAGAATTCTGAGGATCCAGTGTCACAACCGCTGTTTAAGTGTTTTCACCCGTGTCAGAATATAATCTATTTATCAAACATCACACATTGGAAAAGGAAAAACCTGGTAGGATTGAATCCAGACTGATCTGGATAAATAATTGTTTTTCTAGCTGCTTATTTAATCTAGTGCCCAGCAATATTGTTAAAAGTTTATAGATTAAGCAGTAAGATGGGCCTGTAATTAGTGGGATCCATAGGATCCTTTCCCTTTTTCAATAAAACACACACATTTGCCTCATAGAGGGAGTGTGTGAGTCTTGTTGCCATCAAATCTTTAATTGTTATTGGAGTAATACATGTGTTTAAGATGTTGTGATAAGATTTAGCACCAAACCCATCTGGACCAGGCCTTTTTTCTGTAGAAAATGATTTATCAGTGAAGATTTGAGACTAATCATCCTCTGTTTCAGTGGAAGTATAGAGATTGGAGTAAAATTGTAAAAGTGATAATTACTTTCGTTGATCTGTGAATATTTGTCCATCCTCTGACTATATTCTGTTGATATCTGACTTTCCAGCTTCCCTTTAGCTTGTCTTGAAAGGAGTTTTTGAGGTTTATTAATTCAAAATGTTTTTGAATTAATACTAATCTCACCCCCAAGAATTGAGTTATATTCTGATTTTAATTTCAAAATCTTATCGCAGTCAGACTGTAGTGATGATGTTTTATATACTTCTTCATTTTGAATGATTTCCTGTTCAATTACAGTCATTCTTTTCATTTTGCCCTTTTCCTTGATGATTAAAAAGGAATGAGAAATCCTCCCATGATGCATTTGAGTGCTTTCCATAGAGTTGAGTGAGAAACGTTATTGTCGCGCATATCTAGAAAGTCTCTCCAATTTGTGATCATATAATCTTTAAAACCAAGTGATTATAAAAGGAGAGCGTTGAATCTTCAATTAGATTGAGTTTTTTTTGTATTTGCCTTGTTTGATGCCTCTCAGTCGTCTACACCATTTTCCCCAGCAGGAAAGAGAATGAGGCTCCCAGTGCCAGACCCAGAACCAGGAAGAACGTCATCAGAGAGCCGGCCGTCTCGCAGTCCTTACACTGCACCAACCTGATGGACACACACACACAAACACACTTAGAAACTAAAATGTGATGCAAACATGAGGGACCCCTGGCAGCTAAACCTCAGAGGACATTTCTCCTGCAGAGCAGATTTTCTTTATTATATAATTGGTAGAAACATATTGATGTGCACCTTATGTAATTGTATTTTTTAATAGTATTTGTTATATAAAATACTATTCATACTAAGGACTCACTGTGTTGCGTAGGCTATGCAGAGACTCGCCAAGTACCCGTTGGAGAAGGAGAACAGGGCCATGATGGTGACGAAGGCGCAGTCATGACGGAAGAGGACGGTCAATCCTGAGTTGTGGACGTTACATGTCATGAGCAGAGGGATGAAGACCAGACGAGAAAACACGACAACAGGGAACAGGCGGCTCTCCTTCGAAGGCTGAAGAACATCCACACAGATGTAGTTAAGTCATTGTTGCTGCTTTATGTACATCTAATATATTTATGATGTACATGAAGAATATCAATTGCCTCTTTTATGTTTTAGGAGGGGTCAGAAGTAGATTTGGCAGAGCGTACTCATGAACTTATGTGACTATAGTGCTCTATAGGGGCTGAATTGAGTGTGGTTTGGAATATCTGCAAAACAGACAGGTATTAAATTACATGATTGAAAGTGTTTTATGGATCTAAGTGTTGTGTTTTTGTGTGCAGATCCTTTCTGAGGACGGATAGCTGCAGACTCACCCATTGGACAATGGATGGGACACTGCGGCCGACCAGGTCCATGACGTTGAAAACGACGAAGCAGCAAACACAGGTGAAAACTTTATCTGCGAGAGACGGAGAGCAGAAGTGACATATTGTATGACAACATACTGTAAATTGTTTTTCTGGAGGGTCCCCTCTAGACACGTTTTGACACAAATAACGGCTGGTTCCACATAAACTGCGGGAGAAGATATGACCACTGACACTGCACATTTTTCTTCTTTGCCTTTTTTTCTTGCAGGCACCTCTCGAGTAATATCTCTTATTTGTCGATCGCCATAGCTCCAGTGCAGCGAAAAAATAAAATTATGGTAAATTTTTAAACTTGACATGACATATAGAAGGAGACCACAGTTCTGTAATCTGACTTTTGCAAAATGTAAGTTATACGCTAGTCATATTGTTTTAATAAAATAATTTGCGTAAACTACATTATTTTCCACTCTTGCTGAAAAAGAAGTAATTAATTCCCTGTCACCTGGTAATCTACAGTACTTGGCATGACCTTCCCTTTTTCTCTGACTCAAAGAATTTAAAATATTCCTTTTCATTTCAGAAGGCGAACACAGGAAGTGATCTATAGAGCAGGTATGTTGTTCCTTGCATGTGATGAAGCAACGCAGGTGTTGACTGAACACTGCTGCTTTCTGTTAAGTGTCAGTTTCCTCTTTGTCTGCCACCAATCCCGTATTAAGCTGACGCTGCGCCTCACCCCAGGCAGCATTGTCCTCGTAGACGGTCCTCACACGCACTGTGATGACAGGAAACACCGACAGGGTGACGGCGAACACGCACGTCACACACAGCGCCATGAGCCAGATCTGTGGCACACACAGAAAGATGTTTGATCATTACAGACACAACCCTAAAACATCAGTCATCCTTCACAAACTGTGACTTATCTCCACCAAATATTGCTGTCTGAATGATTTAATCAATTATCGATACATGCTTCGCAATTAATTAGTCAAAATACTGCGACTGAGGATTGAAGAAATTATCCCTTTATTAGTGACATAAGTGATTAGTGAAATGGTTGAACTTATTTAAGGAAATAATACATACAACTGACTATTTAATGAACCAAACAAATGCAAAACATCCAAAAAAACTAAACCAAACAAAAAAAATGAGGAAAAAAGAGTTTTAAAAAAGGAGAAAGACAAAGTTACACTAGTACATTTAAAGGGAAAAATATATATTATATATATATATATATATTTGGCCTTTTTTAGTTTGTTGAGAGAATGACAGAGGTTTAAATCAAAAACCATTTTTGAGAGAAAAAAAAATAAAGATGTGTTTTTACCTTTTTGAAAACAGCCAGGACAGACAGGCGTTCTGGATTATTCTTTGACTCAACGATGAACTTTCCGTTGGCCTCCATGCCTTTCTCCTTGTTGTTCAAACCATTTTTCTCTTCATATGAGAACAAACAATCAATCAGGGACTTTGTCTGAGATTTTAAACCCATTTCATCCATAAATGAGGTCCAACAAGGTCCTGATGATGATCAATGAGACTTTAAAAAACCAAACCATACCGAGGAGTTCCTGCGACTTTTCCTCCTTTTCAGAATGACGCCTGTTCAGATAAAAATTAGCAAATTCCTGCGGAGGAGAGTCAACACTGTCATGATGATGATCATAACTGTAGTTCTTAAGTTACTATGTACTGAATATATATAGCTATGGCTATGTGTCATGTCCTCACCATGTGTGGCAGCAGCAGGTAGCAGAGCAGAGTGACCAGTGTGGCCACACATGGAGTGATAAAGTATCCCATCGCTGCAGACTCTGCATCTGCGTTACCTGCAGAGCAACAGAAACGCACCAGATTAATCTACATCCTCAGTCGTCTGTGCTTATAAGATGCTTGGCTGTATTGTTCCCATATTACAGACTGCTTTTGTCTCATCTAAGATATGTTGGTGTGTGCCACCGACAAGTAACATTCTTCATCAGCGGATGAAGTTTGCTCAGTTGTCAATAAACTGCAGAGCATCCAATTGTTTTTAAAACTTATAGGATATGTCCATGTTGGCTCAAAGGTTAGGTAAGGTGACATCAACAAAACATAAATACTGAAATATAAGGTTCATAAAACAAGATGTCAAAAGTAGAGAATAAAAGATAAAAAACAGTAGATAAAAATAACTAATTATATTATTATTATTTTATTTCTGCCAAACGCAAAATCTTACATTATATAACTTTAAAAGTTTAGCTTTTATTTAGTTGATAAACCTTACTGAATATTAAAAAAGCTAAAAAAAAAACATACATTTGTACTTTTTTAAAGAGCTGCAATGATTTATAGATTCATCAATTAACTGAGTGACAGAAACTTAATCAAAATTGTGTGATTTTAGCTTCATAGAATACTTGCCTAAGTTCTATTTGCCAATAGATCTTTGTCATGTAACAGTAAGTTAAAAAGTTTTTAATTATTGCTTTCTCTTTCTTTGCTCTTTAAAAAAAAAAAATTCATAGACTTTTAAAGACTAGAAATAATCTTACGAGCAGACTGATCTATAATTGGTTCGTTGCAGCCCTAGCTAGAAGGTGATGTTCGGTACTTACTGACGATGGAGCACAGCATCGCGAGAGCAGCAAACATCCCGGCCAGACCCTGACCGCTCATGAACAGAGTGATGTAACGAGAAGGGAACAAGCCGACCACACCAAACAGACTGCCCTGCAGCACAGCACCGAACACTACACACACACACACACACACACACACACACATATACACACAGTTGAAGTACAGTAACTGGAAAACAGTAACAAAAACACTCATAGGAGTTTGTTGGAAGACACTGGTCGATAAGGTGCACACATGTATGTGTTAACTCACTGTTGATAAACCAGACGGTTGCCATAGTGACAGAAAAAAAGGTGTCTGGCTGCATGGGGACCTGGACCAGAGCAGCAGTGAGACAGAAGAAGAGGAATATAGCGATCAGGCTGAAGGCCACACGGAGGCGCTCCTTTACCCTACAGAGAGAAAAGGGAAACTCATGTTATTTAGGGTTTATATACAGTATATATACATATATATCTATACACACACACGCACACACGCACACACACACACTGTATAACAACAACAGCATCAGCATTACTTACCTTTCACATTTTCTTTTTCCTCTCCTAAACCCCTCTACTTTTTTTTTAACTGTGTGTCATTAACTTACCTCTGATAAAGGAAAGAGTTGAGCAGGGTGAACAGCAGCAAGGGCAGCTGGGAAAGCAAGGCCATCCAGCTGTCATAATTGTAGTCTTTAGTCGTGATGGCTGAAGAGCCGTTCAAGGTGGTGTTGAGTGGCAATGTGAGGCGCCCGTTGAAATACTTAAAAAAAAGAAGACACATAACACAATGATGATTAACTCATTTAAGCCCACTGACATCTGTAGTTGCTGAAGTCAAAACTGTCATTTTTTTACTCAAAATAAAAAATCTAAATTGATTGCAGACAACTTAGACAAAGGTTCTAGGCCAAAAAATTAATCTGAATATAGAAATATGCTCCATATATTGGTAATGCGGTAAATAATTAATATGAAAATGAAATGAAAATGTCTGTTTTTAATGCAATATCTACATGAGCGTATAGAGGCCCATTTCCAGGAAACATCACTCCATTGTATTAATGGTACATTGTGTAAAATGCATTAAAAGCTAATAGATGATTAGAAAACCCTTGTAGCAATTATGTTATTACAGCTGAAAGCTGTTTAACAGGATAGATGCAGCATTCTTTAACAAAAGCAAAGTTTGTAGGAGAAAATTATTTTTTTCAATTAAAATTACTTCTAACCTTGTCAATGTCTTGACTATAATTTATATTAATTTTGCAACTCATTTTTGTTGTATGGGTGACACCAATCTTTTGAAGAGTAGATGCATGAAAACTTAAAAAGGGGGGGGCTTAAATGGGTAAGCATTAAATCAACAACATTGTTTTTTTTATTCATGGATTGTTTTTTTTAATCTACTTTAAAGCCACAGTGAGGATAGAGGTGTGTGAGAGAAACCTGAGAGGCTGTCATGAAGAAGTTCCAGGGCAGCAGAGTTCCCAGACCGAGCACAAAGATGATGACGCCTACGGCCTGACCCCTGCAGGAATAAAATAATTTAACGACCTGAGACGCCGCAAAAATGTTCCTTATTATCACCTAATTACAAAGAATCAACACTCACCTGTCAGCTGGTGGAGTCTGTTTCATTTCGGTCGGCATCCTGTTGCTTCCAACAAGCTTCTGTATGCAGACAGTGACGTGTGTTAATAACAACATGTACAAGCCCACATAATTCTCAGGCTGACTAAAATAAACTGTGAGTTGTTTTAACAACTATCAACCCGTGTAGGATTATTTTTGTGATTCTGTTGCATGTAGGTTAACAAAAATAATAATAAAATAATTGTATAATTTGGCTCCACAGGGTAATAATAATAACCTATTTTATTACATACATCTAGATCATATAGCTACAACATATATTGATTTAAAAATATATATTAGTGGATAACAATGATTGTTTATAATTTTAATTCAGTTTTTTTTAACAGCCATGATTTAATAATGGTATTAAATCACTGTCCAGAAGCCTGACATTCATTTCATCTGGCCACAGTGTTTATATGACCATAGACTACAGTGGTGGAAAGTAACTTCGTACGTTTACTCAAATACTGCACTTCAGACTTTTATTTGCTATTTTTATTATTATTATGAGAGGATAGTATTTCTACTTTTACTCTAGTAGAGCAGTACTGAGTTCAGCGTACCATCACTATCGAAATTTCCGATTTGTGAGTCAAAAAGAAAATCTGACTCATCAGATAGTTGCATCATTTCTCTCCACATGGCGCTGTATCTTCATCTATTTCCTGTACCAGCGAATTCATGTGTTCAGTTAATTAAAATCAGTTCAGTTATTCTGTAATTTCCTGTTGTGTACATACATGTACACACACACACACACACACACACACACACAAACAAACAAACATGTATACAGATATGTCAGTGACTCGTTTCTGTTTTCAGAACTTTTGAGCAGAATATAGTTCGAAAATGAAAGTAAAGTAAAACCGCGTTTATTTCAACACGTGTCCGGGTTGTTTGTTTGTTATTTTATTTTAATATTAAACGAGTAACAGCATGTTGAGTTGTGACTAACAGTGCCTATCACCTGTAAATAGTGCGCTTATGTTCACCTGATACATCTTTTTTCATTCATTCACGCGCCTTTCTTTGTTGGCGGGGATGACGAGACAGTACAAGAGCTCGAGGCGAGAGTTCGCGGGTTTTAACCAAACCTTCTTGACTGAACGGACGAGGAACACAAGACAGGACTCACCTGAGAGCGGGAGCGTGTTGGTGCGGGTCCAGGTCCGAGTCCGGCAGGTGCGGTTCTGTGTGGTTGAATGGGCTGTTTAAACAGACGCGGGAAGGATGCGCGCGCAAGCGCTCGCGCCCTTTCTCTCCCTCTCTCTCTCTTTCTATCTCTCTCCCTCTCACTCTACTTTCGCTATATATAGTAAAATTATAGATGTATTACATACACATATAAAATATTATTGTGAAAGGTTGAAGTTAATATATTTAGATACTAAATCAACATATTGACATACAAATTATAATAACTATTAAAAATGTTTGATAGAAGTCTTTTTTTTCTTGAAACTTTATTTAGTAAAAGCAAACAAAGGCAAGTCTGTATGTAGGTTTTAGTAGCGCTTTAAGTGAAACATGAAGGCATCAGGACAAAAAGCAAAAAAAAAAATACTAAAACATAAAACTGAGAAAATTTAGGGTGCAGTGCAAGATATAGAATATAGTCAACATACACATACTGTAGAGCCAGGGGTGAATAAGGAAAATAAAGAAAATAAAAAATGAGGCATACAATAACATCTAATAGTTACATAAAAACCAGTAGATAAATATGAACAAAAACTAAAAAAAATTGAATAAAAGTAATGCTGAAAAAATATATATACTCTTAGTTTTAATATGAATAGAAGAAAAACAAGTAAAATGATTCTAGTACACATTGTTTGAATTTGTCAAAAAAAATATACACCTGGAAACTTCTATCAACAGACTGTTGACTGGGACTAAAACATCTTAGAATGTCACCTCATGCTTTTAATTAACACATTAATAAAAGGAAAACAGTCATTAGTTACCAGGGTTCTAATCAGATTTAATATAATAGATATCCACAACAGAAACATTCAAGTCATTCATTGGGTTCCAGAAAAGAATTCCTATGTCATCTTTGAGGCCACAGTAAAGTTGTTTCTGTGGCCTGCCTGGAAACCAAATTGTCTTTTAAGAAGTTTATAAAAATGGAATAATGGAATTTGGAATATTATCTTTAACTGCTACACATACTTTTTTGTGATTTCCCAACTTTCCCAACAGCAGATGGGCTCACACACTGCCAGCTTCACCTCTGTAACATCTGGGAGTCGGATACAATAGAAGACGTCATTACACCCATCTGTCAAAAGCAGCAGCTGCTGGTTACATGTGTAACTTGGACAGGAAAAGCTGAGATACACGAGGGAAAAAAGGGAAAGGGAAGATGTTCAAAAAACTTTGGGAGAAGGGGGACACAGAGTATATTTAACTGCTGAATAAACCTGTGTTAAAAATTGTGACGAGTGACACATCATAAAGGATATAGAATCAACATCCAGGAGGTGAAAACAGGTTTAGTTAAACCCCGCTGGTTCATCCTGCTCTGCGTCATGTCTTTGACTTGCAGTAATGTTCCGTAAATAAAAGACAGACACTCTGAGTTTAGTTACTAATTTCATGTCTCAGCATAGAAGCATTTATGCAAATGATTTGATGACTTTTTCTTGTCATGATCCCACAGATGATTTACAAAAAACTAAATCCACAGTTTTGCATTATTAGGATATTGTCCCATATAATACAAATAACAGCAGTTTCTGCATTTTTGCACTTTTATTTGACATTGTGATGTTGCTGACAAGATAAATGTGTGTAAATGTGTGTAAAGAACAACAAATCGTCTCAATACATTTTTATATCTCCTCTGTACCTCTAAAAAAGAACCAGTTATTATGTGATATGTGTGAGCCCCCTCTGATTGTCTTATTTGAATGGTTGTGAATAATCCATTTATTAATAAGAGTACAGAAATCCTGATGGCTCATTTAAAAGATAAGATTCTGAATATGGTCTGTGCACATTTCTTTGTGGATTTTCTACCATAAATGACCTTTAAACATAGTGAATGAAAGCAGAAATATAAATCTTACTTTTATTATTAATGTGATATTTGATGTTTCCTATAGGTTTCCTTTTTAATGTGAATAGAAATCTAAAGTGGTCTCAAATTAATGACAAATGTTTTAAAGGTTGTAACTAATGGTATTAATGATTAACAAATAATTTTCCACAGTTTCATCAATCAGTTATAGGAAATTTACTTGAACAACCTTTGGATTTTCCATCCCGGTCCCTCCAGCATGACACTTTATCTTTTCAGCTGTTTAGTTCACCAGGAAGATCCCTCCATCATTAGAGAACTTCTGGAATAAAGGCAGCTTAGATTCTGAACAAAAAAAAGATTATAACTTAATAACTTATTCACATGTATGCCAGCAAAGTATTATATACACATCAGCATTTATCTATAATGCCAAATAAATTGTTTTTCTCTCCATAATAAGAGTGTATCAGAAGTTAAAAAGAAAAAAAGATTTTTTTTTACTGTCCAGGGCAGCTGCACCCTTACTTTGTGTGTGTGTGTGTGTGTGTGTGTGTGTGTGTGTGTGTGTGTGAGAGAAGATCATTTACCAAACTGAAAAAAAGAAGATCCCGTTTTGACTTTCACAATAAAGTTCTTGCATAATGTGTTTTCCCTTTCTTTGTCTTAATTAATTGAACATATGTGCACTAAACAGGAGAAAGACAACTACACCAAAAGAACAAAAATAACTGAGAATGTCACCTTGGGCTATGACTAATGTATAATAAAATTACAATAATCATTAGTTAGAAGAAGAAGGCTTGTTGTTGTGTTGTGTATTTTTATTTTTTTAAATAGTTGTTATCTTCTTTAGCTTTTATTTTATTTTATTTTATTTACTCTGTACGCTGCAGTAACAGACAAATTTCCCCGTTGTGGGATCAATAAAGTCTTATTTTATCTGATCTGATCTTATTTAGATGCATTGCTGGATGTAGAAATGTGAAAATACTCATTACAAGTAAAAGTCTTACATGAAAAATCTTACTAAAGTGTAAGTACATATGTATAATGGACTTAATGTATTTAAAGTATTGCAGTAAAGTATTAGTTTGGTCATATTACTCTATATGACGTGGAGGTGGAGCTAAATTCAACTTTTTTATATGTTGTTAGCTAGTTTAGTCGAATGGTTCAGCAGATTATTTCGATTGGTCAAGAGAAGTTTAATCTCATTGAGAGGAAAAAGGACAAACTTCTGATACACACCCAGCAACTTCACGTCAATCACCACAGTCGTTTTATTTTGAAACGCCCACCGGAAGTAGGTGAGTTTACATGAAGCCTGGTTCTGGATGTTGACTCTCAGTCCGGACGGAACAAACTCTTCTGTAACATTCTGCTTCACCCACAACAACCTCTCAATGCTAAACTAGCCGAACACGTTCGTACCGGAACGCGGAGCAGAGAAAATGCGCTTTGACGACCAGTGACTTCGGTAAGTTCGTTGTTATAAAGTAGTTTCTCCTCGTTCTTATGCGGAACATGAACATGAAGTCACAGCAGAGCAAAGCTAGGCACCAGTTTTTTTTTTACTTCTGAATCCACGACGTTTACAAAGCTAAAATGCTAACTGTTGCTTTAACGTTGTATTAGCGTAATGTTACTAACTTGGTGTCGCCTCGCCGGCTCTTCCTCCTCTTCTTTCGCAGACATCTTATTAAAGGACAAGTTCAAAAAATAAATAAGCATGTACATATAAGCGTGTAAATGTGTTGTTTTTCCTTGTTGTAATCATCCCTCCCGTTAATACTAACCATGTTTCATTCTAATGGTCTGTTTAATCTATGACTGGCGTTTTGGTGTATTAAGACCCAGTGGAAACACTGTGAATTCATCCTTTAACTTATCACCAGATTCATTGGAGACAGAATCCACAGACCTAACCTGTATTTATTTGATCTGAACTTAATATAAAGTTTCAGTCAAATTGAACTTTTTCACCTTTACAGCCTTTTTACTGTACAAGTTATCTCTTTGTCTTACTATACGTCTGAGGAAACACAGAGAGGGAATTAGATGCTAAAGAGAATGTTAGTATGTCAGATACCAACTTAATATGCAAGTTTCCTACACAGTATAAACAAGTATGGAATTTAATTTTACTAATATACAGGCAGGGATTAATAATGATTTTTCCTCATTCTGTGTTTCTGTATTTGTAAAAAAAAAAATAATACAATTGTCAGTGGTTCCATTTGTGATCAAAGTCATTTTCAGGAAAGTGCAGCAATATCTTTGAATTGCACAAATAAGTAACATATCAAGCTCGTCTGAACATTCATGAGTTATGCAGTTATCACAAACATCAAGAGACGATGCATAAAGCGACGTTTATGGCTACTTTCGTCGTTGTTTCTATAGACACTGTGAATAAAAGGGTTGCACAAATGCTCTAAAAAATGAATTATTTAACTTTTTTTTTAACTCTTGTTTTAGGTTCCTATTTATAGAAGGGTTTGAAATAGAGGAGAGAAACAACAGTAAAAATATTAGTTTATTATGGACAAAAAATCTACAGAAAAGTCTGGAATTTTGAGGTTAAAAATTTGTAGGAACGTGTTTGATTAATTAAGACTGATGAAGCCTCACATAGGCTTTATGTCTACTGTTAGCTGCTTTTTAAAACTATTTTTTCCCCAATCACTTACATTGTAAGTACATAGGAAGGATCTTTTAGTATTCAGTATGAACAGAAGGAATGATTGCAAGAAACAAGAAGAACCTCTTTCACCATTTAAATAGACACCTGACCGTTTTAGGATGCACTTGGTCATCATGATTAAAACTATGACTTATCTGTGATTCTTTTTTGTGAGTTTAAAGCTGATTTTAGCCAATTTGTTGTATTATAGGCCTGGAGGGCTGCAACTAGTTAATGAGGTATCTTGTCTATAAAAACAGTGAAAATACCCATCCTGATTTCCAAGAATTAAAAGTTATATCTTTATATCTTTAATTTGTTTGACTGATAAAACCCAAAGATATTTCATTTACTGACATGTAGGACAAAGAAAAACCTTGAATCATCACATTTTAGAAGTAAAAAACAGTCACTTCTTGCCATATTAGTCATAATTGTCATATTTACTTCAGAAATTTCTAAAATGGTTATTCAACTGTCAAAATAGTTGCTAAATTAATTTTGATTTTTTAGAAGATCGACTAATTGTTACAGATCATAGTTTTTAACAACCCTCGGAATCATTCCAAAATTCTGAAAATGCAAATCATAATCTTTAGAAAAGTCATTTTTTCACTTGACAAAGTGACAAAAGACAAAGAAAAGCAGCAAATCCTTATGATTGAGAGGGTGGAATCATAAAATATTCACTTTATAATAATTCATTATTACTTTTTGTTAATCAGTGATTTACTGAATTAAGTGTTTGAAATACTTAAATTAGTGTTCCTCTTTGTGTCATTTTAAGACTCTCTTTTGTCCTAAATCCTAATACTCGTGTGTGTGATACTGACTCCAGCTTGTACACCCCCCACAGAGCGATTATAAATTTTACTCCAGGGACAGTGGATGTAGTGTATGTGTACTATATTTTATCCAAAGCAGCGCTCCAGCAGTGTAGGTGGTTTAGAGGCTGGTCTGTCCGGCTACGTGTAGCCCAGCTGGCCTTCCTTTGTTCTGGCCACACGCGATGATTAGCATACACCATCCCGCCGGAGCATCTGTCCCCGCAGACGCTGCTTTTGTTCCCCGTTTAAAACTTTGTCCCTTTCTGTCCAACTGTCAAGCTCATGTTGGAAGCTTAGAGACGTACAAACGGCCCTCTGCACACAAATGTTGACCTGAAATATGGAGGGAGTTTAGCCTGGACGGTCCCTCTTCAAGCTGCCAGTCATTTTATGCTCACGAATTGTTATCATGATATTAATAAGGACATATTTAGATTTGGATATGCATCGCTATATGACAAATATATGCAGAGCTGCACGTTAAAAGGAAAAAGCTGATGACTGTTGGTTCCTGCTGAAGATGTTTCTCTTTTAGAACTGGTCACAAATATCTACTGTTTTAATCAAAATACAACTGCTCATCATAGATTTAAGAAAACGCAAGCACTCATAGGAGGAAATAATCTTCAGATTAGTCGATATTTTTTAAAATTAATTTTTGCTTGCAATTCTATTCTCAATTAGGCTCATCCTGACAAAAAATTGTCAAACACTATGACAAAGATAATGCTTGACACTAAGATGACAAAACACTGTACTTGTTCTGTGTTTTTAGTCACAAAGTGATAACAACATCTTGCCATTTTTAACAACAAATAAAACATTTATAATTTATAAAAGTTCATTATGATGATTTTATTATTATTATTATTATACTATATAGCCTATACTATACTAAAGTGAAACATTTATGAGAGTAAAAGCTTGTAACTAGCTTGTTTTTTGCTTTAAAAAATGGTGTAAAATGTCGATCACCATTTCCCAAAGTGGGAGATTCAACCTAAATTAACCTAAATTTTTTGTCAAGGCTTACAATCCGCAAACAAAAGATCATCAGTTTACTATTATATATAACAGGGCGGCTGTGCCTGGGAATCATTGGGTGATTTAACCCATCAAGTCGAAACCTGAATACTGAGGGCCAAGTTTTATCCTGTTTTACCTTGTTTCTGGTATAACCTGGCCAGGAATTGAACCACCCAGACACTTTACCACTAGCCCACTAGTGGCTCTTTGTACAATGATCTGCATCAGTCCTTACACATGTGATCCATGGAAACCCCTCGTCTTCATAGTCTCACAATTTAATTTCGCTGCACCAAATGAAGGAACAAAGCAAGTTAGCAGGCATCTGTCTCTACATTAATTAACCAGCGTGAAGTGATACCGAGGCGCTGTCTTCCAGATCCAGATCAGACCCACGAGGTGAATGAGCCCAGTCGTGTTGTCTGCTGCCTCCTGGATAAATAATGCAGAAGCTGTGAAATTCACTACCTTTCCCCATCCGTCAGGTTGACTATCACAGTGTCCTAAAATAAAAATCAAGAAGACTTTTATTTTGAAATCTGTACCTGATGGGAAAGAATTACTAAATGTGTCCGATATCAAGTTGGAGCTTGATTGTAGGTTAAAGACCTCACATCAAGCTGAAGTCAGACTGGCTGTTGCAAATCAGCACATCTGGATTATAAAATTATTTTCTCTTGTTTATTATTATTCGCTTTTCTGAATTTTATAATAGAAAGCCTTTAAACCTTCTGAATGAAAGAGGAAACATTGCTGAGCCAAATGCAGACCTCAATCATGGCCTAGTAATCTTTTTTGTACAATACAAAAACAGACTAAATGCAGACGTTCCCAGTAAATGATGTCATAGATCTAAATGGAAATGTCCACAAACTTTTTTGTGAAGACGCAGCTTTGTGATGTTCAGGTTTGTTCTGACACCATGAGATCTGAGTCACAAGTGAGGGATAAAATCAGCATGAGCCACGTCGTAAACAGAACGACGTGTGATTCACCTTCTCTGTCGGACTCGAGGGGGGGGAGGGGCTGGGGGGAGGAAGGGAGGGGGGTCCTCCATCACGAGAGGAAAAGGCAAACAAAAGGGCGGTTGTTTCAGAGGAGTGAACTCACTTTAGAAGTCGTCCTCCTTATCTGGTGTCCAGTTCCAGGCAGTGAATAGGTCTCTGTCCCCCTGTACTTCACTGGCTGTATTCAGGGCCCGTGAAATAAGCTCTGGTCATGATGAAGCAGCAAGGATGCTGATCGGGGACTTCGCTCTTCTTAGTGCCGTTAAAAAAAATCATTACATTTCTGTTTTTCTGTTTGTAATGTCCAATTTTCCCTGTATTGCTTCCACCTGCACACATTATCTACTGCAGCCTGTCCAATTGTTGGTAGAGGGATCCCTCCTCTGTTTCTGAGGGTTCTTCCTTTTTTTCCCTGTTAAAGGTTTTTTTTAGGGAGTTTTACCTTGTACGATGTGAGGGTCTAAGGACAGGGGATGTTGTGTTGCTTTTGTACAAACTGTAAAGCCCTTTGGGGCAAATCTGTGATTTGTGATTCTGGCCTATACAAATAAATTGAATTGAATTGTTAACTATAAATGACTTTCAGCCACCGAAGCCAACAGATTTCTTGGTAGACATTTCCTGCAGGGCGACAAGGTTTCCCCTCAGGGAATCTGGTTAGTGGAGGTGGTAAGAATACGTCTACAGCACTGAAGTGATATGGCAGAGAAAAATGTGTTTTTTAGCTGATTCATGGTGGCTTTCAGCCACAGGAGGATTTTGGGGCAGCGGATCATCTTAAAAATAACTCTCAATGACGTACTGACTTTAACTTTTGCGCTATTAAACAGGCAAAACATGTCCCTGTGAACTATTCCATTGACTGGAGCTGTAGCAAACAGAAGTAACCACTTAATCGACCGTGAGAGAATATATTTGCAACTATTTTGATCATAGATCAATTGCCATTTTTTCAAGTAAAAAAGTCAAGATAATTAGTCAAGTCGAGCCAATTTTATTTCTATAGCCGAGATAACCCCAGGGGACTTTACTTTCTGTACAACAACATGTACAGAATAATAAAACACAAATTAAAGACCACAACCCAGAACAGAATTTAAAAAATTATAATTGATTTATAATACACTGTATTTAGAAAAGGATTCACTCACCTGCCTTGACTTGCATATGAATTTAAATGACATCAACTCATCTGACAGTCCACGAGGTTTAGGAGTGTGTTCATGGGAATTTTTTTGACCATTCTCCCAGAAGCGCATCTGTCAGGTCACACACGGATGTTGGACTAGAAGGTCTGGCTCCCAGTCTCCACTGTAATTCATCCCTAAGGTGTTCTATTGGGTTGAAGTCAGGACAGTCGAGTTCATCCACACCAGACTCTGTCATCCATGTCTCTATGGACCTTGTTTTGTGCACTGGATGAGTGGATTTGGATGGATGGCTATGATGACGCCAGGCAGCTTTCAGGTGTCACTGGAACAGAGTAGTGCTTGAGTCACATGTGGAGACCTTTTAAAACATGAAATCATTTCAGAAAATACAACACAAAAGGTTTTAGAAAATCAGTGTTTTGCATTGTAAAGATTGACAGCCATGCTGCCTTCAACTTGTTTTTATTTTGTCTACAAGAGTGCAGCGGAGAAAGGGAGCCCAGAATGGACCTGGATTTTTTTTTCGCACAACTTTCTGCTTCACAAAAAAGGACATGGTGGGATCAGAATATATGATAGTTATTAATCTCTGTTGTAACAACTGGCAATTTGTATTTGAGTCTTGACGTTTGTTCCTTTTCAATCCCCATTTTCTTACACCGGACTGTGGCTTGTGAATCAATGCTCAGCTTGTTTGTCTTTTTCTTTTTTTTTTGTGGTACCAAGGATTATAGCATCGGTTCCGGTGTGCCGCTAAGTGAGTCACCCTGTCACGGACACAAATGTCCCTGTTTTACACCTAACAACCCCACTCAGTGTGCTGGACTCAATACTGACTTTGTCTGCCGCTGTTGCTCCCAGCCCTCAGCACAAAGACAGTGTGGGTGTATTGTAGCAATGAATGGTGTTGTGTCGAGGCCTTTGTGTGCATGTGTGTGTGTATGAGAGAGAAGACTTTTTTTTTTTTTTTACATTTTAGATGGAACATACAAAGTACTGTCTTCTCTGATAGGATGTTCGCCATTAACCCATTTTTTGAAAACAAATCTTTAAACACATGACGTTGTTGTAGTTCCACCTGCTCGAATCATCATAAATGGATTATTTGTCAGGTTGTTAACTTTTTTTTTTTTTGTTAAAACCCATCTGCAGGTGACGTGTTGTTTTCCTGCACTGATGTTAATTCCCTGAGGGCGACGGAGGAGCTTCATTCCTCATAGTTCTTCCCCCTGAAGGCTGCACAGATGTTTTCTCCCGGTCAGGAAAACATCTCCACCTCCCCTGCTTCCACCAAAGGGCCGGTCAAATATGGAGAGATCATTGTGCTGGGGTAAGATATTTCCTCATCTGTGGTCAAAAGGTCTGAGTCAAAGCCAGCGGTGGAATGTATGTCTTCACTCTTATTTATTTGACAGTTTAAGTTACTGAATACCCTTTTCCCCCATTACTAAAAGTTGATATTAAAGGTATGTGTGTATTCAAAACGAATATCCGCTACATCTGGTCTGTAGACTTCCATTGTTGTCCAGAAGCGATTAAAACCATGTTCTTTTATTCCCTGAACATGTTAACCCATCTTGACTTTAGAAACAAAGAGTAAAACTAGTAATTAGATAGTAATTGGCCACTTCACATGCATGGGAATACAGTGCTATGCCTAAAGACTTAAGTACAAAGTCAAGAAGTTGTCATATGTAGCACAAAAAACAAATAAAGAGTGTTAGTATTGTGTTGACGACAAGTTTCTGCCACTGCACATTGGTTTCCTTAATATGCACCAGGAGCATCTGCTGCCAGGTCCAAGAAGCTCTTTGTGTTCAGTGTAGCAATGTCGGTTGATCCATCACTTTGATCCCAACTGAAATATTTCAACAGCTATTAGATGGATCACATTGAAACATTGCTCAAACGTTCATGTTCCTGCATGATGAACCCCACTGACTTTGTTGATCCTTTGACTTTTCCTCTGGTGCTACCATGAGTTTGATATTTTGGGCATTTTGGTAAATATCTGAAAATTACTAGACAGATTTACATAAATATAGGTTTGGATAATCCTGGTGCATAGACAATGAATGCTGACACCATTGCAGCCACCATGTTGCTGCATTTTGCCACTGCAGCATTGTTGATCTTAAAACCCCCTAAGACCCCCACCTGAGAATCTTTGTGTGTTCCATTAAGTATGTCACAGACTTCTATTCAGATCATTTGAGCGTAGTCAAGTTTGTCCAGATATATTAGATTAAACAAATCCTCTGAGATCACCATGCCCTTTTGTAATGTGCAGTGTGAAATTCAATCCGGTACTGTTTGTTTGTTTCGGTAGCAGCACAACTCAAATCCAGTTGAATGTGCTGAGAATACTCCACCACAGCAAAGAATGGAGCTGGCCGCAGACACAAGTGAAAGCCTGTGTTTCAGCAAAGTGAGCGATGCAGGAAAGTTGCGGCTGGTGTGCTTTCAGACCTTTTGTTTGCTTTTTTTTATTATTGCGTCCACATGTGTAATTAGACCCGTCTGGGAGACCCTATAGCCGCCACTTATGCTGGACATAAGGTTACATTTTCAGGTCATGCGGTTTGTCAAAACAGAGGTTTCCTCACCGAAGCCTGATGGTTTGTGGGGTTATGGTGGTCTGAGTCTGTGTAAGAGAGGAGGTGGTCGTCGCTTTATCAGAAAACAGGAAGTTTACATTATTCTGTGAAAGAATGGCTCCAACCTTAACTGGACCTAAATGTTTACTCGACCCACGGATAACCTTCGCTGAACCTGACTTTTAATTATATCGCCCATAACATTCATCTTTCAGCATGAGAATAAAGTTCTTTGGAATTATTTGCAAATGAATACAGTTAGGGGGAAAAAGCTGTGGTTCACAGGCATGAGATGGATACATTGTAAACCATGTAACCACAACATCCTGCTGTTGAATGTTACCTGAAAACACTCGTCAGCCTCCTCTACCTCATTCAGGGGTCTCTGCTTGGGGGAAATTGTTGCTCTGCTGAGTTATTGCTTCCTTTTCACAATGAATAATGGCAGCAGTGGCAAAAAAACATATATCCTTTTTTATGTCAGAATTTCTTTTGCATGGCCTTAATAGAGTATGTGTGTTTAGCTGCTAGTTGTTTTGCTCATCTAGGTCAAAGAGCAAATGCGTTTATTGCAAATTTGTATTATTATTATTAATTATATTATTAATTCAAACATTTTCACGTACACTTTATGCACAATACATGAGTTAGGTTACTCTGCACAACAGTCTATGTGTGAGTAATTATCAAATCAAAAGTGCACTTACAGCTCTAACTATGTGACAATGAAATGATTTTCTTAGCGAGTTCAGCTGTAATTTGAACCCGAAGGACCCGAACACCAATCTCCTGCGTACACCGATCGAAATTTATTCCAGTGTTTTTGAGCAGCATAACTGAGCTTAAATCCGGTTAACTGTGTGACAGAGTCGGCCGCCGCTAAGAATGTGGCTGACTTACTGACTGAAGGCCATTCACTGCAGACACAAGGGTAAAGCCCGTGGTTCAGGGAGGTCGAGGGACGTCAGGAGAGTTGTGTCTGCTCTGTGGTTTCAGACCTTTTGTTTGCTTTTGTGTTGTGTGCATCCAGAACTGAAATAAAGCTGTCTGGCAACCCAGGCTGTCACAATCTCTGATCACAGAAACTCCACATTAGCATAAACCAGTGTTATATAATATATATAAGATTTATTTACAACCCATTATTTTTTTAATTTTAAAACAAAAAAAAGAGTATATGTATTTTACATAGTTTTTCTGTGGATATTGTTTATCCACATGAGCAATGGTATTGTTGGGTATATACTGGACTCATTGTAAATAATTCATCAGTTTTGCACACTCATAGTTTTTATTAGTTTTTATTTGTTGCAATGAATAATCTTTGTTTTTGTTCTCTTTGGATTTAGTTTTCTCTCTTTGTGACTTGATTACATGCTGCTTGTGATCTCTTGGTTGTATAAAGCTGCTACAACACATGAAAAATTCAAATTGAACAAAGTGTGCGCAGATTTACAAAAATGTTAAAATACATAACACACAGAATATACATACAAGTGAGACTTCATATTTTGTCATTATCGGTGGTGTGAATTCTTGATCTCTAAAATAACTGAGTGTGTATGATCAGCAGGTGACGAGCAAGAAGTGAGAGACGTCATAGTGGAACAGCTCGTGTTCCCTTTAAATGATTTCTGCTGCAGTCATGTTGATGACCTGATAACCTGCGTGGAATTTTTGCAGCTGTTCTAAGACAGTTTCCATGTCGTGTGTTCAGGTGTAACGGCTCCCTGCCCAGCGGCGATAAGGGGAGGCGGAAGAGTCGTTTCGCTCTGTGCCGCAGAACCAAAGCCAACGGCGTGAAACCCAGCACCGTGCACACATCCAGCACACCTCAGGCTGCCAAGGTGAGAGAGCTTTTAACGCACAGGTGAAAGCAGTGGCAAGATCCATTGTGACATTTCTGACATTCTGTTTTTTGATCCTAAAGGCAATAAGCAACAAGGAGCAGCACAGTATATCTTACACTCTGTCCCGGGCGCAGACGGTGGTGGTGGAGTACACACACGACAGCAACACAGACATGTACCAGGTCTGTAGCATCTAAAAAGTGTCATAGGGTGTCACATCAGACGTACCTCATTTTACACCTCGTATTAACATGTGATCTATATCTGGATAACGGCATCAGATCTATGAGTCTTTGCTGTTGCACAAAAGTGTTCTACTTTACTGTGTTGTGCTACTTCATGCCCCAGATCAAGGAAACTGCGGCCACCAACAGACTTCTTTTTTAGTTTTTGTGGGGCTTGCTTTACCTGGCAGGAAGAGGTGGAGCTGCATTACCTTTCAACTTACTTTTATTTCTTATAAATGCTGTCATGAGCGTGAGTCACCCTTTTAGAACTTCCACCTTACATGTCTTTTGAAGGATTTTTAGTTTATTTCCTGAAACTAGAAAGGGTAGTCACAGAACACATATCTTCATTTTTTTTATTTACATAGGTTACTGTTCATTGAGGTAAAAAGCTAGTGGTTTACTGTGTAAATACATACAATTATAAACAGTAAGGTTATGTGCGAGCGGTTATAATCTGAATAAGGCTAGGAGATTTGACCAAAAAAATTCTGCAATTTCTCAAATTGTATTAATGTGAAAAACAATCACCCATATGTCCATGTTGCTAAAATTGACCTTTCAAAGAAGCAGCAGCCTGTCTGTGTGAATTAACTATTGTCTCAACTGTCTCTTCAGAAATGGATAAACAGTATTTAAAAAAAAAAGGAAGTTTGATGATGTTTCAATCCATGTTTATTCTGATTTGCACATCAACTAGCAGTTTATGCATTTTAATAAGTCGGATCCACCCCCAAAAGTTTCTGGTGGCATCTAGTGGAGAGGTTCCAGATTATAACTGGCTCATTGTTTGGTTTGTCCATTCTGGGCTACTGTAGAAACATTGTGATGCCTCAAGGTCGGAGAGACCTGCTCCCCATGGAGATAAAAATGTCTCAATCTAAAGTTACAAAAACACACTGAAGACAGTGTCACGTTCGTTTGTGTGGTCATTACAGATTGGGCGGTCTACAGAGAATCCCATTGATTTTGTGGTGACGGACACGGTGCCTGGGGGGCAGGGCCCAGCTGACGGCCTGTCGGTTCAGAGCACCATTTCCAGATTCGCCTGCCGCATCATCTGCCAGAGACACCCACCTTACTCTGCGCGTATCTACGCCGCGGGCTTCGACTCGTCCAAGAACATCTTCCTTGGGGTAGGATGCGCTAACTGATGGGTCATTGCTCCTCTGTAAGCACAGACTAGACCTGAACTCTTGATACCTGTCGCACAGGAAAAGGCGGCTAAGTGGAGGATGCAGGACGGTCAGATGGACGGACTGACCACCAACGGCGTTCTGGTCATACACCCCCGCCACGGCTTCAGCCAGGACTCCAAACCTGGTCTGTGGAGAGAAATCTCAGTCTGTGGCAACGTCTTCACTCTGCGGGAGACAAGATCAGCTCAGCAGAGAGGAAAAATGGTGGGTGACCCTCCCATATACACACACACATGCAACACATGCAGATTTGCCTTTGTAGCCCTTAATGTCAGGATTTTATGTACACAATCCGAATAAAATAACAGGACCATTTCTATCATTTGCAAATATCTCCATCAGCTGGCCAATCCAGGTGCTCTCCAGGAAATCTTAGATTAAGACAAGATTAACTCCATTAATCCCCCAAACGGGAATACTAGAATGCCAACATGCAACAATGCATAAAGACATGTACAGTACAAAATGGAATAGTAAATAACAGCATTGGGACCAACCACAACTATAGAAAACCAATAAAGTATCATTTCAAATGCCTTCCTGCATTAACAACAAGCTGTTATTGCATATATACTCTAGGTCCTCTAGTTTCAGCCTCTTCACTCAAACTCAATACTATCAGTACTTGATAGTATTCAACTTGACCTTAATAGATACAGCATGTTTCAAACTCTCACAACCTCTTTTCAGCTGTCAGGACTTTTGTGAAGTTGCTGACACAAAAATAAACTGTTTTTTCTAGAGCTCCAGAGAGAAGCTTGGGGGAAGTTTACACAATTTTTATTAAGATAACTTTTACAACTTAAAACAAAGACAAGTCTACAATATAGGACCTTTACCTGAAGCTCACTGCAGGTTAACGGGGCCATATCACAAAAAAAAGTGCTTGTGTGTAAATATTAGGGCTTCTATGCACCTGCTCACACACAAACTGTGAAATAAGACCAGCCACTCATTCTGTTGTGGTCTGGCTTCCTGACTGAACACAAGCCGTTTTAGATATAGTGCCTGTGGAAGTTAATAGTAACAACTTCTGTATCCATGTGCCTCCTCCTTTCCGGGTATTGGGACCTGACTCCTGCTTGGCCGACCGACCTCAGCTCTCTGAGGGTAAGGACGTTTCTAAGAGAGCTAGGCCAATCACAGCAGAGTGGGCGTTTCATTCAGGAGCAGGGGGGGCAGAAACTGGGCTTTTTTCTGATTGTGTTTGTGAGAAGACAGACTGCATTGCTGCTACAGATTTGAACTACAGGCTTGAAGAGCATAAAATCATGCACATCCTTATAAATAGACCATGGAAATTTAAATATTATACTGGAAAACCGCAAAATAGGGTCCTTTTAAACTCTATATAAAATGCTGAAGCAATAGCATTTCTCAATAAAATACAAACACATAACACCCCAGTAGCGTAATGTTAATTGTGCTTGCTACATACAGAATGTGTAACAGCTCAGGGCCAGGAATATATACATATCCAATTCTCTCCTCTTGTTTCCTCTCTTACACTTCTCCAATGAGTCAAAGTAATACATAAAAAAAGGTAATCCAGATTAAAGATGGTTTATCACTGGAATATGGATAGTATTAATAGTCTTATTTTTTAACACGATTGCATTGGGAAAAAAAAAGAAAAAAAAATTAAAAGGAGGAAAAAAATAATAAAACCTAGTCCTTCCTGTTAACCCAGATCTATTAAGGCAACGTACTTTTGAATTAAAAACATGTCAGTACATAATAATTTATACATAATAAAAAGTAAAATAGTAATACCACAGCAACATCACAAAGTATATGAAGGTGAATAATGTGATTACATATGTATTATAGGTAATTAAGTATTATAAGTATTTATAGACTGACAAATAGAACTATACACATACGTTTATAATAAAAACTAAAAAAAACTGATTACACAGTTCCATCAAACAAGTATATAAATAAATGTATAGTGGAAAAGCAGCTAGACAGGAAGTGGTGTATGAAAATTCAGTTTTTTCAGCTGTTTGCAAACAGCAAACAAGGGGAGAGAGATTTTTACAACTTGGAATGGAAGTGTGGATGCTGTGGCCATGAGTCATTCAGGGCTCCCCAAATGTCTAATGTACTGACTTGCATCCGTCTTCTCGGCCCGTTCCAGGTGGACGTTGAGTGTAACGAGCTGGTGGACGGCTCCCTCATCGACCTGTGCGGCGCCACCCTGCTGTGGCGGACCGCCGAGGGCCTGGCGCACACTCCCACCGTCAAACACCTGGAAGCGCTGCGGCAGGAGCTGAACGCCGGGCGGCCGCAGTGCCCCGTGGGCTTCAACACGCTGGCCTTCCCCAGCCTGCGCCGCAAGGACATTCTGGACGAGAAGCAGCCGTGGGTCTACCTGCGCTGCGGCCACGTGCACGGCTACCACGGCTGGGGGGGACGCCGCAACCCCGAGGTGGAGGCAGAGTGCCAGGAGAGAGAGTGCCCCATGTGCCGCACGCGGGGGCCCTACGTGCCGCTGTGGCTGGGCTGCGAGCCGGGCCTCTACGTGGACGCGGGGCCCCCGACCCACGCCTTCGTCCCGTGCGGCCACGTCTGCTCGGAGAAGACAACGTCGTACTGGAGCCAGATCCCGCTGCCGCACGGCACCCACGCCTTCCACGCCGCCTGCCCGTTCTGCATCCAGCCGCTGGACGGAGAGACCCGCTGCGTCAGACTCATTTTCCAAAGCCCGCTGGACTAGAAAATCAGTCAGACATTTCTTCTGGAGCCTTAACAAACAGACAGCGTGATTCATAACTTAATTTTTCATAACTTAATTTAATGTTTGTGTGTTTATTTCTGCTCTGTTCATTCAGGCGGTGGTGTCCCTGAACGCAGCTGCCGAAATATAGATTTGCCTTATTTATTCATTTATCTTTTCCGTCATGTATTTTTTTTGTAAATCAATGCAATATTTAACAGCAGTAATGTTTCCCTGTGACCATCTCACCCTGCCTTAAAGTGACCATGAAGAACTTTTAACTGATGGCAAAACATCTGATGCCTCTTTTTGATCCACAGCAGCAAACAAAACCATCAGAGAGAACATTGGATATTTCTATATAGTTATTCTGAATGTTTGTGTTCAAATGGCACATTGAAACGGAGGAATAAAACCATATTTTCAGATTTTTTTTTTTACCAGTGTTTATGTTCTGAAGTACAACCTGCAGGAAGATGCTGCTCTGCTGGATCTGGTGTGAATGCAGCCTTACAAGTTACCAGGTGTTTGAAAGCTACTAAAACAACATTTAATATTCGTCACTATGCTCACATTACAGGGGCACTAACATTACAGATCTGCTACAGAGGCTTTCCTGTGAGAAGCACTGGATTTTCAAGCAGGAAAATGTAAAAAATACAAAAAACAACTGAGCTCTAATATATCTAATTGTAGGGCTGTGGTCAACCGGAGAAAATCTTGAATAAGAGTGTGTATATATATAAAAGTATAAAAAAATATATATATTAAAAAAATATATATATATATATATATATATATTTTCTTTTGGTCTTAATTTGAATTGTGGAAAATAACACCTACACATTTCTCTTTTATTTAAAAAAAGAGATTGTAAGTGTGTACATGATGAATGAAGCTATAATTTACAAAACAGAATATACAATATGATGTCCGAGTTACTCCATATTCAGCAGGTGAAGTTACCTCCTGTCCTACAAACCATTTACAAATCAAAACCATATGATTCTTGGGGATGTTTCTAAAATGAAGTTGCAAGGACACAGTTTTATGAAAGACGTCCTTAATTGTCTGAGCTTTTCTCCATCTATTTATCTCCTTGGGGGTCATATGGGGAAGTTCTTAACTGTGAAGGTTTGTTCAACAGCGTCACCAATGTAATGCATCAACATTTTGGAGTCTCTAACTCTTAACTTTTAATGAATTTAATAGCAAGCATGAACAAATTAAGGTGCAACTCAATTAGGTGTTATCAGTAAGTTGATGGATGGTTGATGGTGAAATGTTGTGTCAGGGCTGTGATTCAGTATCTCTGATGCTTCTCTGTCCTCTAGTGGTGAAACTTCACGTTGCTGAAGGCTTCATCACTGAGGTCTCCTTCCACCAAGGTTTGTAAATGTTATTTAAAATGTTCTCTCTTATTTAAATATAAACATGAGAGGGGAGGGTGGTTTATGCCCAAACAGTACTCCAGATGCTGTATGTTTTATGCAGATTTTGATAGAGATGGGTCAGAGGAAGCGACATTGCATCTTTGAAGAAATGAAGAAAGCCTAAGGAAAAGAGCCCAGAGAGGAACTGAGGCATTGTATGAGGAAGTCTGAAGTGGCAGAGCAGTATGGTAGAGCGGTGCAGGACATGCATGAGGACTGTAGGACGGAGGTGGGACTGCATCAGGGATCAGCTCTGGGCCCCTCACCGATGCCAAGTGGAAGAGTGAGGGTTACAGGGTCAACAGTCCAGAAGCATGTACATGCAGGCTGGAAGATGTGGAGAAAAGTGTCGGGTGTGATGTGTGATAGAGTTTCAGCTAAAGGTGTAGAAAACTGGTGAGACCAGCTATTCTGTTTGGGATAGAGACAGTGTCACTGAGGAAAAGACCCAAGGGCTAGAGCTGGAGGAATGAGTGCTTTAGAGGGACAACACATATAAAGTCAGAGAGACCAGACTGAGATGGTTTGGACATGTCCAGAGGAGAGAGAGAGGCTGGAGGTCCTGTTATTTGACTCCTACGTGCATACATGCGCGAGTAACAAGGAAGGAAATTAGCACATTTACCGGCCTGATATGCGACGTCTGTTCACAGATCACAGTGGATGAGCTTGTTGACAGACGACAGCATTCTCTCTTGTGATTAGAATAGTTTACTGATATAAATACTATAATAATTGAAGCCTCACAGAGAGACGAGAGTAGCAGCTATGAGTTTAACAGCAGCAGTGAGTGGATGTGTCGTCTTCCTTCTCTCCATGGCAGGTACTGTATATGAAGATCTGCATTTACATTGTAAAGCGTTTTTAAAAATATTTATAGGAAGAAGTGATTTCAAGAGAGTAAATATAAAATATAAGCACTTTTCCAGGTTTGACATAGTGTGATGAAAAACTTTTAAGCTCCAAAACATCCAACCTTTAATAATATTTTATTAAGATCTTCACTTTTTTCTGTGTCATGTCCCGTCGGGGGTGAAAATAAGGTTTATCTGCCATGGATTGTTAGAATCATATATATGCATTTACATCTATTCTCAGATTTAATTATAGTACAGTAAAGCAAAGATAATTCTATCAAATATTATGTTTACACGTTGGTTAACTCATTCAGTAATTCCTGTGGAAACTTACAGTTTTTTTTCCATTTTGAGCTGGTTTCAATAATGATCGCAATAATTTATCTGTGGTTAGCAGCATCTTGACCACAGACCCGAAAAACAGGAAACAAGGCAAGACAAACTTCAAGTATTGCAACGAGTTGCAGTAAAGAAAAAAAATGTAAATGGTGACTATAAGATGCATAAGACACATTATACGTTTTCGGCTTTATCTTTTTTTTTCTAAAACTACAAGAAACAAGCAGAAGAACAGTAGAACATGGTTCTTACCTTGTTATGAACCTGATAGTGATGGTGGTTGTTCTCTGTGTTACAGTGCTGCAGGGTCAGCATAACTGGGGAGTGAATTACACTTCTACTCAGATCTGTGCCTTACGGGGGTCAACAGTGGACATAAATTGCACCTACACATACCCATCCAGAGTACATGAGCGTGATGCTGAAGTTATGACAACAGTCTGGTTCACTAAGGAGATTCACGGCGTGTATGTGGATCTGAGAACAGACCCAGAGTACGCAGGTCGTGTTCAGCATCGCTGTGATAAGAACCACTGCTCTCTGAGAATCACGGACCTGAGAAAAACCGACTCGGCTGAGTACAAGTTCATGTTCACCACAAACCAACCAGGAGGGAGAATCACTGGTTCACCTGGAGTCACTTTGATCGTCACAGGTAACATTTTCATTAGGGAACCTCATGTAGCTTAAAACGGGTATTTTCTTATTAATAGTACTGTGAACGTTTGTGTGTGTGTGTGTGTGTGTGTGAACATAAATAACATTTCTGTTGTTTCTTCACATATACAGAACTGCACCTGGTGGGTCAGGCATCAAACCCAGCTAACCCACAAATACATCTGACTTGTTTCTTCAGTTGTGGTCTACCTGACCATTCTTCGTACATCTGGTACAGGAATGGAGAGGAATTTCACAGAAAAAAATCTCCAGATTTTTTTCTCAGCGTTTATTATGGAGACAGTATTACCTGTGCTGTTGAAGGACATGAGGATCTCCGCTCTGAATCAATTCGTGAGTGTTTTTTCTTCGGCCACAGAATCTAAACATTGTGAAGGAACTTTGAGAACATTGGCCACAACACATTAAATGTCACGGCAACTGGATCAGATTAACAACAGAAAACAGCTCATGAACTTGAGGAGGAGCTCACACGTTACACAGCTGTGCTGTGACTGAATGACACTGCTAGAGTCACACACACAAAATACTGAAAACAACTGAATCATAATAAAGTGATCAGAAATATGATCACTTGACTTCATTAACGTGCATTCATACAGTCACTGTGGTAACAGAACAAATGGTAAAAGTAATAATCACTCAAGTCATTTTCAAGACCCACTTATTCCTCATTAGGGTTAAAAGTAGTCTTTTTTTACGGTATATTTCATTTCCCATCATTTGTGGAGGAATAGAGAAATGTTGTTTGTATGTGTAGTATTTATCACACACACACTGAATTAAGGATTTACTGTTAACCCCATTTCTTCTTTCAGTTTTTGGAGATTCATTGGGGATAAGAGTGCTTTACACTGACAGAAGTATCTGTGCCTCCAAAGGTTCATCAGTGAACATTTCTTGCTCATACAGCAATATTTTACCTATCACATCATCATTCTGGTTCAGTCCTGAACGTCGTCATCAGTGGCAGATTCCCTCACAGCCTGAGGACCTTAGTGAAGACTCCCAGTACGCAGGTCGTGTTCAGGTCCTTGAAACAAGGAAGGGAGGCTCCACTCTGAGAATCTCTGATCTTAGAGACACAGATTCAGCTCAGTATCGCTTTGAATACGAAACACCAAATGATGAAGGGGGCAGAAGTTTTCCTGGAACAACTTTGATTGTCACAGGTACTCACAAACACAAGCTGATGTGTAGTGATTAGATTATATCGATTACTTTCTTCCATTTACACTTTTTATTGGATGATCCCAAATAGTTTCAGCCATAAGAACAACAAAGGATCTTTTGAGTGTTTGTGTTTTCCTGGTAGTAAATGACACGTTCCCCACATCTCCAGCTCTCCAGGTGGAGGTGAACGCAGGAACAGCCCATGAGTCTGACACCGAGGCGGAGCTGCAATGTGTCAGCAGCTGCGGTCCAGCGACTCGGGTCTCTTACGTCTGGTTCAAGAACGGACAGGAAGTTGAGGAGGAGAAAACGTTTCTTTATACAGGGCGGTTTAATCACAGTGATCACGTCTCCTGTGCTTTGAAAGGACACGAGGAGTACCGCTCTCCTCCAGTGTGTAAGATCACCTCGATATGTCACAATGTCAACATGGATCCACGTAACACACAGTTTGTTTTCACGCGAGCAGCAACAAGTGAATCGACTTTCACTCCTCACTTTTGTGTCCAACATTCGCTTCTAACATCGTGTCAGTCATTCAACTGTTGATCAGCTACATTTTCTCCTCCAGATGCTCCAAAGCTTCCCTCTGTGTCAGTGAGTCCCTCTGGTGAGATAGTGGAGAACAGCTCAGTGAATCTGACCTGTAGCAGTGATGCTAACCCAGCATTTGAATACACCTGGTACAAGAATGAAGATCCAGACCTTCAACGCCTCAGTGAAGAACCACAGCTTGTCTTCAGCTCCATCCAGTCCTCCGACTCTGGAGAATATTACTGTACAGCTAAGAACAAGCTGGGGAAAAGGACATCTGAACACATCTTTATTGATGTGAAACGTGAGTGAAACAGGAGAGGAATGATGGAATGACTTGTCTGATCGTTGTTTCACACACTCCATTTATTCATAAGCATAACATCTGTTGGTCCCATTTTTAGTGGAATCAATATTCATAATGAACATCATCAAGACGACTTTTCCTGTTCTGATGCTGATTTTTCTGCTTCCCTTCAGTCTATGGATAAGGTAAATAACTATCAGATAATTAGAATGTTTTTTCCTAAATAAGGTCACATTTCATTTTGTTGGATTCAGGAAGAAGAAAACTCTGAGCTCCACCTCTGAACTGAATGAACCTGCAGAGACTGTCGAGGTGAGAACAGCTTGTAAATGCGCCGGAACACATTTTTAGTGAATTTAAATGAAAGGAAAGACCGACTTAGTACAATCCAGTAAGATTTGGGCTTAATGTTCAGCATAGAATTTAGTCTGAAACATTAGTATTTTAAACATTTAAATAATTCTAACACAATGCACGTTGCACGGGTAAGTCTTGTGAGTCTTGTGGTCGTCTCTCCCACCAGCTGGATGTTGTGGATGAGAAGGCTGCGGACCTGCAGGTCGTCACTGCAGCACAGACACAAGATACAGAAGACTATGATGATGTGGAGTAAAGACTATTCAGGCTGGAGCCTCCTTAGAAAGAACAAAAAAAAAAACAGGCAGTGACAAGAGGGAGCAGAAGTTTGTAGAAAAATGTGCTGATGGCGGCTTGAACTGAATCGTGTCAGGTGTCAAACATCATTGATTGTCGTGTTGACTGTCGTGTGTGTGTGTGTGTGTGTGTCACTCAATTGATTTTTTATTTCATATTTCATATATGTATACTGCATGTCCTTCCTTTGCTCAGGAATTCATGATAATCAAAACAGGCCTCATGTGATGGATTTATAGTCCACGATGATGCTTTTGTATTTTATTCTCTCATTTTTGAAACGCTGAATTGTCTGTTTTCACCTTGACAGATTTTTATTGCATATTAAATTTCACTTCTTCTTGTCTTGTTCTGATTCATTTCTTGTAAAATTCAGGTTACCATCCTTCACATCTTTTTTACACAGGTGTTACCAAACTGAAAGAAACTACCTGGCACTTTTTAAGATAGACAATCTCTACATATGTATGTTTATTAAAGTGAAATGGTGCCCCCATGCTTATTTTATAGGAGGATATGATGTATAAATATATATATGTAATATAATGTGTAATACGCTGGGATTGGCTCAAGCAGACCCCTGTGACCCTAATGACACATAAGCGGTATAGATAGTGATATACTGTAGATACAGTATAGTTTCCTAGAACACATTTCTTTTTGTGAAAATATACGTTTTTTTCTTTGCCGAGTTTTTAAAAAATGTTTTATCATATTTTGAGATATTAAATTTACAATAATGAAACTAGATGGAAAAATCATTTATGCAATTTTTTTCAGAAAGTTGTCATCTATTTTACAGATAATATAAGAGCAATTAAGTTCTGTCAGCTTTTTAGCTTATTGGGACCAAGCAGTGAAGCTATGAAGCCCCATCGTGTTTGCATGGAGTCTTTTATAATTACACATCTTCTTCCCTGAGGCACCACCACCAAACGTCTGGTAAAAAGTTGAAAAATTCTGCACCCTGATTAGGGACAGTCCCCTGATTTATGTCACAAAGTTTCATGTTGCTCCCTCAAACTCTTTAGCATTACAAAAAGTTGGATGTACGCTCTTCAACCATGCATCCGATTTTCAAAAGCTTGGTATCTCTGGAATTCTTGGAGCAAGCCTATGACATAATTTTCTACAAAGAGAAATTTTCTTTAATTAAAAGTTCACACATTTTGTTGACATCAAGCTATATACACATTATCTTCACATCAAGATTCATACACATGTTACTTGTTGTCTTTAGATCAGGAACAGAGAGCAGGAAACAGGAAGCAAAATAATATCTCAACACTTTCCTATATCAAAACTGAACTTAGTACATGTACTTTAAACCCCATTGGGAGGACGTTTAAGAATTTCTGGTGAAAGTTGACTTTTAAGGTGTGCTGTAGTTGGCAAAAAGATATTTAGGGTCACATCTCATGATGTGTTTTGGTTAGGAACAAAATTACAATGCCTGATTATACTGTGTGTTGTCACAGTGAAGGTCTTTGCCCATTTCAGGGGTCAGCAAGTATTTGACGACCACATCCGAAAATCATATTCCCTTGACCACATATTGTCCAATCACCACCACACTTGACACAGATGATGGTAAGAGCATGCTGGAGACACACCATGGTGTGATTTTGTTGTTTGTTAAAGCTTTCAGCCGTCAAAGTCAGTCGTATTTGTCAGTGAAGCCTAGAAACTGTAAGTGATCTTATAACTTAGCTAGATGTTAACACTAAGGTTTTTTCGTGCTTCTCTTTTCTATCTATTTGAAAAGCATCTTATGTTACTGTCATAAGTGCTAATGCCCCTCTATTTGACATAGGAGTTGTGATTATAACGTTTTCTTCTAATAATATGTTCTTAATATGTATATAACGAACATGTCATCATTGTATACTATAATATCAATACAAAAATGGATATGGGCCAACTTTACTGCAGTTTGTCGCCACCGCCCCTCACTGCTGCCGCCGTTCATCTCGAACGAGACAATGTTGCTGCCCAACGCCGCCATCTTGTGTCGGTCCGAACGCTCCCTTTTTTACTAAATACATACAAAATTTTCAACTGATTTTCAAACTACTTGGTTTGTTATGAACGCCATTAATAGCATATAGTTATGATAATACTAGACACTTAGTAACACGAATAACTATAACTATTAACTTTTATAAAAGTAACATAATGTTATTGTAATAGCTATACACGTTTTACACACGATCACAATTAAAGATTTACATAAGAAAACAGCAATAACATAAAGTGAAAACTCTTTACTACAACGAATTAAATTGCAATGACCACTAAATGAAAAACTCCAAATGGTCATCATTTCAGGGTGTATTTTGTGTGAGTAACCGGCTTACAACCGGAGTGGGACCGTCGCAATATGACCGCCGTTGAGCGACCCACCCCCTTTGGTGAAAAGGGCAGGCAGGACACAGGCATACTAATTAATACCGATGTAATCAATCGGAGCGAGACCAAGGGTTATAATAAACGAAAAAAACGCTTCAGAAAGTTGTGTAGCACAGCAATAGACAACTATATACATGTTTAACTCCTATAATGTAATATTATGACCGGACTAAATCGGGACAGGGTGCTTTATAATCCTGGTTCGATATCTCAGCCCGCTACTATCCAGGCCTAGAGATTGTCGTTGAAACATCGTGGTGAGTACAGCATGATGGGAGCTACGTAGTGAAGTTCTACACCGTTTTGTGGGTTTTTATAAACCTTTTGTCTGCTTCTAATAACAAGAAAGGACGTGACGCGGTTAGCTAACTCGCCGTTTGCCCGGTAAACATGTTAACGTCTGTCGCCTGCTCGTGCGTGCGACACGGAAGGCGCGTGCCGGGCCCCGTCGCCAAGTTACTCCAGTTCCCGGCGTCACTCGGCGGCCTGAGTTTGACAGGGCTGCGACATCTGTACCGACGCCGTCCCGTGGGGCTCCTCGCGGCGCCTCCCCGGCAGCTGGATCTGGGGCTGACGGTCAGATACGTGTCCCTGTCGGCGTCCTCCCGGGGGGCAGCCGAGGAGGACTTCGGCTCCCTGTCCGCAGACATGTCCTCCAGGAGGTGGTTCAAGAAAAGCAGCCCGTACATCCAGAATTTACGACACCGGGAGGAGGAGGAGGAGGAGCACGAGGAGGAGCAGAACCAGGAGCAGGAGCTGGAGGAACCTACCAGACCGTCCCGGAGGAGAAACACGACGTACTGGTACTTTTTACAGTGCAAGAAGCTGATTAAAGACCAAAAGGTGAAGTCGCATGTTTGTACTCAGTCTCTGAAGTTTGCGTCTCCTTCATATAAACCTGTGCTCGTCTGTCTCTCCACAGCTGCAGGAAGCTTTGGACCTGTTCAGCAAAGACATGCTGGAGGGAGAGAGGCTGCAGCCCGAGGAATACAACTACAGCGTCCTGATAGGAGGCTGTGCCCGAGCCGGACAATTGAAAAAGGCCTTCAAACTCTACAATGATGTAGGAACTCTTATTTCAACGCTTCATGAAAATATATATGTAGTTTAAAGCAAGATCCTTACAATGGCTCCCAACTCCTTGGAGGTTCTAATGTCCAAACTATTTTTAAGAGGTTCATATTCAAGTCGTACGTTTACTTCGGAAGCTGTAGCATGTGTTTTTTTTTGTCATTGTGCTTGTCTATTACTTTATTTGAATGAAAAAATGAGATATAAAAAATACTCCACTTTAATACAATACAAATGTGTGTTTTATGAAAGACAACGGTGACACTATGTAAACTAACTGGCATTGAAAGGGCTAAATTTTACTGAATGAATTTTTTGGTTCATTTATTTCTGATCAGGAGTGAAGCTGAAGATTTCACATTTTCATTTGAGAAGCACAACTATTGTCCCTGTCATGGGGGAGTTTAAGAGCAGCGACTTTTTTGTCTTTAGGGTCTCAGGTGTGCAGTAAAAGTAAAGTGCGCATTGGGGAATGAAGATGGAAAAATTCAGTCATCCTCTTGGTTCTCTGGTTCATATTCAGATTATTGATTTACTTTTCGACTCTTTTTACACAAATATCGGCATAATATTTACCTTTAAATGTGTCGATTTTACACTGCTCCTATTCAAAATTATTAAAACTCACAATGTTTCAGTTGATCACTTAGTTTTTGTTATTCTAGGTAGTTAGTTGAAGTTTCAATTTCTTGTTTTTTTTCTAGAGCTTTTTTAATGGGTTTTAATAGGTATGGCGATGGTTTGATTTTTAAGCTAAATTTTTTGCAAATTCCAGTTGGGGCTGGTGTTTCGAATCCAAGTGTAACTTTGAGTATGTTGTTATAAATGTCGCATTGCCTATATTTCAGTTTCCTGTATCATTAGAGACACAAACGGAAACAAAACTACAGCTTGTGTGTGTGTGTTTCTCTTCCAGTTGAAGAAACGGGATCTAGAAGCTACAGATGCAACCTACACTGCACTGTTTAACGCCTGCGCTGAGGCGCCATCAAAAGAGGCCGGACTTCGGCAAGCTCTGTCGTTGGAACAAGAGCTCCGCCGTAAAAACTACCCCCTCAGCACCATCACATACCACGCCCTCCTGAAGTCGCACGCCGTCACCAACCACCTCCAAGCCTGCATTCAGACGTTCAAGGTTTGATGCGTATGAGTATATGGGGAATGGTTGGTACATTGGCTTTTGTTTTTGTGCCTACACTTTGGGTTTGTGTGTGTGTGTGTCTCTAGGAGATGCTGCAGAACCAACACGCTATAACTCAAGAGACGTTTCACTACCTGCTGATGGCCTGCCTGAAGGACAAAGAAGTAGGATACAGACTGGCTTTACAGGTAGCTTTTTTTTCAAGGGTTGAGAGTCGGGAGACACAGGACACAAATTTGATTTTCTAGACAATAACTAGGGGTGGGACGGTTCACAAATTCCATCAGTTCAATTCGATTCATGATTTTTTGGTTCGGTATGCATTGATCTTTTGAGAAAAGCAATCATATCTTAATCTTAAAACTGTTTTGTTACGGTCTGCGGTTAAAAGCAGATGAGATTCTGACTGCGAGAGAGGACACGTTAATAGTTTTAACATGTTTCATTTATTTGGCAAAAAAAAAAGTCTTTTTAACACAGCAGCACTAGACGTGGGTCACAGAATCATAGAAATGCCCCCTGTCACACTTTTGTCAACAACTTCTTCCAGCCATCATCGTAGATCACTAACATGCAGACCTATGAAGTGCTGCCGGAGCACCTTCTCAATCTGGATGTCCACAATAACAGACTATCTGCTATCTGTCTGTCTACTATCTGCTACACCAGGCTACGCTGAGTAAATGCTTCACTTATTAGAAAAAGCAGAATAAGAATAAAGAGCAGATCTTGATTATGAATCAAACAGAATATGCACAAGTCGAAACCGAACAGTTCTGATGGTTTTCATAAACCATTCCATCCCTAAGAATAACTGTGTTTCTTTTAGGTTTGGCGCCAGATGCTGAAGTCGGGGATTAATCCGGACACTAAGAACTATAACCTGCTCTTACGAATTGCAAGGGATTGTGGACTTGGAGATCCCTGCCTGGCCACCAGTCTTCTGCTGAGGAGTGACTCTGAGGTTCGGAAAAAGAGAAAAAGGACTCCACATGCCTGGTCATCCGCGGGGCGCAAAGAATTGGACAATGACATTAATTTATTAGAGAGGCAGTTGTTTTTTCAACCTGATTCACACAGCGAGAGTCAGCAGGACAGCGGAGACAGCAGACAGGACTCAACTTACCTGATACCAGTCGCACAAGGAGAAAACGCCTCTCTGCCTATGAACTTAGCAGATGCCTCTACAGCCCCAAACCTGCTGGACCTTTTCGAGGGAAGAGGCAACAGCGTGATCTCTTTCGGCACTGTGGATCAAGCATCTGATAGACTCGCCCTGATCGGAGGGGCCGAAGGTTTCCTGGAGAAAATGGCAGCCAAAGGACTTGTTCCGGACTTTAGAACTCTGACCCTGTTGGCCGACACCATGGAGCCGAGCTACCAGTCCTTACAGTTGCTGCTTAAAGCCGCCAAGGAGCATCGAGTGAAGCTTGACATTGCGTTCTTTAACTCTGTGATCCGCCGAGCAGCCAGACTTGGAGACCTGGATGAAGCAAAGGTCCAGAAACACACACACTCTCAATAAAACTACAGTTAGAGTATAGTAGTGTGAAAAAATATTCACAATTTATTAGTAATACATTACAAAATAGTCTGAACTACTCCATTCTACTTATGAAGAAGCACAAATAAAAACCCTGTATTTTAGGATTATTTCCACACATCATAGATATATTACACATGTTGTCTTTCACCAAAGAGCAGTATTTCCTGTTCCCTATGATCTTCATGCACATCAAGGAACACAACTGTTTTAGCTGTATTTATTCTGTAATAACACAACTGATAGCCAAATGATTATTTAGTTTTCCATCTATATGAATTGGCATTTTATCTTTTATTTTGTTGGCTGCATAATTCCGATTTTTTTTTTTTTTGTGTGTGTGTGTGTGTGTGTGCATTTCTGATACACTTTTTTTTTTTTTTTTTTTTTTCTCTGTCCAGTCCGTGTTGGGGGTGATGCGAGAGCGCAACGTAAGCATGAATATACAGACGTTTGGAAGCCTCGCACTGGGCTGCCAGCGGCAGAAGGACGGTCTGCAGCTGCTGAAAGACATAGAGGTGAGGACACCAGTGTTGCGTTCAGTATCTGACGGGGGAAAATGTGACATAAAAAAATCATAACTGTGTTTATTGAAAAAACAATCTCTTTATGAGATCCATTTTGTAACTAACGTTTTTTGTCATATCCATTCAAAAGGAAATTGTCCAGTTTTCATGGAATTTAAATGTATAAATTTACATTTTTTGAATGAACCATCTCAATTTATTAGGACCTATAAATTGAGATGGTTCATTAATTTTTCTTCACAAAAAAATATCACCACAAGATCATTTTAGCACATTGTTTAAAGCTCAAGAACAGCCAGTAACTAAATGGGTTTCATGGTGACATTGTTTTTTTGTTTTTTATCTACTGTTTCCCATCATTAGCATTTATTGAGTAATCAACTACAGAAATGTACCTAGCAGTACTAGTATGCCAAAATTAGCAATTTGAGAATTAAAGGAAATACAGAAAGCAGCCACCTGGAAAGAATTTATTACTTTCTGGTCAGTAAGCCAGGTTGAAATGTACTGTAATCTTCCTGTAAGAGCAGCTGCTGTATTGTTTATATTCCCTCAGCATTCAGCTTCACAGGCCCCTTTGTTTGTTTCTCAGGAGGTGGGATTAAGGCCCAACATCCACGTGTTTTCTGCCCTCGTTGGCCAAGCAGCCCGCCGACTGGATTACATTTACCTTAAAAAAATCCTTCAACGCATGGAAGAAATGCAGGTGTGGCCCAATGAGGTCATCATCAAACAGCTGGAGTTTGCTGCACAATATCCTCCCAACTACAACCAGGTAATCTACTGTAGCCACAGCACATGAGGGAGCAATAGTCTTGTACGTGTACACACCTGAGCATCCTTCAACAACTCATACACACTTAATGTTTTTTTTGTTGTTTGACTAACAATAAAAATGTGAGCACTGAATAACTTTTTATTAGATTTACTTTTATAAATATATGGTTTTCATGGTGTAGACACTCACCATAAGACTCACATCACTACACATGGGTACATGCATAGTCGCATTCATATACAAGTTCACAAACTTTGTTCATATTTAAATATATATTTTTCATCCACTTATTTCTTTTTAGCTGTTTTAAAACTAATACAAGCCATAGGCTACAAATTAACTAAATGTCTTCTTTACGCAATGTATTTATGTATAACATATACTGTATAGCTTTTAATCATGAAAAAGTTTATCTTTAACATCCCTGCTTTATAAATAAACCATAAATAGAAAGAAATCAACAATTTTCAGTTCTGAATCACAATGCAAGAAAGTGAAATCTCCTTCAGCCTTTGTTTCCCAAACATGGGCTGCAGATCTGAACTGTTGGTGCTTTTTCTCTTTTACAAAAGAGACTTCTCACTCAGAGTTGTGTGGATGCTTTTATTCTGTGGGTAGGCTTTGATTATGTCTGATATTGTGTCAACATAATTAGCAGATGAATGATTCTTGACAGATTCATGTGTAATATTTTCCTATTTATCCTGTCGCCCCCCCCACACCAATACCACCACCATCTTTTCTCTCCCAATTGCAGTACAAGTCCAGAAACAACTATCTGGTTCAAATAGATGGTTTTCGAGGTTACTACCAGGACTGGCTGAAAAGGATGCCTGCCCAGAGTGCTCAGGACGAGCGGGAAGCAGAGCTACAGACTACGATGGAACCTGTGGTGTTGCAAATAGAAGCTACAGATGCCCAGAGTAACCAGAGAGCAGCAGCGAGGAGATATAATACTCGTAGCAAGAACAAGATGAGCAAGGCTGTATAAAAAATATCTCTGCATTTTGTCACCTGGATTCTCTATCTGCACTCAGCTCTGTAACCATTGATGAACTTTGGGTCAAACTCCAATTTTTCACCAAAAACTGGGACTTTGTTGCTGTAATAATATTAAATTGCAGTAAATATTAGGTTTGTGTCCATTGTTTATTTAATGCATTGTTTTTTATTTTGAAACCAATATGTTAAATAAATTCTAATGTGAGGTGTCAGGTTTGATTTGATCCAGGTCAGAGTGGACAAAGTATTCTAAAAGTGCAATTACAAGAAAATACTTACTCAATACTGAATCATTATGAACAACATAAAAGTATCAAAAGTGAACCCTCATTATACAGACTGGGAAGTATTATAGTATTTGTTTTCATTAATAAAAAACACAGAGCATTTTTATATTGAAGCCGATTTTAGATATGCTGAGTGTTTTAATAATAAAGCACAAATGTAAATTGCACATTTTGAGAGATCTGAAAAATGCTTCCTCGAATTACATTTTAAAATATTCTTGACAACGATGATTTGCCCCTGACCCATTGACCTTTGATGACTAGCAGCCCCGCCCATTGGGCGTGGAAATAACACAATTGACTACAATTTTTCAGCAACAAAACACAATCTTTACTAATACAACTCTATGAATAAACTACTTTTTAATCCGCATGTCATTCCAAAGAAACAGCTATTTTCAACCCAATTCAGCATTATTTGAAAAAAGGAACCGCACAAATCATACACGAAAACCTGGAAAAAGACACGCCCCCTGCTTCGTTTTATTAGTGTGTGCGCACGCGCAGCCGCAATCACTGGTATCAGTCACATTTATACTTTTGGCCGTATTCACTGGCCTTAAATATTGGGAAACCATTAAAATAAAATAGTAAAATAGATTTTTACTGTAAACTGATCTATATTAAAGAATGTATAGGTCTTTTGCTGTTTTTTTGTTACGTTGTTTTTACTGCACTTCGAACTTTCGTCCGGTAGGTGGCGGTAATAACGTTGCCGCGGTAACTATAAACTCAAATAATACCGAAGAAGAAGAAGAAGGAACAGGAAGAAGAGATTTGAGGACACCGGGCGCGAAAAAAGCATCGTATTTAATGTAGAAACGGACAACAGAGGTAAGAAAAGTCGCTCAAAACACTATGACGGTTTTCAAAACGTACCTAACGTCGGGTTGCGTTATAATATTTTGTGGTGGAGACGGGAAGCGAGAAAAGTACAACTTTTAACTGTTGACATTTGTTAACTCTTTAAACGAAAATAAATAACGAGACTTCGGAAATGTTCTGTCAACGTTTTTTTTTGACGTTCTGTATGTCAATTTGTTGATTCAGAACCAGTGTTACACCTCAAATTCTTTGACCTGTGTAACTATTTATGAGTTCTATTACTTCAACCTGTTATTAACTCAAACGAGTTACCAGTAAAAAAAATGTTCCGCCGTAATATTCACACAGCCTCACGCATTTTGACACTATTCAAGTTATATATTGACATATTTATAAAATAAAGAAGACAGCCGAGCCTGTACCTATTTGATTAGTTAAAGACTCGCAGAGGAACTCGTTGCAAACTGCTGGTGAATTTTTTACTCAACATCTATGAGTTAATGATCGCATTCATCTCCATTTTTTTTAATGTTAGATTTTTCCGATGGGCACAGCGGTGGAGAATAATACAGAAATAATCATCCTCAGTGATGATGATGAAGACGACGATGATGATGAAGCCCGTAGACGTGACATATGCGGCGATTCCTCGGTCCTCATCGTGGAGGCAGAGGATGTGAAGAAGAATGGTAAGACCAATGTAAATGTACAGCGAAATGTCAAACTAACAAGATTAAGATCGTTCAAAAGTAGAGCTGCAATTGTTAGTCAATTATTCGATGAGTTGCCAACTGTTTTGATAAAACGTCTCATGGGTTCTATGGTTCCAGCTACTAAAATCTGATTGATTACTTTGGGTTGTGAACTGTTGGTCCAGGCAAAAAAAAAGACATTTTAGTTTGCATCTTGAGTTTTGGGAAAGGTGATCAACAAGAAATCGGTTTATAAACAGATTAATTGACTATCACAATAGTTGGTGGAGAATACAGCTGCTCACAAGCCCATCACCCTCCTTAGTGAAACAAATAAGTAGCACTAATAACAACAACAAGCAACTTATGCATGACGCTGCCTGTAAAGATGTTGTTTCTACAGTCAAACTGTTTAAACCCAGTTTTAACAAGAAAAGCTGACCGAATAGCTTCAGCAAAGCGTTTAGAGACGTGAATTGTGAGTCTACTGGTAAATGGAGTCAGTCAACTGGGGCGCTAGGGCTGCAACTACAGTAGTACTACTAACTGCGACAAGTATGTGTACATTAGTTGTCCGCAATCCACAACCTAAAACTCATCAGTTAATTATTATAGAAAAGAAACCAGAAAATAATCACATTTAAGGAGTTGGAATCAGAGTATTTAATTAATCATCTAATTGTGGCAGTTCTACAGGGCACCAGCAGAGAGAAGGCAGGTTTAGGACGGTGTGATGTCGACTGTTAAATCTAATGTGAAGCATCACTGCAGCATTCTGAACTGAAGTTGGTGCCAGAACACAGGAGCTACTGTATTGAACGCTGACCCGCAATTCCTCTGTGTTTCAGACTGTGTGTTATCTCCAAGTAAACTCGACGACGACCTGGTCATCACTTTCTCCCGTCGGGCTGAGGTGCTTCCTCACGCACGCTACGACTGTCCGATCCACCCTTTCACGTGAGTTCATTGCCCACAAACCTTAAAATGCCGAGCCATGATTTCTTTACCCTCAGAGCCAGCTTCAGATATTCACACGGCTTCTCCTCAGGGCCACGAATCATGAGATCAAAGCTCCTGTGGCTGGAAATCAGCTCATCTGCGACCAGTGCTTCTGTTACATCTGTGACAAGCTGGCATCAGCGGTACGTGTTGATGACACTGTGTAAACACTAAAATATTATACACCCTCAGCAAAACTCCCTCGAAAAAACTGATTAATTAAGGAGCTCTTTTATACAGTGTTAGAAAAAGGCTCAGCTTTCACATTTCCAAACCTTACCTTTTATAGAAACATTTGAAAATAAAATGAGAATGTATAGATGTAAAACATTTTTATAAATGGGGAAAAAAAAACAGGTTTTTCATTTTCTTCCTCTGATACACAGACATCTAGTGTATTTTGTTGCAATGTATCATGTGATCAAGTTGTTTTATTGTACAATACTTCTGTTGGCTTGAAATTTAGAAAGCATTTTGTTCTTTTAAAGGCATAGTTCAACATTTTTTTCAAAATGTTCAGAAATGCAAACGAGAAATTACCCATCGTCTTGATTCACAAGATGCCTGGCGGCACTGCCTGAGCACATGCCGTGTCACTCTGCCCAGTGGTTTACTAAAGAAAGTAGTCCTAGGTATTTGCTTCACTGTATCATAATGTTACAGGTATTCTTTAATAGAGTGATTAATGTGCAGGTCACAACAACAGCGTTCAGGAGTTGCTAGATTGTGTATTTGCTGAGTTCAGTGACCATCCAAATATACCATTAGCTCCGTAGTAGTAGCTGAGCAGTTCACGGCTCTGCTCCATTGGTCTGGAAATGGTTTGTGTTGACAAAAAAAGGTTAAACACCTATTTGTATGACTAGGGTTCATGACAATGGTGAATTTTCAAAAAATGTTGAACTGTCCCTTTAAACCTCATCAAACCTGACCACAGCAACTGTCATGTACACAATTTGCACACATTTTCCCCTTCACCTTTCACTTGTTACTGTATTTGATGGAACTGAATAGATTGGTTGATTTTATTTAAAATGCCTTTTTTTTTAAAAAAAAAAAAAAGAAAAATTATGTGAATTTAATTACAGCTTTCTTCACCCCTGTGTGTCCAGTGTGTGATGTGGTGTCACAGTGATCTGTGTCACTGCAACAGTCACAAAAGAAGCGACTTCTGGAGCAATCTCAGAAACAGCACGCTGCTGGGGGGTCTGAAGACCTTCAACCTCACTCTGTCTGAAATAGACGCTCACCTCCGACATGCAGGTAACCGTTCTCACGCATGAACGTGTGTGAACTTTCACACCCGCAACACTAGCCGCCGAGCCGCCCGTTGTGTGACATCACCTGTGTTTTCTCGCTCTCTTCTCTCATCCAGAGACGATGCTGCAGAGCTTCAGGGGTGAGCTCTCAGCCAAGTTCGCTTCCTTCCTGCAGGGCAAGCGGGTGGAGGAATACGGTCTGTCCCCAGTGCACCATCAAGGCGTGATTTACGAGTGAGTGTGAACGCTGACCGCCCCAGATCCTCTGACACCGTTTTCCATGTCTGAAACCTGTGAGTTTTAATTGACAATTAAATCAGAAATGGAGCGTCACCAAAGAGGAGGTAGCAATCTAATAATGAACACCCGACTGCTTTTGAAATGAATGTCATGGTTTGTGTAGTGTGTTCACAGTGCATCATATACACCTGATGCTGAGAGGAGTCTACACACAGACTCTGAAGGCTTAGAGTCACTGTCTTATCAGAAATTGAATCTGGTGTCTGGCACAGTAAATATTTTCAAATTTGCTGTATATGCTATATGCTATGCTGTATACACTATAAAGCTTCTGGAATGTCCGCTACTAAAATAATGTACCCAGCTGGACTATATAATGCATAAAAGTCAGTGGTCTGCGTTATTACAACGGCTGTTCAATCAACTATTTTGCTTTTAGAAATCCCCTGATTGGCAGGCGGGAAGAACGCTGATCTTCTGGTAACGCAAGAATATTGAATTCATCTTGTATTCATTCTGCCGACACTAAGTCTGCTTTAAAAACCTGTCTTACCACACATTTTTATAGAATTGCTTTTTACCAGGTTCAGGTGCAGTTTTGTGACGCAATCACATGATTTTAAGTGTTCTTTTTTTTCTATTCACCAATTACCTGTTGTTGTTTTTGAACCATCTTCCCATCAACTTTAAAAAATTTTGAATCTGTATGATTTCTTGAATCAGTATTTTGCTACCTTTGCTTTGCTAAGACTCTTTTGGAAAGCATTTTGTGCTCCTGGCTTGAAACGAATAATGTAGTAGTATTATTATTGGTCGAAAGACTTTAGTATTATGTTGGTGAAGTTTAATAGAATCTTAGTTGTTTGTGTTATATTTCAATTTTCTTATTCCCTGCAGCTACACACCAGTGTATGAGAGTGTGTCATCGTACCTGAACAAAGCCGACGAGCAGGACGGCAGAGCTGCTGCCATCATGAGACTTGGAGCGGCTGAGGACTTTATCCGTCATTTCCACGTCTCAGGGTATGAACACACGAGCACACACTAGGTTAACAGGCTTTTCCACAAATGTAAATCGTCTGTGTGGTAATTGTCTTTATTTAATGGTTCTCCTCAGGACTTACATCCTACAGTCGTCCAAGGCTAATGCTCTTGAGGCCAAAGTAATTTTACTGCAGAGGTAACACACACACTCAAACTCATTGTGTCTGGTGTATAGATTATTTTCTTTGACATTTTACCATCTTGCATATATATGTGTGTTTAATTTTCCAGGGTAGTTGCATCAGTGCAGAGACAGATGGTGATGGCTGATTTTACCTCGGAGTTCACCCAAAAACTGCAGGATTTTTATAAGAGATTTCATTTCCCCCCTGAACTGAGTAAAATGAGAAACAGGTATGTGTGTGTGTGTGTGTTCAAATATACTTTTTGTTTTATTATTATTATTATAACGTTTATACATTTGTGTGCTGCAGTCTGTGTGTGCGACGTTGGGACGACATCCTGCTGGTGTCTGTGCTGAAGGGGCAGAATGTGTCGGGCTTCCGCAAAGACAAAGGCAAGAAGGATATCCTGACTGAACAGATCTCTGTAGTCCTACTGAGATCAGAACTTCTACAGCATCAACGCAGGTACAGAATTATTCCATCACACACACACACACACACACACACACACACACCTTCCCCAGCTACATCTCTCCTGGAGAAAAGCACATTATTGACTGTGCACATCTTTAACTAGACTTTTTAATTTTTTTCACTGGAATTTTTACTTATGAACACAGCAGAACATACAGGATTTAGATGACAGACATTTGCTCACCTCTAGTGATTGTTAAAAATCATTAGAGGTCCCAAGTAATACTAGTCTTAGTTAAAAAAAACAATTTTCAGACCAACTTTTCAAAAAGAACTGTTTGCATTTCTAAACATTTTTTCCCCCAATATAGTGATAATTTACTGAGAAAAGCTCAGAATAATTTAGTGAATTAACTAATAAAACCCAAACCTGGCTTTGTCATGTCTGCAGGTACAGAGAGTTGTGCCGCTACCTGCGGGTCGTCCAGACTGATGAACCCAAACTGTGAGTATTTCTGAGCAAATATCCACAAATTCTTTTTATGCCTAACTGGGATTTGTTTTCCCCTGAATGATAAATACATATTTCTAACTTTTTACTGAACAAAGATGTTTTTCCCCCCAAGTATTAATGTGGAGAAATTTAATGAAGCCACATTTTGCCACAGAATACATTCCTTGTACATCTTAATTATCGAATTGTAAATCCTTGCTTATAACTGAAACAAATACATATGTTTTCATTGACCTTCATTCCCAAATAATAATGACAATATCCGGTTTTATGGTATCCACAATTCCAAATTTTTATTTGACAATATTCCAGAATTCAAATCTATGCTGCTCCAATATATATGTATATGTAATATAATAAAAAAAAAACACATGACAGGTGGGGGGAAAAATGCAAACTCAAAATTTCATGCGGACATTAATACATTACAATGTGTGTGTTTTTTTTTTTTTGAATACTTTCTGCATTCGATTTGTAGCTTCCAGCAGGTACAAGATCTCGTCCCTTACTTCATGTGCATGGAGGGCGACTTTACAGCGGCCCTGCACAGTTTGTTCTCACCAGTGAACGGTCCCGCCTCCCGCTTCACGCCACACCTCTTCCTCCTCTACCTCCGAGTCTTCGAGACGGCGACGGCACCCAGGCTGACGGTCAGTCAGCCAGCACAGCTCTGCTATTCTGATGCAGAGTGGAAGCCCATTAAAGGTTGGACAATCACCAATTTTTAATGCAATAATTAAAAAAAAAAAAGAGGATTTTCTACATATTTTATTTTTTAACTCCTTCCTTTGTAGATGCTGCGCCACTGAAGCGTGCCGAGCTGGTCAAGTTTGCTCTCAGGGTTCAGAGATGCTGCTCTGCTGTTTACACAGATGTGAGTCGTTCTATGAGAGCAGAGACATGAACAACCCTGATCACCTGTAGAACTGAAACAGCTTTCTCTGTAGATTCACTTTCGAAGGAAAAGTTCTGTTAGGCAACGGCAATGGGCACATTTTCTTTCTCCAACTACTCCTCCTAGACACAATATTTTGTTTAAAACACAAACTGTGGAAGTTATCATTATCCATTTTATTTTATAAATCTCACATTTCATATTATCTTACCCTAGACATTTAAACTATTTTACTCTAAATGAGGACTCTGTGTTTTGTTTCCCGTCACTTACATTAGAAGCACATTTTGAGGAATCTGCTAATCCTCATTATAAAAAAGAGAAATGACAGCGAGCAAAACCTGTCTCACTGTCCTGTGTTCAGTGAGACATTTTATATCTGTCATCAAATCTGGATCATCTCAGGTCTTGCATTACTTTTGAAAGATCAATTCTAGTGAAATCTTGTGAAGCAATTAATTGATTGATGGATAAAAAATTCAGCAATAATTTTGAATAATTGTTTCAGGCAGAAATGCAAAATCATTCCTCAAATGTGCATTTTGCTTTGTTCTGTGTATAATTATTTTATTTAATTTTATAGCTAGGTTTACTTTATTCTGATTTCTATGGTAATCGGACAAATGCACAGACATCACATCTTTGTGAAGCAGTAGTTTGGGTATTTTATCAATGGTTTAAACATTGTTTATGAAATGTATGTTAGAATGTAAAATACCTGCACATTTTCCTGATGATCTGACTCCTTATTCCTGCAGTCTCAGTGTTGGACACTTTTACTCAAAACCATCAACACACCTTGTGGTTCACTCAACAGTCTTCCAGCACCCAGCCCGGAGTTTCTGAATGTATGTTTTAAAAGATAATTACCCCCCTTGTTTTTTCAATGATTCACTTCCTCATTTATTTTCATTCTGTTGCCCTAAACCATTATCTCTCTTTGTGTTCGGACTTCAGGAAGCAGTGACTATTATAGATTCGATTCTTCCGGAGATGTTCAGCTCCAACATACACATCCCACGATTCTTTCAGACGGTAAGAATGTTTAAATCAGTGGTTCTCAAATAGTGGGTGGGGGGGCGAGGCTCCGTCAAGGGGGGCGCGTTTGACCTGGAGAACATGCTTTCGCTCTGTGGTGTAGGTGTAGAGTATGAAGCGTAGACACAACGTGTAGCAGACCCTCAAGTGACACAATGAAAAAATATTTAGCAGGGATGAGAAGACAGGCGGAGAGAGACGGAGATAGAGAGACAAATAAAGCCCCCTGGACGCTAAGACGAGGAAATATGACGAAGCGTATGTAGCGTTTGGTTCACTGTGAAAGACCGGTGTGTTACTGCATCTTTAATGTTGGCAACATGAAGACAAAGAAATTAACAACATTACACCACAATCACGCTGATATGATGATTTCATGTTATTTTATTTTTTCAGTATCATATGGTTTGACATTGTCAGTCAAATTTTTATAGTTAAATTAAGGATTTAATTTTATTAATGAATTTCAGATGCACTTTTAATCTTTTCTGTTACACTTAAAGCTATTCATTGGTCCATATTTATTTCTTTTTTTTATTATCGTTAAGGATACAGTGTTATGCAGAGGTACTTATACAATCTTATAGATAAATGATACTATTTATAGTCGCGCAGGGTAGCATGAGATGTTTTCTTCTTCCATGGGGGGGGTGTGACAGAAAATAATTTAGTAGCACTAGTTTAGATGAAGACGAAGACTCTCAATCAGTGTTGTGGCTGTGCAGAGCAAATGTTTAACTGCTCGTGTGTGTTTTTTTATTTATTTATTTTTTTTTTTTTATTGCATTTACAGGTTTACCCAGACCAGGCTTTGCTGCTGTTGGTAACGGGAGCTTTAGCTTTGAGGATCCGCGATGCTGCTCTGACTCCTGCGCTCCCTGTGCTCAACGCTTTAAAGGTAGGGGCCAAATGTGCAGACGTCACATTTCTGGCGGTGCACATTTAGTCTGTTTTACAGCTGCAACAGTTGGTTAATGACTTGTTGGAAAGAGTTGATCAAAATAAAATTAGTCTTAGTCTTTTTAAACTGCAAAATATAATGCATAATAAAGATTATTTGACAGCATCACAGCAAAAAACAATATTGGGGCCCAGAAAACTGAATAATAAATAACAAAATTAATACCTTCAGTAATTTTACAAGAAAAGATGTCTATATGTCAGTTGCAGCTTCTGACGTGCGGAAAAGGGCATCAGATTGTATGGCACACTACAGAAATCCTGTACTGGAGAAGTAATATACCAAATTTAGTGCAGATGTTTGTTTAAAGTTTGTAGGAATGGTGAGGGGGGGAGAAAAGATATATAATATAATCTAAATGCAAATGAGCATGCTGACTTAACATGTTTCCAGATATGACACACACACATGCACACACACAGATTCCTTGTGCTATAGTTAACTGTAATAGAAAAACAAAGGATAGGTAAAGTTCAGTTTGACTTTATTAGAACCCACAGGAAGATTTCAGATTCAATCCAAACGACCCTCTGCTCACTGCAGGCTCCTCAGCTCCTCATCTGATGATCTTTGTCTTGCAGGAGAATGTTTGGGCTCTCACGTGGTTCTGGGACAATCTGTCCACCAGCACAGAACGACTGAACATCTTCTTACAGGAGCTCAGACAGGAGGTGGAAAACACAACAGGTGTGTGGGTATCTGTGCTTACATTTCTGTTCTTGGGTATATTGCCTAAAAAAAAAGTCATTCTATACTATCACACCCAAAATACTATACTATGTCGCCCAAAAAAGGCCATACTATAGTATGTCACTTAAAAGAGGTCATATTATTGTATGTCGCCCAGAAAAGGTCATAGTATAGTATGTCGCTTAAAAGTGGCCATATTATACTGTCGCCCAAAAAAGGTCATATTATACTATGTCGCCCAAAAATAAAATAAAAAAAAATATCCCGCTTAAAAAATTTCTGAGAGATTTCATGTCACTTTTGCTTGTGCATTACAACATTGCTCATTGTGTTTCTCTCATACTCAGATAATGAAAATGTGTTACCCATTCTTCAATCCATCTTACCCACTCTGTTTTCTTCATTAAAGGACTTGGACCAGTGAGTCATTTTTTTTTCCTTTCATTTCTATTCTCTTACAAACGCACTGCAGCAACCAATGAGCAATTGAAGACCAACTGCTGCTTTTCAATTCCCTTTTATAATCGATTTTAAAAGGTAGTTGGAAACTGTATCTGATTTGTTCTTTCCTTTTTTCTCCTTTCTTTGTGCTTCTCTGATGTAGTGGTGATCAGCACCTACTGTAAGATGCTCTGTCACATGTGGTGATATTCACTGAGCAGTTGATTCATCCCTCTGTCTCTTCCTCCCACAGAAACCCCGGTGGCTGTTAGTGTCTCCACTTTTCTCAACTGAAGGTCCCGTCAACGTCGGCGGTAAGTCCCACAGCTCTCATCACTCTGGTCGTTGCTTCCTTTGGGTCTTTTTTGTTTCCGAATTCAGGAAACCTGATCAAAAATGTTTTTTTGTTTTTATGTTGAGTTGTCAATAAATTGATAATCGTATGGTAAATCATAATTTTTTGAAACTCTAAAGTTTAAATCCTTGATTCATAGGTGGTCAATAGGGAGTACTGATTTTTTTTTTTTTTTTAATAAATGTTCCGTTTATCATTATGTTGCTGGATGTGTTCAAGTCTTTAAAATGTATAGGAAGATGCAATGCTGTGATGTTTTGTCTCATCAGGTCTGATCCTCCATCGTTATTCGCTCTTTGCACCAGAAATGGCAAAATTGTAAGTGTCAAAAGTCCAATTTGTTTATAAATATGAGATTTATATGAATTCATCCAGTAAATGTTTTTTTTTTTTTTTTTTTTTTGTCCTTTGATGGTTGCAGCTAAGCCTGTTTCTGCAGATCTGTTGGAATTCTGAATCTCCCTCCTCCCTTTCAACATTATATACAGACACTTTACACTGCTGCAATTATCAATGTTGTATATGAGCTACACAAAATGAATAATCCTTATGCAGGATTGTCTTTTTTTTTTCCACTTTTTGATATTCATAAATGTTTAAGGGGGTGACCAGTTCATAGATAATAGAAAAGTAAAAATCGGGTTGTTTGCTCTAAGCTGCTTAAAAAATGATTCCAAGTGCCATTTTTTTTTTTTATTTTCAAACAAACAAAAACTGGCTCATACTTGTGTACACCTTAAATCCAGTGTTTAAATGAAAGACATCACTGTCATTAGCTCAGTTGCAGTTTAGAATCTGAGCCCAGTTAAAAATCTGTAACCTTGTAGCTACTTTATAAACCCTCTGTTGTAATATGGCGCCATCCGTCTGGCACCAGAGTGACCAGAACGTCAAATAAATGCCACTGTGTGGTGGAACTGTCTTCTAATGAATTTCTGTTGGTTATTATGAAGAAAGGTCTCTCAAATAATTGTGAAACCAAATGTAATGTGTGATAATTAATAAAAATGTTCTGCCTTTCTTCTACACACTGAAGTTGACTGCTACAATATCTTCTTAACTGATGTCAAATCACTGTTTACAATCTAATAACTATAATAAATATGTATAAACCCACACAGGATTGCCATATTGTAAACCTATGAATGTGGGAATCTTTATTCCCATTCAGTGACACATCTTACCTTTCCTTTAGAGCAGAGAACATCAACTGACAGCCAAATTCAGCCCATGACTAGATTCCATTATTTTAAATAATTCTACAATTCAATGAAAAAAAAAAAACAGGGAAAAGTGCTGGCGCATGATGTGTGTGTATATGATACCCCCTCATATATCTGACTGCCCCCTCATCTGTGCTGGTCTAGAACCGGCCCTGCATACAGGTGGTGCGTTATGGAAGGTTGGCATGATAAATTCATACTTTAAGTCCAGTCATAAAGATTCTGTTTTCTACATAAATGTGTTTTATGTCCTTTGAGAGTGTTATTTTACCTGTGTTAAGAGGCCTTTTTTTTTTATCACTTTCATGGTATTTGTTTTTCAAACGCTCATTAAAAAAAAAAAAAAAAGTTGACTTAATTGAGGTAAAATATCTATCACTCCTGGTGGATGACTGGGTTGTAGCTGGGTGATAGGGGTCTGACTCAAAGGATAAAAAAGCTTTCACCTTTAGGTTTATAATTATGTTATGCCAAAAATACATTTTAAAAAAATTTTCATTTGAGGGTCCGGCCCCCAAGGTGACTGCCCGGTAAAATTCTGGCTCTCAGACAAATGTAGTTGGTGACCCCTGCTTTAGAGGAAAAGCTGGAATATCTATTTTGAAAATGGTTGTGATTAGGTTCACCATATCTGGGAAAAAAAAACATTTTTAAATCAGAATTGTGAGTCTGTCAGACCATAAAGTCATGTTGTGGTTTGGTTTATCTGCACAAGTACCAAGTACTATATTTTGGCAAATGTACATTCATTCGTGCTGAGTTTAATAAGATGGATACTAATATCTCTTTACAAAATGCTAAACTATTTCTTTGTGATGTTTTTTAGAACATTTAGAGATCACATCATGAGTTTAAATAGAAGTTTAAACATTGCGAACAGAATATTGAGGTTTTAAGAACCTCTCAAGTTTCTCTCTGGAGCTCTAGAAAGAAAAGATTGTTTTGTCTCTCTCAATATTAACAAGCTTTTCCTCTGATTGGCTGATTTAAATGGCTGTGAACAGAAGATGTGGGTGGTGACTGTATAGTTGTGACCTCACACAAACAAATACAGTTTTCATTTTCTATGACATGGGACCTTTGACAGAGCACTCGTGTTGAACTTCACATGCAGCTGCAGGCTAAACCCTCAAACTGTTAAAAAACATTAAAAAAAAAAAAAAAAAAACATCTGAGCTGATTAAATGTGGTTTAAACACATAATAAAACAATGTATTGATTGTAACTTGGGATCTTTTATGCTATGGAGTTGGGTGAAAGAGCAACAGACCCAACAAAGCCTTTAAAAGAACAAACCTAGACAAACCCATAATCCTGTGCCGTCTGAACAGTAAATCTAACTTGCAGAGTTTCAAAGTGGCTCAAAAAGCTTACATTACACAATATTCATGTGTAATTCAGTGATTAGTCTTCCTTTTTAAAACACTCCAATAAAAAGAAGTAAATACATGAAGTACTAAACTTCAGTATAAAACTGCCTCAGGCTGCCTGTGTGTAGTAGAAGTAGTAGAAGTCTTTGGTGCCTGTGAGGCACTAGTGCACCAATGTCCAGCGATACATGAAGCTTCACGGAGGAGGAGGAAATCACTCTTAACCACAGCAGATAAAAAACGGATTCTTGTGCCTTCGCGTGCTTCTTGCTTTTGGTCTCCCGGTGTCAATAAATGAGCGCTCTATGTCGCAGTTGTGTTTCTGTGGAGTCTCATCGGGCTGTAAGAGAACCTTAAAACAGGCGGACCACGTCCTGCGTGGTGCTGTTTGATGAGGTCGGACAGATAGAGCATCACTCTCAGATCGCCCTCACCACTGCAGCTACTTGGCGTGACGTCGTCTCCCTGCGCAGCATCGCTCCCGCCAGGGCTGTCAGGGCGGTGCTGGGCGGACGTGAACGTGTAGACCAGCGCCTGATTGGCCAGCGCGGTCAGGCAGCACTCCAGGTGCAGCAGGTAGGTCAGGCCCCGGCTGATGCCGCTGTGAGGACTGGCCAGTTTGCTGATGAGGGAGCCAGAGTACGATGGAGAGCGCAGCGTCTTCTGGTCCAGGTCCAGCAGGGCCAAATAACGGCTGTAGCGGCTCAGAGAGTGAAGCACACTGGACGAAGTACTGGAGTGTGATCTGAGCCAAGAGAGGAGAGGAAACTTGATTTTATACAACATGAAGACAAATGAGAATGCGATGGCATTTAAGGGAGTTTAACCTGTAGTCAGATTATTTGGTCCACACCAGGCAATAACATTTTTGCTATACAGACTGAACCCTGGTCCACTTTCACATCTGCAAACCAATCTATTATTGAAACAATTAATAGATTAGTTTTTTGGTTCATAAAATTGTATAAAAGGTCAATCATTGTTTCTCAAAGCTACAGATGCAACTTAAAATGTCTTTTTTATCCAGTTCACAACTCCAAGATCATCAGATTCATTACAGAAGACTAAAGAAACTACAAAGTCATCAGATTTGAGAAGCTGTAACCAGAGAATTTGGACATTTTCTTTTAAAAATGGTGCAAATTGACAGATTGATAGAAATTAATATATAATATTACACATTCTGTATAATGAGTACTTTGACTTTTGATACTTTGAGTACATTATGCTGACAATATTTCTGTACATTTAATTAAAGGCCCCATTAAATGGAAGTTAGACTATTTTGTGACAGTCAAACAACTTATTTGTCATTTAAATCCTCAAATTTGATTGGACCACAAAAAGTAGGTGGAGTTTTGATCCACCACTCTTTTTGTATAATTAGAAGCAAGGTCTTTGAAAAAATATCAGAAATACTCCTTTAGGAGAATAATAAGTAAAGTTAAAATAAATAAAGCAAAAATTAGCAACACCATTATAAAACATTATGAATTAATATTTTGATATCTGACTTTTTTCTCAAAGAGGACAAAGTGATTATACAGAGTAATATCAGTTTGACTTTAATGATTAAAGAAAAATAAATGGTAATAACATGAAGACTTTCCTTCTTTCATACCTGTGTATGCCGATCAGCCTCCAGGTGAGCAGGTCGGTGATCTGAAGGGGCGTGGTCAGACTGGGCATCACAGCGTTCCCTTTAGCAACGGGAACGGGAAGGAAGAGACTCAGCGCGTCCACGTGCTTCCTCACCACACCCTCCTCTCCTCCGATGATGACCAGCGGCCGGCCACTCAGCAGACAGAACACGGCATGCTGGGAGAAGGAGTTCTGTCTCAGGAACCGGAGGGCTCTGAGCGCGGCCTTTCTCCTCCTCCTCCTCTTTTCTGAGCGGGCGCTGCCAGCGACGCTCCGGGCGGGGGAGTGCATATCCGAGGACCCGGTGAAGCTGGCGCAGTCGGACGCCTCGTCCACGCTCTGTGGCCGCAGGAGAGGGCAAGGTGGAGACCAGCGCTCCATCTCAGCCAGAGCGAGGGGCGGGGCGAAGGTCACCTGGAGGTCAGGCAGCGTCTGACGAACTTCAGACAACGTCACCGCTGTTTCAACTGCTGATAAAGAACATCAACTTCATCAGAAATTGGGTTTAGGTGTTCCTGTGTTGGCATCATTTCTATCAGTTGAAGAAGCACATGACATTTTTTTAATGACATAATAATACGTTTGCCACCTTATATCACTACAAAAAGTTTGCTGTTTTAATAAATGAAGTGTTAAATAGTGAAGTTCTTATTCAATAAGAACAGGAATACAAAATCTGTATTTAAAAACAACAAAAGAAAAATTCAGAAATACTACAAATATAAATGTACATGTTGTATATTAACATTACAGATTTATCACAACATCTATTTTCAAAAACGTGCTTATGAAATAATTACATTAATTGATATGCATTAATCTAATTTATTAGTTCGAAGCCAAAAAAAAGTGTGAATGGAGTATTGTATGTATTGTATTACCCTGCAGCATCATGGAAGTCCTCTCTGGATTGTTGTCTTTGTGGCCTTGATTCCTCTTCAAACACTCAGTGTCCGGCTCCTCTTTGACAACAACCTCACTATTGACAGTCTTTTGCTTCACAGACTCTTCCATGTCGCCTCCACCTTCATGTTCCTGGGCCGGTGGTTCAATTTCATTTTGTAGAACAGTTGCATCCACTGAAGTGTGCTCGCGGCTCGTCTCCTCTGCTTCATGGACATCATCACATTTACCGAGACACTGTGTCAGCATCTGCTCCTCCTCGCCTTCGGCCTGCAGGCCGTTACTCAGAGGTTGTTGCTCTGCTTCCTCCTCTGTGATGGCAGTGAGGTCTTCGGGGAAGATGGACTCGGTGGTGCTCAGGACCTCGATGCTGTCCTCGCTGTTGGCTCGCTTAGCGGACACTCGCATCCGCCTGACACCGGCCTCCACCGCTGCTCGCCTGAGAGAGCCATCCGTCATCACAACGTGTGTTTCTGTGGAAGTAAGAAAACCGTCAGCTGGTCCAGTTGTACTAGAAGAATGTTGAGGGGCCTGTTTATTGTACAGCTATCAACTAATCTGTTGCTAATATTCTTTTACCATCCAGGTTTGTTATTAATTCTCTTTAATGTAAAAAGCCTTTTGTTTATTTGTTTAGTCAAGCCAAAATAAATAAAAAAAATGTACAGAATGTACAATAATAATCAATAAAGAAAGCCTGATATGTAACCTTGCTGAAAAAAATGATTAAGGATTAAGGATTTTAGTCTTTGGACTTCTGGATCTTAAGTAACCAAAGAAAAAATCTCAGCAAACTACAGCGACCTCTCAGCTCATAGCCTCTATTCAATGATTCATTGATTATCACAATGGATGTTGATAACTGTCAATCAACTACATGATAAGCTAGAAAACCAAAGTAAACTTCAGCTAAAAGTTAATTTATATTATTCTTTCTGGAAAATATCAGATAATAGCTGTTTTTAAATAAAAAATGCATAAACTATATAAAATGTGGTTGAAACTTCGGCTGATCTGTAGCAGACGTACCTCTGTTGTGAGATCCAGAGACATCATGCTGAGTACGATAAGACTTCTCCGTCCCTAACACTTCTATGCTGTCGGTGCTGCTCACGCTTCCTGTCATCTCTATGGCAACGGTAGTGTCAATGCTGACCGTCCCATCTTCTCCTGCCACCAGTTTGATTGGGATCTCCTCCACGCAGGAGCAGAAAGAATCCAGGCTCAGCGGTTCGGCGTTGAACGCCTCGCCACCACGGTTACTCCCTGTCGCCAACGCCGCCTCTGCCTCGGCCATCTCCCTCTCCTCCTCCTCCCTGTCCTCTGGGGTCCACAGCTCAAACAGGAAGTTGGTGAGCTTGAGCCTCCTGGACAGCGAGCGTGTGATATGTGACGTGCGCAGCACACTCCTGTCTCCACACAGGCGGCGCTCCGTGTTGCTGAGCTGCTCTTTCATCAGGGACAGGAAATAGGCTTTGCAGAGCTCCTGCAGCGGCTTCAGTTGGAGCTCTGACGAGCAGGAGGAGGACCTGGAGCGGGAGGTGGCAGGACATGGCTCTGGAGGCAGTGACAGACTCAGATCAGTGAGCGAGGCGGCCGGGTCATAGGGGAGGAAGTCAGGCTGTTTGAGCTTCCTGTTCGGGTAGGAAGTGACCTGGCGGAGGAGGTTTTTGTGGTTTAGGATGGAACGCTCAATGGCTTGAAGCTCATCAGCTTTCCCCCCTTCTTCAGTAAAGCCATTCACCGTCTCAGGAAGCTCCTGTTGCAGAGCCAGCCGTGCATATCTGAAACAGTCAAGAGTGTCATATTTAGTCTTAAAGCATAGCTCAACACCAAACTGAAAACAGCAGTGCCTTTACACAGTCTGTTCAAGGCAGCGGAAGGGGGTATATGAGGGTCAGAGTGGTTGGCCAATACACTTTAAGGAAGGCTGTGTTTCTTGTCATCTAAAAGTCCATTTGTACCATTATTATTTATTTGTATTTTTTTTTTACAAAATCATGTGATTGTAACCGAAAAATAATTATGAATTTTAAATATGTAATCCAACTAGAAATAATAATATATAATTGTATATAAGAGAATTAAACTGGTTTTTGGGGTTACACCTCATGACATTTTGACATGTATTATGTAATTATCTGCCTACAAAAAGACTAACGGATGTATTTTCTCTCTTGAGCTAAATCTGGCATTTCTACTAAAATTAAAAAATAGAAATGCTTATTGTTCCTGGCAGGTAAATACATATCCATCTATGTCTTACTCAAGATCTTGTAGTTTTCTCTGCAGCTCCATAGAAAAAGCTTGTCTGTTTCCTGTCTTGAGGCTCTCGGACGCCTGAGAGAAACCCGCTGACAGTTCTGAGTAGTTCTCCATCAGCTTGGCCTGGTCCGAGCACACATAGGCCATACAGAAAGGACGCACCATGCCCCGAGCCTCCAGGTCATAGAGGGTCAAGTGGTGAACGTAGGCAAATGCATCATCCGCTGAGTCGCCCAGGATCACTTTGGAGTCCTCGTTGAAGTTGAGGCGGGGGCCGGTGGATGCCGGAGGGCCGTGGCCGTGGCTGGGGCCAGGGCCGGACGCCTGGTAGTCCACTGACATGATGCGGACAGAGAAGTGGTTGAGGTCAAACGAGCCAATGACTTGGGGGTCATCTGGTATTGTCAGCACAGGTTTAGGGCCCACCTTGAATCACAGAGCAGAAACTTTTTAGGAGAGCAATTATTTCATTATTTATTGTAACTTGTGCAGTGTCTGTTGAGTATGGGGCAATTACTCAATATCTAGAGCTCACAGATAATCTAACATGCGTCTATCAGTAGCTACAATTTACCAATGTTCCCTGAATGCCTCACATGCAGGAACTCAGGAGACACTACAACAACTTTGAGCTGAAGTCAAAACCTGCTTGAGACCTTTCTGATCTATATGAGTAATTATTGCTGGTTTTCATTTTTTAGATCTTAAATAAAGTCCCACTGATCATCACATCCTGAAGGATGTGTAATTTGTTCTCCACTTTGATCTCATCCTTAATCACCTATTTTAATGTTGTACACTGGTTGATCCATTATCAAGGTAAATACAATGTTCCGAGCCATAGCCATAGTAAAACTATCATTATATTGAACTATTTTCCTATTGTATTCATGATGTGGATTTTTATGTTATATCTGTTTTATTGTTCAGACTTAGTCTCGAACCTAGTGTAACTCTGAACTGTTTCAGTTCATTCTCTATAGTCCTTATCAATGTAATGTGGGTTGCCACAGTGCAGCGGTCTGTGTCCGCTCATTGACTCCACCAGCAGTGAAGAATCAGAAGCAACGTTGTTTAGGAGTTACTTCATCCAACAACTTCACTTGTGGTCCTGAGCTAGATTAGATTAGATAATATTAGATTTGATTAGAAAAACTTTATTGTTCACAGTAGTGGAAATTTGTGTTTGGCTCCTCCAACATTAAATCACATTACAAACAACAAATCACAAACCAAAATCACTTCCATCGTACCGTGCAGACAAATTGTGCAAACAGGCAGGAAACTACAGCAGCGAGTGAGAATATTAAAGCAGTTGAGTATAAAATCCTCAAAGAATACGCTAAAGAATAATTTTGTGTAAAGAATACACAAAAATCCTTTTTTCCTCTTTTTAGAGCATGACACAAGAAATGACTTTTTCTTTGAGAACACTGACGTGTTGTCGCTGTAGCCCCGCCCTGCTGCTGCGTGGCTCAGCTCACTGATCGCCTGCTTATTCCAGATTTAATCAAAGTGTCGCGTGTCCAAATTGCACCAGACTTGATGCTTACTCGGGTCCCCCAGCAGTACACACACCAAGCGTGATGTGAAGGACATAAAGATGGTAAAAGAGCAGTTTTCTAGTCTTCCCACCACTCAAAGTGCTTCACACTACAAGTTAACATTCACCCATTCATACACCCTATGGCAGTAGCTGCCATACAAGGTATGCTTCTCATCAGGATGAAATCTAATCATTCACACACAGTTGGAGTTGCCCAAGGACACTCGTGGACTAAAGGAATCGATCAACCAGTCTTCCAGCCACTGCCACCGCATATAGACATACCAGAACAGAAGAAACTATAGAATCTTCACTAAACTATAAAAATATCCTCTTTAGAGCATAAATAATCAGTAGAATAATCAATCGGTCGACCGACAGAAAATTATTGTGCAACTATTTAGGTAACCGATTAAATCATTTAAGATATGCTTTAAGAAAAAATGCCAAATATTCCCTCGTTCCAGTGACTACATTATGACAATTTTCTGCTTTTTCTCATTTTGTTTGATAGTAATGTCAAGTATATGCAATGCTGCTGCCACCACATTTAATCAAGAAGTAAGACAGTACATTTGATAACTATGATTATAATACAGTTTATAAAATGGTGTAGAGTTGGAAATAGAAAAAAGCTCTAGATCGGCAGAGAATGTACATCTAAACACTTCATTGAGAAAACATTTGACAGATAAATGGTGAGTTGCAGCTCTTGTTTATTTTATGGCTAATAATCATTTTGTTTTCTTATCCATCTCTTTGAGATCTGTGATGCATGATTTATGGGATTAAGGAAGTGATTTACTATTCATCACTGTATCACTATTCATCCAGGTGATATCAGCAAACCTGTCAAACCTGTGTTTGCAATTTTGCACAAATTGTTTAGATAGCCATCATCTAATGTCAGTTTTAAAGCAAACAACTATGACGCCAGATAACATGAGACATTATTAGCTTTTAAAGTTCCTTAATAGCAGTTTACTTACTGATGTTTTTAATAGTATTTGACATAGCTTCAGTGAGTGTTTCTGTGTGTGTGATGGTGGTTTTGTGTGACTGACTCCTCATCGTGATGTGATCTTATTTCTATAAAACTGATCTCTCTTATGCAACAACATATCTTACTCATGCTGACACTTGCTGTGTAACGTTTATCAGTTGCAACTGTTGAAAAATATTTCTTTCAATTTTTTTTTATTCTTGATCAATGGATTTTGTGCACATAGGCCTATAGCCTACTTTGGAAATCATTTATCTTATTGTTTATAGAGAAAATATTTCTTTAAAAATGCTACATTGAGCTTTTTAATTTTTGTTTAGAGTAAAAAAAAACAGAAACAAATCTTACATATTTTTTGGCATTATATAAAGCACATTCATGTACACTGGCCCAGTGCACATTGTTTAATGATTTTAATATCTCCAGTTTATTTGTTTCCTGTGATGCTAAACATCCTTGTTAAGGAGTTCCTTATATGTCTCATTGTGTGGAATAGTGGACTTTTAAAATTAATACAAATTCAATAGTCATATTATAAAAAAGCTATATGTTTTTTTTAATGAAGCTGGTTATTATGACCACAATAATCAATTGTTTGGCATTCGTCAAGCCATGAAATTAAATGATTTGGTACAATGATGCAAACAATGTAGAGCAATGTAAATCAAAAGTAAGTGTAAATGTGTATAATGTAAATCAAATTCCAGAAGGTGTACAATGTTTTTTGTAGTGCAGAATTCAAATATGATTTGAGGTTGCATTTCAACTCAAAACTTTTACTATAACGTATTTGGTTTTTAAGCAGCATATTTTACCCCTGAAAGAATCTCACTGACTTCACATTTCTGTGAAGAAACGGGAAGTGGTCCATTTGTCGTCACACTTTGTACAGTCATCCAGATTAGACCCATAAACTGTCAGTTCTGGTTCCCCTTGCCACGTGTTTGACACCCCTGGTCTACAACTATTTTTAAGGGTGATAAGTGAATATGGTAGTTATTTCTGCTAATTTTGTGTGAAATGTTTAATATTTCTTTCTACCATTTTGTTAAAAGTCTAGTTATTTTGAAGGATTGATAATGTATTTTTTAAATCGAATCATGGTTGGATAGTATAACTTTTTGAAAAATACAGATTTAAAAGCAATCACCAGGTCTTAAAATGTGCATTTTGTGGTTATGTTGGTTGATCATTAAAAAAACTTTTTTTCAGAGAGCTAAACTATCTGGTACCACGTTTTTAGGGTCCCTTATATTAAACCATTACTATACAACACTTTGTGGAACAGGGCCTCTTTAAGTGATTTCTGATTGGGAACAGGTGTAGCAGTAATCAGGCCAGGGTGTGGCTGGACAAATTTAATCCAGGTGTGATTAACTACAGTTAAATTATGTTAATAAATAATAATAATAATAAAAACATTCATTTTAAAACTTTTGTTTTCTTGTGTTGTCTGTGACTTATATTTAAATTGGTTTTATTCGCTGAAACATTTAAAGTGTGACGAATAAACAAAAAAAAACAGGAAGTTTGATCTGGACTCTCATAAAACCCTGACCACATATGAAATGATGAAATGGTGACACCTTTCCCAGAGGAACACCCAACGCACGCGCACCTGCTCTGAGAATTCCGCCACCAGGATGAAGTCTCTGTGGAAGAGCGCCGCGGAGGACCAGGGGTTGTCCGCCGGTAACCGGGGCACGGACAGCTCTTCGGGCAGAGCCAGCGCCTCCTGCCCCTCCTCCGCCTCCCCGAACCCCTCCGCGCCGGTGAAGGCCAGCACGTCCGGTGACCCGATCATCTTCAGCCCGCGCGGGTTCGACCTGTGGCGGACCTGGAGGGCGCTTTGACCCGCGGCCCGCGTTCAAACATCCCGGTGTCCCGGTGCCGCCCGGCCTGCAGTCAGCTGTTCACACAGGGCGCCACAACGACAACAACCGGGGAGTTAAAAGAAACAGAAAAAAAAACTTGTTGCGCAGTTGAGTAACTTCGTCATGAAGCGACGGACACCGATAAACCGGTTCGAAGAGCGAATTTCTGGAAGACTTAAAGCTTCAGAAACTTAACGAAGAAGCGAAACTTCCCTGCGGCGGCGGCTGTCACGCGACAACCTTCGCCCGAGTTCCTTTTCTCGTTTTTTTTTTTTTTTTTTTTTTTAAAGAGGAAAAAAAGCAAGTTACCGCTCAGTATAAAACGAGTCCCTCTGAGGAGTTGTGTGTCCGACCGGCAAACTGAGCCTCTGCGCCCGCATTTAGTCACGTGACAGACAAACAGACGGTCACCGGGTCTGGAACGCGGCGCCGCTGCTGCCTCTGCCGCTACTGCGCGGCTGCCGCTACTGCTGCCTCTGCCGCTACTGCGCGGCTGCCGCTGCTGCGTTACTGCTGCCGCTACTGCGCGGCTGCCGCTACTGCTGCCTCTGCCGCTACTGCGCGGCTGCCGCTGCTGCGTTACTGCTGCCGCCATTACTGCTGCCGCTGTTAACGCTACTGCCGCCGCCGCTGCTGCGAAAGCGGCGCCGCTCCATGAGAAAACCCAGCCAGGCTGGAGGTCCAGAGTCAAGATAAACACAACCACAGAGATTTCCGCTTATTTTTTTTTTTCAAAATAAATCATATTTAATGTGACCCAAATATAAAATAATTAAATTTTCGGTTGAATTCAGTTTCTCAAAATTATACATGTTGCAGGGCTTTTCTCAGACAGTAACATGCTTTGTTCTCCAACCACACACAAAAATGCTTTCTTGCCTCCAGCAGGATGTCTCATTTTCTTTACATCTCGTAAAACAAATTTACCCTAATCTACTTTATTGAAAAAACATCTACAGATGTTTTAGGAAAATACAGCAGAGTAAGTGATTTGTACCAGCAAATTGAAATGAATTGCCCCCCCCAAAAAAAAACATGAAACAAAAATATAAATGTTGAAATGAAATTGTGTTGCTGCAGCAGCAAATTTAATTGCTTGAATATCATTTTCTAAATCTGGATTAAAGAAATGTAATCCAATTGTCTGCTTTGTTTGGTCAATGCTCTGTTAGGTAGTACCTGTATGTAGTAGTCTGAAGTGAAAGTACCGGGATATCAGGGATATATGATATCTGGAATCACTTAATGCTCCTGAATAAGTGTAAATGCTCTCCAATGGAAATATTCATGTGTAGTACTTGATACAAAGAAGGAAGACGACATCCACTCACTGTTACTCACGGCTGATCTACTCATCTCACTGTAAAGCTTCTGAAACAATACAACACTTCAAATAAAGATCAAAACATAGAATTATATCAGGAAACTGTTCTACTTACAACAGTTTGTCAAGAGGCGGGTTCTTTGTGGCCTGTGAGCAGAAGTCATATCAGGCTTCAATTATTCATTTCCTTCCTCTTTCTCATGACTAAAGGAGCAAAACACCTTTTTACAAACAACAAATGTGGTTTATGGGAGCAAGGTTTTCAAACAGATTTAAACAAAAAATGTTATCTAAACTAGCTAGCAACGCTCATGTATATAATGTTAAATAACAAAATGTGACGTTTTGGTGATTTCATGTCACATGTTCATGAGCATCCATTTCTGCTGTTTCGACTCATGTCAGCTGACAGTAACAGACACAACACGCTGCTCCACATGTGCTGAGGAGAGGGGATCATATTTCTCCAAAATTAGCTTCCCTGCACTGGCTCCCTGTCAAATCCAGAATAGGATTTAAATCCTTCTCATCTACAAACAACTTCATAGGCAGGCACCATCGTATCTGTACAAGCTCGTAATACTGTTACCCCACAAAACACACACTGAGCTGTTGTGACCTGGTGCTATATCAATAAAATCAACATGACTTGACAAAACAGTTAAAACACTTTCAAACGTGGCTTCATTTAATGGAGAGTTACAAACTGCAACTGAAAAATGAACCAAATCGCATCAAAAACATCTGAGATGTACCTTTGTGACAAGTTAGAAAAGAAACAGCACAGCAACTGGGTTAGAATCTAAATAAGTGCTTTAATTCTATTTGCAGTTTTACTGTCCAATCACAGAACAACCCTTTTTCCTTTCACTCAGCAAGAAAACACAACATTCATACCATATTCAAAGAGGAATTTGATAAAATTATTAGGCAACTTTAACCAGTTTGAAAGGCTAGTTTACCCCAATAAGATTGGCAACAAATTGTACATGACCAACAAAAAATACTGCACACCTCAATCTCCAGTGTGATAAAATATACATATTGAGTTAAATAAAGTTCAACTCTGGCAGACTGAAGCAGTCTAATAAGTGCAAAGAAGAGCAAAAACCAGCAGATCATTAATTTCTGCAAAATTAGGAGACTTAAAGAACTTTTAGGCAAATAATGCAGAGCACACGCTATCAGTTGTAATATATTAATCTGTTTTCCTCCTTTGCTGATGATGGATGTACTGAACTCTGCGTAGCCACGGTGACCACAACTGTTTTTCAAACTAAACATTCATTTGAAAAAGTGCAGACTTGGCTCTGCTACATTACGCTGAGCAACATCCTGAAACGCGGTTTCAAACATCCTGACTAAAGTCCTCAGCTTCGTTCCTTGGCACATCTCATTTTTCATTAAAGTGGATTGATGTCGGCTCGATTGTCGCTTTTACATTTGCGGCCTCTTTTTACGTCTTCTCCTGCCCAGTGCGGCCTTCACTCCAAGGTGCCTCCCTGTCTTTGTCATTACATCTGCGCTCGGTTTGTCAGCATCAAAGCAGGACAGGAGGAGCTAAACAAGGAGAGGAGGCAGTGGGGGAAAAACAACACCTTTGTTTCGAATCAGACATCATGAATTATAAAAGAATGCACCACTGATGTGTGCACTGGAGCTTCAGAAACATGTAGCGTGCTTATATAAGCAGAATTTCCGGCTCCGACACAGCACAGTAGAGCATGAAGCCCATCTGGTCCACCTGGTCCTCCGAAAGGCCGCTCAGCAGATTGACGGCCGGCTTGAAGTAACTGTGCAACGCCGCTTGCTCAAGGTAACCGATGAGCTCCGTGACACACTGCTGGAACCGCACGTCCAGGCTGCTCTCAGACCAGTCGCCTTCGCTGTCGCTGAGGTGCAGGATGAGGTTGGCCAGCGGGGCGGCCTCGAGCGGCCGCAGCGCTGGGTTCAGTCTGCACGCCGCCTTGAGGATTTTCAGCAAGTGCCTGCGGCGGCCGTCGTCAGCGGCGTCGAGCTGAGCCAGACGCTGCGTCTCCCACGGGTAGAGGGAGAGGTGCCAGGCGTTGACCCAGGGAGCGGTGAGCTCCGGCTGGGCGGTCAGAGCCACGTCGCCCTCCCTCAGCACAGGCAGCATGGAGATGAAGAGCGGCTGATCACTGCCGTTTATGCCTTCGGTTTTATTTCCAGGCCTGAAGGATTGCAGCAGAATTAAGGCTTGTGTTATTTAATTGCTTTGTTGCAGATTATTTGTCCAAATATTTGAAATCTCTGACCACCTGATGAATGTGAGTACTTTTCACTCTCTTTTTAGCCCTGTTTTGCAATGAAAATAAAAAGAAGCAACTTTTAGTGCTAAAGCCATTTATGCCATTGGGTACATTTGATACGACTGGCTATATACATTTGATATATATTTATCATGCTCAATACACAGCTCTAGGCTTTGATAAACCACACCTCTAATATTAATAAATGAACAGAGTGTTCCCAGGAGGTTTGGTGTTAGCCTTGCTATAACAGATGCCTAAATTGGCCAAAACTGATGCTAAAACAATAACCCCAAGTCCTAAATACAACACTTGAATAATTATTCACATAAAAATATATATTACTTAGTATCTAGTTTACATAGAATTTGTTTGCCTTTCATGAAACTTTTAGGTGAAAAGAGAACAAATATATCTGGTAATATGAGTAAATTCAGCCTGTAACATCATGTACTATTGTTGCTGTCTACTGAAAAGACAGCAGCTCTTGTGGTTTCATTCATAGTTGAAACACATTTTCAACACTGGAAAAAAGCAAAAAGTATAATCTTACACAAATACACACCGAATCTCAAGCCGAAGGTCTGTTCCTCCTAACACAGGCCTAACAATGCAGTCCAAAGTGCTGCTGATGGACAGCCAGTTAATCGTTTCCATGACAGCTTTACTGAACATGTTCACAACAGCTTCTGCCGACAAATAACCACCCACCAGGTGCCTACAAGACAAAAGGAGACATCTTAAAATAGGACTTAATTGTTTGCGTTGCATGCGTTTAGCCATGATGCTAAAGAAAGTCCAGAACTGCTGCTTCTATGTTATTAACAAAGACACGTGTAAACGCCTTCTGCATGTAGCAGGAGCCATAGTTTGCCATTTACATCACTGAATTCTGCTGCTTGACGATGTTCTAACACTAAATCAGTGAGCTACAAGAGGATAAACGGCTCTGCAGAGCTGCACAATAGGTTAATGTGTGTGTGGGTTTTTTTTTATTATAAAATACATATAGCACTAAGAATACAAAATTATTTAATGCAACTTTAAGATTTAAAGATCCTGTAATATAATAAATAATATATCCTGTTAATATCTTTTTGTAACTTGTAATTGTAAAACAAAGCTTTTAGTACCAAAAGCTTTAGTTGTTATTTACAAATTCATATGCAAGAGATTTAAGGTTTACAAATTAAAAACAGTTCTGCAAAAACACCTCGTGGGACAGTTAGCAGTAATGATCCGCCAGCAACACCGACTGACCTTATTTATTTATAGACTTGGATCCACTCAAATATGGCCTTTGCCCGTGTGAAATCACCTGTCCCAGTAGCTGCGTCCTCTTGGAAAATATTCTAAATTGACTCGTCTGACCATCCAGTGCAGTGGGTGTGTGAGCAGTGTCTCCTCTCCAGGGATGAGACGCCACAGAGACGCTTCCAGCTGTAGAGGCACCAGAAGACACGCGTGGTCCGCATTGACCACCTAAGCGCGCGCACACACACACACACACACACACACACACACACACACACACACACACACACACACACACACACACACACACACACACACACACACACACACACACACACACACACACACACACACACACACACACACACACACACACGGCATTATTTTAACACCTCGCTGACATTTTAATGTCCTGTAAAAGTGTCTCATCAGCCCTGAAGAAAACGCATGTTGTCCTTGAGAGTACCTGCAGGTCATCGAGAAGAGAACCTCCTAGGCTCATCTCCCCCAGGGGCATGTCAGGATGACGGCTGTGCATAAAACCCTGGATCTCAGTGCAGATTTCCAGAGCCAGAGATTGAGCCCTCTGGACCTCATGCTGAGCAAGTGCCACTCGCGTGTGATAGTACTGCTGCAGACGGTCCTGAAAACACAGTTTAATACTGGTCATGCACAAAAAAGCATGTTTCTGTTGAGGTGGACAGGTAGCATGCTCCACAACCTTGTAGAATAACAATGTTTTTAGATCCATCAGTTTGACAGATACACTTTTTAATGTTAGTTGTAGTAGGATTATTACAAATTACGGCTTCTCACATTGCATTTCATTACTTTAGAGACATTTTTCAACCTCTAATGTTATTACATTTTTTTAATTTAACATTATTTGCCACTGTGGTAATGTGTTTCCATTTGGCAATGAACACTTAAAAAAGAAATGAAAGCTGATTATGATAATGATAATGTTTACTTGGTCTATTTTAAGACATAAAGAACATGCAAAACATGCAGGGTATGTACTGTAGAGGGATATATGTCCTTCAGAGGAGCACAGAAACAGCTTGGAATACATGTAATAGTCTCTTTGGTAATAGAATATTCAAAATATTTTTGTGTTACGGATTTGAGAGCTGTGACAGGAAGATGTTTTGTCTGTTATGTTACTGGAACTGGTAAGAAAAGAGGAACAATGCCAAAGCATGTTCTGTTGCTGCTGTTAAAAAAAGAACATCTGGAAAATGTGTAATTTTTAGGTGAGTGGTGGATGATTTTATGTGAGTGATAGTTGAAGTAGTCATAATAAGTAGTGATGTGTTTTTCAACTTTTAAATGTCCTGCGAACACCATGTCTTGGTTGCTAATATTTATTTACGGTATGGTTGTGTAAAAAAATGTATAAACTGGATGATATATCATCAGATTTTTTACACTCTAATACATCATCATATCAGATTTAAAAATCTCACATCCAAGCTGTAACAGGAAGCCAAGTGTCTTTACAGAAACATCACTCAACTATTCAAGCAACTAATTTTATCATTTATTCAGTTTAGTGTACCAACTATGATGCAGAGATATAAGATGTGAGGCTGTTCAGAAGAAGGCACTCGTGTGTGTAATGTGTGGGACTTTATCACTACGCTTGCATCTATTGAACAAATTGTTCTAAGAATCCACAACTGGATGTTCTGCACACTAACCTAGAGTGTGTCCACGCTTGGTTGACTTCCTCTATACAGCCAGCGCACACACTCACTCTGTAGGTCTGTGTGTGTGCAGCCGAAACAGAGCATGACCAAGCACTGTGCTTTGCAAGGTTAAATGAGTGAGCCAACACTGAGCTGAGCTGAGCTGAGCAGAGCGGAGCGGAGCGAGTACAGCAGCTGCGGGGACTGAACTCATAATCCCTTCAAGAGTTCAGAGGTAACATGTGGGTTCTGGTTCCAGTTTGTGTACCTGCAGAGTGAGCACACACAGTTGGAGCCTCTTGGACTTTGATTCAGGTTTAGACTGCACCTCCAGAGACGACATCTGAGACTGCTGGCACAGGTCGGCTGATGGAGAAAAAGGTTTAAACAGCTGTCAAGTAATATCAGAAGTTTGGAGTAATGATTAGAATATATAATGTGTACTGTGTTTATTTGTGTGTCAAAATAGTTTCTGTTTTAGATGTCGCTGGTACCTTTCTGTTGTCTGGCTGCCTTGGCAACATGCTTCATCACCACGCCCTCGATGCCCTTTTTGATCAGTGTGGGGGAAGCGGAGACTAAACTCAACTCCTCCCAGCTCTCAGCCATCTTCTGCTCCACTTTCTCATCGTCCGCCGCGCGACCTGCACGCTCTATCAGCTAAACACACATCACCACAGAATTAGAAGCAGATACAGATAAATCAGTTCACAAAATGTTGATCACTAATTCCTAAAACAGAAGATAAAACCTTAAATGTATTTTTGGTCCAGACTAACAGTCCCCACCCTAAAGATTATAAATTTATGACTCAAATCTATTATCAAAATAGTTGCCAGTTAATGTAAGATTTGGCATCTATGATCAATGGACCAATCATCAAAATTGTTTGTTTGTGCATGAAACTGCAGAAACGGAGTTCTTAATTGGAGAAGTCTGTGAGTTGATGACATTATCTTTGATTTCAGAATCAGCAATTAAAACGACAAACGCAGCATGATCCTTTTCACAAAACTTTTATTTGTGTGTTTGTTTTGACGTGAGTGCCGGAAAATGTAACCTCAATGTGATCAGGCTATTTTCTGAAAAACAGTTTGTTACTAATTATTAGATTAGGTCCCAGACTGGAAAGATAATTAAGGACCCAAACTGCCCCACTGCTAAAAATCAGGCAGGCAGCATAGAGGCATCAGAGCGGGACTCAGAAAACACAAACACACACACACACAAAGAGTAAATCATGTTTTCATAGTACATATGAGCAACACACTGATGTGCTACTCACAACCTCAGAACACTCACCCGCTTCACTGCCAGTGTCGCAATGCCCAGCACAGCAGCCCCAGTGACGCCCAGAACCAGCCGGGCATTTGACAGCAGGAAGTCAATCACCATGGCGATGCCATCCTCCCCCCGCCTCCGACTGCCCTGGAAGTTCATCGCTTCCCTTTTTTTGTAGTTAGCCTTGGGAAGGGAAATGGCAAATATTTAGAGGAACAGAAAGTAACAAGACAGAGGGATGGCCAGCGCTACCAGCAGCTTTCGTTTCTTCTACACAAACGCCCAGAATAAACCTGAGATGATAAGCAAAGCAGCCTTTTAATTTATTTTGTGCTTTTAATATGCACCAGTGTTGAGCTACAGAGTATTAGCTGTGAATGTTTAATCTTCCTTAAAACATCCCTTCCAGTTGGAGAATTACTGAATGTTTTGTGCGTGGCAGAGTATCGATGTGTTATGTGTTTTTTTTGTGTGTGAGTGTGTGTATAATCCGAGTATTCCGGCGACTCGGACCATTGTTTTAAAAAGGTCAACTAAAAGTATTACAGGCATTGGAAACTAGCAGAAGCTAAAAAGGCTGTAAGGCCTTGTGTTAGTTATTGCTATGCAGTTTTCTATGTATATTATGTAGGGCTTCAAATATCAACTATTTTGAATATTTTGCTTATTATAACCAATAATCAATCAGTTCATAACATGGTGTAAAATATCAATTATTGTTTCCAAAAGCTAAAGGTTGCAAACTAAAATGTTTTTTTTTGTGCAGACTTACAGATTCCAACCCAAAGTCCATAAGGTTATATTATAGAAGACTAAAGAAACTCAGAAATATTTGAGGAGTGGGATGCAGAGAATTTATGTAAAAGGTAGGAACCGATCCACCAAATGCTGCAGCTTTAATATTGCATCTGTTATTAGCAAATCATATTAAAATTGGAACTCAAAGGCTCATCATCAAAATCCTTTTTAGGTTTTATTTCAAATGTTAATACCCGTATATGAATATTAGCAATTTTTGCAATAGTACAAAAATTCAACTTCAAGTTCAAAGTTCAGGGCGGGAGCTTCTGCATGCCATCACAAACCTTTGAGTGTTTGATGTTTATATATAATGTCTAGACCTGAATATATAGTTGAGAAAAAAATTTATGAAATTGGCTATTTGCACGATATGGGACTCTGAATAATTGATCAAATATCATGTTTCAATATTAAGGGGTTAAATCAAGCATATTGTGATATTTAATTTTTTCTTTATTGCCCTGTTCTATTACATCTGTGATTTCCCTGTGTCGTTATATCTAGATGCAGTCCTGACAAAGGTCACTGGAAGAAAGCAGATTTCTCAAAATTAATACTTATTTAACACACTTTTAGATTGCACAAAATCAATAGACTATAGTATTAGGCGATAAATACATAGCCACAGATCACTCTCTCCAAGCCTTTTCAACCAAGTGCATAGCCTCTCTCTTGTAGGCAGATGTTCTATTTTTAGACCAAAAACATGCCTGAGTCACGCCAGCTGGGTCAAATATATCACGACCTCCATAGTCGACAAATGTCCGCTACACGTAGAGGACAGAGGTGACGGGTTCAATGTTGGAGCAGAGTTCCGCGTTCTGAACTGATGCAAACGATAGTAGTCATATTGATTAGTCATTGGCATTGACCAATTTTTGTGTTTTAGTTGAATATATTGATTATTTTTCTGTGAGCGAGGTGTCAATCTGCCTAACATTAGCACTTGGATAAAATAAGCAAAGTTACTTTCATATACATCAAGGGGAGATGAAATTAAAAGTTTTGGTTCTATTGCTTCTTTTTGTTTGTGTGACAGTGACCAAAGGAGGCGGCACAAAAGAAAGAAGCAAAGAGTAATAAATAAACCTGCTACTATAGTTATTCAAATACAATATTGGAGTACAAGCACTTTACTGACATACTTCCATTTATATTACTTTATACTTACACTCTACTACATTACGAGGGAAGTTTCAGATGATTTTAAAAATAGTTGAAAATGAAACAGGTGGGTTTCAACCTTTTTTAGTGTTTTGACGTCCTACAAACAGCAGTGTGGAGTTGGGTTACATCTCACATAACTGTGAGTTGGCAACAGTTGCACTAAATGGAGATCTTCCACGGTTGAATTCCAATAAATGTTCAAAGAAACCAATATTTCACCAAAAAAAATTAAAGATTAGAGAAAAATTCCAAATAGTGAAAACAGGTTAGTGAATCAGAACTCGTTTTTTCTCTTCTTTCCTCTCTCATGAATCATCTCACGACCCTTCACATTCATCTGCTGACCAAGGCAACTGTATTTAAAATAGTTGATAAAAGCTCCACCTGCAGCAGCTACAACAGTAACTTGATGTTCTAACACTGATTCATATTAATAAACCCATGATGTCATTTATAATAATATATCAGTCAGAGGGACGAAATGACAACAATTGACTTGTAACAGAACAACGTTTGTTCTAAGCCACTTAATGTTAAACAGATACTGAACTGCTTCTTATCATCTAACCGATTATAATGCTTAGTGATAATAACAATAATATTAATAATAATAATGCACAATAACCAACAGTTATTGTGCACTATGACTTTGATGACAGTAACATTTACGCTGAGAAAATGGACAAATGTCCATTTAAGTGAAAAATTACTCTACTAAAAAGCCTTTAGTGTTGTTCTTTTATACGTATAAAGAGGAGAACACGTCTTAACAGCTGCTAGCAGCTAACGGCTAACAGCTAAAAGCTATCGGCTAACGTTAACCAGCCGCTAGTTCGTTAGCTTCATTCTATTGTTAATATAGGCTACATGAACATTACTCACCACTCAGCGCGGAGCGAAAAAGAGCAGCCTGAGCCCGAACCATTAGTGTTTGTTAAAATACGCGTGTCAATGACAACAAAGGCTTTTTGCTATCCTTCGCGACCATAGTATGTAAATATAGCTCAGCCTGCTAGCTAACAGCTGTCTGCGCTCTCTTCTTCGGTGGTTGGCAGCAGACGAGGTTGAGATGCAGTTGCAGCGCCGCCACGAGGCGGGAGAACCGATTTTTCTTCTTCTTTGGTGTGTGATGGCATTTTGGAGCCATCTATCTATATATCTATCTATCTATATGAAAATAAAAAAAAAAAAAAATGTATGCAGAATTAAAGCTATAAGGCTTTTTATAAAGTTTTGCAAAATTGCAACATTGCAATCAAATATATATACACAAGTAGGTGAAATTAACTTGTTGGAATGGTATAATCACTGCAACATTTGTATTATTTACAAATGTTTTTAAAGGTATGTGCAGTAACAGTCTGTGTATGCACAAGGATGTGCAGGGAGCAAGGTGCATTCTATTCATTTTATTTCGAGCCCTGTGCCATGGTGTAAATTAACTACACTTTTGTTGTTTCACAAGGTCTCCGCGATGAGTATTGATTTCAATGAATGATCTGTTACTCTAATTTCTGACAGCCTACGTATTACCACAGCATCCCTCCTGTCTATATTGTGTAAGCTATTTCATGTGTGTCTCTGTATTGGCTGCAGGGAATCATGTAATCTGTCTTCGTCTTTCTGTCTGTTCTCCTTTTCTTTTTCTCATACCTAAAGTCGTACATCCAGATGTAATTCCTTCCTTGCAATGGCCTTTTTTTGCTTTTTTCATTCCTCTCTACTCCTACGTGAGCATTCTCCAACTTAGACGCGAGATTTAACCTGGTCCAAAATATTCCATTAGATCTTTTTCCCCACCACATGTTCATCTTTTGTGGTCTAACTTCGTCCACCCACCCAGGTCCCCACAAACTTTGTAGTAAAGACTGACACATGATTTGATATTGTACATTGTGCAACAAAATTGAGATGAAACTCCTTATTAGTGCGATATAAATATGTACTAGTATGAAATTATAAAGACATAACACATAAATACCAGAGCACACACCTCACATCATATTCTATATTGCACATCATCACGTTGTGGGCTCAAGACTCTTATACTTTTCTTGCCTTGATTGCATTCAGCAACGCTGTTTCCCTCTGGTAGAAACTGGTTTTGAGTCTGTTTGTCCTGCATTTTATTGTCCTGTATCTTCTGCCAGATGTTGGCAAGTCAAAGAGTTAATGTACAGGGTGTTTTCTTTTTTTGAGGCACTTTTCCATTGAAGAAGATAAATAGAATTCCCTGCCTTCCTTAATGTGTTTAGAGAGCCATTGTGTTGTGCTGAAGGTGTGGTATAATAGCCCTATTACACTAGTGTTAGTAATCCATTTATTAGAAAGAATCTTTAAATAAATATAAATGAGTCCCTTGTTACTCTAAGAAATGATTGTGAGTCAAAAATATTGATGTTTTTCCCCCAAGTGCTGAAACAAAGACTATGAAACACTGTGATTAAAAGGCTCTCTCATGAGAAAAAGAGAAAACGAGTCACAGCAGCTGCAGAGGAGTTCATTAGAGTTACCAGCCTAGGAAATTGCCAATTAAACACAACTCGGATTAAAAGCCCACATCAATGCTTCACAGAGTTCAAGCAGCAGACACGCCTCAACATCAGCTGTTTGGAGGACATTTCTTGAATCAGGCCTTGACTTGAGGGACTCCAAGAAGAAGCAGCAAACACTACTGATGGAAATCAATGAGTAGATGCCGTTTTTAAAAGGATTTTAAAGAGGTAGTTGAACTTTTTTTTTTTTTGCAAATACAAGTCATACACACATTTAGAATTCTAAAAAGAGCACTTTATTTACATCTTTATGGAGGGGACCTTTAAATGAAACTCAAGTTTACACTTTTGTCTGATTTTTTGCACTTGTTGATAACAATAATAATTTTGGAGTCTGTTGCTTTTTGATTGTACAGCTGAAAATATCACATATCCTCTTGTGAAATATAAATACCAGTCTGTAAGGGATGCAAAACAAACACACAATGTGAGTTGATATCAGAACACAAGGAAATTAATTGTTAAAAGGTCCTAATTTAAATAGTCTCCTCAATTTACATGAAGATTAATCTCTTAATGGGTTGTGAGCCTAGAAACTTTATACAAGAGTGGAAATACATTCCAACTCTTCATTGAGCCTCAGCTGCCAGGAATTTGTCAAAACAATCTGAAATCCTCTCAGGAATCCTTCCTATCAGGGTGAAGGAAGTCCCTGAATTCAGAGACCTATAACACAGAAAAAATAGCAGATACTATTGCTGTTGAAGCTCATTTCCCAAATAAAATGCCTAATGAAAAAATAGTTTGACAGAAAACGTATATTTATTGTAAATTTGGAAAAAAAAGAAAAGCCTGATTCTGTGGCTTTACAATTGCTTCCTCCTCATAACCTGGTCAAAATGTGGCCAAATAATGTCTCTTATTGTGAAAAATAAAAAATTACTCATTACACAAATAAACACATTGTACTGATTAGGTGCGACTGCTAATTTTGTTAAAAGATTTATGGTGGTGAGAAAACATGCACGGCTCATTATTAACGTAAAAGGAATCACAGCTCCTGGTATTCAAAGGCACACTCAATTCAACGAAAACTCCAGGACTTTCAGAATCCATTTTCCGCCATTGTGTTTAAATTTGAGTGACACATTTAGGTTCGCAACTCCAGTAGACCTTTAGAAAATAGCAGACGTCATCTTCAATCACACTGTTTTTAGAAAGCAATATCTCCTCTGACCTGAGGTTATTTTTGTTCATGTGCAACTCCAGACTAACCTCGGAGTGAGCCAGTAAGTATTTCTGCCAACTGTGGCTGACAGGAAGCAATAAACTAATTTGTGTGTTGACATAGCAAACACAAGGACAAATTCATCCGGAAATTGAGTTTCTTCTCAGAAAATTAAGACGGAAGTCAAATGAGACACAATAGCTGCGGTTTTGCTTAAAATTAAGTCCAGACTGACTCGCATACAATGAAAGGAGGAAAAAAATGATTTAATACAGACAGAAATGGCATTGTCTCTGTCACTCAGGTAAAGCAACTTTATCAACTAAAAAGGGGGGGACAGGGGGAAAATGGGGCCTGAGTTTTTTTCCCATGACTTCATAACACTTCAGCTTAGTTGAAACACCATTCTGTGACCGTCGCCTAAACGAGCAACACGGCTGAATTAAACCATAGTGCAAAAGCATTGCTGCGCGTCTGACGGCTGTTGCAACATTAACTGCGACAGGGATCAGACATGCGAACAGCAAAGATCTGAGACAAGAGTAAAGATCAGAAATGTTGGTGTGGAGAAAAAACAAACATAAAAACCTAAAGGTGTCTCTTCTGCAAAAGTTCCCCCAATCAAAGGCTATACAAATGTATTGTACATTAGATTACAGCTCAGGCCTCCATTTTTTTTTTTTTACAAGTCCATACGTACAACTTTCCTTTTAGCTCTTAAGGTCTATACATCTTGGTTACAAAAAAATACATGCCATTTTGAAGTATCTATGAACATAGAGTATTTAAAAGGGTAATTAAACCGTTATAACAACAGTCTATATAGGCTTGAGTGGCATCTAATTTTCTGTATACCCATACTTTTTCACTGGGGTATACAGTATATGATAGGATTTGTGTAAAAGAAAAAACATAAAAGCTGAGTTGCTGGTGATAGAAATCATTGCAACATGTATAACATTGTTTAGCCTACAATGTCCTGTCAAATATGCATTAGCCTGCTTAGATAAATCTTGCTGGGTTTATGTATGGCCCCCACAATAATGAATAGAGAAAAGTGCCCTTCTTCCATAGAGTCTTGTTGGAGGACCCAAATGACATTAGGTGTGGGTGGTGCCAAACTGGTAGGTGAAGAAAACTGAAGACCTCTCAAGACAAAGTTATGTGGTATTATTTTAAGGAATAGCTCAGTGTGTAGCCAGCGTGCGATACAACATAATACCTTGATACCACCCAAGCCTAGAGCTCAACTGTAAAAAGAAACCAGAGAATCTTTAATGTGCAGCAGAGACGCCAGCTTCTTCTGCCAGAAACAAATATACACTCAAGCTGAATCACTCAAACCAAAACGCAGAGGAAATTATGAATTTGCTCCTTGTGCCAGACTAAAATTGGAGCAAGAAAAATGATGGATGATAAAATATTGCAATAAGCAAAAGAATTGGTATATTTATGTGTGTGTGAGAAGTTCTCAGTGGCGTCTCATTTTGACTTTGCGTCCTGAACTCTCCCGGTGTTTGTCGGAATCCTGTCCTCGCTTCCAGTAGTTCTCTGAGCTGATGCTGTGGCGATGTGGGCGGGAATTTGACGGGTGTCTGTTCTCCTCTTTGTCCATCTCTAGAACCCTTGGCCTAGAGAAGGGAAGAGTTATCATTTTAGAATTAATGCTGATTATTTTACAGTTTAGTGCTGTGCAAATTGATTAATGGGGACAAGAGGAGGAAGTGAATTTTTCTTTTTTCCCCCAGGAGTCCTTGCACACAGAAGACAGTGATGTTTATATTTTTCATCACACAGCATAAACACTCCTTTAACCTTCACTAGTAATATTTCCTACAGATTTCTGATCACACATTGCACTCACTGATCCATCACCGTACACATCGGCACGCTGTGTATACGATGCACAGCAACTTCTGCTGCATTTGAAGAATTGTACAAATGTGCACAGCTACCACCGACACTCAGTTATAGTCATAGTTCATGAAGCTACTGCCAGTTATGTAGGTCATTCCTCACACTATTTGCTGATGCTGTGGTGCCATGTCTCTGGTTCGGGAACACCAGCAATGCTGTCTAAACATCACACACGCAGCATTATGCCGGCTTTATTTGGTTCAGTGTAATAATTTCACAGCAATATTTCAGGATCTCTATGTATAAAGGGGCTAGTGAAATTTGCAACATGGAAGCTGGGACTTGTAACGTGAGAATTTCCTCTGATCTTAATTTTGACACGTTTAATTGCTCAAAAGAAACACCATACTTGCATGAACATTTGAGAGTCGACTTATAAATATATCTGCATTTTGCGGTAACACTCAATTTTAAACTGGCACCATCTGTGACCTGCATGGAGGAGTGCTCCCTAATTACAACCCCTAGCAAAAAGTATGGAATCAACCAGTCTTGTGAGAGCACTCACGGAGACATTTTATTCTGTAGAAACTTGCATCAAAAGCATGAAACAATAATGAAGTCATTCAAAAGTGCAACTCTTTGGCATTCAGAAACACTAAAGGAAATGAATAAAAAAAAAAACATTGTGTTGGTCAGTAAATGTTACTTTTATAGACCAAGCACAGGGAAAAAACATGGAATCACACCATTCTGAGGGTAAAAAACAAAACAAAACATGGAATCACTCAATTTTGAGGTATTTACAAAGTACTCTACCAGGAATGAGTGCTTATATATGATTATATACACAGTGGAACCTTGCTGGGCGACTTCAAAGCTGATTCTGATTCTTTTTGCCGCATGATGTGCACTGCTTTGCTGGAGCACCTAAACTGCCCCCACGTGAATAAATGAGAGGGCTTCGTTCAGCTAATATTGGTCTAAATGCAGCCTCAGAGGTCTTCATGGAGCGACTAAGTTTATAGCAACTGAGACCATTTCCAAATTATCATCAGTCTGTGTTCCATGGTAGTGCTGTGGTTCTGAGGTCTGGATGCTAACACGTTTAACATGCTAACATGGGCACTTAAATACAATCCAGGAAGTACTGGACTGATGAATGATGGGTTATCAGCATGTAAAGGTAAATAATTTTTTTGCTCTTGAAAATGGAGGTGAATATCGTTTCAGGAGTAACACAGAGTGGTGAGGAAAAACATGAAATAAAAGCAAATTGCAGAACCTTTTCTGTCCTAATCAGACAGTAAACAATGACAAATTACTGGCCCTGGACTGAGATGAAAACTAAAAAATCCTTGACAAGATACAGTTTCTGAGAACATGGCCTGCCTGGACTGAGAAACCGGCTGATACAGAATTGACTGCAGGAGAGGAGCGGCTGCGTTGACTCTGCTCTCTGGTAGAGGTGGAGAGAGCAGCTCTTCCTTCTCCACTGTCCCGACTATGCTGATCAAAGCTCTCTACATCCTAAATATTAAGTGATTTCCCAGCTTTTAATACTCTTAACCTATGATATGATATGCCCTAATAAAGTGTAAAAAATTGTTAGTACTACAAAATACAGTTTAAAAGCATTCATCAGGTATCTCAAAATGTTCACAATGGTTTCATGTCATTTGAAAGTTTTTACAAAAAAAGAGAAATTTTTGACATGAATATCAAATGGTGTAACAGAAAAAGAATGATGAATTTTTAATGTTTCATTCACCTAGAAAATAAAAGAGTTAAACTATCCAGTACCAAGTTTTTTAGGGTTACACCACATGACATTTTTGACACTGTCCCAAATACATTATTATTATTAATAGGTTGGTTTTGTGATTATAATTTGTTGATTACCATATGCACACTACTTTATTCCAATAAAGTTCTTGAAGTGAACTTGGAAAGTGGACTTGGAAAGGAGGAACAAAATGAAATGCAAGTCTCTTGTTTTTGCCCACAGCTTCTTAACTGGTTAGAATTTTTGAATCAGTTGCTACACCAAAACTCATCTCAGACTGGTCCATTTCAGATTGGGTCACGTTTCCTTTTCAAATATACCTTAACCACACTGGACAGGTTTTCCAAGTATCTAGAGCACCTTTAGCATATGTACGGGAAAGAGTGTACCTGTGAGCAGCATCGGGGTCTGCTTTGCGGTGAGAGCGCTTGGCTTTCAGAGGAGCCGGTCTGTCTGCAGGAGACGAGATTAAAGAGCTGTCCGAGTCCAGTCGGGGAGCATCAGGTCTGGTCCTGGCAAACAGGAGGGAACAAAAACACATGACTCAAGACGAGCTTTCTGGAAGGATTAAAGTTTATTTATTGATCGTATATATAGACTCACTTCCTAAGGATGATAACCGCACGCCTCTCCTTGATGTCCTGGGGGCGGATGCAATGGGTGATGTCATCTGCGGCGTAACCACTGAATCAGAGAGACGTGTTAGTAACTTCAGGACTGAGCAATAAAACGCATACCAATTATCAGTTCCCTCCAGGATTTCGCAGTTATTCTGTGGTTCTTGATTTTCTTTAGTTTTTTTTTTCCAAAAATTGAGACAATTTTTAGTATTTTATTCAGCTTTTTTTTTTTTTTTTTTTTTTTTAAAAAGGTAAAATTTTAGGATAAATTGAACCAAAGAAGAAAATTTTTTTTTCAACTTCAAATGAGTAACGTAATGTCTAATAACTTCCATGGATAAAAAAGCATCTTGTATATCACAAATATATTTCACTGCTAATTTATTTTTACAAACATGGGCTTAAAGTTGATATGTAAGAAAAAGAAAATATAATTAAGTTTATTTTATATAAATAAATAACTTTTATTTCAACATTAACAGATAAAAAATCTGTACATTCTATTGAAATAATAGTATAAATAATTGTTACCTGTCATTATTTAAATTATGTGACTTAACCAAATATTCTCTCATATATAAGGTCTTAAATGCTATTCTATTCTAACCCAGAAGGTGTTCCTGTTAAATATGTGAATATTTGAATGCGCTGTAAAGTATATGCAACTTTTTTTTTATAGTTCTAAACCCATGTGTTCATTTCAGAGCTTACCTTCAGAGTCCAATTTTGTAAAATATAAAAAACAACAACTTTTAAACCCTCCATTAAACAGCAACTAAATGTTTGTATTCATATTAGTCTCTACTATGTATTTATATTGTATATTATGTATTTTGCATGTAATTACTGACTGGACCACCTCATAAACTGCCTGTTGATTTGGTCAAAACTTTTTAGCAAAAGTGTTTGTTCTCGCAAAAACCTCCTGGTATTTGCGTTAATTGTCGAGCCCGCAAAATCCAGGAGGAAGTGAGAGGCTGAGCAGGTCGTCACCTGAGCACCGTGACGCTCCCTCGCCGCACCGGCAGCACGAACACCGGCTCCGACACCCGGATCGGCTTGAACTGGAAGCGGCAGCCGAAGCACAGCGCGCTGTCGCTGAAGAACGAAACGGAGACGATAGGCCGCGCGAAGATGTGCAGCGGGTCCACGTGCGACACGATGCAGCCGCCCGGCTGATAGTCGTTGATCACCGCACTGTTCACAAACCCTTCCGGGATCACCCCGCCGGACACCAGTCGCTTGATCACCAGCTCGTGCACCCAGCTCGGGATGTCGTCCACCTCTCCTTTACGGTACAGCCGCTCCTGGCCGGGTCCCCGCTTCTCCAGCTGGGCTCCGTAAGTGTAGCCCTCCCCGAAGAAGTACTTGTTGCGGAGCGGCGCCCGGTCCACCGTGTGCTCCCGGTACAGCCCGGCCTCTCCGCTGGCCACCACGTCGTCGATCTTCTGCTCGATGCGGGCGCACTCCTCCGGGCTGAAGATGTTCTCCTGCAGGATGCTGCTCTTCACTCGGTCGGCCTCCTGCTCCCGGTGCTCCACGCTGTCGTCGCTGTGCTCGCACTCGTCGTCGTCGGACTCCCGGTACTTGCGCTTCTTCGCCCCTTTCCCGTTACTCGTCCCGTCCACGTATTTATTCTTGTAGTCCGCGTCCCTGTGAGGAGTCATGGACTTCAGCTTCTCCCTCAGGTCGGAGTATCCGCTTGCTGCCATGTCAGCCGAAACAAAACGACTCGTGTGGGCGCTTTCAGCAAACCGGCGACATGTATCAACGCTGCATTTCAGCCCCGGTTAACGGAGTCTGCTTAACGGGAGACGACAAAAAGAGTCTTTATTGAGGGATATTTCGGCTTCGCCCTCGCACTTGTCCAGCGCTCACGAGCGGCTAGCATTAGCTTGTAGCCGCCGCCGCTGCGTTTTGAAACTGCGCCGTGGCTTCAAAGTAAACGAGCAGCAGCAACCGACGACCGTGTTCGCTTGTGAAGAAACTGTGCTGGGATATTTTTTTTTACGAAAAACAAAGCTGCGCCGACACTACAACTCGCTCAGCCGGCTAACGCGGAGGCTAACGCTAGCTCGCCGAGCCGCTAGTTAGCGTTGCTAGCCTGGTTTGGTCTGTCTGTCGCCGCCTGGAAATGCCGACAAATCGCGCAGCAACATTTCACATGTCACCGCGAAATGACAAACCTTCCGGGGGCTCCGGAGACGTTTCCTCTCAGGTCAGAAAGTCCAGAGAAACCATTGTCATGCTCGCAAGAAGGTTTACAAGGCGACCACGATTGGTCTCACACGAAAAAGGCTGGAAATAAACTCGTGAAACCTGCCGGAGATCTGCGCATGCGCAGCGGTGACCTGCCAGTTCAGGGTTATCACGTGTCCTGGAGAAAGCCACTTAAATCCATTTTGGGAGCCTCCGTGAATCTATAATAGTAACCTCCTGCTACTTTAGCCCCACTAACTTTTTATTTACCGTCAGGAAGTTACAGCAGTTTACTAAAATACGTGTTTAAGTGGCTTTGTTGATTATTACAGTGTTGTTCCTAGTCTTGATGTTTTAATATAATAGGACTGCACCTCTTTCAAAACTAATAAAAACAAAAAAATCACCTTTTAAAATTTAAATGTGTGATTAATGACATGTTACCTGATTTTTCCCTACTTCATTAACAAATTTTAAACACCATTATTTTTATGCAGTTAGTGGATTCATTACAAAGTATTTTAGTGTTAATAGGAAAGTTTGACCCCTGTATATAAAGCCTATGGTTTGACCATTAGACCCCTGGTATGTCCCCCTCATCTGATACTGTTGACCCACAGCTAACTTCCTGTACTACTGAAAAACAAAGTCAAGTATTGTCTGTGTGAGAGGAGAGAAAGAGAAGGAAGTTGAAGGAAGTAAAAGGTTGAGTGAAGTTACGCTTGCTCTTGGTCTCATTTATTTTCCATGCTTCTGGTGAAAATATAACACTCGCTCTTTCTCCAAACTGTCCCCACCTGCTTCAAATCCATCATCACCTTTGTCCCCATTCCAAAACAGTTTGCCCCATAGCCAGCAAGCATTTTGAGAAGCTGGTTAAATCACTCATCATACAAATGTGCCCATCAGCCTTGACTCTGTAAAATATGCGTACCACCCATGTTGTCCTCAGCTTTCTCCTGTACTTCTACTATACCAAAGGTTGCATGGCGATGCCGATTTCAAACAATATTGATTTATATTTGGTTATTATAAGTTTGCAGAGGACAGAGGAAATGAGAAAAAGATGTAGATCAATGGTTCAGTGGAGGAGAGTGTGGACAATTCTCAAATATCCACATGGACCTGACAGGGGTGAGCCAGTGTAGCTACACCACCCCTGTTGTAAAAAAAAATATATAAAATTTGGACAGAAGCCTCAAATCTCCTGAAATCCCAACCAGGGGCACCAGAGAGCTGGCTGACTGTCTGCTTCACCACCTGGTTCGGCAGCTGCACTAGCGTTGACCACAAGGGGCTGGAGCGGCTGGTGCACACCATACGGTTCCAGCACAGTGGGTGATGAGCTGGACAGGCTGCAGGTCCCGTGCACCTAGCAGTGCCTCAGGAAGTCGCCGAGGGTCGTTCCACAACACACCCACACAACAGCCTGTCCTCCCTTCCACCCTCAGAAAGGAGACACAGGAATACTGGACCCACAAAACCCAGGCCAGAAGGCTGAGGAACAGCTTTTTTCCCCAAGCCATGAGACTTCTTAATAAATAACACATAAACCCCCCCCCGACATAGACGTACACATTCAATCTCCCCTCTGCGCAAAAACATTTTTTTTCTATACGCACTTTACTCCCTTTATTGCTTTTTGTATTGTTTAACATGTACATGCCTATTTATTTGCTTGTTTTCATACTTATACATTTGTTGTCATATTTTTTCACGTTTTCTTTTTATTTGATAATTTATTATTTACTACTTGTTTTTGTTTGCTGGAATGGAGCCTCAAAGTCCAACAAAATGCAATAATGCATGTGATTTTTTCAACCAGAGGGACAATAAAACAGTTTATTTTATCCCAATACATGTTGGTGGAAAATCGGTTTTTCACCCTTGAGTAATTTCAACAGTGTTGAAATGCTCTTTTATTTTGATAAAATATTCTTTACAAAATAGCCAAGTTGATGCATGAACATTTGTTGAAAATAATAATTTACACTAACATTTCAAGTTTAGTCAACTGTATGAATAAAAAACATAAAAAAAACATGTTGCTTATCAGTTATAAAACATTGGAAATACAAAGTAGACGCTCAAGTTTGCTCACTATCTATTACTACTAATAATATTGATAATAATCAAATTACAGTGCAACTGTCAACCTGGAAAGAAATCTCAACATTTGATTTTCACTGTGCTATGTTAATTATTTCAATATAACGATTGAATAAAAGTGGTGCACAAATGCATTCACATATTATTTGTGTGTATTATACACACAACAAACACCTGGAATTAAGAAGAGGTAGGCTATTACAATTTACGGTTTTGTCTATGTGTGTATGTCTGAATATCTCTTTATACAAATATGTGTGTGATTGTGTGTTTTATAGCATGTGTTATAACATGGTGATTTCACTAGGTGGCAGGGTGAGCCTCTTCTCCCGCACCAACATCATGTTTTCCACCTGCATGGCGATGACTCGACACAACTCCAGGCCCTGCGGACAAACACCACGAGCATAGGCACTGAGAAATGCAACTTTCCCGTAAATGATTGTGTGTCTTCGTCCGTGTTTATGAAATACCTGCTCCAGCTGCAGCTGAATGACCCGCTGTGTGTCCATGTCCCCCAGGGTGAGGTCCACGTATGGGTAACTTGTTCCGGCAGTGGGCCTCTGGGTGCGACTGGAGTGAATCTCCACCAGGGGGACCACTGCCATCACCTCCTGCACAGCAGAGACCAAACCTTATAACATACTAGTGTAACGTCAACCGCAGAGAAAATGTGACTCTAGTAGTGGGCTTGTGTTTTAGTTGGGATCAGCATATCGGAGCCTTGTGAATGCCTGTGTGCTTCCTTACGTGTGTATTTTTGTGCAGGAAGTGGAGGCCGTGTTGATTGACAGCAACAATACAGGGGGCGTAAAAGGTGGTGGAGCTGCTGCTATGGATGTAAAAGAAAGAGGAGCCGAACATGGGGAAGGCACTGACCAAGCCTGCAGACACAGAAAGACACACATACACATGCAGTTTAACATTTGTCACTTTTTATTGTTTGAGGGGACGAGCCACATGAATAAGAAATAGAAAAAAAAACCTGACATTATTATTTAAGGGGGTTCTCAGACTTTTACATGTCACATTCAGTTCCCCCGTCCTGACGAGAACTGCAGAGCCTGTGAAGACAGTTGTGAAATATTTTCTGTGGATCTGAAGGTGCTTTGTTGATTCTAAACAAGATTCTGTGCTATGTCACTGGTGTTATCTCAGCCTGGGTTTGGAGACCGACACCTGTTACAAATTAAAGGTATTCATTTTAAAAGGAAAAATAATCCAGTGTCTCTGAGACTTGACCTTATCTAGGAACTCTGAGTCAAGACATCTTTGTCTCTGCCATGTTGTGTTTTCTTTGTCCTATATAACATGCATTCATAATGCAAACACACTACAAAACACTGATGCATTCTTCTGGAATACTGTAAACACCTTTTATTTTGTGACAATATCCCTAAAAAGCATAAAAAGTAGAAACATACAATTATTAAAAATGCTGTAGTTACAGTTACAACTAGAGATTTGTATAGGAATATGCAGTTTGATTGGATTGTTTTTGGACTTTTGAAAACTGTAAACTGTTTTTTCTTTGTTCTGTGATTCTTAAAAATACTGCAATGAAAACACAAAAAATTTTCAAAAGGTGTTTTTCAACAAAAGAAAACAAGGAAAATTTTGGTTCTTGTTTTAGACACTTAAACTTTGCGGCCTTGAATGTGCCTTAAAGTCTATTGCTGTGCAAAGCCAAGTTGATTTCATAGTTTGCAAGATACACCTGAATGCATCCAGCAGATTGGGTTTTTATAGTTTATGATCTGAGCTTTCCAAGGCAATGTCGCAGCCTCAATCTTTTATGTGTTCAAGTGTCACGAGTGTTGAAGGGAGACAACAAGGTTGTTCTTACACATGTGAAAAAAATCATAATTATTTATAAAATCTGATCACTATAAACAACATTTTTACCTGCAGCACTTTCCCTAAATGTGAAAAGGGATCTTACCCAGAAACTGTGCTCGGGCCTGGTGCGGGTTCAGGGTCTGCACTTGCTGCATGTGCTGCGTCACCATGGCAACCCACTGCTGCGGTTGCTGCTTTTTGAACAGAGGCGTGGCGATATACTCCGACAGTTCATGTCTAGAGGGGTGGAGGAGCAGAAACAGAGTTTCAGATAAACCAAAGTCCACTTTAGCGATTGCAAACTTTTCCCAAAATGATTTTCCACAACTCAGTGAGCCGTTTCTGCTGTTGGCTCTACGTGTGGGAGGAAAGATCGCAAGGGATAACAGCAAGAGCAAGAACAACAACTGAGTTTTACCAGTAGAAAAGATAAGAGACTCTAGCTCAATATAACTATTAGTGAGTGTGCTAGATTTTGGTCTTTTGCTAAATACAAAGCTCACCATAGCTCCATTGCAACTGTGTTGGTCATGACTGAATGTACAAGAACATTCCGAGATACAAAAAACTATGCTCAGTTCACCAACATATTTTGGACATATAAAACATTTAAATCATATTGGATTGAAAAACCACAATATGCAAAAAAACAAAACAAACTAATCTATAAAATATGTGCTATACAATGGTGAGATGACTCAGACTCATAATAATATGCTTCCTCTCAGTGAGACACAAAACAAATTTAATCTATTAAATGCAGGCATGCAAACTGTTTAGAAGGGGAAAATTGTGAGAACACTGCATGGATAAATCTAACCTGCTCCCCTAGGAGAACATTGTGAAAGACATTCAGTTTATGTGCTCATTTTTTAGTTACTTTTAAGTCAATTATGCAAATAGACCTGTAAAACAATTCAGGCATTATGTAGGCATGTATTACAGAAAAATAATACATGCTAGAGCTGATTACATCAATGAGAAAAACAAGATGAAAAGATTGTTGGAAAAAACAGCTTATAGTTGCTTTATTTAACAATCTTCCGATGGCCTGTAATTGGTAAAATTCATTAAAAGCTTACATGTAGTCTTTATGCATACATAACACAAGTAACATATATGCAAAAGGTGAATCCAATATTGCTACTTTGAAGATAACATTGATGGGATTTAAATTCTGTGTCCAGGCTGCAGTAGGGAAGAACAGAGAGACTTTATGTTCTGCTCCAGGGCCAAAGTTAGAGGGTTTCAGTTATTAGATTCAAAACTAGTGACCAACTTCCCATTTGCACAAGGCAGACAATCTGAAGTGAAAATATATATATATTTTTTTTCCTTCCTGCCCCACTAGATGACGCTCCAAGGCCCTCTAGCTGAGAATGGCTGCTTTAATGTTCAATGTGAAGAGGAGGAATGATTAAGGCAAGAAAGATTTAGGGACATGACTATTGCTTTAAGGCAGACTTGAAATGTGAAGTCATCCTTTAAATGCAATCACAAGAAACTGGAGTCAAAAGAAAAATCCAATTAAAGAACTAATGGAAAGGACCAGGGGAGTAAATGATATGGATGAAGTTTGAAGCAGCGTTGACTGTATTTAATCAAAAGAGCTGAATGCAGAAGTACTCAAATCTTTTACTTTAATAAAAGTAGCGATACAAGTGAATGCCTGGTATAAAATATCCCACTTAAGAAAAAGTATAGTACTGAAGTACTAGTTTTGTAGAAGATCTACAGCAGTAATTAAATGTTATCAATATTAATAATGATGACGACTGTGTAAGCAGATTTTAATTGTTAGTTTGAACTATTTCATACACAATTAGTTAACCTGGAGGTTTGCAACCTCAGGGTCAGGCTAAAGGGCACTTGATAAATCTGAGGGGTTGTGAAATGGAAAAATTAAGTTTTACATGAATCTGAAACAATTTTTCAGACTTTTCCCTAATCTTTGATAAAGAATCCTACACTTCGAGACTTCAACAGTTGAAATGAAACCATGTGATCTCTAAAGGGGGAAAGTGTCTTTGGTATTTATGCTATAGAAGAGCTTTCAAATCAAACTGGTTTGGAACTACAGGTTTAGTCTTTTACAATGCAGGGTAATTTATAAACTCTTCATTTTGTACAAAAGGTAAATCTAAATCATTAGGAAAATGGAAAAAAAAATAATAAAGGTGGATGTGAGTATTTTATTATGTATATATATTATATGGGTATGTACTGTACGTTTCATATAAATGCAACATACTGGCGCTGCAGAGAATCAATCTCTACGATCTTCCTCTTTCATCGATAAAGTTGAAAATACTTTTTAAAAATGGTAACTGAAAGTACTGTAGAGGGAGACCACCCCATCCAATGTTCTGTGTTATTGTTCTCTCACATGCTGGGGATGAAGACGCTGTCTTTGGCTCTGTGCTGCAAAGCTGCCAGCTTGGAGATCTGATGGAACTGTTGATCGCTTACTTTTCCTTGTGGAAGAACATTTAACAGGCCTTTCCGGTAGTCCGGCAAGATCTAAGCACACACATAAAACACTGTTACATATACAAATACACATGATAGCACGGCTGTGCGTGGAGCGTGGCCTGTCGTACCTGGTTATAGTGCATAGCCACACAAAGCTCATTGTCAAATTTAAGCGGCTGAGTCCAGACGACCCGTCTGAACCAGAAGCTGTAGTTGGTGTCCACTAACTCCGCCTCCGTTGCCACATCAAGAATGTACTCATTTTTGTTCAGGGGTCGCACGCTCTGACCTGGACACACACACACACACACACACACACACACACACACACACACACAGTAATCAAGTACATTTACTCAAATAAAATTGTGAAGTACCTTACTTTAGTATTTCCCATTGATGCTACTTTATACTTCCACTTACATTTCAGGACATTTACTTTCTACTCTACTACATTTATTTGAAGCCTTAGTTACTTTTCAATTAAAGACATATTATTTGACATTAAATAATAGAGATTTGTAATATTAATACTTATCATTCTTCTATTTTTAATGTGTTATACACCTACTGTATATCTATCTATATATATATATATAAACATGTACTTCTATACTTTTACCTAATTTTATTAGAGATGACAGTATTTCTACTTTTACCCAAGGAAAGTATCTCTGATTACTCTGTCCAATGCTGTTGATTACACAGAGATAATGACTTTAAAAGTCAAACTTAAACTACATGATTCATTACTAAAAATGACTAAAAGCTAAATGTTACAATCCAGTACAACCTATTTGACACAATAACCCTGAATCGTGTTAATACTTGTAAAGCCACATGGTGCGTGAGCTGCTGCGCTGCTGAACAGCTCAAAGGTAACAGCAGCTGCCAGCTGTTCTCATGTGGAGACATTTAATGCTGAAGGAGGGAGACAGCAACGGTAAAATGTAAAGTGTGCCATGTGAGTGTTTCAGGGGATAAAAACAGCTTCAGCCAGGCAAACCTGGCAAAGCCAAAGAAGCAAAAATGTTCGATGGAATATGAATGTCACATAGCAATTTTTTAGATGATGAAAAGGAAAATGAGTCAGAAAGAGTGTGTGCATGAGGAAGAAAATTACACACAAGTATAAAACGCACCTCGATTGGTGACTAAAAATATTCCGTATTCTTCTATAGCCTCCAGTCTGTGTAAAGCCATCTCATAACACAGTTCCTCTATCACCTCCAAGGCAACCTGTAAATCGACAATGTCACAACACACACGTTAAGTCTATCACAGCCTCCGCACACTCAAACACGTCGACACCAGTGGTGTTGAGCTGACCAACACTTACAGAACACGTCTTGATTTTCACATGACGCTCGATGCCTCCAGGAAAGAGAAACAGCTGACGTTTTGAGCTGCGTCCCGCCTAAGGAAGTAAAATACACATTCCTGTACTGAGCTGTATATACTCTACATACACATGGGCATGTTGGACTATGGCAGATTTCTTCAGGATATTAATATAACACAATAAAACCAAATACATAGTGGTGTAAGTAGTGATACTTCTGTTTTTTTCCATTTTATGATACTTCAGACTACTATAATATATTTAAATTGTTTACTTTAATACAGATATCTGACAGCATAAGTTACGACAAACATTAATATATATAGTGTTTTTCCCTTCCTGATTTCTAATTTTTTGGCATGTTTGTCATACTTAAATATTTCAGAACAAATTTAAATATTAGTCAAAGACAACACAAGTGAACATGGAATGCAGTTTTTAAATGAAGGTTTCTATTATTAAAGTAGAAAAAATCCAAACCCACATGGTCCTGTTTGAAAAATTGATGGCTGTTTCTCCATTTGTGGATAATGGCTCTCACTGCGGTTCATAGGAGTCCCAAAAGCTTTAGAAATGGATTTATAATCTTTTCCAGGCTGACAGATCTTAATTACTTCCTTTCTCATTTGTTCCAGAATTTCTTTAGATATTGACATGAAGCACAGCTTTTGAGGATGTTTTGTTTTACTTCACTCGGTCAGGCAGGTCCTATTTAGGTGATTTCTTGATTGAGAAGAGGTGTGTCAGTAATCACGCCTGCGTGTTAGAGAAATTAACCTAAAAAACTACAGCTATGTTTTAACATAGCCATTCTCCCTCAATATTAAAAACCTTCATTTAGAAACCTCATCATCATTTTGTGATCACTAGTGTTGTCTTTGACTATTTAATTGATCATCCGAAACATTTAAGCGTGACAAACATGCAAAAAATGGACAAATATATGGTAAAGTCTATATATGTTTTATAAATGTAATTTTCTAAAAAAACAGTTTCAGGGAACATACCTCAAACAGGAGTAAACAGAGCATTTGTTGGGGAATATTTTCATGCTACAGCGTCCGTGCTCATGTTAATGAAGCAACATGTTACCCAGAGCGACAGTAAGGCTGATTGATGTGTTTTTAAACAGTTTTGGAGCAGAGCTGTTTTCCCGCGGAGGAAAAGGCTGCAGCAATTCTGTTTTTTGGCTACAAAGGCAACACTTGTTAGAATCATCAGCTCACTGTTGATTTTTTGGCTTCTTGTGAGATTTGTTGACGAAAAGAAAAACATCTTTAATTTGACCAGCTACCACATTAATAATTGCAATACTATAAAATATTATGCACCGTATAAATAGTTCTGACTGGGACTATTCTGCATAATGAGAACTTGCACTTTTGATGAATATTTTCTTCTAATAGTTCTACACTTGTATCTGTAATGTACCTTTACACCAGTAGCATATAGGTAAAGGATCTGATAAATAAAAGAAGGCACTTGCCATCATGGCCTTCAGCTCCATATTGTTGGGTGGAACAATGCGACCGCCATATTGGAACGTCTTCTTCAGGTTCTGCTCGCATGCTTTGGCTATGCCTAACATGTTTAAAGAAAACATTACAAGCAGTTGGTTCTGATAATGTGCATATGATCATATGTGTGTGTGTTTTTACCCTGATATTGAGGCCCAGCGCTGCGAGAGGCCTGCTGGAGGTGTTTCAGCAGGAAGGGCTTGAGGACTTCAGAGCAGCGATGGAAAGAGGTCAGGATGTACAGCAGCCTCCAGCCCCGTTGGCAGCTGTCACTGTAGACGACACGAGAGCTCACAGTCACACTCCGGATCACAGGCTCGGCGAAGAAAGACGTTCACAAGTGTGTCAGTTTTGTAGTGTGTGTTTCTGTGATGTGCGTTGAGTACACGCACGGTTTGGAGCTGGTGTTAGCGGTAAGCTGTTTGACGACTTGGCAGTAAGCCTCATCCCTCATCAAGGTGAACTCTCCTATCAGCTGAGGGGAGGACACACACACGCACACACACACACACGCACACATACACACACACAGATTAGCATACTGTCACAGAATAACGAGTAACCTAACAAATAGCCGTGTGTATGTGTGTATGCTCACCTTAAGAAAAGTGGTGACCACTTCTTGTTCTGACGTTCCCCTCAACGCAGTGTCACCCATGAAGCGCATCACCGCTACACAAATAACACGTCCGACACGCACATCAACACCATTTAAGTCTTTAATAAGCAGACTTTGTAAAGAAATACAGCTCGTGTTGATTATTTAAAATTAAGTATGTGAACTTGTCTCATTTCACCAGAATAGTAATTAGAGACCAGCTGTAATGAGATGATGTAATTAGAGGAGAGATGAGAGAAGATGAGAACCTACACAGGAAGAGATCTGCCGCCACCCTGTTCATTACCGGGTCAGTAAACTCAATCAGAGACGCGGTCAGAGGAGTCTGTACAGGATATAAAAACACACACAACAGGTGGATTAAAAACACATGCTTACAGTGGAAAATAATAATAATAAATGTAAGAGATGATTAAGTCTGGTGTGACAGAATGTTTGAGGTTTGAAGGGCACCTTGGAGAACTTAATCATTTCAGTGGGATCCCTGGCTTCTCCGTTCTTGCTTTTGCTCTTCAGTGAATCTCTGTGAACAATAATCGGCCACAAAACAGCTGGAAATATTACGATTTTTTACTACCACTTAAATATCTCATAGCACAATGATGCTTTGATGTCATAACTATACAGTCACTGCCCACCACTGTTTAATAGCCGTTCAAATGAGTCAATCAGAGGGGCGCCCCATTAATGTTAAAGATATATACACAGAATGACTTTCTTTTTTTAGCTTCTTGCTAAATCTTGTAAGGGATCAAAACTTCAAATAAAATATAGCTATCGCCAAGAATGCAATACCAGAAGTAGCCAGTGATTATCTCTTGTGTCCTCCACCCACAGACCAGTATATATTTATTAGCAGGGAATGTTGACTGATCAAAAAAACTCAAGTGAAACACATATCAAAATACAAAGAGGCAACAGGGATATGAATGGATGACACATTCTTTTATATGTAAATGTTCCACAAAACAGGTTTAATGTTTGCTGAAACACTATATTTTATTAGTGGATGACTGTTTTCTACAGATCTGATGGTGCTGACTGATCCTGAGGATTTACATCTTCTTCCACCCATCAATCCATCAGGCTCACTAGCAGTTTATAGATGTTACGCATGCAGAAGATCAGACTGCCAGAAATGTTGTCATCTTATAAATATTCCAGCAGTAAACAAGACAGTGTGTTTGCGATTTTTCACTGTTTACAAGTTGCACCTCTGCATATTCATGTATGCAAAGATCTTTTTCAGTTTTTGTAATTTATAGATGTAAAACATCTGTCAAGCAAGCACACACACAAAATGTACAACTAATGGTACTGTCTACAACATATTCAAGACCTTTGAGAAGATCTTTTTAAACATCCCGTTTAATTCAATGAGTTTTAAGACTTTCAAGACCTGATGATTTATAACATGGAGGAGCAAGAAATGGAAATACTCAAGTCAAAGTATAACTACAGCAAAATTGTACTTAAAGCTGTAGAGAAGAGCATAAAAATCAATATTTGTAACCTCCAAGTACTGGCCAAATGAGTTCCCAAAATACTTATTAAGCCTATCACCCAGACAGGTGGACAGCATAGATGCATCAGAGAAGAGACATTTTGGGGGTTGTTTACCACAGTAAAACAAATAAATAAATAATAGGGCTGGGCATGGATTAAAATTGTTAATAGTGATCAACTGCATGAGTTACTGCAATAGCGAAGCAAAGCTTGTTATCCGCTGACAGGACATTATTAGTCTAACATTAATTAGTCCATGTTTACACTGCACATGCTGCTGAAGCTTCACTCCGCTGTGTGTGCTGCATTTAGCTGATATTTCAGACTGAGACTCTAGTTACAGGAAGATTCTTATGTGCAGTGGTTGCAAATAACCTTGGTTCTCTTGACTCCAAATAAAAAATGGCCATGTAAATATTCTGTTCGCTTCTCCATGTTTGTTTATCCTTAATTTATTTTCCTGTTGCTGCAGTAGACTTTAATAAAATAAAAGACTGAGCAACAGACAATTACAACGATGTAAGGAATAATGAAAATTGTGTTAATGTGCAAAAAAATAATTGTCAGCATTAATTCATGAATGAGATGCAATAATCCCACATTAATTATGTGTATCACTGTGTGTGTAATACACTCTCACTGCCAGTAGATGGAGACAGAACTCTTGCACAGCAACTTTAAGTACAATAAATGTTCTTTTCCAAAACTGGATGATATAGTCTCTCTGTTTCTAGTAAGTTTCTGTGTGTGTGTGTGTGTGTGTGTGTGTGTATGTGTGTGTGTATGTGTGTGTATGTGTGTGTGATTGTGTCTGCACATCCTTTTGTTCATCTCACCCCCTCCCGCTGGGTCCCTGTCTGAAATACTTCTTGGCAAACTCCAACATGTCATATCTGCTGTCCTGCAAGTCCCTCTCATCCAGGTCCTCAACAGCAAAGCCATCAAGGGAAACCTTCTAAAAGACAAAGGTTCATAATGAAAAACAAATTAACACTCAGTTCAGTCAGAACAAACAACTGTATGTGTGTGTGTGTGTGTGTGTGTGTGTGTGTGTGTGTGTGTGTGTGTGTGCGTGTGCACACACCTCAATTGTTTGATCTATCTCATGTGCAGCCATGGTGGATGCCACGGCAACAGCCACAGCTGATGACACGGCAAACTGTCCTGCTCCGCCTCGAGGTTCTGACTTGCGGTCCAGTGGCAGTGACAGGAAGTCAGGGGAAGCTACGGGATGAACACACTCGGCAGGGAAAGCACCGGAGCGGCCAAACACTGCACCAAACTTCCAACCTGAAACACACACACACAACCACACAGCAGTGTGATTACAACAATCACAAACACCTGGTGGCTTTGTGTCCCTAAATAATCATCCCTTATGCTGCAATCGCCTCCTTTTCTCTGACAGAAAGGCCGGCATCCTCTTCTGTTTACTTTACACGACTCGATTCTGTTCTATAGCTGATAACCCGACACATAATGTAGCCTTTGATCTAATTATAGATACTACACAAAGGTCAGGAAATTGTATTGATTGAATTACCTCCCCGGAGAATAATTCGAAATCAGTCCCAACACATGCCTACCTCTGACCCCTGCTGTAACCGGCCCCATGTCGTACATATGTCCGCTCCCAACTGAAAAATATGTCTTTCCCTAAAATTTAAGCTGTACTAATATACTTTTTTTTAATTCGACAATAGATTAAATCACTGGAATGTGCCATGTGAGAGGAGTCGCCTGTAGTGATGAACTCAGAGGATTATCATGCAATGCAGATCATCACAGTTCTGCAGCGCATTTAAGCATCCCCCTGGCTCATTGTGTTGGTTTCACGGCTCAACTGTACTGTTTTAGTTAGGGTTCATCAAGCTCAATTCCAGCTGCAGCAGGCAGCTGTTTTCAGCTAAAAAATACATTTTACCTACCACCAAACAGCAAGCTGATGAACACAGTGGATGAATTAGCAGTTCAAGACTCAAATATTTCCTTTAGGAATTGCTGGAGATCTATTTTTAATAAAGTTTAGCCATTATGACTTCATAGGATTTTATATTTCATTTTTGCGTTTCCAACTTCACCAATAGTGATTCAAACAGTTTAACTTGTGGGAACCAGTTTTTTGTCTTCAGGTATGTGTGAAGGATGCACAGCATGAAGAAGGTTTTATGCTGCCCAGACTTTACATTGATATTGAATATCATTAAGATTAATCTCTAAGGTTGATTCATACCAGCCTATAAAAAATAAATACATAACATTAAATGATAAATATGTGTGCAGGTGCACTTTCATTTAAGTCTGTCCTATCTAATATCAGTTTGTTTGTATGACTATATCTCTTCTGTAAACCAATTTCCTATTTTGTGTCCTCAAGAAAAAAAACATAAATTAATATTTTTTTAAATACATTGCTATCTTCCATCTGAAAAATATTCTGATACAATAAAATATGTTCTGTGGGCATTGTCAACATGACTTTACCTATTGTAAAATGTTGTAAAATACCGTCATAGCTCGAGGGTACGCAGACCCAGTCCATGGTGGTACATAAATCTCTCAGAGCTATCAGTTTAAACACTCAATGCTCTTAATTTTGGGCCCTGACCATGACACTGAAGTGGTCACATGTGGTTTCCACACAAAATATGCAATTGGATTGTGTATTGGATCAAATCAAAAGATTTTATGATCACTCACCAAAGTCTTGAGTGTCTCTTTTCAGCTCCTCCAAAAACACCACCTTCTTCCTCACCACACAGCCATAAATGTATCCTAGAGGGCCCAGACACACACAAACACACGCTTAAACCACATATTCAGCAAAAGACATCAGGCTTTTAAGCACCTGTCCTGCAGCGTCTCACCCTTCTCCAGCCCATCCAGCACTTGCAGCCTGATTATGTCTCCTTTGTGGAAACTGAGCATTGTACGGTCGTCTGTCACAAAGTTGCGTTCGGCAATCACATAGTCTGAGTCCTGAGAGGAGGAGAGCAAAACAAAGATCCATAATCTGTTGGTGTTTTCAACGTGCCAACTGTTTGCCTTAACTTCCCAATTCAGGTTCTGGTTTCCTATTCTCTTAAAAAAGTATAAAAGGACAGTATAGGAGTTTGGTAAATCAATGGTGTGTTTTTAGGTTATTTTTCACCAACAGGAAGTGTGTGTGTACTCTACCTTTTTGATCTCATTGATGAAGGTGTCTATGAGATGTTTGACCTGCGGTGCTTTAGCTGAGAACAGGATCAGCTTCTCGTTGGTCAGATTGAACTCCAGCATGTTCTCGGCTGGGATGGTCACGAACAAGATGTCTGCGTAACTGTACAAACACGACTGAAAACTTAATTTGCTACCCGTCACCCCAAACAGGATGAAATAAAAATCAGCATTTGAAAACAAAGACAGAGAAAAGCAACACATACGTGTACGGCCGTAGCACCCTGAAGTAGTCTGGGGCTGCAGCGCTGCTTTTTACTGTCTTCAGCAGCTTTATGCCACTGTGGGACACTGACAACACCTGCACGCCTGTTCCTACACTACCCTGCAAACACACGTACACACCAGCACACACTCATCAAGATGTTTACTCAAAAAAAAAAAAAAAAAAAAAAAGTAACACACTCCCTTTAACGATTTGCCATACTCACTGATGCAGGGAACAGTCGGGAGAAGTAAATATCCCAGGTTTCTCTGGCTGCTGTGACGATGCTTTTCTTCACGTGTTCCTCTACTGGATCCATGTTCTGCTCAACCCCGTGTTTGGCTGTCATTCACACAAACAGACACATGAACTCATGAATGTCAAAGAGCTGAATGTGGATTAGAGCACACAGTCTTAAAAAAAAAGAAGAAGAAGAAGAAGAAGAAGAACAGACAGATTACCGAACAGAGCTTTCATTTTCTGCCTTTCATCTCTGGTGATGCGAACACAGGCTTCTGACAGAGTGTCGTTCACTATCTGGAGGAGAGGAGAGGAAGCGGAGATGAGAGGAGAGGAAGAGACACAGCGAGGCAAGTTTATTTGTATAGCACATTTCAACAACAAGGCAAATCAATGTGCTTCACATTAAAACATTAATAGCATCCAGACAATGTGCTAATGGCACACTATATACTAAAGGGCATTCAGATACAATTAAAAACTTTGACCCATGCGCCTCTGGGGACCTAAAAGGGCTTTTGGGGTTTTATTTGTTATATAGCGTCTGTGATTATGCTTATAGCTCTGACATTTGCTAAAGTTTTATTTTTTTTATAGCACAGTTTCAAAGTTTATCCACAACTCCTCTAGTAAGGCTAAAATAAAAAAACTCCCTTAGCTCCTTTGATGTCCCATTGAAACCCATTAAAAACATATTTTTTGATCTCATGGCATTCACAGCAAAAAATCATGCAATCTAATTTATAAGTTCTGGCTTCACAATTGTAGTTTTTACTACTTTCTTGCTGATTGAGGCATGTACTTTTGTTTGCTCTAGAGAACAAATCTACACTATTCCCCTGGTTTCCAAAAGCCATTCTTTTATTCCTGAGTTTTAAAGGCCATTAGAGCAAATTTATTCATCTGGAACTGGTGTGTTTTTGTGTGTTTGACACAAATATGCAATGGGGGGTGTCTGTATGTTTATGGATAAATGTTTGTGTATGTCTGTATTTGTAGCTGAAGAGATAATTTTCATAGCTGCAATATTACTAGTGTGTAGTTTAAAGGATTACATTTCTGAAGATCTGACCACAAAAGGTAAAAATTATAATAATATACAATATTTTTATGGGCTTTGATGGGAGACTTTTATGTCACTAAAAGGAAGTTTTGTATTTAAATCTGACAAAACAATCTTGTTGCTAATCACCCAGAGTGTGACAATCATAAAAAAAGCTTCCCCTAGTCAATCATTTTCTAGACCTGCTTATACGTCACTGAGGTCACAGGGTCATCTGGAGCTTCCCCTAGCCTTTAGTATATTTAATACGATTTCATCAAATAAATTGGCATTTAAAGGGTTACAAATCTGAAAATGAATGAATATTTGGTAGAAAAGTGAAACAAATATATCAATATATTATCATTTAATGTCAGTTTTTGAAGGCCCCAAAGGCATCAATAGGAAGTTCTTGAAGAAGTGAGGCATAAGGATAACTAAATTAAAATAGAAGAACCTAAACTAGAAAAGAACAAATGAAAGAGGTGAATAAACTTTATAATTATTATTATGTGCTGTGTTTGAACCGTCCAAGAACTTGTCTACCCAAAACCGCGAAAAAAGCTCTGGAATAAATTGGTGATTTGGCATTTTTTTTTGTCAGGCTTAAACAAACAATGTGTTAATTAGTGAGTTTTGCAGGATGATTTTTTTTTGTACCAGTCAAAGCCAGGCTAGATGTTTTCCCCTTATATCTAGTCTTTCTGCAACGCTAAGTGAACTGGCTGCTGGCTATGCATTCATATATGAGACAGACTCGAGGGCGGTATCAATATAATAAAGTATTAAATAAATATATTTGTCAGTGTTAAATCATTAAATTATTATGCATTCATCACCTGTTTGAAAATTAGGTCTAGCACCAGTGGATGGTTGAAGCTGTCTTTGGGATAAAAAACCTGTAAAAGAAAAAACACTCACAATAGAATAAAAAAAAATTTGACATAGGGTCATAACACTTTTCTGTGTGTTTGCAATATATAGGCAGTATGTGTGTTTGTTTGTGTGTGTGTACACACACCTCCTTCCTGAGGTACAGTCTCCAGGGAACATTGGTGTAGGTGTAGTGCTCCTCGTTGGTGCTCAGATGAAGCTGTGTCTGGATAGTCTCTGTCTCTACTGGGAGTTCTCGAGAAACTGCGTCAAACAGCACAAATGTTGCATGAACATGAAACGTGTTCAGTTGGTGCCTTGCTTCAGAACAGCTCCACATTCCTTCACCCTGCTCCTCTGTTTCAAACGCTTTTCTGTCAAGCAGCCGCTAGATGACAGATGTGTTTTCAGAATCTGCTCGTCAGCTGGATCTTCTGACGCCACGGTGGCCGCCTGCTGTTAGAATGTCAGCGTGTCCCTGTTTGACTTACAAGTTCTTGACCTTTTTCTGGGATGTGCCAATTCTCAGCAAACAGGCTTAATATTTTCATTCATTGCCAGTGGTCTTGAATTAAATTAGCTACATTATCAGTATTAGTATCAAGGTGTAACTTAAGTAAGAAATGAAACGATATATAGGCACTATATGATCTCAAACAACACTAAGCCTATTCTGTTATTTCTATTGTGAGGAACCCACTGAAATTCCCTGCTAGTCTGGTAAAATAAGAAAATAGGAACTAAATTATAACAAATACAAACACATTTACATAAAAAGTATAAATTAAACTTATTATTAATAAAAAAGAGTGGTAATATCAAATTAATAGGAAAATAGGCTGAACACCGAGACCAAGAAACATGGATAACTAAAACATAAAAGAAGTAAATGTGAGCATAAAGGAGATCTTAGTTTCTTTTCAAAACATACTTTTCCTTTGGTAGACAGATTATTACTTGGGAGACTTACTCCATGATAAAATAGAATACAGGATTTTATGATTTCAATGGCCATTTAGCAAATGACTTCTCTTATAGAACAGAAACAAAAACTTTTCGTGCTGCTGAGCAAATAAAAGAAGATGAAACAGCTTTGAAATAGGACTTTGCAGGTGTTTTATGAGCTGGGAAAAGCATGTGTGTGTTAACTATACACACACACACAGACCATGGGTTTTCGTAAAGAATCAAACCAGAACACTCGACAGGATACTTTTAATACAGCCTAGTGATGCTGTGTGAGCACGGGAATGTATGACTGAGTACGTATGAGTACCTGGAGGAGGTACAGGAACAGGTCGATTAGATGGTGCTCTGGTCTTTGTGCCCAGGGGGGGTTGGACTCTGGCATCTTTCATGGCGGATGCAGAAGGTGGAGGACCAACACGTTTAGGCTAGACAGACACAAAAACATTACTTTAACTGATTGACTGCAGAATGTGTGTGTGTGTGTGTGTGTGTGTGTGTGTGTGTGTGTGTGTGTTTGTGTGTGTGCGCACGCACCTGGGGAGCAGGAGGGTTGTCCATCTGGGGTTTTAGGATCTGTAAGGCTTCATCACGAGCGGTTTGCTTTTTCTTAAACTTCCCCTCAGGTCTCCTAAACGTATACATCCCGTGTGAACATCACACAATAACATTCAAAAACTATTCAACGAAAAAAGATTACAATAATGTTTGCGACATTAAGGGGAATGATCGTTTCTCATCATTATTCTCATTGTCATTGAAAAACATGTTAAAATCACTATGGTTGTTTTTTGTGGGGATCTGTACCACACAAAGGTATTTTCTTAAGTTTGTAGAATAGCTGGTTACATCTTTATAACATGACAACATTTTATATTAAATGACAAAATTATTCCACCTCCTGGATTTAAAGAATTTTAGGTCTTTTTGTCATAATATTGATTAATTGTTCAGCCATAAAATGCTTCATATGTATATTCAGTATTTTCTCTGTCTTTGTGTTTATCGTGAAATACAGTCATTCTGGTGCTGTGTGCACATTGCAAGCAGCAACGTCGCGGGCGGCATCTGTTCTCAGTTTGTGATAACCTGGGCTTTGCAGGATCTGCTTGAATGTACGTGGTTAATTCTGTTACCTAAAATAGCATCGGCCCTGTGCTGTATTTACAAGCAAAAATCAATTTACTGTAGGGCAACAAGAGAAGACGGAACGCTGTGCCAAGTAACTCTAACCACTCTGTCTGCATGTGTGGATTTGTGTGTCCGTGTCGCCTTACCTTTTCCCCGGTGGCAGCGGGTCTGGTGGCGGCGATGGGGAGTTGTACCTTTTGATCATTTCTTTGAAAAAAAAAAAAAAACATAAAACATGCCAAAAGCAAGTAAAATATATGTTATATCTTTAATCAAGTACTGTTCAACTTTATTGACGACAGGTTCTTCTTTCTGTGATTATTAGAGGAAGATTTCAGTCAGGTACCTTGAACACCTTGGCTGGGAACCATGTGCTCTGGAGTCCGAGCAGAGTGCTTCACCACCTCTCCAGCAGGGGGCAGAGGAGACGTTACCACTGGGGCTAAAAGCACACACAAACACACACACACACACACACACACGCACACACACATGCACACACACACAAACAGCCAGTCAGGAGTTTGACTGATTTATTTAAAGCTCTCTGAACTAAAGAGAAACTAAGAGTCAAAGGGACTGAAGGGACTTTCTCTCCGTCTCTCTCTCTCTCTCTCTTTCTTCCTCTCCCTCTCTCTCTCTCTCCTGCACTCTCTCTCTCTCTATGTCTCTCTCTCGTACCAAACTTCTTGGCCGGTTTGTCCTTATTTATGGGGATGCCTGGAGCCTTCCTCCGAGGGATGCTGTCTGACTGGGCCTGTGAAAAAGCCACAGAGAGGACACAGAGGACTTTACAGTTTGCACTCCAGGCTTTGGTACACATCACATTAAATATTAAATCTTCACAGACGCCCGTGAAGATTTAATATTTACTAATTTTGGTGGAGTCAAGACAACATTCGGGTAAAGAAATGACGACGATGCACAGTGTGAATATGGCCCTTTTTTTAGTGACAGTAAAACCAGTAAAAATGTGTGAAATGAGGAAATAATTATCTGCATAATTATTGGTGGCTTGGAGATCCCCTCTGTGTACACATGCCTTCCTCTGAGCACTCAGGGACAGAAACTAGTGTTTCTAATCTTAGATCTTCTGTTTGACGCATTTTCTGTAGGTGTTGCTCTTTTTTTTGTTCAACCTTGGTGGCTATTGTCTCTTCTCCCAGCTACACACTTTGTTTTTATCTTGCACACATCTAATTCTTATTGATGAAATGGAGCAGCATTTTGTTCTGTGCACATAATTATTTTGTGTGTAGTGATGCTTGTGGATTGCGAATGCGACATCTTTAATGAAGTGTACAGTCATTCCTCATTATGTAATGTGTCTCACACTTACTGACCTGTGCAGACGGGTTTGCTTTAATCTGTTTTGACTCGGTTTTGTTGGATTTGTTGGAGCTTGCCTGAGGCTTGGGGTCAGGGTGGGAAGCCTGAGGCTGAGTTTGGGCTTCTGGCTGAGGCTGCTGAGCCGGGGGCTGCGATGGAGCTTGTTCCTGCTGAGGAGACGGAGGGTAGGGGCTGGGCGGGATGTTTGCAGAAGCGTAGGGAGTCGGAGTGAAGTTGGCGTAGGGGCTAGGTGGGATGTTAGCGTACGGACTGGGAGGTATGACAGCGTAGGGACTGGTGTGGGTGTAGAGACTGGGAGGGTGGTGGAGCAGAGGACTCATGGGGGGGCTTGTGATAGGGGAAGTGGGGGGGCTTGTGACTGGGCTGCCGACGATGGCCATAGCCTGCATGGTCATCTGTTGGGCCTGAGGAAAAAAAAAGAAAAAAGAAAGATGACACATTACAGTGAAACAAGAGCTCTTCTTCAGCACATGAACACACAAACAGACGCGGATCCAGACGGAGAGTTTACCATGATGATGGCCTGCTGGTTCATGATGGCCTGTTGCTGCTGGGCCAGAACGTCCTGCTGGGAGTCTGGCGGAGAGGGGAGGAGGATTACAGTCAACAGGACACGCGGATAGGGAAATTATGTTGTAACAAGTTTGTTTTTCTCATATTTCTCTTCATACCCGATGAAACAGGTGCTACAGGTGCCACTGCGGCAACGGGAAGCGACATCACGCCCCCCACAGGGAGGACCCTCACAGCTGTGGACACACACACATACATCAATTCACAGTCAGATTTTCATCGCTATAATTTTGCTGAAGGTAGTGTAGTGTGAATGTTTGTAGGTGTGAGTGTGTGACCTCCAGGTGGAGGAGGGGGGCCGGATGACTGTTCTTGCTGTTGCCAGCCACCTCCAACTCCTCCAGCCCCTTTCATCCTGCTGGACAGGCCTGCAGCTGATTCTAGTTCCTGTGAGGAAAGACTCAGATTAGAACATCAATGCATGAATCTAACAAAGGCAGTTCAAGAAATATGCCACCTAAAATCTAAAAATTAGAAATGGAAACACCATGAGATATTGGTATATTTTTTGATATGTCAGTGAAAGTATTTGTGAAACAATTACATATTTATCCAACAGACAGCTTTGGTTTTTTTTTATATAGAAAATATTTCTTTATAAAAATGTTCTTTTATTGAAAAGAGGAAAAGAAGAATATTGGTTAAAAATTTTCCACTTCTCATCAGCTTTTAAGATGATATATTAAACTTTTTGCAAAAATGTTAGCATTATTACACAACCAGCAGTTATAGAGCTACCAATTCTGTGTTATATTGGTTTCTGTAGCTGCTGAATGCTCCAAAATGTTCACCAGCTAGTTCCTAACTGTGTCTGTTTGCCGTCTGGTGATGAACTAATGTATGATGTTTTTTATTTTTAGCTTTCTGAAACCAGCTTCCTGCTGTCATGATTGAAACACTCCAAATTTGAAAAAACAATAAAGTCGCAGTAATTACCTGTAACTGAGGCAGAATTGGGTGATAATGTGTTGTTTATTTGATCAAAATATTATAAATTGATTATAGTCACTTTCAGAGTAATGTACTGTGGTGTCATCTAAGAAGACATCCTTTAATATGTTAATGATTGAATACCGCTGTGTACTTTGTCTGGTGTGGGGCCTCATGAATATGGAGCACTAAGAAATGTGTAGGTCACCTTAAGTCTGACCAGTTAATATCTGTACACGGCAAAGATGACTCTCACTTTATTATTCTGGAGTCACACTAAGCTGTGCTGATCTCATCCTATAGCCACATTTGGAAAAAAGGCCAGCTCTACATCTCTTTATGCATGTAAATGCAGGGGTTTATGGTGATGCATAAAGTCACCTTCATAAGGTGAATGCATGGAAAACTAAGGCAGGAGAACACATTCAAAATATTCTTCCCAGACCTTCTGCAGTGGTCTGTCTTCCTACTTATTGTATTTATGTCTATTATCTTTTTGCTATAACTTTGATTGTGATCCTAGATCTTTCTTTATCCATTCATACATGTTTCAGAAGCCTGTGAAATAACATCAGTGCAAAAAATGTAAAAGTTGTTTGGGATAAGTACTGTAATTCAGATATTGGTTTAACGCCATTATTGAACATTTCTTGAATGCAGAAAAATGTATCTAATTAACAACAAATCTACATGCTCAGTATATCTCAAACATATTTCCTTATAATAAATAAAAAAAATAGTACATACAGTATATGCTGCCTTAAGGAAAACACATTATGAGTGTAAAAAATGCAAGTGGATAAAATGGAAATAGTGTAATAAAAATATTGGATAGTAACTATAAATGTGGATTATGCTCTAGGAATGGTTTAAAAGTTGCTTTGTAATGACCTTAAGTCACCAGTGAAATCCAATATTCTCTTTTCAATCTAAGCCGACTACCGCTGTCCTATGCAAAAGAGTAAATGTCCAGCTGTTCTGTCAGAAATCAGCTACTGACCCATAAATCCACAGGAGTGTGTGTGTTTGTAGGCCATGTCTCATTAAATAGTAAGCCCTTCATTTGCCAGAGTGTCAGTTCCTCGTAAGCAGATCCCCGCGTTGCCTGGGTGGGAAATCACCGTGGCGATCTAGTGGCTGTGACAGTTACAGTAACTGGGTAACGTAATAGGTTGCTGGGCGGGAGAGCTCTGTAGAACACATCTGATACATGCTAATTCCTGTCAGCCACATCCGATAGCATGGCTGACATTCAGCACATTGCCGTCCCCGGCTGAAGACTGATAGATCCAACATGGCCGGTGCTCACTGCACTGCTGCGTTGTTTTAATACGCGCAGGTTTGACTCAACTGACAGATCATCGCGGTGACCAGAATTAGTTCAGATTAATTACATGATCTCCACACAGTTGTAATTCTGTCGTACAATGTCACAACAAACACTACAAATCAAGCTATTCAAAGAGTAACTCACATAGCTTCTACTGCATGTGAAAATACTGTAACAACAGCAAAGCCGATATGTGCTGACTCTCAAAAATAAAGTTTGAAGTAATGCAGAGTAATCAAACCTAACTACCTCACAAAATAATAAAAGCCCTAAAAAGCAGCTTTAGTACAGATTTGTACATGCAGGTTACACACTGTAACCTTCAGTTAATGGTTGACAGAGGAAATCTCATGGGGTTGAGTGGTGTCAGCGTGAGCAAATTATCTAACTTACTCCAGTTCCGTCAGACAGTACAGGGTCAAACAGGCTGTCAAGATAACGATCCATCCCTCTCTGAGGCTCAAAGTCTGGAAGAGGAGAGGAGAGGAGAGGAGAGGAGGTTATGGTCTTTGTGATTTTCAGGAAGCAGAGTTATAAAAAGGACAAAGGAGGAAGAGAAATGAGGTAAAGATATTGCCTGATGTGAAAGATATAGGTAATGTGTTTTAAAAACAGCAGAAAGTTATTTAGGAGTTTAGCAGCTGATTCGGCTGCTTATCAACACATTCAGCAGCTGTTGCATTGCCAACAGGAACGGCTCATAGCTAATTCAGCATACTTTTACGGTGCCAATTAGAGAAAAGATTTCCACAACCATAAAAGACCAATTGTGGAACACATAAATAACTGAGACAAGCGGAGGCAGAAGTGAGGTGCAGTTGTCTCAGTTTGTTGGTGATGGGGTTTGGACAATTTGAAAAGAGCTGGTCTACTTTGATCCAATTTGATGTGTGTGTGTGTGTGTGTGTGTGTGAATGCGTTTGTTTACATGCCTACCTTGGCTAATGTGTCCATCTGAGCCAATTATGGCTGAAGATAGGACATCATCATTCCTATCAAACCCACCACCCAGCAGGCTTCTAAAGAAACAGTGAGACAAAATGAATAAATTGGGTGCAGTCACTTAATATTTACTTACATTTAAACAGTTTGCATGTGTGCATGTTTGCATTATTGAAGGTGTCTCACATGCTGGCATTGGGCCGCACTCTACTTGGTTCCTGTGCAGAGATGATGAAGTAGCTGCTGTGTTTGGGGAAGTCGGTAGGAAGTTCCAGGTCTGACATCAGGTCCAGAACGTAATCTGAACCCTCCAGCTCCACCCACTGAGCCGGCTCCTTCAGCAGCACGGACCAGCCCCGACGGCCCTCCATCACACTCCTACACACACACACAAACACACACACAAACACCTATAGACACCTTCAAACATTATGCAACAATTCCACCTAAATTTTCCTGATTGTTGTTTTTTCCATTAGTTTATTTTTTCAATTTTTCTCTGCAATTTAAAATTATAATTGGCAGAATGGTGATACCTGTGTTGTAAGATGTCTTTGGCCATTTCTTCTCCTGTTGTCCAGGAGTGTAAAGGACACAGGAAGGACACACCTAAAATAAAAGTAGTATACCACAAATATAAAAATACAGTACCTTAAAACATAGAGCAGTTACTTAGAAGTGAAGTTTAAAAATGATGATCAGTCATTACTATTACAAAATATTCTGAAATGTGGTGACAGGTGGGAGGCGACTTTCATTACGTATTTGAAAGTGTTTGTTTTGCCAACATTCAAATCAAGTTTTAGACTGCACAGTACTCAACATTATAAAGTATTAAAAGCAGTTTGTTTCTTGTAGCTTGGTGTAGACACAGAGGAATATATCAGAGTATCATCAGCATGAAAAAAAACATTAAGTTGCATTGGAAACATTTATATCAAAACACAAATTAATAAACACAAAAAAATGCTAGGAAAATCACAGACTTCTGCCAAGCATATTGTTGTTGGATACACACCTGACACCTGTTTGAAGGTCTATTTAACACAATGTGACCAAACAACAAAAAAATGATCTAATTTTGGTAATGATCCAGCTTACTTTCGGATTATTACTAAAATGTAATCATCTGTTTTTTGTATTATTCTTGACATTCACAGTAAATTTGACTAAAATCCAAGCCTTTTTGAGATCATTTGCTACCAAACAGACAGACAAATAAAAAAAAATCTCCTTGGCCAAGGTAATAAATGAGAGTGGTCCTAAAACCAGTCCCTGGGGCACACCCTTGGAAACATTGAGGAAGCTAGTGATACCTTCAGCCTGCACCCACTGAGATCCGCCGGATCATTTTCAATGAACAGACGGTTTGTTCAGACAGTCTTACACTGATTAGTGTTTGCTTCAGTGTCATCCACACTGTCGAAATCCTTGGATAAGCCTTGAAAAGTTGTATTGATATAGAGCACCAAAAGCAATTTCATTAAATCATGAAATGATTCCAAAAAGTTTGTAACAGCGTCCCCCCTGCCTGTCTGTGAAGTTCACACAGACACCACTGCTCACAAACAGACAGAAAACACCAGCGAGCCAGAGCGAGTATCAGGTGTTGTCTAATCCTCAGTAGACTTGCCAAAAGGCCACAGGACAGATTAGCTGGACGAGAGGAGGAAATGAGAGAGAGACAGATAACTCTTCTGTGCTGAATGGTGCATGCATTGACTGGGGTCAGGCAAAGAAAAACAGAGGTAAAGTCGGGTCAGTGAGAAAGAAGGAAAATTATTAATTATTATTAAAAAATATATTTAAAAATTATTTATTATTAATGTTTATAATGCTGTTTTGACATATTCATAACACACATCCATTCATTAAACTACAGCAACTACTTTAGAGAAGACAAAAAAAGCAAAAAAAAGGGAGCTTTAAATACAAACAAAATATTTTCTCTAAATTGTAGGGGGGCATAAACGGACACACGAGTGCTAATATTAACAGATTACTTTTATTTTTTTCCACCCCAACTAATCCAGCAATTAGAATCAATCAATCAAATCTCCTCTCTTCCCACTGGGTAACGTTTGTTTTGTGCGTGTGTGAGCGTGTTCTGACCATCTAAGCAGTGTATCTGCAGAACAGTATGAGCTCTCTTCCGATTGGCAGTCCATTCCAGCAGACAGGGCGGGTAGGTCCGGACGTACTCTGGCCCGATATTCAGCCGCTGCAGAGCCTGGAGCAGACGGTGCTGACACACACAGGCGAAGCCCTCTGGCCCATAGTCAGAAACAAACCTGCAGCAAGATATAAGAGCAAAACAGGTGACAAAGTGTTTACAGATACACATGTTTAAAGGAAGTCATTATAGGTATGAACAAATAAAGAAGGATTAATGTCACCATTTTTCATACAATATACTCCTAACATATTTTATTGTCTGAGTGTGTGTCTCACTTCAGAAGATACTTGGCCAGTCTCTGAGATGGCATGAAGGCAGACAGACAGGACGACAAGAGGAGCCAACCACGTTCTGAATTCAAAATGTTGGGATTCTTCCACACCTAAAGGAGAAACAAGAGAGGATACAAAATAATAACGAGAAGCTGAAAACTGGTAGTGATAATGAGCAAATTGTCATAATTGGGTTATGCTTGCCTAGAAAAATGAGCTGGCCCTCACCTGATTGGCTACTTGAGCCAAGATCTCATCTCTGAGGCTGGGATTGGCAAGCCCTCTCTGGATAATGTAGTTCCCAAACAGATTCTCCTGAGCCCCGTTCAGGTTGGGATCACCCATGAACCTGAGTATCTGTCAAACCACTGATTTACAACATGTTCTGATATAAAGGTTGCGCAGCTCCCTAATTGTATTAGCTAGAGATGTAGCTTGGACTTGATGTATGTTGTATATAGATATGAAAGAGAAAATTATTGTAATTTTATCTCCTAAACATGGCTGTGAAATAATGTCAAATGTGTACACATTTGCTTTCATTACGTTAGCCATTAACCACAAAGCTATTTTTTTCACGTATCAATCTTACTGGACTTGGTGCTGGATAAGTGAATTTGTGAGTGTAATTTAATCTAACAAAGACCCATTTAGCTATGGACTTGAAAGGTCGTGAATGCTGGAGTTTCTCAGCATGTGAATGTGCAAATTGTACCAGGATGAAAACATTCAGGGCTCCTTGCTTAAGCTCCTCATCCTGTCTGATCAGAGAACTCTCCAGTGGGGCTGTCAGCATCCCGAACAATGGCTCCTACAACACACACACACACACACACACATACACACACACGCACAATGTGAACCATGCATAAACACTTTTAGCTATTAACAAACCTTCACGTAAAAACATGCTTTTGTGTGTGTGTGTGTGTGTGTGTGTGTGTGTGTACCCGAAATATGGCTCGTATGTAATGTGTCATGAGGTAGTTGTTGATGTCCAAGGGCAGGGTCAGCTGGGGGTCAACTTGGACTTTTGGAGCCTGGACCACCGCCAAACAGTCAGAATGCAGCTCTTCACCACCTAAGCACACACACACACACACACACACACACACACACACACACACACACACACACACACACACACACACACACACACACACCACACACACACACACACACCATCGACTAACACTGTTGAACAAGGCTCAAACAAGGCGGGACACATCTGTAATGGAGGTTTATTCGTATCCCTGGCTGGATAATATTAATTGCTATAAAAATCCATATATGCGTGTCTGTGTGTGTTAGCACCTGAAGCCGCCTGCAGCAGGGCTCCCAGCTCAGCAGGGATAGGCAGCGTTGACACATTCACCACTTCTCTATTGATGCGATCCTACACATTGTAAATACACACGCACACACACACACACACACACACACACACACACATTCTTTCACATTCTTTTGCAACATCTCCGTCATTTTCTCAAAATGTAACACTCCTCTGTCTGACACTTTAACCTTCTTATATCCTTAACTCACCTCCTCCGCCTTCCTTGCAGGCTCCACCACTGTCTGACAGAAAGAAAACAGTATCAACTTCACAGATTTGTTCACTTTTTGATTCATTTGTTCAAAAAATGTTTCCCACGTCCCACCTCATGTACACAAACACCGTGCACATACCCTCATGTAACGCTGGTGGATGATGATGAGTAGAACGACAGAACGGAAGCGTATGAGATACTTCCTCCTCAGAACAAACTTTTTTCTGGTCAGGTAAATGATATAAGACGGATTATTCATCAAGATAGGGAGTAGAGAAAAAGTAAGGAAGTAGGAGTTGTTGCAATTCTGAGTAAGAAGCTGCTTGAACAAGCATTTGATAACATTAAAACACAAACACTAGTTACATCAAACTTCCGTTAGTACCAATTATGCAATAGCAGTGGCAAGATTTGAGTCATTCACAATTATTATAGATTCAGTGAAAGTTTTCTTTTGAAAGATGCAATGATATTTTATTTCATCAAATTCATCAAAGCCTGACCAACAATCATGGAAACAGATCGACACATTTTAATAAAATGCGGATTTGCATAACATCTTGCGTTTATGAATCTGGCAGCAAGTGAGAAATCTATCACCTTTGATGAATGAGCATGGCCTGATTATCTGGCCCTGTCTCCTCACGTCAAGGACAGAAGAAGCAGGCTGCCTGTGATAAGCTTTGACCTATTTGGCTCTGTGAAACCAAGCCTGAATTGCCAAGCTTGCCACTGAAACTCCAGACCAAGGCGGTGTGAAAGCTAAAACATTTCACAGGCTGACACGGAAAAAGACTATAACACCAACTTGTGTGTATATTTTACATTTTCCCAATGTAATAAACACAATACTTGTAACAATACAATTTGAAGTAAACTTGCTTTACTTTAAAGAGTCATGAGACATTAAGACTGAGAGGCACAAACATATATTAGCTCCTGATGTCAGGTGGACATTACCTGGCCAGGCAGCCTCTGCAGCGAGCCTGTAAGCCGGTGATACGGCGTCTCAACTTGGTGAAATTATTTCTGATAAAAAAGGAGCGGGTGTATTTCTGCAACGTCAGGGCAGCGACGTGCAACAGGCGGTCTCGCTTTATCTCCAACATCTGGTACAGCTCCTCTTTCAGGAAAATCTAACACAAACACACATAATAGTTACACACACATCTAAATTCAGCAGTGTTTTATTGTGTAGGTATGATTTATTCGACCTTGTGTTTTGTATGCGTTATGTCAGCACACATGTGTGTGAGGGTGCTTGTAACGGAGGGAGCTCACCTTACTGACTCCCACTTGATACGAGCCGTTCTTGATCGGCCCGAGTTTGTAAAGCATATTGACACAGTTTTCTCCGTCTGCCTGTGGTAGGTCCCTCAAACAGAGCAGGGCTTTATACCTGTTTGCACACACATGTCCACAAACACATTTGAAGCAATTCAGCACAGTTAGAATTTAGTCACAGAATGTTGTGGTTGATAGTGTCAAATGCCCTTTGAGATCAAGGAACACTGCCATCATGACATGACCTTGTCTCTACCACAAGAAGCTGTGAAATCAAATGCAGGAGGTAGTATTTATCTTCATTTTGTCAATGTGAATATGTCCACATGTAACCTGACCGGTTCATACTTAGCTTAGTTTAGCTGTATCAGTAGGTTTACATGCAGAGCCTTATCATTTTATGCTCAAAGTTAGATTTTTTTAAACTAATCTAAGTTCTGTCCTTGTCTCAGTTTACACACATCTCAGAAAATCCATTAGCTAAGGGGATCTGCCCCCTCATGCAGAATCACGAGTTGTTTTAGCGAGTTAATACGGCCATAGACTTTTCTGTCACCTTGTAAAAAACTGAATATAAACATCTTAATAACCTTAATAAATTCTCAACTACAGTTCCCAACTGGGTTTGCTTGTCCGGACCAAAGCTGTCCACACTGGGTTTCCTTTTGTGTCTCTCTCTCTTTTAATTAATCATACTTGCCGGTCGCACTGTGTGAAAATACATCAAATCTGTGCTAACGCCTTTCTCTACTGTTGTGAAGCATGTGCTCATGCATTGACCAACTAAGGTCAATGCATGGAATAAAATTCCAACTGCATTATCTAGGTTTGTTAATTGGACTGTGAGAAGTCTAACTTGGTCTGATTTCATACATATTAAAGAAAAATTGTAAAAATCTGACCATAATCAGATTAACACATCAATTTTCATATTAACAAGTGTTAATCTAATTGACCCTAGGGATATGTGTTTGGATCGGGGACTATTTTTTGCTACAATACATTTTTGCAGAAAGTGGTCAAAGTTGTTGACTGATCAATGGAATTATTTGCTTTCCAACTGCTGGATGGGTATTTAAGCATGAAGAATTTTGTACTTGAAGGCCAGGCAAAAAAATGGTTGAAGCACTATATGAGTGGTATAGTGCGTATAAACAACCGTTTTAGGAAAGAAAACTCAATGCTACATTAAGGTGATCTAATTTATACTGCATTATATATTATATGAGATGAAATATCTCCTCGAATACATGGTGTTATGTTTTGTAATTCTATAAATAGGAGTTTAGTTTAAAATGATCCTGACCCACCTGGACAGGAAGCTGTGAAAGTGAAATCTGATTGGATAACCATCCTTCCGTATATAGACGGTCTCCATGATACCGGAATAACGCAGCTGAGTGTGGACCAGCTCCATGTCAAACACCCCTGACTCCTACACACACAAATAAAACAAACACACACACAAGTTCTACATTTCATTTCTGTTACAAAACCAAAAACCACCACAATCCGGCACACATCAACCGAATGTATACCTTATGATGGTTTGGCTTGATGCATCTCACAAAATATGGGTTACACCTGTCAGAGATAGATGAGAAGGAATGGATGATAAAAGCTTAGTGAATTTGTCCTGTGCAAAAGAAGACAACTTTTCAACTGGAATGAAAAAGAAAGAGGCAGCGCATGGCTGTATAATTTAGAATATATTCTAGTATATATTCTTTTATAGTTGACGAACCTACAAATGAACTGACAGACTCAAGTATCTCAATAGGAATGTGCTTTCAAAAGATAAATTATTAAATTATCATGCACATTTTCAGGTCTATATTAATATTTTGGAATCTACTAGAATATCATTGCAAAATCTGCCAGAAAAAAAATATATGCTCATTTATAGTTCCCTTTAGTTCAGAATCTGTCTGAAACAGGTCATTGAAGCTACTCTCTGTAAGGCCCACCTCAAGTCGGACTCTCAGACTTCTGAGGCTACTTAAACCACCAGTAGTAGTTTATTGTTTTTTACTTTAAATGGGAACTCATCTGACATGCATGCATATTTTTTTTGACTTGCAAGGAAAATTATGTATATGTTCACCTCAATATTAACATAGAGATCTAACAGAAACTCAAAAAAAATGCTATGTCCCCTTAAGGTAAATACAATTTATTGTCCAAAGATAAGTGACTCCTGCAAATACTGATATTGCAGGTTTATAAAGATGCCAGGAATAAATAATCATTCATAATTAATTCACTTATTCTCTATTCTAATAAATCATAAAGTTTCCCAGCATCCCTCAGTAATTTCAAACACTTACAGTACTGACTCATTGAATCCTACTGAATCATTATGCTGCATCATCATTGACAGATGCAGTGTTATACACAGTAAATGTGTGTCAAACAGAGGGTCTGAATACTTATGACCATGTGATATTTCATTATTTTTTATTTATTTCTTTTGTTAATAAATCTGCAAACATTTTACAATTTCTTTGTCAATATAGTGTGCTGTGTTTACATTAATGGGGAAAAAATAAATGATATTAGCTAATAGCTTGTAATATAACATTGTGAAAAATGTGACTGTAAAACTGTATATAGTAACTATACTTGCAATGACTGTCCTCTCAAGTGCAAAGCACACAGATATTGTGCTTGAGGGCACAAGATTAACATGCATTTTGCACTTTAAAAACTTTAGGCTGTTGGTTTTGACCCAGTGGTGTCATTCCCTCTTGCCATTTTTGTTAAATTTTGATTCAAAAGGTTAAACGAGTGTTGTTTTACTAAAACCTTTCCATCTTCTCCAGCAACTCCTGCAGGCTGTTCTGGAACTTTGCGCTGACCGTGTTGGCCTGACAACGGCGAGCTGTGCTACTGTGCCGCACATTGGACCGCTGCTGAGACACAGACTCTGAATGCTTCAGGAAGAGGCTGGATACCATCTGTGCACAGCCGCACATACATAAACACAAATAGAGGACAGAACAAGGTTGGACAGTGAAAAAATCAATGCTGCATATCCTCCAATGGATGTTACCACATTTCTAGGTATTTGCATTAAATATTTAACTCAGGAAATTGCAACAATTGTAAGGATTCATCTCAATAAAAAGTAATGATTTATAGATAGATACATATACATTTTAAGCTTTTAATAGTATGGAATGGGGAATACATTCCATACAATTACACAATAGAATACACAATACAATACACAATAGGTGGGACTAAGTTAAAAAAAAAATCATTTGGATATCTCACTCTGTTTTTGCTCTGGATGAAGAGGTCTAAGACATCTTGGCGAACCATGTCAAAGTTCTTATCCAAGAACTTGTGCACCTGCATCACAAAACATTAAGAAGCTTTACAACAAATTTCAGAGTTGGAAGTTTTAAAATTAGAATTTATTGTTGGAGAGACAAAACTTAGCAGCCCTGTTCTAGGAAATACCAGGAATTTTCAGGTCTATATTAATTTAGTTGGAAGTATATCTTTCATTTTTCATCACGCTAAATAACAAACAGCATAATACACAGCAGCAGTATTGGAAACTGTGTGGGCCCCTGAATACTAATAGTTTCCACATCTTGGGTCATGTCAAAAGATTTACATATCTATAGTATATGTTTTACTATAAAAAACATTGGATGTTATAAGGTCCCGAAAAACAGCAAGACATTATACTTCAGTTTGACAACACTAGAAGAAAGAAGGTGAGATCTGTTTTAGAATAGTCTTGCTGGTTGCCTTTAAAAAGGTAAACTGTGATTTAAAATATAACCTTTAAGATGTATGTAGTGAGTGATAGCTTTTTTATGAAGTAAAATCTTCCATGACAAATAAAGGCTAAACCCCAGAAAAATAAATAAATGCATCACATTTACTGTAAACTACAACATTGTTTCTGGACCTGTCATATGTATGGGCAATATAGATTTTATTGGATGGTTTCCATGCTCCTTTTGCCTTTTTAAAATTTGTTTGTAAATTTTAAATGTTGGAACTGTTGCAAATAAAATGAGTGACAAAAAAAGGAGGGAAAAAACCCACCTCGTAGGTGACTTTCCCAGCATAGTGTCTCAGGGTAAACTCTGGCAGTGGCATCTTTGGCCTGGCATATAGCGGGTTGTTACCATGGTGATAGTGGCACTTCTGAAGGAAGGTGTGGTCTGTTGCCTAGCGATGGTTGGAGACAGTTAATGGTTCATGAGCCATAGAAACCAAATATCTACAGCACAACACGTGTTGCCTGTGTGTGCACAGAAAAATCGCCTCAGTCTAAGTCATGTAGCAACATAACATATCCATATTTCCCTTTGAGCATCAGAAACGCTTCATAATAAGTTTATCTCAATATGGGCTCCCCTTACATTAGGAGCCCAGTAATGATAGCAGCAGGTGGGCAATTAAGTGAGTATGTGGGATAGTTTTATATTGATCGGGCTGGCTATTCAATCTCCTGGTTTATGAGAAATCCAATATAGAATTTCATCTAACTCAATTTCTGGAGAATTTGAATCAGGAGGTATTATTATTATTTATTTTTTTTCTTTCACAGTACAATATTTCTAAAGTTTCTTGTGCTCTAATCTAACTTCTTTCATCTAAGTTCATTTTAAGTACACTTAATCTCCAAGTGTCTGCCTCAGCCGATTGTTTGACATTGGATGGAGTAATGAATTATTAACAGCCCTTTGCTTTAATTAAGCAACGTTTGAATCAATCAATCACACTTATTTTTAATTAAAGTTCCCCCATATCCTGCACTTTGCCTTGGCTTTATTTGAAAGTTTTGATATCCCTAACATGATATATTTGCCATTTTAAGTTTTAAGTACCAAGAATCATCTCATTATAGTTTTACATCTCCTCTTTCAAGCTTCTCTCTGGAGCTCTAGAAATTTTTTGGTCGGTCTCGTTAATATTCATGACCCTTTCCTCTGACCAGATGATTTGAATTGGGGGAGGGCAGCGATTGTGTAGTTGTGACATCATAAAAATCACAGAAATACAAATAAGCTGTTTCGAGGCACAGTTTTTGAATGAAAATGAGGACTTCTGTGATATGAGACCTTTGACTTCATATTCATATTATCTTGGAAATGAATAGTTTAGTTTAACAGGAGTGGGTGTACCTGAGGGAAACTGCACTGGTCATCCAATATGCGTAGTATCCCATGAGGCTTAGCAGCAATGAGGTCGAGGCACGCCTGGTTGTGGCTGAAGGGCTGCTGCTGCCACTCAATTTGCTCCCGCATGTACTCCTCCTACACAGCACAGTACAAAATCAGATTGGTGGATATAAAGCATTTCTAACTCCACTGTTGGTCATTTCCAGTTTTCACATCAGTTGAAGGACTGTTGGTTTATGAGATAAAAAACGACCTCATGAACTTTCAGCTGTTCTGAAATGCATGAGAGTCTGGATACATTCATGGGAATTTGGGTTGAGTTCGATACCTGTAAGCCAATAAGCATTATTTGATGTGTAGATCAAATGACAAATTGGGTTACTAACACAATCTCTGACAAATATAGTTGCTGAAATGCTATTCAAATATCACTTCTACACTAAATAACACTTCTTCTCCTGTCATACCTGCTTTTACTTTGACTTCCAACCCCAAATTTGCCACTGTTTTGAATAGATTTTTAAGGCACACCTCTACATATAAAAATCACCACATCAGTTCTTACTGAGATAAAACAAATATGTGTATTCAAATAAAATCGTCCAGTTTCCCTGACCTGCTCCTCCTGAAAGATGACCCTGATAAAGTAGAACTGCAAAGTTTCATTGGTGTAGTTGATACACAGCTGCTCAAAACTGTTCACCTGTAGTTCCTGGAGGGCAAAGAGAGAGAGCATTAGGAGTTTGGATGGTTTAGTTATCAGGGTTCAGCTGAGACACAGTTCTGTAAAATGATTAAAGCAGAATATTCTTCAGTGTGACCTCAAACCCATAAATGTCCAATATGGAGATAGAGAGGGCTTCATTGCGAGGGTAGACCCGTCCATTGATGCGCTCCGTCAGCCAACTAAACAGCAGCGAATACAGGATCTTGGCAACAGCATCTCTATGAAAAACACACAATAAGGTTTCTATGGAAACAGAAAACCCGGTTCCTATGGAAACTGAGGACATCTGAAAAATCTCTCCCCCAGCCCTGACATCCTTTGTCCTCACATGCCTCCACCGAAGATTGGAAGAGAATATCAAAGACTCCTCACTCCCTCGGAGCAGTCTGCTCATGTGATTTTAAAGAGCGGATAAAAGCCTCAAACGAGACTGTCAGAGCGATTTTTATTTCAGGTTAATGACAACAAGGATGTAACAGGCACAACATTCAACTTTCACTCACCTGGCATCCACAGCACTCTCCACTGTGAGGGGACTGTAGATCTTCTCCCGTACTGTGTCCTGGGGGTCAAATACACGTCATCTCACAACATCTAACTAAATATTACAGCGTTGACAATTAAATCTGTGTATGTATGTGTGTGTGTGTGTGTGTGTGTGTGTGTGCATGGGTTATGAATGTTATGGTATAATGTGTTCTGCTCACTGTCAGTCTGAAGGTGACAGACTTCTGCAGGCCATCAGGGGAGACCTGCAGCAGCTCAGCTACCACCCTGATCTCCTGAGCGCTCACCACTGACGCGACCTCCTGACCTTCAGCCTGCAGGGATGCGCGCACACACATACACACACACACGCACGCACACAGACAGAAACACAAACACACACAGAAAAGACATTCACAGAGATAATTACCATCATACCAACATCACTATCATTCATCTGTGAAGGTGAACACTTTATTAAGCCTATTTGTGCGTGTGTGTGTGTGTGTGTGTGTGTGTGTGTGTGTGTGTGTGTGTGTGTGTGTGTGTGGGACCTGGTGTGGCTGGAAGTAGACATTCCCCAGGTGTAGGACAGAGGAGAGAAGTCTGTATATGCTGTCTTGCTCCTCCGGAGTAAAACACAGGATGTCCATGGCACTCAGTAGTCGCCTGAAGTCCTCCCCGTCATCCTTCCCCTCTATGGAACAGTCACCGCCCTGCACTCATGCACACACACACACATACACATACACACAAACAAACACAGTTAACAACAAAATACTCACCCTCAGCCTGTTTAATAGCAGCTCTAATTAAAACCTATCAGCACCTGAAAATATTGTTTTAACGTAAATTTCAGTGATTAACTTCTTGCAGAGTTTCAGATTTCAATCTGTGACATCACTACTGGGTGTAGTTACTGGTGCAATAGAGCGAGAACCATATTTTGAACATGGTGTTAAGGTACTCTTTAGAAAATAAGGCACAACATGACATAAAAAATTAATACTTGGTTGAATACACAACATACTCAGTCTCTAAAAAGGAAAAAATAATTTGAAGAGCGATGTGGCGTTGAAGATTTAATTGTAAGATCACACGGGATAAATCTAAGGGGTAAGATAATTCATATGATAAGAATAAATAAACAAGATCAAGAGACTACAGTCATGACAGTGTCTCTGCAAGGCTGTATATTTTAGTACAACTGGGCTTTGAGCTAAACATCTGCCAAGTTCACCATATTACCTTTGATGGTCCTCATTATTTGCTTCATTATTCTGTCTGGATTTTGCTGTGCAGTTCCTGAATAAAAAATGTGTGAGCTGTGTTTTTTTACAGGACAGGTGACTGGAAAAGCTAATTTCAAGCCATGATGATGTCACTAAATGGAAAGGAAGGGGTTACCAAGGTTACTGCAATTAATTCTGTGGGGGACATATATGTCTGCACTGCATTTCATGGCAAAATCATCCAATTGTCAAGACAATTTACTCAAACCACAAATGCCAACCTGTTGGTAGTTTTAAAAGTCTGTTTGATTAATCCAACAATGATTTCACAATGAATGTCAAAACCCAAAATATTCCTCTCTGAAGTGGTGAAGATCCTCATTTTAATATAGCTGCACAAAGGTCTTATTCAAGTCTTAAAATAATCATTAAAGCCTTACTAGACACACAGTAATACATTCTAAATGATCCCATTTAGAAAATTACAAGTATCACTATATATCTGAAATATAGCTACTCCTGGCTGCAAAGTTTACACAATCTGCATTCAGCTACCACAATAAATTTCATGTTTGTGCCATTTAACACTCTGTATAATAAATGTCACATTTTCAACAAACTGACCTCTCATTTGTTAATGTTACTGTGGAATTGATTGCAGTGACCACTCCTTAATTGTGTTCTATGCGCATGCATGTGCATGTGTGTGAGTGTGAGTGTGAGTGTGGGGGGGGGTCATTGTGGATTTCTATTTCTGTGAGCACCTGATTCAGATAGTAGTAAGTCTCAGCTTCCTGCAGATAGAGTGAGCGCTTCTCATGCGGAGGAAGACCTGCCAACAATTCATAGAAGATGTGGTAGTTCCTCTCTGATTTGGCCTGTGGATGAATATACACACACATACACGCACACGCACACACACACGCACACACGCGCACACACACACACACACACACACACACACACACACACACACACACACACACACACACACACATCCTATAACCAAATGGACACATGGACACATATTCACATACACAACTAGAAAGGTTTGACTTGCAGAGTTGTGGTTTTGGGTTTGCTGGAATAAAATAATCCTGTAATGGGTGGAGCAGATAAAAGTGGGTTGAGACACAGTAGGAGCAAATGTGTGACACATTTCAGGCTACCGAGAATCTCCTCTTTCTCACAGTGACTCAGTTGTAAGGGGACTCCACCTGACCTACTGTGTGTGTGTGTGTGTGTGTTCACTTGTGTGAACTTGAGTTTTTTTTACCTGAAAGACAATGCGGGACTTCTCCAGCAGGTACTGAGACGTTATGGCACCGCTGATTACACCCCTAGTAAATTACACATATGCAGGCACACAGACACACATGCGTGCAAAGACACACACACACACACACAAAGTGAGACTGAGTTAAGTAACAGGTCATGCATGTGTAATGTGCTTGGATCTTCTATGTCAGAGTTCTAGCGAAGATCAACTACTCATTGAACTGTGTTACTCGCAAAGGTTTGCATATTCACCTCTAAGCCTCCTGTTGTGTGTGTGTGTGAGTGTGTGTGCATACAAACAAACACATGGGAAACAAGCTAACGTCTATCGTAAAAGTCCACTCTCATCTGGTATTATGCAATTAAAATGCAAGAATCCAACATTATTATATTAACACACACTATTTCATTTCATTACACTACACTCTTCAAATTTAATCTTGGCTGAATTGTCCATTGAAGATTGTATTAACAAATATAATCATTTATGTGCTGCCCAAAGGAAAATATTATAGATTATATTATATATAAATATTATATAGATATCAAGCAGTACAACACTTAAGAATACTTACTTTCTATTTAGGGAAGATCAAATAAAACTACTAACTGTTGAAGTCATAGCTTACTTTTTTTTAAACACTTTTCTTCCTTATTACAACTTTCAAGATCTTATTAAGAAAAATAATTAAAAAATATATATATATTTAAGTGAAGGCAACTAAAATTATTCACACATACACAGAACTATTTTTGAAGGTTTTCTTTTCTTCCCCTGTGTATCCTGCTTAGCGTCGGCTAAACCCCAACACAAACTCACAAAGTCCTGAGCTGAAGAGTAAACACTGTGCTGGCAGAATAGGTAAATATGTATAACCATGACATAAAAGTGCTTGTTTTATAAGTATTTTACGGATTTGGCTACAGAGCAGATCATTTGGTATATGTTGGTAATATGATGTCCTCTCCAAAAAATATAATAGAAAAAATAATAAATTCCAGGTTGTTACAATGAAATCTATGTCTTTGCCATTGCACTGGCAAAAGAACAAGAGATGATCCCTGGTGTGAGTGCGTGGTTGTGTGTGTGTGTGTGTATATGGGTCAAAAGCATTGTATCAATTTCCACACAGGGATCAATAAAGTAGTTCTTTTTCTTCTTTAGAAAGACTATGTTTCCACTACCTGTTGCAGCAACATCTCGCTGAAGACTTTTCTTCTAAAATACAACTATCGGGATATGTGATTGCATATTGGGTCTGCTTTACATCAAATACTAGGCAGCTATGTGTCAGAATTTTTTTTCCATATTTTGCAACTATCGTGTATAATACAAATCCAAAAACAAATGATAATTAAATGAGAAAAAAAACATATAAAGTTGTTATCTATGGTTCTTCAGTTCTTGACTGTATTTGTTTAAGTTGTAATTGCTTACCCCTCCATGTAGATCTGCGTGAACTTGCCAAAGCGTGAAGAGTTGTCATTGCGCACTGTTTTGGCATTCCCAAAAGACTCCAACAGGGGTGTGGCCTCTAGGATCTAACCAATCACCCCATGAAAATGTTAATATGGCTACCTTTAACAGGAAAGGTGGCTCACATATGAGCAAACAAGTTCAAGAATAGTTTACCTCTATCTGATGGACATGGGAGAAAGGGAGAAGAAACAGTAATCAGTGTTAGTATAATTGAACACATTATGAGCTATACTTTCTTTGCATTCATGAACCTATAGGAATAGACATCTACCTGTTGTGTGATGTTGCGTTTGTGATGTATGGCTGTCAGGTAACGCAAGATCAGTTTTGTAGCTTCAGTCTTTCCCGAACCACTTTCTCCACTGTAATAACAAAAACAGCCAAGTCCTTAAAACCACTTCTTTTTCCTTTATTATCCATAAAGAGTTTTGGTAAGCTTTTTCTCTGGTTGATTCTTTTCTTTGAACATAGCATTTCATTGTTTAAAAAAGAACTTTGACTTTTAGAGATTTTATTCAATTACTGGGACTTTAAATGAGCAAGGGCTTCAAGGCTTTACCTGATCACAATACACTGGTCCTTTTTGGCATCCATCATGGTGGTATATGATAAGTTAGCAATGGCGAAAAGATGTCTGCAACACAACAAAACAGGTTTAATGAACAGAAGCATCCAGAAACATATTGTAATTATGTGTGTACTGTGTGTGTGTGCGTACATGCATGCATGCGTATATGTAAATGTGAAGTGATAGTGAAATCCATAACCAAACTCGACCCTTGGAAACCAGCCAACGGCAATGTAACAGAAACCTCTCACGAACACCTGAGAGTGCTGGCATTTACACCTCTGTTTACTACCTTATTGTATCTCAGAGTGCAGCTTTGACACTCGCAGACAGATGTAGTACAACAGCGCAATCACACACAGGCAGTCTCGACAGTAAACTAAAAGGTTAAAGAGTTATGGCTTATTTTCTCTTTTCAGCATTAGTAACCCCTCAGAGAGAAATACTACTTACATCTTATTTCAATTCTAATATAAAATGTTAAACTGAATCTGCATGAATATACTGTACATTATTTAGATGTGTGTAGTAGTTGTAGTTTTCCAAAATGCCTAATTTTGAGATGTTTTTAACTCCAAATTAGTAGATTTGAATACATTTTAGATCAAAAAGAAATAATTAAAGACTAATACTAATAAGAAATATTGACTTGTTCTTTGGTCAGCTTTCCAAAATTTTAGCTAAATTCTTCTTCTGACAAGATTTTCAGGACAACAAACAACTTACATTGAGGCACGCACACACAGGCATGCACACGGACATACATATACACACAATCTCCTTACGGAGGGTTGTCACTCAGGCCACGGCCCTCATACTGAAGTACCATGTCTGTGCCGTAAATGTTGAGCAATTTGTAGGGGTTCACAGACACAAGGATGCTACCTATATATGTCTGGTGGAGGGAAAGGGAAAAAAAGGAAAAGACAGTCAGTGGAAAACTGGATGCAACTGACTTTTATATTTTTTGTTTTTATCATCTGCATATTTAAGCATACGTATGGAAGTTCCTGCTCGTAACGTTTCCTCAGGTTCATCAGAACTGTGTTTTCATTCAGATCGCTGAAATGAAACACACCGGAAATGGAGATTACAGAACACATATTGACATGCTGTAGCAGTATATCCATGTTTTTTTAATTAATTTTTTATCAATATCTACTTCTTGAAAAGTGTTAAAATTCTGAAATATAGGATTTTGTACTTTTAAAATACACAATACAACCCGAATTTCATGGAGAAGTGAAGTGATTATAAGATAGAAATTTGCACAGATGCCTTAATAAACTAATTACACACTTAACATAATTAAACATTGGGATTTCTTTCTGAAAGACAAACACTTTTAATGATTTAAAAGCCTTCAGGCACACTAATGTGAATTATTGTTTAAAGAAAGTAAAAGGATATGTATTGCAATGATGTGTCATGCATACACTGGAGCATCAAAATGCTTGTATGCGTGTGATATCAGTGAATAAGCTGCAATGCTGTTTGTTTATACTGGATGGGCTTACGGCAGCTGTGTCATGTCCTCCATTCCCTCAGCCCAGCGTTTCACCCTGTGGCTTGGTGTGGGCATGCTTAGAATAGAGTAGAGCTGGACACACATACACACACACATCATGGTATGTAGTTATTCTAACACTGGCATGCAACATTATAACAGCTTTAAGGATCTAGTCATCACTTGATGCGGAACTGATGTGAGATAACCACAAATTCTCTTCTTTTTGTTTGTGAACTTTACTGGAAAATCTGTATTGTTCAGCTTCCAGCTTCTACATATTATACTCCACTATGATGTTTTGAATCAAGTATATCTCTCTATTCTCATTCCTATCCCAATTTACTGTCTATCAATGGTCTTGAATTCTACTAAAAATGGCCTTGACATTAGAAAGAAAACATGATTTGTTATCTACCTTCTCATGCCAGCTTTGACCAGGTACCCTCTGGTTTTCAGGAGTCCAACCTGGATCCTGAAGGTGCCCATCCGCAGTTGTGGAAATTCGAGGTGAGGGTGAATATCTTTCCAACACGCCATCTTCTTTGTACATGGACCACTTTGACAGGTTCTGGACAGTCCCATGTGGCAAGACTCGCTCAGCTGACCAAACATCCTCCCCTTTTTCCCCCCCTCCTTGAGCATTCCTGGCCCAGTGGCCTGAGTGTGGCCCATAGGGAGGAACCACAGCATAGCGATTATCCGCACCCTGCAGTCCTGTTGGTGGCCTGTATGAGGCATAACGAAGCTGCTCGTTTTGGATAGCGTCACCCAATGTGGGGATGTGAAACCGACGTGAGAGAAGAGAGTTATCCGGCAGTCTGTGGAGCAAGGAATGTTTCTTCTCAATAAAGAACATATACCCCAGAAAAGGCACTGAGCAAATTTGTTTTTTGTCTTACCTAAAATGTAATAGAAACACAAAGAGGACGTTAATGTTAAATTTGAAATCCTTTTGCTGAAAATTGACACTTTATTCTTTACAGGTAAAAGTTTACGCCTTGTTCTCAGCTTGATTTCTCAACAATTCATGAACACCTGGACAGATAATTCTCTGTCCAGATTTCCATCAATATGGTTATTACTTACCTGTAATTGACACCACGCATGTGCTCCATCTGCAGCGCAGAGGTAAGGTTGGGAGGAGTCGGTTTGGGTGCCCCTGACAGTACAGAGTTTTCTGGCAGATGATAGAGGCCTTCAAAACGAAGTGCCTTATTCCGTCTTAGAGCAGTAGTAAGGTTTGGAGTCGTCCCCGGAATAACCAGGGAATCATCAGGGAGCTGGTATGATACATTCCGAAGATTTGGATTCAAAAGAGCCTGTAGGTTGCAAACATCAGATGGAATCAGGTTGTTTTTAAAGGAAATTGCACATTAAAATCACCGGTGTTATTATAACACTTCAAGTGTCAATTTTAACTTCACCAGTGTGAACTATTTAACTAATTGACTCTTCAAGTGTTATATTAAAATTGGTGATTTTACTCTGTATGTTTAACCTAAGGGTGCCAATAAAACTTACACATATTGTAGACTTATGAAATTAAGCTAAACTGGGGTACACACTTTAGACAATATAGGGGTTTCCGGTTTCCATGGGTCAATGACGATGGTTCCATCAGGCAGGGTGTAGGACACACCCTTAAGGTAAGGGTTCTGCAGGGCAGCCATCAGGTTGGGGCTCTTTGGTTTGTTTGGGTCAACTATAATAGTTCCATTTGGAAGTGTGTACGAAGCTCCTTTCAAGGCTTCATTTTGAAGGGCCTAAGAATGATAAAAGCTGGGTTGAGGTACAGTAAGTCAGAAAAATTAAATAAGTGCATATTGGAGCCAAAGTCAAGTAATTTTCAGTATAATAAGGGAAGAAGTATTTTTGATTTCCAATAATTATTCCCAAACCCAACTACATACATTTTTTGGAAACTGTTTAAATTTCGCCATTGTATACAAGTTCAAATTTATGGAGGAAAGAGTAATAGATCAACATACAAACAAAGTAATTGTTAATGTGAAAGTAATGAGAAACAAAAGAGTCCAAAATCCATATCTAACCTTTGCAAGGTTCGGTGACATTGGTTTGTTGGGGTCCTGAACTCCTTCCGGTAGGGTGAAGGAAGCATTTCGAATGGCAGAGTTTTGGAGGGCACCGGACAGGTTTGGAGAGGCAGGTTTCCATGGATCAATGATGATAGTGCCATCTGGCATGGTGTATGATGCATTTTTCAGGTAAGGGTTGAGAAGTGCTGTTGTAAGGGTTGGGGACTTCGCTTTTCCTGGGCTAATAGCAATGGTACCATCAGGGAGTGTATAAGAAGCTTCACGTAGAGCTGGATTGTTGAGGGCCTTAGCCAAGTTTGGGGAAATAGGTTGCTGTACAAGTAAAGAGAGCAGAGCCAGAAAAACTATTACCAACTTCAAATTGTTATGTGGGCAATGTGAAGAGAGCAACTTACAATAAATGGTGCATTTAATTAAAGTAAGGATCAAGAGTCAATGGTTACTTGCTGTCTAGGATCTACAATGGTGCCATCGGGAAGAACATATGAAGCATTCCTGATATTCTTGTTCTGAAGAGCTCCGGATAGGTTAGGAGACGCAGGCTTCTGAGGTATACGTGGGTCCTGTGTGTGTTTATGTGGAGGGGTGGTGGTTTAAAGAGAATATAAATATAATTATGCAATTATTATTGTTACATTGTATGTAGACAAACATTTATATAGGGTTATAGTTATATTTACCCTGATTATTGATCCATCAGGCAAGGTGTATGAGGCTCCACGTACTTGCTGGTTTTGCAAGGCATGGCTGACCATTGGGGAAGAAGGTGATTGTGCATATGGAGAGACAAGGGTTCCATCTGGCAGCCGGTATGATGCCTGCATCAACTGTGGGTTATGTAAGGCGCTTCCTAACATTGGTGAAGAGGGTGGTTGGGGTCCATATAAGGGGTGTCTGAGTTGCATAGGAGTTTTATAAGATGCTTGGCGGAGGTTTGGGCTTTGTTGAAGTGCATTGTAAACCTGAGGCCCAGTTGGAGTATAAAGGTTATGATGTTGCATCATAGGGGCTTTCAAAGATGATACATTTTGCAAATCAGACCTGTACTGTAAAGCATCATGGAGCAGTGGTGCTGGACCAGGCTCAGCAATGTAATCATACGGAGTAACAACAGTTGGTCCATATGGTGAGTGGAGAGCTGGAGTCTGATAAGAAGCCACACCTCTAAGTGCCTGACTATGCCTCATAGCTCCAGAGAGCATTGGAGATGAAGGTACAGATGGGGCATATGGGGACTGGGGTCTTTGAAGAGGAGACGCATAGGATGCTCCTCTCACTGCTTGGTTTTGCAGAGCTCTAGACACCATTGGGGATGAAGGAGGCATAGGCTGTTCATAAGGTGACATTGGTCTCTGCAGTGAAGTAACATAGGAAGCATCTCGAATGGCCTGATTTTGCATTGCAGCAGAAAGCATAGGGGATGAGGGAGCATAAGGTTCTGCATATTCAGTACCTACCACCTGGGCTGCCCCTGGGCCAAAAGGGGAAGTGAAAGAAGCCTGTCGGATAGCCTGGTTATGCAATGCACCTGGAGAGATAAACTGAGAAGTTTGCTCAATATAAGGATCAGCATAGGGGTCAGACACATTTGTTTCTGGTGCATAAATGGGAGGATGGGCAGCTCGAGAGGGTGGAAGGGGTGAAGATTGACGAGAAGGTCGAGGAGAGAGATGTGGGGATGCAGAATGTGGCATGTGCTTAAGAGATGGCTGTGGTGAGGGAGGAGGCCTCATTCTCATAGACTGCTGGGCAATGAGGGGACGTCCTCGAGCCACAGGGCGGTGAGGAAATCTGCCAGATTCTCTCCTCCCTGGAGGAATTCTGTGGACCATTTGAGGGGAGTGAAAAGGAGAGGACAGAAGGGAGGAGTTTACTGTGAGAACAGAAGACGCATTGCTTCGTATAGAGGAGGCACGGAAAGGACGCACATTTTGGGTGGGCGGGGGCACTGGACGACCTCGGAGACCCATAGGGGAGGGCCTAACAGCACCTAAGGGAACATTTCCTCCCATCCTAGGCCTTGTCAATGGAGTGGGGTCCCTGATCAGCCTAGTTGAGCGACGAGAAAGGGTAGGAGATGATCCAGGAGGCCTGTGCCCTGGAGGGGAAAAACTGTGACGTGAGGGCGAGGGAGATGGCCTTCTACTGAGGTGAAGAGAGAGAGGGGGGGATACATGACCAGGGGATTGGGGAGGTGAGGCTCGTCCAAGCAACTTCTTCCCACCAAACGGGCTGCTGGCAGGAGTGGGTAATGGTGGGCGACTTCTTCTTTTCATGGAAGCACGAGGTGAGGGGGGTGGAGAACGTCGCCTCATTGAGGCTCTCGGTGAGGGTGGTGGACTACGTCGAATGACGGAAGCACGGGGAGAGAGTGGTGGTGAGGGTCCCCTAGCCAGGGGAGATGGTGACCTCTGAGGTTGCATTCTACGACGAGTGACGGGGGAAGCCATGCGGGAGGAAGGTGGCGAGATCCGTCTTGACATAACTGAAGGGGGTCTTTGGGCATTGATGAACCCACTCCTCATGGATGGTTGTGGGGAGGGACTTTGTCTTTGTAGAGGCATAGGGGAGGGTACTGGTGAAGCCATAGCAAGTGGATGGCGTTGCATTTGTGGGGAGGGCATGATGACAGAGCGACGAGATGGAGTTGGAGAGGGCTGGAGGCGATGGGCAGTAAGGGGAGACATATTTGCCTGCTTAATAATCATGGCAGTTGGAGTAGGGATTAATGGTGGGCCATAACCCTGTTGTTGTGGCATCATCATTGGGTCTGTCATCATCTGCTGCTTGAAAAACATAACAAAAATTCCATTAAAGAGGTGGTGAATAAAAAAAATCTACAGACAATGTAATCATTAGGACATAAAATAAAAAAGGGCTAGCACTACAGCATTAAAGGCTATGTGAAGGCTATGTGTAATGTTTTAGGATATTTTTGAAAGTCCTGCTGAAGTCAATTGGCATTGTCAGCTCATGTAGCTAAGTCATGTTTTTTAATTGATGCTGCAAAATCCAGTATTCATTGTGAAAACTGCAATAGGTACAACTCCCATTCCACTCCTACATATAACAGTTTTGCTTGTATAAATTGTGCAGGCAATAATAGTACTTACAACCACAAAAAGGGCTTTTGAGAGATGATGTGTCTGTGTTGCTCAACAATATTACAGACAAATGCCAGGTTAACCATTCAGGGGAGATGCATAATGCAGGGTTGGTATGGAATAAATCTGTCTTTATTGTCAGGTTGTGGTCCCATCTTTTTTTGGGGTCACCTTTTTATTTGTTTATTTAAATTTGATTTAACCAGGGAAGCCTAAATATAGAGAATGAATATTCAGAATCAATCATGAACTAACAGTAATAGTATTACCTGGGATGGCATCATCTCTGGATACATCATCTGTTGCTGGGGTGACATCAATTGTTGTGATATCATCTGCTCCTGTGGTGCCATCATTGGTTGTGGCATTATCTGCTGTGGTGACATAATTTGCTGCGAGATCATCTGTTGCTGGGGTGACATCAATTGCTGTGAAATCATCTGTTGCTGTGGTGATATCATTTGCTGCGATGTCATCTGTTGCTGTGGTGACATTTGCTGTGACGTCATTTGTTGCTGTGGGGACATAATTTGCTGTGACGTCATTTGTTGCTGTGGGGACATAATTTGCTGTGACGTCATTTGTTGCTGTGGGGACATAATTTGCTGTGACAACATCTGTTGCTGTGGTGACATAATTTGCTGTCCCGCCATATATTGCTGTGGTGACATAATTTGCTGGGGCACCATCTGTTGCTGTGGTAACATCATTTGTTGCTGTGGGGTCATTATCTGTTGTGGTGACACATCCTGTGATGCCATCATTTGGGGTGACAGACAATGCTCCTGCTGCTGTGGTGACATTATCAGTGGGGGAATCATCATTTGCTCTTGTGGATGCATCATTTGTTGCTGTGGTGACATCATGGCAGCTGCTTGACCTGGTGTAAAGGGCATCTGGTCTTCATACTGGATTTCTGACATGTCTTCAAACTCTGGTTCAGGTGGCAATGTAGGTAGAGGGGGCAGGGGCACATCTAGACGCTCTTTTCCAAATAGGCGTACTTGAGGTCTAGGAAGTTTAAATGTCATTTCGCCCCTTTGAATTCCACCTGTACCACCCCCATATTGATCCAAGTGGTCTGTCTGCTGATCTCGATACAGGCCGTGCTCCTGATTCATCCCTTGTCCCGCAAAACCAACAATCTGCTGGCCTCCCGGTGGGAAACCAACAGCCTGCAGGCCTCCTGGTGGGAAACCAATGGCCGCTTGACCCCCTGGAGGAAAACCAATGACCTGCTGGGAACTGTAATCTTGGTAGGGCATGCCAGCATCATTATAGCTAAACTGAAAGTCTGTTGGAAATCCTCCTTGGATTCCCATTGTTGCAGCATAGGGATCCTCATAATAACCTGCCTGTCCATCATCATAGTAAACTATATGACCATTTTCATCATAATAAGTGTGAGCCTGAGGATCAAGAAAACCATCCACTTGACTTTCATACATATGGTCTTCAGGCATTTGTGCATAATAGTCCAGAGCCTCGTCACCATACATTGCCATTGCCTGCTGTTGCTGGTAACCATAGTATTCAGCTTCCTGGTCATTATAGTAGCCTTGGACAGCAGAATAAGGGTTATAGTAGTCTCCCATGCCCTCTTCATAGATACCATCCCCATAATATTCTGCATTTGGATTGTAGACCTCTTCTTCATTGTAACCAACTTCCTGATAGTATGCTCCACCTGCTCCATCGTCATAGTAACCAAACTGACCCTGACTTTCCTCTCCGTAATCACCATAACCATCATCATAGCCTCTAAAACCTTTGTTGTGGACTGATTGCTGCTGGTATTCATAAGCCTCCGCCCCATGCTCATACCCGTCATTATGGTAACCATGGAGATTACGTCTGGAGCTTCCCCGGTGATTCTGTGCCCTATGCCCCCCCCAGCCATGCTGTCGTGAGTTTCCTTGCATTTTACTAGACAGGAAGCGGTTGGTCAGCCAATTAGTTACTGCTGCAACCTTACCCAACAATGCACTCCTGCTCTTTAAGCCATCATTTGGTCCACCAGTGCCCTTTTTTCCAAACAATCCTTTAAAGAAACCAGTCTTCTTCTCCACTGAAGATTTTCCTCCTCCAAGACGAAGCAGCATATAGGTTGGCTTGTTTCCACCTTCTGCCCTCTCTTTGGCCTCCTTCTCTTTTTTCTTCTTTCTGCTGGTCTTAAACCTCATCATGAGCCGAGAGGTGTTCTTCATAAGTGACTTGCGTCGTTTCCTCTTCTTCACCTTAATTCTGTTTTTTCTTTTCCCCAAACCCAGAAACAAACTGAATGCACTTCTTAGCCTCTTCCTGCTGTTTCTTTGCCTTTTGAAGCCAGAAAACCTCATGAACATCTTAGACATGTTCTTCAGACCTTTCTTTGGGATTTTCGATAATGGAAGCAGATCTTCCTGTCTCTTCTTTCCTTTCTTCTTGTTTGGATCACCATCTTTATGATGATGTCGGTCATCCTTGTGTTTCTTTTTGGATTTACCATAATCCTCATCATCCTCATCATAATCCTCTTCGTCTTCCTCATCCTCATCCTCTTCTTCGGAATCTTCTGCATATCTAGACTTCCCCCCTTTGGTTCCTTTGCCCCCCTTGCCTCCTTTCCCCTTCCCTCTCCTGTCATCCTCCTCATCCTCATCCTCATCTTCTTCACTGAACTCCTCATCCTCCTCTTCTTCATTACTCATGAGCTCATCTTCCTCCTCGGATTCAACCTTCTTCCCTTTTCCTTTGTCTTTTCCTTTCTTTCCATCATCTTTCCCCTTTGGTGGTTCCTCCTTTCCCTTCTTCCCTCCTTTCTTGTCATCCTTTCCACCTTTCTTGTCATCCTTGCCAGCCTTCTTATCATCCTTTCCACCTTTCTTGTCATCCTTTCCTCCCTTTTTATCATCTTTCCCTTTCTTTTCCTCCTCTTTCTTTTTCTCTGGTTCAGGTTTTCCACCTTTCTTCGCGTCCTTTTTAGTGTCTTTCTTGGTGTCTTTCTTGCCTGGCATTTTGACAAGTAGCTAGGAGCGCACCATGCCCTCTCTTCAGGATGCAATACTGTAAACCTGTAAACACACAAACACAAATATTACTTTTTAGGGATAAAAATACTATATAAGTATGTTAAGTTTAATAATGAAAATAGGATGAGTATTGCAAAGGTTGTTAAAGTTAGGATTTTGCCCAGGTTGCGACTCATGATATTGCACTGTACCAATCTGATGGCACTGTAACGCCTGCATTGTGTCAGAATAGGACACAATGCACATGTCTATTAATTCCAGTCCACTTGGAGTTATTTGACTTATCAGCTTACAGTACTGAAAAAACATTGAGTTCTGAGATACACAATTGTTTACTTAAATAATCCCTTCGTAATTTCACTGATGCACTGAAAAATAAAAGAAAAAAATACAATAAAAACATTTCTCGGGGATGTAATGACAAAATCAGTGGACAAATACAAAAAGGTAGCATAGCAAACTGTAAGGAAATGTAATCAGAAGTCTGACCTTTAAAGGATTCCTTAGTTTAGTTATGGCTGGATAAATTTGTGCCAGCACTATATGCAGGTTCAGTATCTGTGTGAGGACAGGTCCACCTGGCCAAAGCAGTACTACACTGCCCAGTTCTGGTCCCCATGAAGGCTCCTTTCAAGAGAAACACATACAAGACAATCACTCCAGATTTACATAAATGGACACAGTACACACAGACACGCAGACACACACACACAAACAATGAAATCAGGTAGTCTGGTATAAGTCTGGTCTCTACTGTAAAGACAAAGGTCAGAGGGTTCAAATGGTCAGAGCAACAAACACTTACTATATATCTAATTCTGCTTGTGCATAGCATCCACTCTATTATCAAATTTAACCTCGCTGTGAACTCTTCCAAAACAGATTTTCATTGTATTGGTTTTATTGATTTCCACACAGTATGATCCCTGTGAGATTTACTGCCTAAAACAGGATACAAAAAAACTCACACACAAAAAAAAGAAACACACAGACACAACATGCAACTTGCTACTGAAACTTGGGCTGTCTCCCCACTATGATCAGTTCCCCTTTAGAGTTGTAGTTAAAGTCAAACCCTTGTGGCAGTGTCACTACACTACACTCATTAATCAAGACAGCTTTCCATCATAGTCACCTCCACATTCAATGACAAACAGCACAGAAGAGCAAGTGTGGTGCTGCCAGGATCTCTGCTGTCTTCAAATTTGTAGTGTCCTTGCTGGAGGTCTCGCTCTTCTTCAGCAGTTCAAAAAACAAGCGAAACAACTCTGGGACAAAGTCTATAGGTCACACTCAGCTTCTTCCTCTGACCTACTCCGTCCTCTGTTGCTCACTACAACACATTCCCTCACTCAACACGGCACTCCGTTCACACAGCCCTCCTCAGAGTTTGTGATAGCTTGTGTGTGTGTGTGTGTCATGGAGAAAGAGAGACGGGCAGATGGGTTGCTTTTTCGTGTGTATGCGTGTGCGTTTCTGTGTGTGTGTGTATGTATAAATGTGTGTGTGAATGCGTATTGTGTGCGTACGAGGAGTTCCTTGTGGCGGGTCGCAGAAGGAGTCTTAATTTGTCATCTGGCTCTACAGGTGAAACCTGAGAGCCCCAGGCTGCTGAGGGGGCGGGGCATAAATAATACAAAAGGTTGAGAAAACGCGAGAGGGAAAGAAAGAGGAAGAGAAAGAGAGAGAGAGAGAGAGATGGGATGCAGAAGATGAGCCTGATTGGCAGTAAGATATCATCAAATCCACAAATAATCAAATAATTAACAGCCTCTAATTTTCCAATCAATAGTGAGGTATATCTACAATTATGCAGGAACAAATCACAAAGACACACCTTTATACCATTATGGTCTTAAATCTATTTAGTAACATATACTGTCAGTGTCTGTGTGTGTATATGTGTGTATATACACGCAAAGACCAGATATGCATCATCCTTAGAGAAGGCCTATTCAAACAGCATCAATACCAGCGATGCAGGCAACCACTAACCTACTGCCACATATGTAACAGCAGGAGAAGGAGCAGAGGCAGGAGAACACCCACTTGTTAGACATATGACGTCTTCCCTCTGGGTATCAATATCAGAGGAAAGACTCTCGCACACACACACCCACACACACACACACCCACACACACACAGCTACTGAAGGATCAGTAACAGGGCTGTGATTATTAGTGCCATCAACCAAATTATTCCTCTTCCAGAGGGAAAGGGTCGGATTTCCAGATCTGTCCTGTTACAGGGTTTAGGTGTTGGGTTGCCAGATCCTGATCTTTCGGTCTTGGTGCCTACTGTAAATCTATCCGATCATTTATCTAGCAAGGAGCAGATGTAGTAAATGTGTGCCTGTGCACGGTAAAATTCAGAGCCATGTATGTCTTTGATTGGGTCCACGTGTGCATTAGAAAGTGAAAGAACGTGATGAAAGAATATTTTTTTTCCCGGATTTCCCACGGTTTGTCTTCAACCGTACATTTGCCTTTGAAGCGGAATGAAAAGACCATATCAAACTCGAAAAGCTCAGAGTTTCAGCCAGCCGGGCCTCTTCCAAAAGCAATCGCTGCTGGCAGGTGGTCCTCAATCTTTTGACAGAATTTGTAGAGAAGAGAAAACATAGAGAAACTGGGATACATGCCCGGGAGAGAAAAGCAGACTTATGACAGAGGTGGACTTTATGAGGCTCATCAAAATCATTCAGGTCCTTAGGGGGAGCAGTAGATCATGTCTGTCACACACACGCGCACGCACACACACACACACACACACACACACACACACACACACAAAACAGTCTGCTGCTATCTAGTGGACTGGCATTACACCTGCAGCACTCTTTAATAGTTTGGAGTTGTCTTGACAAGTTAGGCGGCCTGCAGCAACTGTAAAAATTGCACAACGCAGCAACTACCTCATTCAACATTCCTTGATATGATCTCACTGTATAATAATGAGAGGCGATGCCATACACCAGCAGCTACATTATCAGCATTCATTACAGGTTTATCTTTGCAGGAGCAAAGTGGCCAGAAGGGGGAGGGATGGACAACCTACCTTTCCTCCTGCACACCCAACCTGAGGTGCTCACGTCACTCATCCTCTGGCAGGTCCAAGAAAAACAAGGCAAAGGGACAAATTGATTAAACACACACACACACATACACACACAGAGAAGTGAAACAAACCCCCGTTTACGTGTTCTCAATCATTGCCACTCACACAAGCACCTGTGCGGCTCCTCTGGCCAGGCTCAGAGCAGCAGGGGTCGGTCAGAAGGAAAAGTGTGCCACCGGGAACGGAAGGATGAATATTTAACGACCGCTATTCTTCCGTGACGGGCCGGCCGGGGGCTTGAGTTCCACACACACACTCCTGAGAGAGAGAGAGAGAGAGAGAGAGAGACAGAGAGACACACACACACACAGACACACACACAGAGGCCCCGCACCGTGGGTGGGCTGTGGCGGCAGGACACGGTGATACACTCGGGGGTAGCTTAGCCTCAATAAACCCAACTAGCAAGCTAGCACACTAGCACATACACATAAACAGTCTAGGTTACTTTTCCTTTTTAATTTTTGTATTTGTCTGCGTTTCTATATGAAATGTGCTATGTTTTTATACAAATAAAGTTTGTTAATATTATGATTAGGACTATAACTTGGGGGAAAAAGTTGTTTTCTCCTCCACTAAGCTACCTGCCTGATGTTTTTATTACATCCGGACGTGAAACGGTCCTCTCATATGAGCGGACTTGAGGCTACGAAAGTGAGTCATGAGACGGCTAAAGGAGTAAATGGAGCATAACAGATGAAGGCGAGACAGAGACAGAGAGAGAGGGAGTAAGAGAGGGGGGATACAGCCGAAATGTTCACTCACCGTCTCTACATGAGCAATGCCCCCGTTGTCCGCCAGATGGACCCACCAGACAACAAACAACTAGCGGGGAGCCGCAAACCGCCGCATCTCTCCCGATTCAACCCAGACGACCTTGCCGTCTTCCCCCGCGTACACCCCCCGCGTCAAAGCAGGTAAAGGCTTTGATATTAAACCCACCGAACCAAGGAACCACGCGGTTTTTTACTGTTTGTTGGGTTTTATTTTGTTGTAAAAAAATACGCCTTTAACTCCCTTTGAGCTATTTTTCACTTCCATAGACTACAACCAACAGGCACATGTGCGGTGTTTGGGGTAAACACGCTCGGTATACTGTTCTCATTCTGGAAACACTGCACAGCCCTGCCTTACCAGCTTGTTTTCTATCCAAACCTAGGATACTGTTTATTTATTGTGCTATTGCACCCACTAAACAGCACATTTAGTTTTTTTGTTTGTTCTTTTTTTAATACACAATTGTCAGAATAATACAACTGACAGGTTGCACATGTGTTGGCTGCTGCAAATCAGTCAATTTAAGAGACTGACAACATCCTTAGTATCCAATTTGAGGTTCAGAACCCCTGTATTCGGCCTAAAATTCATCATGAGATTATTAACAGATTAGGAACACTGCTTCTTTTTTCCTTCATAGTGGATTTTCCTTGGGTAGCGCTGTTGCCTCGAAGCGAGAAGGTCACAGGTTCAAGGACTCGAGCTAGTTTGCATGTTGTCCCTGTCTCTGCCTGGGTTCTCTCCGGGTTTTTTTGGCCCTTCTCTCATCATTATCTCATTCTCTCATGTTTTATTTTGCTAGAAAATCTGGCAACAGGTGTCAAGAGAGACTAATGGAGGGGTGTCAAACATGCGGCCCAGGGGCCGGAACCAGCCCGGAAGGGAAGAGACCTTTATCTGGCTCACTGTATGACGGTACAAAGTGTGACAGAAAATGGACCAGTTCCTGTTTCTTTTCTACCGAAATGTGCATATAATGAGCATCTTCTAGAACTCAAGGGATTAAATATTTACAGTTATGATTTGTAAATCGTTTGCGAGGCAGGAGATAACTTCACCTGCTGCTTAAAAAGCTAAATATTATTCAGTGAGTAAATGTTTTGAATTGAAATGCAACAGTAGACTGAAGACTAAATATTTTTGAAATTTCTATATTTAATTTTTTTTCTTATATCATCTCTCCTATTTTGGAAAACCTACATATTTATAATGTATTTCTTTACATAAAAGGATGAGGAAAATGAACAAACTTTTGAGTTTGACTCCCCTGAATTATATAGGCTTGTTATTCAATTATTTAACTCACACGGGTCATGTAGATCTGCTCAAGCCAGTCCCAGCATCCTTTAGGTCACCAGTCTGTTTTAAGGGCACACACACCATTCACATGTACAATATAGTATAGTATAGTCTCCAATTAAGCATGTTTTTGGACTGTAGGAGGAAGCTGGAGAACCTGGAGAACACCCATGCAGACACAGGGAGAACATGCAACTCCACACAGAAAGGTCCCAGCTCAAGGCCTTGAACCTTCTCGCTGAGGCAGCAGTGCTATCCACTGTTCCACCGCGTCACCCTAGACTTGCGGAGAGATTAAAAGTCTGAAGACACACATCAGAGATAATTAGAATGAGGAGTTTACAGTAAACTGAATTAGCCCTGATCTAATTACTTCTAAGTTGCAGATTTAAACCTTCCAGCCACTGCGCGTCAGACAGCAGGTGATAGATTGCACAGATCACAAACATTAGTTTATCTCTTGAAGGAGTTCGCTGACTCCTGAGCTGGAACAGCTGCTCTGAGAGGCCTGGCCTATGCAGCAGGTCAGAGGGTGAATGTAGAAGGTTCCCGGTGGGACAGACAAACTGGTGCATGCGTGTGCCTTTGTTTGCAGTGTGTGCATTGGAGAGCAAGAAGAAAAAGACACGTAGAGTAGGTAGCACAGACAGATGATACAGAAACTGAGCATTCAAAAGTGCAGCGGCAGAGCCCATCCATCCACATCCATTTAATAGACGATTCACCTGGGTAGGCTGCATAGTGGAGGGTTGTGAGGCTGCTGGAGGAGCGAGGGAACTGCTGTGTGTCCATCAATTTCAAATAATCCCTGCTGTTACTAAAGTGTCCTTGAGTCATATGTTGAACTCCTGTTTATCCAGGGAAAGACCCGACTGCTGTTTCCCTCGCTGAAACTGCTTGCTTAATTTGCAATGATTTATTATCCGCAGACTATGTTATCAAGCAGGCTCGTAATGCTACATGCATGGACCCCGTGCTGCAGAATTCACAGTGTCAGCACACCAACTCCCACACCCGCTCCAGAATGGATGCAGTGGGCGTGTGTGCGAGACAGTAAACGTTAGTTGACATTGGTAAATAAGTCCTAAAGAGGATAAGAAGCTGTATTTGCGTGAAATTAGAATATCATGGGAATGTATAGCAAGTGATTGTATCCACGGGCTTGCACAGTGAGTTATCACAGCTTTTGAGGATAGAAATGTTAAATCTCTGCATCACGCAAAGATGCTGAAATCCTCCAAGTGCTGTAAAAAGCACAACAGTGTTATAAGAATTACGCAGTATAATCTCAACAGTTTGATTCCTGCTGCAGACCTTGCATGTCACACTGCTCTTAATCAGTTTTTCAGTATTTTTCCTATATTCCTGTAGGTAGTTTCAAATGATCATTCATAAAGAAAAATGTAATTTTTGCAGAAACTTTTAAAGGTTACACATGCTTCTTTTTTTTTTTGAAGTTGTGATAACCCTAACAAGCTTCACTTTTGAATTAGACTACCAAAAATCATCTCAAGTAGTTTCTCCAACCTCTGGAGCTGAAAAAACAGCTTTCTCATTAATGAGAAAGGCACGTTATTAGCTGAATTGAATGGCTATTTATAGAAGACCTAGACCTTCTTGTAATCATAAAGCAATTCACTTCTCACTTTCTATGACATGGGACCTTTTAAAAGGACACAATATGCTGTATAAAGATGAAATTGGTGTCATCTGACATGTCCTGCCCCCTCAGAGAGCTGGGGTGGGTCGGAGAGACAGAAGTCAAGTAGGAACCCTGGAGCAGAATGTGGGCCACCATTAGCTTCAGTTCAGTCAGGATTCAGCAACACTCCAGGATGAGCGTGTAGTACTTTTTTGTTAGCTTGAACACCTAAATATATTCACACAAGTACTAAAAATTAATAGGAATGTGGTATTGATGGTAAGTGGCAATCGGCATTGACAACATGAAGCAACACTTATAAGAAATGAATAGGTTCTCACCATTCAAGTGATGTCAAAAAAACAAGTAATGCAAGTTATGTATAAATAATTATCTTCTCTGTAATTTTTTCAGAAATAAGCTGTCAAAGTCTCTGGTATTTATCCACATTCAAAACATTCATTAGACCCGTTCTACCATAATGTGAGATTATTTCCTAAAATGGCTGTTCATTTTTGACAGTTAGGTAACACAATCGCAGAGGATAAAGAATTTCAGAATTTCTTTCCTCTGGGTGTTTTGAACACACAGTGGCTCAGGTTCCTGCTTAGAGCAGCTTTAGAGCTACTCCACTCCTAAAATATGCGAGCAAAGGGGCATCAGTGATGAAATGATCATGTTTATTGCACAGCAGGTGATTATATGATCATCAGGAGCCACTCGCATCTGAAATCACGCTTTCATGTCAGAACGGTGACACTGCAGAACAGAAATGAATGAAAGTGAAGGCATCTCATTAGCCTGTTAGATGAGGCCAAATTACAATTTAAGATCTTTGAATAAGTGTGGATATTTTCCTATTTGGAAACAAAGCCAAACAGGAACAGGCTGCGGAGGGGACACAGGTGGCCTCCGACTTCATGGTCTGATTATTTGAGACATTTATTCTTATTATACATTATGTGTAAAATGCACAACTGCAATTTGGTAAATTGTTCTCTCTTGCACTCTGCATGCTAATGTGTTGTGAGCGGGCAGGTTCGACATATTAATATTCAGAAGGACTGACTTCAACAGACCAGCACTAACCCTACACATTTAGCCACTCACACTGTGGAAACACAGAAACACTATTTTTGTATTGTCTACAAAGATAATGTATAATCTAATTCTTTTACTTTCTTTCTCTTTCTCTCTTTTTTTATATTTTAAAAAAGTATTGGGTGATGAATATTAATATGAAGTTTAACATTTGGAGGAGTTTGGATTATTTTCTATTTAACCTTAACAGCCTGCAGTAAAACAGGAAGGCTATAAATAAATACTATATGGAGAAGCTGTGGGGGGAAAAGGAAAGAAACGGGGGAGAGGAAGAACAGAGAGAGGAGGAAAAAATCTATGATAAATAAGGGATATAATACTAGGAAGGGTGAGAACAGATGGGAGAGTGGGGGTGGGGATCAGGTCAAATTAAAGTTGCAATTATGGGAGGGTTAAATGAAGGTTTGTTAATAAATTTCAATCAATTCTTTATTTGGAGGTTTGGCTTTCACATATCACAAAGCGATTATTTTCACTTCCACTGACACGCATACCGATGCTGTTTAATTAACTTTATTTTATTATTTATTATTTTTATTTCATTTCACTATATGAATGCCAATGTTTATACATTTATAATGCATAGGTTGGATACCTTAGGGTACGTAGATGTGATATGAATGTCAAGATACCATGTTCTGATGTAATATGTGGCGTGTCCTCAGCAATGAAAAAAGGAAAAAAGGAAAACTTGGTCACAAATAAATGTAAAAGCTGTAAATACCAAACAATATTCAAACAGTTTGAGATGGAAAAAAACATCAATATCCTTTTAGTAATTTTATTTTATAGTGCTGGTTATTATTGACTTAAATAATTTATTAGCCAGAAGATACTGTAACTTACAAGCAGGCTGTGAAAATAAAGGTTAAATATAGATTGAAATCCTTCCTCAGAAGGTCCACCTTTCGCAGTCTGTTGTCACCACAAATCTGACACATGCAAGGATGGATGAGTGGGTGAATGCATTCTTAGACTAAACTGCACTACTCTCACACCATTGTTGCCATGGTTTTCTATGCTCTCTGTCCCTCTAAACATCTGGATTTCCGATCCTTAAGCTCTGGGATCTTGCCAGGGTCTACTTAACCAGGAAGGTTCCGGCAGGCAGCCAAAAGTCGAAAAAAAACAAAAAACTAGGGGTCAGAGTCACTAAAACAGGCAAGCACAGGTAAAGGAAACAAGGCTGCAATAGGTGATCCAAGAAAATACAAGGAGAGGTACACAGATTGCAGGGCTAATAGGATTCAGGTTTGCAGACAGGTGCAGGATAGGGTAATAGAAATAGATGGAAACACTGAGGGGAAACTGGTGAACAGGATGAAAGAGGAATGGCAGTGTCAGAAATCCCTGCAGAGGATGGATGAAAATCAATATACAGTCCATTCGTAGACTGAACTACTTAACTGCATTACTCTGGCTCCCTAAATGCCTTGGATTTTAAAACCTTAACATCTAGGAACCGCTGTAACAGTGGTGTGGGGTCTACAAGCAACCTCGGTGAGTAGGAGCAGTTTTACAAAAGCAGGCTTTAGTAAAAGAAAAAGAAAACAGGTTGAACTGTAGTTCAACAACAGGTAGGCAGTCTGCAGAGGCAGAGGGAATTGGAAAAGCAGCCAAAAATCCAAAATCTAGCCAGGGTCAAAGTTACTTACACACAGGAAGACAGATACAAGAAACACGGCTTTGAAAGACAAACGAGCTGTTAGTTTCTGAACAGACCTATAATGAAGTTATCTATCCTCTCAGTGCAGATTAAAGAAAAATCATCTAGATGAAGATAGTATTCCAACATTCTTACCAGTATTTACCGTTTGGTTGTGTGTTCCTACAGGCAACACCTGACAGTCCTGTCGTTCTGTTGCAGGACTACACAACTGACCCCTGTTACTCCCATGATAAATCCAATATTTTTACAGTATTAATTGTTGAATGCTTGAAATGCTCTTTCTTCCTTTCATTTTGCCACTGAATATTTGTAGGTTAACTGTTTTTCAGTGAACCTAGAACCTGCTTTTTCAATTTTACCAGCCATACATAATGGCTGGTGAATGGCCCCAACATCCCACCACCCTTACGCTGTATGGGGAGGGCAAGGGTCTCTATCAGCTCACTCATGGTACTCTAGTCCACCTGTGCCTTGGAGTGTTTGTTGCTACAGGCAGAAATGCACAGGCAAGGAGAGGAGGAGAGACACGTCCGTTATGTCTTCCCCCCCCCCCCCCCCACAAGTAGAGAGTAAATGATTAGTTGTTGCTGGGAGCAGCCAGATAAAGTCACGAAACAGCTGGAGTGAGCTCATCTAATTTAGGTATGACACATTCACTCAACTCTCTCTCAAACACACACACACATCAATCACACACACACACACACATTTATGCATGTGTGGCGAATTCACTCAAACTTACCTAATTGCTGCATATATCGTGCATCATCAAGTTTAGCAGAATTTACCACTATTAATTGTGGTGTTCCAAATTAGGAAAAAAAAAATTAGAACTGAAAACCATGAATACTCCATCAACTCATGTTTACCCACCCACATATAGTCATTCATATACATATCTTCTATGTCCTGTATATCCACGCACTGTTTTCCTATAATTTTCCACTGTTATCAATCAAACCCAGTTAAATCCCCACACTGGCATGAATACCTAAGATATTTGAGCCATAATGACACTAACATTGTGAAAGTCTATAACAGCCTGTTGTGCTGCTCTCATGGGTTTGCTATAATGAGGATAATATTGGCCAGTCAGCATCCGACTACAAAGTGTCACAGAAGATTACTCAGCAGGTGCAAAACATGCTGCTTTCCATGAGAGACAAATAATCCCACTGCAACCATGTTAATGTGGCCTTCACTGATCGCATTGACCAGACCATATGGGCCAAGAAATTGCTAAAGCGGCACCTTATAAAGGTGTGTGTGTGTGAGAGAGAGAGAGAGAGAGAAAGGGAGCGAGAGAGAGAGAGAGACAGAATCTGCATAATTTAACCACTCGCACTCTCCTGTCGTGGTGTCCTTCAGGAGATGCAGCAGATGGACAATATCCATGCAGAGCCCGAGTTTTCCGATTAAGGAGAAAAATGGCCCCAAAACCAGATTGCATCGGATTACGAAACAACCAAACATACACAACCATAAAAACACACGCACGCAGACGTGCGCACACACACACACACACACACACACACAATATCTTCAGCTTCCATTTGAGCAAATCAAAAGACTTTGACTTGACTACTAAATCAAGTTATTTTAAGGGAAAAAAACATGGTTTGAGATCTGAAAATATATAATAGGTCATTCGAGTCAGGTTTACCCACCCACATATATTATGTACATATGTGTATGTCCAGTCAAGCACACACAGACTGATTATGAAACATTTGTGTTGTCTTTATTTGACCTATATCAGCAAATGAGACCATCAATAAGAAGATTGAAGATTTCTATAGCATAAATTAAGAGAGCGAGAGAATGGTAGTAGTGAGAACCATGCAATGAATCACAATTTGCCTTTTTTATTCTAAAACATAAATAAATAAATACGCACCTATGTGCATTTTTCCAGGATGGTGCCAAATTGTTTGATTTGGTTTAAAATTAGGTAAAAATGCAGCCTTAAATGTGTAGGAACAGCCTTACCTGTGTATAAACAGGGCTAAAACAATATTTACTTTGCTTCATCTTTGTCTATTTACCAATAATCTTAACTGGTCGCAAATAGACACATTATATTATCGATGCATTCTGCAGACAGCTTTGTTTTAAAAAAGCCTTTTGTACAGTATATTACTGCAGTTTCATTCAGAGATTCACCTCTGGCTCAACAACATCTGCGCAGCTTTGCTTTGAGGAATCATACCTGGTTGTACCATATCAGCAGTGCTGTTTGCCCTCACAAGGAATATTATTATCAAGGCAGCAGGACTGGAATGGAAGAGAATCAGGCACTCACCAACCTCCAAATCGTGCCTTCATGGATGTGCATGGATGTGCATCAATACAATGACACGGCGTCGGGGGCTCCTTTCAAGGTCTAGAATGAGTAATGATATAGGTGAGAATGTTGTTGAAGCCAGCCAAATTCAGACAGATTCATATTTATTTAATAAATAAAGTGTAAAGGTATACATTAATGGATTCAACACACAGTAACTTAATTAACCCAGATGGATAACAACATTTATTTCATTAAATCAAAATATATTTACTTGATAAAATAATTTAATTAAACCTCATAATTTATAAATATATAATAAGAACTCCAGAGAAACTTTGTTCCTTTTTCATGGACATGTTATGTAACTGGGCATAATACCCTTAGCTGAGCAAGAGTGATTAACTCTTGGTAATGTGTATTTATTTACAGTGATTGATGTTCAAGTACCGTTCATTGTCGTTTAGATTCGTTCACAGTTTTAACCTAATCCTAATCCTTTTATTAAGTTAATGATTAATCAGTGATCAGAGTTCCAAATTAGAAGTTTAGTATTTATGAGACTGGAGCAGAATCATTACTTTCATCTTAAGGAGGTGCCTTGGTTTGGTATAAATTAAATCCCATATTTGATAATTACTTCATTATTTTCCTAATTATTAATTCTTTTTGGTATATAATTTAATCAGTCACCCACATGTGATATCTACAATTAATTGGTGCCCGATAATGTGCGAGGTATACGTACATATAATTGATGTTCATGCATGAGAGCCTTACAGTGTTTAAGTAGAAAGCACCAACATGAGAACCGAGCTATGCTTGTTCATCAGTGTTGCCAATGTTCACTGCTGAACTCTACCACTTCAATCATGTATTTTTAGGTGCCCCCTGAACTCCTAAAATCCACAAACACACTTGTTTTCCATTAACATAACAACCCAAAATCTAACTGAAAAATGAACACGCATGCAACATTTCAATCAGTAAACTGGTTTACAAATGTTGTGCAGTTGATTAAAGACAGATTACACCGTGGCATTAACTCTATCTGGAGATTATAAAGTCCACCTGTTGATGAATCCAATAATTTAGATAATAACATAAACTCCCATCTTGGCCATCAGCCAACTGCTGAATGAGACGTCAACTTGGTGATGCTGGTGGAGGAAGATGATTTTGAAAGTGATTTGTTTGAATGATGTGAACCAAGGGGACATGTCTCTTGGATTTTGAAAATCTTAAAGTTGTATCTAATCGTCAGCTTGAGCATGTTTTTCATTGGTCAAAGGCACAAGTGGCGCCAAACGACCATGTGGCTGAATGAAGTGTTCACAGATAAACAGATAAACAAAACACATAACACAAAAACAATCAATATCATTATGGGTTTAGTTCCCAAAGTTCCCAAAAAATATTGCACTTCAACACTGGATTACAAAACTTCAGAGAGGATTTAAAAGCATGAAACACCATGTTGAAATGTCAAAAATCTAACCACAGACATGTTAGATATATGTTCATTGGTCCCGAAATCATCAGTGAATTTGTTGGCTCCTCAGGGGTTAACAGACTACCCTATTGCAACAGACAAGAGAAAATTGTTACAATTGTTGAAATGCTGAAAAGAGGACATTACATTACATTAAGTCTATTGGTCAAGGCACCTGGGTAATAAAATGCTGTGCATACTGAAAATATAAATATTTATTCATTTATGTCAATCAGTGTGAAGTAATTTGGTGGCATATGGGTCTGTAAAATTCACGAAATTAAATGGGAGATGCTCTAAATTTCCAAGGTGGGGAAACCTCTGATCCCCTGACCCTCCCCCTGTAATAATGTATCCACCTTCAAAAATGCATCAGTTGCTAGTTGTGTGTATGTGTCTTTGTGTGTGTGTTGCTTATTTGCAATGCTTTAGCTCAACGATCTATGCAACTTAGGGCTGTAAATTGTTCCCACCTTTTTGCCTGTGTGGCCAAACGTCCATGGGTTTGTGTCTGTGTGTGTTGAACGCAGCACCGCCTGCTGTTTATATTACAGCAACCAAAGTAGGACAAAGCATACTAGTAGTTTCTGTAGACCTGTCTGCTGGTTTTGACGCATTGGGATGACCTAATTAATCACTACAGCTTGAGTGGTTGAAGAAAGAGTTGCTTCCATTTCTCGTGTTGCAGTGTCACTTGTACAGGCCGTGTAGCCCCTGTTGCTGGTTAGAAAAAACAGATTTGAGTTGATGAAGGTCAGTGTTACTCATTGTGAGGAAACTTGAATCTCCTAATGTTGAGCAGAGTGTTGTAAAGCTTCCATGGAAAATGTTCAGTGCATCTGCTCTATGTGCTGGCTGCACGATGGAAGCAAAGAGAGTGAGAACTGAATTCAGCTGATGCATTGCAGCTGAAAATGTCCCTGAGAGGAGAGCAGTCGTTTGAGTAATAGATGTGAAACAATGGGAAATGAGCCAGTTGTGTGGCCATGGTCACAGTTCAAGGGTATTTTAAAAAAGATTTTGTGAAATCCCATCCAAGGGATTTCACATTATATGTGAAAGAAGAACTGTATTTCAGCAAGTCCACTGTAAGTTATACAAATGAACATATTTTGCCTCAGGGCCTTAATAAATTCAAAAAAATCCCTAAAGTTTTCACATCCAAATGTTGTATTTAGAGGTCATAGGGAGCTCAGTTAATCTGAAAATGAATAATTCTTCATTTTCACATTCAGGTTTTTGTTAATGCCAGTAATATATTTAATGCGCTCTGGCTACCCTGATAACACAAAAAGACAGTAAAACATTACAGCCTCAAGATGAGCTATTTTAAATTGTTCTGTACAGACTGGGCCAATTAGTTTGATTTAGGTTCTGCCTAATGTCGAAATGTTCTACTGCATCAACTCCTTGGCTATAGTGCCTTTATCCAACGTAAACTCTGAGTACTCCACAAATTTAACACTGTGAGTTTACAAATTGGACTTTCTCTTGCCCTGTGAATTTCCAAGCTGTCAAATTGGAAACCAGATCGTGCTCTGGTGCTTCAAGCGGGCATTAACAACTTCAGTCTAAACTCACTCTTCCAGATCAACTGGATGACAATATGCTTGCAAATTGTGGGTATTGTCCAGGTTTCTACTCAAGATGGATCATATCAAGGAGTCAGTGCACTCTGCATATCATGCCATGCTGCAGCAGCCGAAGGTTAGACTGTGACCTCCATATCAATTTAGTGACTCGGTAGGCAGTGTGCATGCTTGAAACTTGCAGGATGGTTTGTATGCTATATTTTGAAGACACAAACATCCAGCTTTAGCAGGGAACGTAGGTACAGTTCGAGGGTGTGTCGAAGCACACAGCGCTAATGGAGAGCACACTGTGTATAGGGGTTGTCTGGGGACCTGAATTATTCATAGGTGTGTTTTGGGCCTAACATGAACACAACCAATCAGAGTGTCATCTCTCATCTCCTTTAAAAAGTCAGGTTGAGGATACCGCCACTTTAATTTGGCAGGATTTAGCAAGTTGAAGGGACATGTCATGGTGTGTCATATCCATAGGGATATTTGGAAGAGGTAGCAAATAATGCCTCTGGGGGAAGGTTTGTTTAAATAAACTGATTTAAAGGGGCCTTATTTCGCCATTTTCCCAGTTTTATATTTCAATATAATATAATATTTCATTGTCTCTTAATAAATGTTGGCATACTTTTATGTTTCAAAAGCATCTCTCACACACTTACTCTAGAAAACCTTGTGTGCCATCGCTGTCGGACATGTACTGCCCGCTCAGAGAGCTAGGGTGCATCAGAGAAGCACAAGTCAAATATGAGGATGTGAGCGACCGACGTGGTCTCCCCACAAAAGGGATCAGGGCAACCAGAAAAAGAAGTGGAGACAGGAGGCAAAGGAACTCACATAAAAAAAACATTTATTGACGGCGGCACAAAAAAAGAAAACACAACGCTCACGCCAGCAGGGAAAGTCCACCTCGCACCAGGTGGACCAGACAGGCAGTCCCACGCGTCGCATCACCTGTCCCGCACGCAAACATGCCCGGGGGGAAAACTCTCTCTCTGCTATTCAGTTCCCCCTTATAACCAGGTGAGAAGGGGAGGGGTCATCACCTTCTCACACTTCCCTCCCCTTCTGCAGTCTCGCCAACGGGGGTGGCGAGACAGAAGTCCGCGACCGTGGTGTGTCTGCCTCGGGGCCCGCTCGACCACACTCCATTTCCGGTCGTAGCCCCGCCAGCACTTCCGCTAGCACTTCTGCTAGCCGTCTCCGCTAGCCGTCTCCGCTAGCCGTCTTCGCTAGCCGTCTCTGCCAGCTCCTTCGCTGACCGTCTCCGCTAGCCGTCTCCGCTAGCCGTCTCCGCTAGCCGTCTTCGCTAGCCGTCTTCGCTAGCCGTCTCCGCTGGCTCCTTCGCCGACCGCCTCCGCTGGCTCCTTTGCTAACCGTCTCCGTTGGCTCCTTCGCCGACCGTCTCTGCCGGGCACTTCCGCCGGGCACTTCCGCTAGCCGTCTCCGCTAGCACTTCCGCTAGCCGTCTCCGCTAGCACTCCCGCTAGCCGTCTCCGCCGGCTCCTTCCCCGATCGCCTCCGCTGGCTCCTTTGCTGACCGTCTCCGTTGGCTCCTTCGCCGACCGTCTCCGCCGGGCACTTCCGCCGGGCACTTCCGCTAGCCGTCTCCGCTAGCACTTCCGCTAGCACTTCCGCTAGCCGTCTCCGCTAGGACTCCCGCTAGCCGTCTCCGCTAGCACCTCCGCTAGCACCTCGCTAGCCGTCTCCGCTGGCTCCTTCGCCGACACTCTCACTGACACTTTCGCCGCCACCGCCACCGATCCTCTCGGTACCGCCGTCAGCCCGCGAGCTCCACCTCCTCTCTCCAGCTTCTCAGGCGGTGCCACAGATCCCACTGCTGCCACCAAATGTGAGCGACCGACGTGGTCTCCCCACAAAAGGGATCAGGGCAACCAGAAAAAGAAGTGGAGACAGGAGGCAAAGGAACTCACATAAAAAAAACATTTATTGACGGCGGTACAAAAAAAGAAAACACAACGCTCACGCCAGCAGGGAAAGTCCACCTCGCACCAGGTGGACCAGACAGGCAGTCCCACGCGTCGCGTCACCTGTCCCGCACGCAAACATGCCCGGGGGGAAAACTCTCTCTCTGCTATTCAGTTCCCCCTTATAACCAGGTGAGAAGGGGAGGGGTCATCACCTTCTCACAGAGGACTCCAGAGGGGCCAGCTAAATGATTTCTTTTAATTAACTTTTAATTAATTAACTTTGTTATATATATTTATACCTAGTTAGTTTATATTAGCTTCCATTACTTTGTGGCTTGTGTTCAGTCAGGTTTCAGCAACATTACAGAGGAGGCCAGAATTGTTAAGCAGTCACGGGGGTCTGCTGGAGCCAATCCCAGCACATTACAGCACATTAAACCCAGAGAGAATTCATGCAGACACGAGGAGAACATGAAACTTCAAACAGAAAGGTTAGAATAGCTGCAAATACTGTTGCATTTTAGCGCTACAACAACTATTTCTACAACTAAATATGGTCTTTTAAATGTTAACAGGAATAGTTGTGCCTTTAAGATTTGCTCCTATGTTTTTACAATTGATATCTTGTCGAATTATTTAACTATGTAGGTAAACTTATTTTAGAAAATTTCCAAATTATTCCTTTGGTATGGTGTGTGTGCCTCACTCCAGGAGACCCCTGTGACCCTAGTGAGGGAAAAAGTAGAGGATGGATGGATGGATGGATGGATGGATGGGCAGTTTGCCTCTCACTGGCCAGAAGACGCACGACAGCAGGAGTCTCTGTGTGTTTGCTCTGTGTGTGTATGGGTGTGCTTTGCTGAAGCATGGTGCATAACGCATCATTAGAGGTCATTCCTGTAATTATGAGACATGTAAGGAGGAAAAAGACATAAAGACACATTACCTGCAACAGTCTTGCACCATTGCTTGCAAGCCATCACACAAGGACAGACAGCACGATGCTGACTCCAACTCACTTGGGAGAGTTTAATGTCACTAACAAGATGAAATCACTAAAAGTTACTAGCCCTGTAATGAAGTTCACATCAGTAATACGTGTTAATATATTCACCTCAACTTTATTAAATACTTCAATTATTCAAATCTTGAATTATTACGTGAATTATTCAAATCGCCATACACACTTATGTCACCTTACTTAAACTACACTTACTTTATCAAAAAGTCACATTTTTGGTTCCAAGTTAATAAGATTTGTAAATGTAAGCGTATTCTGTTCACCAATTTCATCCGAAAATAGTTCTGTTTTTGTTGTGAAAATGAGGCAAATGCAATTAATTGTTTAATCACTGACTAACCTTTTCACACTGAGTATTATTGCTGATGTGGCCAAGTGAAAAAGACACTGCAGTGCATCACTTCAGATTAATTGATTTGGCTGCTGCTCTCATGAACTTTTCACTGTGATCAGCACTGTGACAGGAAGTAATCACCCGTCAATTTTTTAGATGAGCGGTTTTCAAAGGTGCCTATACATTCCAGAGGGGTAATGATAGCACATGGAAAGACCCCTCGAGAATCAGCCTCAACCTTTACCGAGATCCAAGCACTACATACATACTGCCCCTGTCTGGTTGTAGGAAGCAATTCCGTCTGTAGGAGAGCTCATTCCAGGTCACCCACTCTCTGTGGGCGAGAGAGCAAGAGAGGGAGGGAGACAAAGTAAAAAGACACACTAGAGAGAGGTAGAGAGAGGTAGAGAGAGAATATCTATAACTTGGTAAATGCCAGCTATCGCACCGTTCTGTTCCAGATAGAGAGCCTCAAATACATTTCTGTTTATTTTGTTGCCATTTATTGACAGAGTGATTCATTTCCTGGGTCTATTTGAAGGCTTTTATTGTAGCTACAACCCTATCTTTTCTATGGCAGATTATTAGATCACAGAGATCATTATATGGAAGCCATACACTTTTGCGTCCGGGCTCTTCACATTCAGTCATTTGGCTGAATGCAAGCTACCTTATGTACGTTACCAACCAGCGCACTTCTAGTTGCATAGAAACATAACAAGTGAATCACATGCTTGTGGTTTCCTATTGTTTTGCTTGTCAATCAAAATTGTGATGATTGTCAGATAAGCCCAGCATGAAGTTTCCAATGTCTTAAAAATAATATATAAATAAACGGGCAAGTTGGTGTTGCTATCGAAACAACTGCATGGGAGGAGGTGTATTAAGACTGTGACTGGATAATTAGCATTAAACACTTAAACGCTAAAATTTGGAAGACAAGAGTCAAATTCACAGTATAATGTAGCAAATTTATTGTAAAAAAAAAATACAACTGTCTTTTTTTGAATGTTTTTTTTTTTAACCAAAAAAGTGTTTTTAAGCAAAGTTGCAGGCTTATACGGACTGAGTTGGCCATTCAGCTAATTAGCAGAAATAAAAGATTTCCATGTTAGTTGCATCAGCAGTGGGCCGGCCACAGCAGGGCTCCGTGCGCTGGGCGGGTGTGAGCAGTGGGGCCGATGTACATCAGACCGTATACGAGTGGTTGGCATCCTGCAGCAGAAAGTGTGGCCAGCTGTTAATGAACGGGGCACTTGTGTAGTCCAGGACAGCTCCCAAAGCACAGATCATATGTAAGTGGCTTGTGTCTCTGCCATAACAAAAGTGGTGACACTGATACACAGATAAAGTCAGTTACCATGGATACATAAAAATTGCCAACATCATTTTTTTTTGTCAGAGGGCCTTTTGTCATCATTTTCTCTTCCTTGTAACTTATTTGTCTCCTGAATTATTTGTTGTTTATTTCGTCGGTTTCAGTTTGTTTGCTTGTCTGCCTGCTGGTTTAATCGGACTCATTTCCTTTGGTTCATTCCACCAATATTAGTACTGAGCATTCACAATCAACCAAACAACATTAGTGGAAGCAGCTTTTCTCTTTAGTTATTGTAGGATAATAACAAAACAGTTAGCACAACTCTGGCGCACAACACAGCGATAATGGGTCTCCCTTGTGTTTCAGATATTTCATAATCACACTTATATCGGCTATTAGCAGCAGTCTTGTGGAATTTAATCAGAGTGGAAATGAAGAGGTAAACACAGCTGGCTCTCTGGGCTGTTTGGATGCTGGGAACCAGATCTGACCCTGTTGGTCTGCATGTGTGAGTGTGTCTGCCAATGTCTCTGCAGCATGTTGTGCTGCGAAGACGTTGTCCAACACGCGGTCCAATGTGCTGTCAGGCCACGAATGATACATCACGATTGAGCCCAGTCGTTAAAATGTAACAGTTGTTTTCATAAGAGGGATGCATTTTCAAACAACGCCAACTAGAGCTGTAACAATTAGTCAATTAAAAGATTAGTTGCCAACTGTTTCTTATCATTGCCTATTATGATAATTGATTCATTTTCAAGAATGAAATGTCCAATTTGCTATTCCAGGACGAACATTGATTTTCAATATTGACACATTCAGCTCCATTCCAGGACATTCTTTTTTTTTTTGCTAGAGTGCATTGATTATTTGATTAATTGATTAGTCACCAACCATTATATTAATGACCAACTATTTAATCATTGATCAATTGATGTGAGTTATTTATAAAAAGGAAATATCCACATTTTTAGTCTTCTATAATCACAGTGTGATGATCTTCGGGATTTGCACTGTTGGTTTGGACAAACCTAATTCAACCTAAACATTCTAGGTTGAATCTTTAGCTTCAAGTAACAGTATATGACATTTTATAAAATCAACCAATCGATTAATCATTTCAATAATCAATGGATTATTCAAATCAGAATAGTCCTTGGTTGACTCTGGCACAGTGGACTCTTCTCCTGCTGCCTAAGTACCTACAACTGTCCACAGACTGGGCAGAGTACTATAGTGCTCGTATGCACCAGATAAAATGCATACTGAATGAGACTGAGATCCTCAAGTGGATGTGCACACAGAGTCCTGGAAAAGGTCATGTCCCAGAAACGACTACAGGGAGGTCTGCAGGCATGCATACCCTTAAATTAGATTATAGCACAAGAAAAGGACATCTTTATAAAAGGCATCTATAGGGGCCCTAAAGAACATATGACTTTATTTCCTTGGCAACAGCTTGACGAGTTTAGCGATATTCCACTGGGGCTTATTTTTTTTTTTTTTTGGATAGCAGAGCAAAAAAAGAAAAAAAGTAAGAAAGCTACTGTTAATGGCATTGCACAGCATCAACAGTTTCCCAAGGGGCTGTCCGTGGTCTGGTCTATCCCAACAGGACGCCTCTAATGGGTCAGCAGAAGAAGGAGATGGTGGTCAGCCAGGATGGGAAGAAAAAAAGAAGAGCTATTATATTTGGAACCCCGGGAATATTTTTTTTTCCTCAGAGGAAGAAAGTAGACCATCATCCACTCTTTGTGTAGTCTTTCTCCCTCTCTTTTATGTCCATGTTATGCAATCTTCTATTTCTTTCATTCCAAGCCTCGGAGGCTCTAGTGATGGAGGAGGATAGAGGACCGCAACAGGTGGAGATTTTTATTCTAGGGATGGATGGATGGATGGAGGAGGAAGAGAAGAGTAGTGAAGCGTTCCTTAATAATAAGCCCTCTGGCCTGCTAACACTGAGATTTTTATTTATTTATTTTTTTGCCTGGATGTGTAACTCAGCTTATGACAGCCAGAGCAAGGAGAGCCCAAGCCTGCTAACATGACCCTATGCAGCACCTACACCATCTGTCTCCAGTGGGACTCTAAGGCAAAGGGGGAGGGTTGGAGGATGGTGGGAGGGGGGGTTTGTCAGCGATCTCCGAGGACCCCCTGTGCTGTAGTTTGATCTGCTAATTATGCTTAATGGAGGCCTTGTAATTCACAAGCATCGCCTCCGTTTTCTCTCATCTCACCCACCACGTGGCTTATACCGAACCCGGTGCAGTCTTTTTAAGAACTCGTCATTTTATGTATTGTAAAATTTGGGGGAAATTGAGAGGTGGACTGGTTCAGCGAGTGTCTGATTTTTTTTTATTTTTTTTTATTTTTTGTTTTAACCTGTGCGCAAAGGCTCCTCTGAGGAACGGAGGAGCGACTCGGCGAGTAGTTTGACGCCTAGGGTGTCTTCATAGCGCACTCAATGAGAGAGAGAGAGAGAGAGAGAGGGAGAGAGGGAGAGAGGGAGAGAGAGAGAGAGAGAGAGAGAGAGAGGTGATGCCATAAACGGCGCGTGATGATGGTGGTGGCAGCGTGCGCCAAAGCTCTCTGTCTCTCTGCGTCTTCCTTTTTTTCCGGAGGAGACTCGGCAGGAAAAAAACGACAAGACAGAGAAAGAGAAAGAAAAGAAATAAAAGCCAAAACCGACAGAGGCAAGAGACGAAGGGGAGACGCCGACTCGTCCGTTTAAACGCGCTGTGAAGTTGGCGAGATCGCGTCTTCGCTAAAAGGGGAAGAAGATAACGGCGCAATTTTTTCCCCCTTTTTCGCGCGCCCTCTTTGACTTCGCCACGAGATCTTTTAGATATTTTATAATGGGAAGATGAAGTCACCCCCCTCCTCCCCACCGCCACCACCACCCCTCCTCCTCCTCCTCCTCCTCCTTCCTCCTCCACCTCAACCATCCTTCTCTCATTCAGCCCCGGTGCCCATATGTTTAATTAACTAGGCTGATGTGTGAGCACCTTCAGCCAGCGAAGCGTGGGCGTGCGGGCGGGCTGCGGGGTAAAGCGCCTGCTGGAGAATATTTCCTTATTTCTCATCCACTGCCGCGCGGCGCAGGAAGCCACGGAAATAACTCGACCCGTTTTAAACTTGTCCCCAATTGTTTAGGGTGTTTTTTTTTTATTTATTATTTGTATTATTATTTGGAGCGCGGGTTTGGAGAGCGCGCGCGGAGGGTGAGTGAGAAAAGAGAGAGTGTGTGTGTGTGTGTGTATGTGCGTGTGTGAGAATAGGCTGTGTGCGCGTGTGTTTTGGTGTTATTTGTGACGGAATCCCCCCTTCAGTCTCCAAGAATCGAGGAGCGAGGAGGAGGAGGAGGAGGAGGAGGAGGCGCGCGCGGACCTGACCACGAGTCCTCACTGCGGAACGCGCGGGGCTGCCACTGGAGACCCCCCCCCCCCACACACACACACAAAAATAACAAAAAAAAAATAAAAACAAACACATCAGAAACCGACGCGGATTCTGGATTCTAGAGTCTTTAACTGATCCAGCGCATCACCGCCCCCCCTCTCCTCCCCCCCACAGTCCGTCTCTCCCTCTCCGCTGAATGGACGGTTTACCACCTTAACCGGGCTGCCTGTCCCTGTCTGCCGGGGGGAGAGAGGTGCTGCTGGACCCGGGCGGGGGGAGGGGGGGTCTCCGGAGACAAGACAGGTGGATTTAGCCGTGTGGCGCTGTTTTTTTTTTTTTTTTTTTTTTTGACGTGGGGGGGGGGATACGGGGCGCTTGTTGGACGGAGGAGAAACTGATGGATTAATCTACCACGGAGGAGACTCGTCTGTTATTATGTGATTCCCCACTGCTGCCGAGGGCGCCCGAATGGAGTAACAGGCTGCAATGTCATCTCCACCTGGACGCCTGGAGAGATGTGTCACGGGAATGGGGTGAGTTAACCTCATTAGTGGCAGCAGGCTTGCCGTTTTGTTTTGTTCTTTTTTTTTGAGGAGGAGGGGGGGGGGGTAGCTGAACTCTATCTCTATCGATTGTCGGGGTTCGGTGGTTTTAATATCTGCAGCGCACTCACTCCGCTCTCAAAGTGGAGCAGCGGGGCGGCGGTGGTGGCTGCTGGTGTGTGTGTGTGTGTGTGCGCGCGCGCGAGGGAGCGTGTGTTCCTCTCCGCTCCTTCGTTCGTCCGAGTCCCCGACACACACAACCTGCTGCATGCTGCCCTACATAGAGGGGCCCGGCGCCGGAGAGAGGAGCGTGAGGGGAATATTCGCCAAGAGCCACAGGCTGTTTTTAAGGCTCTCTCTCTCTCTCTCTCCGATACACACGCGCACACGAAGATTAAGAGAGAGAGAGTGTGTGTTTTTCTCCCCAGAACACCGACCCATCTTTGAGTGTAACTTGTGTTTTTGTCTCGCAGCCTTCGCGTCCAGCGACCCTGTATCCCGTCGTCCCCTGAAAGAAACACGCAGAAACAACCTAACGCGAAAACACACACACACACACACGCACAAAATGGCACTCGGAATCAGCTGGTATTTGCCTGTGGCTTTATTCAAACTGTTAAAATGCTAATGAGTCACGCGCACCGTAGCCTACCTAATGACACCGGGCGATAACGTTTATAGCTCAATATAGGCGCGAGCCCATAGGGAGCGCTTGTTTTTTTTTTTTTTTAAACTGAGTCCAATTCAACAAGTCTCCTCTGAGCTGCGGCGCAATAAGCTTTTGTTGTGCTGTTTCTCTCTTTTTTTTATTACATTTTCAGATCAAGTTTGAACACTTTTCCTCTGGATTCACCGACGCTGTGAGGAGCACGAGCCACGATGCCGGCGAGCCGCGGACGGGTCGCGGCGGCCGCCCGCACGACGCCCCCCCCGCGCGGCGCCGCGGCGGCGGTCAAACCCGGCGTTCATTACCGCATGGTGACGGACTGCGCGGAAGAAGAAGGCGCGAAAACCCTGCGACCGCAAAGAAACCGCAGCAGCAGCAGCCGCAGCCGCGCTTTGTGACACCGAAGGTGAGTAGCGGAGGTACCGCGGCTGCACTGTGGGGGGGAGGAGGGGGGAGGAAAAGGGGGGGTTGGGGGGAGTGTTAGCGACCGTCGCGCGACGCTAAGCGGCGCTGTTGCATCACATTATCCGCGCGGCCGCCGCCGCCGCTGCTGCTGACGAGAGGCCATGTAATGAATTCATATCTCAAATTACAGTTTTCAGGCTTTGAATGCGGTCACGTTGTAGAAACACATTTTCTTCCGCTTTCCTCCCGCTTCCTTTGCCAAGTCTGACACACGAAGTGCCTTCTCCTCCTCTCAGGGACATGGAAGCTATCTCTCTCACACTCTCTCTCTCACACTCTCTTCCACACGCGCGCATGCACACACGCACACACACGGTTGGGGGTGTAACTATAAGAGTCTGGCATATCTGGGTAGACCTATAGGATTCTGACATGACAGGATATACAGTATCCCCCTAATTCCCATAATTCTCCATCAGTCTTATCATTTCTGTTGGCAAAGCCAGCACTAAATATTGCGAGTGTGTTTGTGTGTCTCTGCATGTGTGTGTGCATTTCACATGATCATTTAGGGCAAATTATCACTCATGCCTCTCATTGCGTGTGTTTTCTTGTGGAGAAGGGGGGAGTGAAAGAGAGAGAGGGAGAGAGAGAGTGAAGTGTTGCTCAGCAGTAGCCTATTTTCCTGAATAGTGGGATGACACAAAAGGAGATCAACTCTGTAGGGCATAAACGCAATAGAGTGGGGAGCGGGCAAATGTGGAGAGCAGTCACTATCTTCATTAATATAAATATCCTGTCTAAAACTGCAGTTGATTCTGAGCGTGTGTAATGCCATAACACCTTTAAAGACTCAGCAGTGGTTTTTTTTTGTAGCGGGGCCTACTTTTTGCATCCGTCCCTGTATTTTGTTGTTGTCTCCCCAGAGAGTGATTCTCGGCCTTGTGGTTTTTTTTTATCTTCCCCCCACATTTTCAGCTACAGAACTGCTATTAAACTGGCTCGTGAAAACAAAAGAAGCCCAAAAATGAAAAATCCTGAATGATGCTGGGATGTGTACCATATTCTGAGACCCATTTTGTCTCCTGCATGACAGGAGTGTTGAAATTATGTTTCGGGCTGCATCTCGCTGAGCTGCTCGCTCAACCATCCCTATTGTTGGCAAAGCAGGTACAGTAGTTCAGAACTCATTGTCTCGAAGCAGCGTTGTTCTGTGTCACTGCAGTTAAAGCTGTTTAAGCCCCCAAATGTCAATTAAATGTTCTGATCTCGTACTGCCTTTAACCTCCTGAGATTATCTTCATGGCACCTAAAATGGATCTAGAGATATTGTCACACACATCAACAATCCTTTATATTTTATTTTTGTATAAAGATTTAAAAAGAGCGTTTTTTTGGAAGGTTTTATTGCAAAAGAGAAGCTCCTTATCAACGTGGTTTTAGAGTCCCTTTTTTTGATAATATGCAAGACATTCTAAGATGTACAGCCCAGAATTAGCCGGCTCAAAATCTGCATATGCCTGCAAGTGGGGAAAGGTTCAGAGAGCAACCATGCAGAAGTCTCTTCCCTTTCATGAAAGATACATAGAGTTCTTCCTCTGTTGAACCTAGTTTCACTGAAGTCATCCAAAAAACTCTGGCAATTATTATTGCATATTTACTGTGGCATAGTGTCGAGGAACTGGCAAATATTGCTTCCTAAAAAAGGTTGGTTTGATTCCACCACATAATTACTGTGCTATAAGACATAAAATCGCTGAAGTATCCTTTTCAGGTTTCAAAGTAAGAACCCACATGACCTTTTGTGTGGACATGTAGGGGGTTTTATGTTATAGGTAGGAGTTTCACACACCAGGTTGCACTCTCAACTCATGAAGAATAATTATAAAGATGCTTAAAAAAGAGCAAAGCTAAAGAACCTGTGGGTGGAGTGTGCTCCATGCTGCCCTGCCATAGCTGTATTTGTCCTGAAGGAAGTTCAGATATTCTGTGATAAGAGTTGCAGTGAATAATCCTCTAATCTGCACAGTATTTACTGTTTATTTCAGAATAAGTGTGTTTGGCAGTGTGTTTCTGCCTCAGAACACCAACAGTCCAACCTCATATTGTCATATTAAAGGCCCTATGAGAAGTTTCCCAAGGTATTTTCCACACAAAAAGACCACATTTCCCATGAGCCTCCCTGTGCACTATCACAAACTGTATCTACTTGTGCAGTGTATTTTGAAGGAGGAACCATGGCTGCCGATGAGGTAATTACCTCTGTCTTATTAGAAACATTACTTTTGCTTCCATTTCTGGGTTGTTTTTAGTCCTTTTTGTTGCTGTAATTCTCTCTACCTCAAAAGGTGACATTCTTATTGCTTCCAGTTGTTCTTCAGATCTTTTTTTTCCTTTTTTTCTCTATCTCTATCTTTATCTGTCACCGGCTTCCTGCTGCTTCCGCTCCATTGTCAGCATTGTAGCCTACTGCAGAAAGTTGTTTCATCATTCCAAGGACAATAAATACTAATCTAAAAATAAACTACATAGAAGATTTTTTTTTTTAAATGGACACATAAACAAGTGTGGTTAATGTCGATTCATCGTTAAAAGTAAAGTGTTCGAGGTAATGCAGGTTTTGCGACTGATATCTTCAGAATGAAGTTGGCAGTAGCTGTTGTTTTGTGATGATGTTCTGCATATGGAAATTTTTCTTAAAACACAAGTATAATGTTTCTTTTCAACTTTTATTTTCCACATTTTTAATATTTAAAAGTCTTCTTTTTATGTGTTTGCCCTGTGGGACTACTAACACTGAGATTAAAAGGGGATATTCATCAATCCACAATGAACATTCCTATTAGCATAGCAATCAAAAGACACTGGTTTCATATTAACTAGTAGTGCAGTGCCCATAGGAGGTATGTATTCCTATAGAAAAGTGGACGCTTAAATAGATTTTTCATTTCTGGCCAAATGAGGGTGTGTTGAACTGTTACATGTCACATCTCAATGGATAAATTGTACATTGGGTAAGACATGGACATAGAGATAAGGAGAGACAGGCAATTACTATAAGAATAATGCTATACTATACTACTATATTTCTATATTGTAAGAAAAAGGCTAGAATTTATGGTGAAAGTTCACATGTCGATTTACAAGTCAGTTCTGAGATTATGTTAATAGGCCAAACAAATGATTAAACTCCTACTTTGTATGTTTTGCTTAATAGTGCAACGACCTGCGCATGTTACTGTTATATGTGTTTCTAAATGAATGAGTTTAGGTCCAGATTCTGTTTTGTCAGGTGATAGTACTAGGATTTCCTGAGGGTCAGTGAAAGCATCTTGGAGTTAGACCTGTGTTAGCGTGAGGAATAAAGTAGCAGGTAAACCCACTAACGTCATAGTCTGTGTTTTTTGAGAGACGTTACAATACTTTAGTTACTTTGGCTTTTTTTGTAAATGATTTTTTTGGTATAGATCATTTAAATATAGAGTAGCCAGACAAGAAGTGATGTAAGAGACTTACAGCAAAGGAATGCTTCAGCCATAATAATTATAATAATTTTGAAAACAAGTACACAATCATTCTTTCAAAGTTGTCATCTGCTCCTGCTAGCAGTTTTATCCTGTTCCAGCCCAGTTTTTATAAACTTTACTGACAGGCCAGAGTAACTGGATTGAAATAAATGTCAGAATTGTTTTTTTTCTAACCTGAAAATTATTAATTCTGTGCATTCCGGCTAGGATTTGGATTTGGAAATGAAACCCCACCTCTAATCAATCTTAGAACTTGTATCTGTCTTATCCATGACTCCAAGGCAAGAGGTTCTGATGCTGAAAATCACGATAATCTTGATCCTACTTGAAAGGTGGTTTCGGGGTGGAATTAGAGACACGGGGAGCACAACAGAGATCCTGAGCTTGAATTCAAAGCAGCATTTCATGTTTCTATTTCAATCAAACAAATCTGTCGAACAGCATCTCATCCAAAATGTCTCAGATGGATAGGCCAGCTGGATAGTTGGACAAATGGCCTTTTAGGTTTTGTTTTGTAATAGGGGACTTTCAGTTTATGTTCTAGCAATAATATAATAGCTTATTTTACGATTTAATGTAATAGTTGTGTTTTTAGGTGCTAAATTTTCTAACTAGTAACCTGGTTAAAACCATCCTGATCACATTAAACTCACATTTTTTGTTTGCTCTACCTATCTGCCTCGCTGTCCTTCTATTGCAAACGCTTTTAGTGCGAATACTTGCCTTCGCAGATAACCTCCTTCAGTCAAACAGTTGATTAATTAAACTTTTGTCAATTCCAGTAAGTAAAACCATGAAAACGTTTTTTTTCTGTTGGTCGACTGTCTCATTGTTTTTTGTGTGTCTTTTCTGCACCCAGAAATATAAGAAATGTATTTTCAATGGCTTTGTATGTCTATCACATGTGAAGTAATTAACATAATTATAAATGAAGCTCATTTTGACTTTGACTTTGAAACTCCACTAGGTCATATTCTATTTCTGCAATATCTGGACTTGAAACTGTCCGTTTATACTGTTCCCTACAGTCTTGTACCTGATTGACTCTGTTTTTTTAGATTTTCCAATTTCTTGATCTACATTTGCAATAGAGAGAGGGTTGGACTGATCAAACAGAAATATGAGCTCTTATGATCAGGATGGTTTTAAACAGGCTGTCACACTAGTATTTTTAATTTAAACAGCTGTCTGATGCACATTGATGGGAGCAGAGAGACAGAAACAAAGTGCCAGAAGTGAGGAACTGATAATTATCTATGGACTCATCACAACTAGAAACAACATTACATATAATCATTTGATCCTTTATTAATATAACAATATTGATTAGTCAGATTATTAGACCATTCTGATCCTTTTGAAAGCAAATAATACAACCTGAATATTGGTGGTCAGTCATCATTGTTGAAAAAAGAAGAAAAAGTTCTTCAGCATAATTTTTCAGTTGAAAACGAGTGAATGTTACCTTTCAATTCAAAGAAGCTTATTTTCTCTAGTGAGGGAATTTCATTTGTGGTCAGGCAAAGAACACAACATTCTTCCATTAATAAATAATCTGAAAGTCCTCATTGGGCTGTAGCGACATCTTCCCACTGTAGGAGGCTTAGTTGTTGCATTAAACAACGCCTATTACATCTTGTCAGTCTGAGTCAGCTTGTTCCAAGCTCAAAAATAGGAGGTGAAAGTCTGGCCCTGTCATCGTGGCCAATTCTACATGTCTTATTCGACACACAGGGTTTTGGTTCAGACTGATATAACACTGTCTTGGTAAAGACTTTCTTTAGATTTAAAAAAGTCTGTTTTTCATAGTTACGAAGAGCAGATCAGTCATATAAATGTATGAGAATGCTTCATCATTTGATGCGGTAGTCCTGCTGATTCTGTGAAAGATGATGAAGAATTATGTATAACTGTACATATGTAATGCCACAATCAGCTCAAAGTATCACCAAGACAGTTAATACATTTTTTAATGAATTAGACATCATTATTCTATAAGAGATGAAACATGCAGAGCAAGGCTTATTTTGGTCGTCGTTTCCTTGCTATGGAGCTGCACAATCATATTCTACTACTTCTCCACTGGCAATTGTGTGTAAAATGAATCGCTATTGTAATTCTCCTGATAAGCTACGTTACGAAAAAGAAAGTCTGGCAATGTGTGCTCAGTGTTAACTGTGCCAATGATGTTGAGTCTATGAGGAATTTCATCACTCAGCTTCAGAACAAATGGCTTCATTATCTTCCCGATATTAGTTTCTCTTGACAATTGAAGTTCCTCAGATTCATATGGAAGGCGTTTTTTTTTTTCTAATAAAGCCATTTAATTTTTTTGAAAGAATGTTATATAACCAGCGACTCAATCAAATTACAGGTTTTCTTAAAAAAAGATTATAAGGAAGAATTACTGTGCGATTTTGTAGGGTTAGAAGATTAACGAGTTGGACCAAAAACAATCTTTTAATTGAGGACATGATTAATGTGTGAACTCTCTGTGTCAATTTTTTAAATGTTTAGATGACCTGCATGCTTAATGACCTACGGAGAACCATGTGCTTTTCTAACAAATGCTTGACACTTGTTTCTTTGAAAACAGCAATCTTAATTTTGCTTGTTTGATAGATATTTTTACATGAAAGCTTAAAATGTATTGCTTAACTTTAGCATAGCACCTTTGAGGATTGGTTGGAATATGTAATGATAAAAACCTTTTCATTACAAATATACTACAAAAAAACAACTTCACTGGGTCATTTTTTAGCCACTATTGCATCAATGGGTAAAATGGGTCTTAATCATCATATTGCTGTCCTAATTGTGTTTCTTAATATGTTTTTAATTTTGATTTCATGTATGTATTTTGAGTTGCAATACTATATTAAAAGGTGCTTTACAAGTAAGTGTTTCATTATTATCACCTATGCAGATAAATTAAAAAAGCTAAAATAGGTGATTTAAGCTTGGTTATAAATACATCATAAAATGTATTTGTCTTTAAAATTTACCTCTCAGAAATATTCTTTATTTTATAGTTAGAGATTCACATTCCCTCGGAGTATAGGTATCCCTTTTAGAAACCTACCTTGTCATCAATATTGCATTGAGCATAATTCCACATCATAAAACCTGCAATGTGAGAGTTCTGTCTCTGCTGCCAGTGAGAAAGCAATTACACAAACACAGAGAACAAAAAAAACAAGAAAGCTACCATTGCAGCTGTCTGCTAAATTGAAGGATTAATTTTTGAGCATTATAGAGCCTCCATGAAAGGCATCAAGGAATCAGAATCTGATCCATGTGGTCTTAAAACACTTGGGGAATGGAGAAGCTTTAACTCTCCCTCGTCACGACGCCAATCTCTGCTGTAGTTACTTTTATTTCGTGAGGCAATAATGTTACTCAAATGATGCCATTACTATGCAGCACACATCATCATTACCATAGCATTCGCTTCCACAACTACAATATAAAATGGTGTCAATTTCAATTTAACTTCACTAAATGTGCTCCTCTCTTCTCTCCTATTTCCAAAATGCTGTTGATTTTTCATCCATTTCTTTACAGAGCTAGGCGCCGAGGAAAAGGATAAGCGATCCGGTATTCTCCCATCAAATAATAATCCTCTCGTGTTAGAATTGTGTCTTCCATACCACCGCCTCCATAGTTGGAATAAGGACTTAGGTTACAGTCATGGTTCAGCGAAACAGAGATAACTGGTTAGGTCAAGGTAAAGGGAAATGTATGGGTCTGCATTAAATCTGTGCTGTAGCCATGTGACTCATGCTGTTGTGAGCATTTATTTGTTGTGTCTGTGTTGCTCATGACACAACGCTAGTTAGTAGTGGCATTTCTATGACACTGATGAGTTTCTTCCGGATTCCCCTTGTACCACAAATAATGGCGCCTGAAACTGGATTTGGAGCCAATAATTGTTAAACAACAGTTACTTATACAATGCAGAAAAGAGAAAAAAATGGTTATGGGAGATTTGTATACATAAGCAGTGAACCGTAGAGGCAGAAAGAAGTTGAACTCTTTGGTCAAGTGCCGTCCTTGTCACCATGACATGAAGTTACATCAGCTTGCAGAGTAGGTACAACATAGATTTAATGCACAACCATAAATCAACCCTCAGGCTTGGTGGTTAAGATAAGGGTAACACATATATTGCAGGAGAACAGACTTCAACACTTCACCCTTTCTTGTTCTCTATAACAGTGGCACAAACAATAATGCCACTAGTTGTTAAAATGTTTCTACTTCACTTTTAGATTGATTTTCAAATTGCTTGTAAAGAGCCTTCACTTTCAAATTAATAAAATATTTTTTTACACTATCCCCTCACTCTTCACCCCTCATTGGGCTGTTATTCATATTTGATTGAAAGTGGAGCGTCTTCAGTGAACAATTGGAGTCTCTGATGTGTCTGGGGAGACAGTTCCAGGAGGAACGGGGCAGCTTTGGAGAATGCTCTGTCAGATCTGGTGCTTGGTCCGTAGTGGTGGAGACAAGAGGTTGGCATCAGAGGAGAGAGGCTGCAGGATTCAGGAAGGAGTGTGATGGGGGAGCAGGTTGGTGGTACGGAGCCCTGGTTATGGAGGGCTGTGTAAGTGAGGAGGACTTTGAAGTGAATCCATTGTGGGACATGGATCCAGGGGAGGGTCTGGAGGACAGGGCTTATTTAAAAACGGGAGCAGGAGAGGGTGAGCAGAGTTCTGTATGTATGTTCATGTAAGACTTTGGATGATGCATCACAGAGAATGCTGCTACACTAGTTAATTCTGGATGTGATGAAAGCACGCATCTGAGTTTCCTCATCAGAGGAGAAGATTGAGAGGAGATGGGTTATGTTTTTGAGGTGCAAAAAGGTAGTTCCAATTTGTTTGATGTGATGATCAAAGGAGAAGTTGCTGTCAAAAATGACTCAAGAGTTTGCTGGTGTGTTGGAAGGAAGACAGAGTGCAATCATTGATGGAGAGGCAGAAGTTTTGAGTGGATTCGATGAGGGATTTGGGACCAATGATAATCATGTCAGATTTGTCACAGTTTAGTTTGAGAAAGTTTGCTTGCATGCATGATTTAATTTCAAGTAGGCGGTTGGTCAGGGCTGAGTGAGTTGCAGCAGTGATGGATTCGATGGAGATGTAGAGATGGATGTCATTAGCGTAGCAGTGAAACTGGAGCTGTTGATAGATGATTTTACTGAGGGCGAGCATGTAGAGGGTGAACAGGAGAGGGCCAAGCACTGAACCTTGGGGGATGTCTTGGGATGGAGTATTGGTGGAGGAGGTACAGTTCCTGAAATTGATGAACTGTTGAGATGGCAGCAATGGTGATGTTCAGGGAGGATTCAAGGCGGGAGCTGAGAATGCTGTGATTAATTGTGTCGAAAGCGACAGTGAGGTTAAGGCGGATGAGGATGCTGAGGTGATTAACGTTTGAGGAGACAAGGAGGTCATTGTTGAATTTAAGGAGGGGGTGTTTCTCTGCTGTGATGTGTGGAGAAACCAGATTTAAAACAGGTTGTTAGAAAAGGATTAGCTATTTTTCTAAGTATTTTTGACAGAAAAAGGAGATGGGCAGGAAATTGCTGAAATACCAAGGTTGAGTTCAGCCTCTTTAAGTGTTTGGGGAACCTACCTAGATCTTTATGTCAGTGCCTACTCTCAGCTTGTCACTAACAATCATTGTCATGCCAGGAGAATGACATTCTGGCTTAATGCAAATGAAATTTAAAATACAATCTTTTGATGCAACTGTGTTCTCCGCCTACAGATAGATACCCATGGGAAAACCTATGGTTAGATTCAGTGACACTGACATGTTCATGAGTCAAAAATATCTCATGAAATCGTTCCTTCAAAAAGAAACGTTATAAAAATGAAGCTGTTCTGTCCATTATTGGTTTTGTGAAATTTGTCCATGCTTATAGACTCAGTTCTTTTTGCCTCAGTCAAAGTTCTCTCTTGTTTCCAATTTGTACAAACACAGCACCTTCATGTAGTCTGGAGCACTAACTCTGCTTTTATTGATTCTGTTGTGAAGCAGTTTGTTACTATGATTTGAAGTGCAACGTCACAAAAGATTATTACTCTTATTCTACAATTATAAAGCAAACACTGACAATTCTACAAGTAGTACGATTAGTAAAGCCCAGACCTTGATTTAAGTGGTGCAAAATGTTTTTTATACTCATAACTCAGATTTTTTGGAAGACAAGTTGCATAACTTAGAGAGACGGACCTTGTTTTGGGAAATAATTAAACCAAATCATGAAAAAGATTTGCTTTATTTCCTAATATAAGAAAAGACCTGATAACAATTGATTGACAAAAATGACAATAAATCACTTTGAAGTGTTAAATGTTGTTTGGAAGATTAGAAGTTAATTGACAACTAAATGGCTATAATATGTTCTGCCGTTAATGTGTGTAAGTAGTTTAGGCATTAACAGATCATATTACGTTGCTGTCTTTTGAGAAATCTTTGACGTGTATATTTTTTAAAATAGATTTAACCATAAATAGTATCCATCACTCCATGGTTTAGTGTCTCAGCACCTAGTCACTTTGCATTCTTTTCTTTCTACACAAGCTTGGTGAGAGCTCTGCCAGACAAAAAAAATATTCCCTAAACATCAGTAAATCATCCAAAATATGTTACTCCAGGTATAATTCCCTCTTTCCGCTGGTGACAGCCGCTGTCTTAGGCAGACGGGGCCGCTGCTGAAGTGGGAGCATTTGAAGCTCCAGTCTCCTCGTGCCAAGTGCAGTTTTTTATTGTATGGTGGGCAGCGGAGAGGCCAGGGAAACAAGAGAAGAGAGAGATAGTTATGACATGCATCAAAGGTCCCCGGCCAGAACCCAGCTGGGGACATTGCAATTATGCAGCATGGCGTGTAACCAATCGCTGCTCCCAAGTGCAGGTTTTAACAGCGACAAGCAACACAACATATGTTGACCAGCCTCCGGTGCCCAGAGACGTATGATAGACAGACAGATCCCATGGTGTAAATAGAATCATCAAATGTACTGTACCCATGGGCATCTTGAATTATTTAAGAAATTCTTAATTGTAACATATTCATGTTTCGACATATTTTGGTCCGAAATGAAAGTAGTAAGCCTATAATTTTTCTATTGTGAAAATGTAAAGTTCAATGGAATTTAAAAGTCATATCTAAAGCTCTTTGTAGACATAGAATCTAGAGCAGGACTCGCTCAATCAAGTAATGGCTATTGGCAAAAACCGTAGTCAAAAAACTCACATATTTGATATCAAATAGGAATATGACTGGTGCATATTTGAATGAATGTATTAACCATTTATCGTAATAGATATTTAAATTTATCTTAAAAAATGTCAGATCTGCAATTTCATTTTCTAAATTTATCAAAGAAATAGCTGGTCTTTTGAAGACATTTGGTGAATTTAAAAATGTCTTTCATCACTAAGGGATCTTTTGAGAGATAGGCACACTTGCTATGCATGGAGATAAGCAGAAATTCATTTTTTGGCTAAAAAATAAATTGTGAATTTAGACTGTCATTACCTCAGATTTTCGAAAGAGGCTTACCAAAGACTATCTACAACCGTCCTGTTTCATTTTAATGTTTTAGGTCTTTTCAATAATTGAAAGCTGGAACAATCGCATTGTATATTCATGAGGATGGTTTGCTCTCGGCTCATTGTACTGTGCCATGTTCTCGTGACCCCGATGCTCTTACAGCATGGGGTCAGCTATTTTTTTTACATGCAGTTTACAGTAAAGGTCATGTAAACAGAATACTTCAAATGCATGTGAAGAATATCCATAAATGCTCATGGTTCTTTTAAAATTAAGTTTACCTTAATCCTTCTTCTCGTCCTTCATCCTGGACTACAGTAGAATGCAATTTAAATGTGAAATATGATGGAGGGCTACCTCATAACACTACCTGTCCCTCTCTGTGCAAGGTCAGAATTATCCTGCAGATCAGACACCTCCGCACCTTGGCACAGCTTCATAATAACTTTATTTTTATACCCTATCTTCCCTCTTCTTGCTGCATCCCTCACCTTTTTTGCCTTTTAGTCTCCTCCTCTAGGGCTTGCTTCTTTTTTTTGCTTCACATCCTGCCGCCACAAATGCACAAATGCCTTCAAAGTCAAACACACAGACCCAGATATAGACACATAAACAAACATAGTTAGAAAAACTCACAATGCAGTCCCCCAGTGGTGACACTGTGTGCCTTTTCTGCTGTTTGCCATTGCCCTTGTTTATTTATATTTATTACGAATTAAATATGAATGACATAACTTTTGTAGACATGTTCCTTTCCCTTGGTTCCACACATACCACAAGCATTGGAAATAAAGATAGAATTAGCCAAAAGTGTGTCCCTTTAACACATGTAAACCTATGTCTCTCTAATGTTGAAAATTTGATGTAGAAAAAGGCTGTTTTGGCTGTTAAACTGCTGTGTCGAGGGGAGCAGGGAGAAGGCAGCTGGGTTTAGAAAGGACAATCACTAAGGCGTGTGGAACACTTGGACAAATACAAATGTGATATTTCAAACAAGACCTTTCCATCATATTCTGTCGAATCAAGACATTAAATATGTGTTTTGCAATTCAACACCTGGGTGGGTAGATAATCATACACACTGTGTCTTAGTAAATGCGATGCAATCTGGAAAATGTAAACTGTGGCACCCCTGGGTCAAAAAACGCATATTTATTTTATGATATGAAAATACATTTGTATTGAGATTATTCAGAGGTAATGCAATGTAGTTGCAGTAAAGTGAAACCAATGTTATATTTATATAAGTCTTTTAAGTAAGTATTTACTCATATTGGTTGAGATCATTGCCAAAATTATCATACATTAAAATAAAATAGATTTGTGAGGTAGACTTACTTTCATTGTTAGTCCCCGGTCCTTACATAGTCCATCCGCTTTCATTAGGGTTGGGGGCCTATACTTGAAAAAAGCTTCAGACAACTAAAAATCTACAAAGCTCAATCATGAACAGGAAAACCACATACATCCATGCTTTTATTCAAGGAAGTAGACAAGATACAATAACATACAATCACAGAAAGGAATGTCAATGAATAACAAGTAAAACATGAAAAAAAACATATTAAAGTATCCACAGTCTATTAGGAAACACTATCGAGTCTTGTCCACCTTCTTAAAATAATTATAAAAGTAGCTTGGAGCACTTCCATGCAAAATCTGTTAAATATTATTTAATTGAATAAATCCGCAGAATCCAGTGAGGCTGTAAAAAGCCTGAGGAGGACTCCATATCACTTTGTTTTATACTAGTTGAATTTTGTGCTTCTGTGAATTAACACTATGTCGAAATAACATTAGAGCAGGGAAGAGCCTAATAGTTTTAGACTGTCTCTGTCCAATTTATTACTCCTTTTCCTGCCAGCAATCTATTCCTGGCAATTACCTTGACCAGTAAATTTAAAACCATAGACTCTCTTCCTGGATTATTGTCAACAATGCAACACAAGTGTTTACTGTAACTGTGTTTAAAACTATTGATTCCCCAGCAGTCTTCTAGATTCATTACCAGTCTAAATTTTGACCTAAACAAGAAGTTTTTGTCTCACCTTAGTGTAAAACAAGCCTATAATACAACAACCACATACATGGAAATAATATAGTAAATAATAGTTTGAGAAAGATATGAGTGAAGTCATCCAATGGAATACTAAGCAGTAGAGCTGCACCAAATAGTCGGTTAATCAATTAGATGCCAACTATTACATGAATTATCAACTCTAATGATAAGCTATTACTTTATTTGAGTCATTTAAGGGAAAACTGTCCAAATTCTCTGGTTCATGCTTCGCTAAGCTCATTATTTACGGATTTATACTATTTAATGAACCAAACAACTAATCGATTAATTATTTCAATAGAAGATCAATCGACTATCGAAATAGTTGCAGCAAGTGGCTTAGCTGAATATCCAGTAGCTGGAGCAAGAAACACTTTGGTGAGTTTTTTCCTGCTGCCTTCCTGTGCATAACATATGTCATGACCAAATGTTAGCAATGAGTTATGCCAGATCCAGAGGGGCTCTGGCCAGATCCAATGGTTCTAAACTTCAACAGAGAACCCACCTTCACGTGGGATAACGCCTGCTACAGTCATGCAAGTATTTTTATATACTTGAAGGACACAAAGAAGCAGCTTTACTCAGTTAAATGTATTACATCACATGCAGTACAAGTATTTGTATTGTCACAGGGTAATTATAATTGATGCTGATAATAACAATAACCGCTCAGCTCCAACTACCAGTGCAATGTTTTTGATGACTTTTTAAAAAATAGTTTTATCAGTTAAAACTCATTATATCCCAAATGACAACTAGATGAATGTTAAGGTGTCAGAATCTAACAGTTTCCAAATCCATTAAATGCAGCTCTGAGGAATGTATGGTATGTGTGTGTGTGTGTGTGTGTGTGTGTGTGTGTGTGTGTGTGTGTGTGTGTGTGTGTGTGTGTGTTTGTGCATGTGTGTGTGTGTATGCGTGTATGTGTGACTGGCTTCAATATTTGCTTGTCTGTTCAATTTTCTCTCTAAATCTCACTTTTCAAACACGTTCCAAGGTTTGCATAGCACACACTCTGAACAAACAACAAGCATATTCAGTGTAAATGTTGTATACTCACAATACTACAGCCAATATCCAAATTTTATTTTTTTAGTGACCTAAAGAAATGTTGCTTTCTTACATTGGTTCATTTAACTTCTGAAATATACATTATACAGTATATGTGAGCATATTTTGAAACTTAATAATGTACAAGAAATTTGAAAGCTTAGGTATAAAGGCTCATTACATTTGCTGATTGCTCATTACATTTCATTTCATTCATTTTCCTGCCTTTGGAAAACCACTGCCAATTTGAAATTGAAAATTACGCAGAAATGAAGCGTGGAATAGTTAAAAATGTTTGTCCGATATGCCCATGATGCCATCACACCACCATCTGTGGTGTTGTAATATTATCCAGTATGCAACTCAGACACAATTTAGCACAGAATGACTGGTAATGTGAACAATTTGGCAAGTGTCTCACAATGCTTTTACAGCCAAATAAAACTAAGAAACAATCTAGGTGGGTGGCCGACTCTTTTTAACTTACAGTCTGCTTGCTGCAAATGTTGCCCGACAGCCATCACTTTGAAGTACTCTCCTTTAAAAAGACACATTATGAGTGAGGAGAGTCAGATTTTTACATCCTGTATTGTACAATTTGTGATCCCCTTAGTAATGACGAAAGGATACAAGTGAGTTGCTGGATATGAATTACTCGACTGCGACTGGCTGACATTAAATTGTCAATTTGTTTGATTGAATGCATGCAAGGAAAACCTTGAGGTGTATCAATATTATATTTGTTCATTGTAATTGTGTTTTAGATGAGGTATGATTGTGCAGAATCATGTAGTCTGTTGTAATATTATCGAACAACAACAAAACTCCTTTTTGATGTAAAAAAAACAACAGTAGAGCCCAGTTTCCCTTGCCTAGACATGGGTCACCAGGCCCCTGAGAGGTAGTGTGAAGAGAGAGTTGAGAGTTGAGTGGCGGTGGGAGGTGGGAACCCTGGTGGTCTAACCCCCGGCTGCAGAACCTAGTTAAGGGGACATGGAATCTAGCAGGGAAGAAACTCAAGCTTGTGCGCAAGGTCAATATAGTTGGGCTTACCTCAATGTAAAGTGCAGGCTCTGGAACCAGTTTCTGTGAGGGTGGCTTGACTCTGGAATTTCCCCTGGTGAGTGTTGAGGTGCCTGTACTGTGAGGATCAACCTGGTGGACACTTGAGTGGGGGGACGGGACCTGACCTTCCTTTGTGTCTATGTATCGAATGAGTTTTTTGAGTCCTTGGAGGGGATGTTGGAGAATGTTCCTTCTGTGGACTGTCTCATGGGCAATGACAGTGAGACTTGGAGGGGTGTGATTTAGGGAACGGCCCCCCAAATCTGATCCTGTGGTGCTTTATTGTTGGACTTCTGTGCTCATTTAGGTTTATCAATAACGAGCAACATGTTTGGGTCCTGGCTGCAGCTCCATAATTAACTCTGTGGTTGTGTCATCAACTTGCAACCACATGTCTTGGACACTTGGGTGAAGAAAAGAGCAGAGCTGCCAACTGGACACCACCTCACTGGTGGTGAGTTGGCTCCAATGGTGGAGGAGCACGCTGCTCACATCTGGCAGACCCAAATGTTCTGTGAGGGTTTTCTGGGAACATCTGAATCTCCTGTCAGAAGGAGCTTTAACTCACCTCTGGGAGAGTTTATGCCACGTCCTGGGCTAGGATATAGTATTTGTAATGTTTTATCCTCTATATTATCCCTTCCCCCCCAACAAAACATAATGATTGATCTAAATACTGTATAATCAACACATTATTCAAATACATTTAGTTTAAAATGTTCTTTTCCCCAGGCTGGGTGTATTTGTTACAACTAAATTAAAAGATGTTTGACTTGAAATAAATGACATTTTATGTATAACTGCTCATTACAGAGACATCTATCAGTAATCCCTGTCTTTAGGTATTTGGCTTGTCTGGTGCATTGGTGCTCGGCATTTTGGACACACAGCCGTCATATTTGGCTTGGAAGAATTTTCAGTATTGCACCTGCATTGTGATGTCCAGTTTCTGCCTGTGTCCACAATAAGCCTTCAAAATTCCAAAATGAGGTTAGCTCTAGCAAGCACTACTTGGTGTAAGGTAGCAACAGGAGTACGGAAAGCTCTGCAAATCCTGACACAGCGTAGCATCTTCTTTTTTGAAACCAAAATGTTTTCACACCACCGAGATTCTGTTCCTCTTCATTACTAAAGTCTCAGCTATTCTGACTTCCCCAGCCAGAGGCCATTGCACAACAGATTAAAGAACAGCGTAAAATGTAGATACGGCCAAATTCTCGACTCTTGCAGTTACACTGCATTCATTGGGCTAGAGGCGGTTGAGGAAATACTGTGAAGACCTACTCAATCCCACAATCAGCCTATCTCTGGGGCTGAGATCTCCAAGGCAGTCGAAAAGCTGCAAATCTGCAAAGCTCTGGATGTTGTGGGGCTGTTGTGGTTGCATGCGGGTTCGCCGAACTAGTCTACATGTGCGTTTTAAAATTGGAGAAGGCGTTAGACCATGCCACTCAGGGATAGCTGTTAGGGGTCCTTCAGGAATATGGGGTTTTAGACGCCCTTGTCACGGGCCATCTGGTCCATGTTTGCCCGTTATCATTGGTCCGCATTGCTGGCAGTAAGTCAGACTTGTTTCCAGTGGCAGTTGGACTTCAGTGCTGCCCTTTGTCATTGATTTTGATAATAACTTTTATGGGCAGAATTTCTAGGTGCAGCCAGGTCCTTGACCTTCAAGTAAATCACAAGTGAGGCAAGGACAGAACGGGGAGATTGACAGGTGTTGGTGCAGTGTCTGCAGTAATGTGGACTCTGCATTGGTCTGTCATGGTGAAGAAGGAATTAAGCTGAAAGGCAGTCTCTTGCTTTACCAGCCAATCTACGTTCCTACTTATGGTCACGGACTTTGGGTGGTGACCAAAAGGCAAATACAAGGCTGAGCTTCTCTGATGAGGCTGCTGCTCCCACAACCCAGCAGAAGATGGATGGATGGATGGGGTTTGATAAAGGTGTCTCATAATCATGTAATGGATGGGCTAAATTATAAACAAACAAACATTTTTAAAAATGTTTCAAATTATTATTCTAAAACATAAATAGGGTGACACTGTTTGCTATTTGCATATTTCTCTCTGTTATATAAACACATCCTTGCAGATCATGCATTTGTATTAGAATCAAACTGGAATTATGCACTGGCTGCTAGCTACTTTTAGCTAATGTTTGCAGATGTGTGTTCAATTCTTATTGTTTGGCAGCCACACAAGAGGAAGCACTTGATGACATTAAATTCATTTGAAGTTTTGATGTGCATGTTATTTATCAATTGGGGCACCAGGCTGGAAGTGCAAGTTTGCCTGTGATGTGAGACACGGCTTGCGTGCGATCAGTGAAGTGTGCCTCTCTTCTTCATGCAAATGCGTTTAGTATTTAAAGGCAGATCACACAGACAACTGCGAAAGATTTGAGGAAATGTGGTTGACTGCACATTCCAGGGCATTTATTAAGGTTGACCCAACATTCAAGGGTCAGTTTCACAAAGAAAAATTATATGCCTCTGCAGTAGGAAGGCATATTGGAAGAGGATTGTAATGAAGATGAAAATGCAGAAATCACCATGACAGCGAAAACATGTGTAGGAGAGCTCCTATAAATTATTTAGTATTTAGAGTGACAGCTTCTTGGAAAGAAAAGTAGTGCAGTTATAACAAAAAAAAAACAAAAAAAACAACAATATTGCACTGTGTTTAACACACAATCACACAAACAAACACAGGTTGGTGAGTTAATGCATTTGGTAAATGCACTCTGAACACTTGAGGCTTGTATTTTCTTTAAACATTTTATATGTTTGATGAATCCAATTTGCATTTGTTTTATGTTCATTTTATGAGACTTTTCTAAATGGTTTGGAAAGCTGAAATCTAATCAGAATTTTTATTTTGAGCACCACTAGATTTTGATTTCTTTTTGGTCTGAGCTTGATTTCTGTAGTACTGAAATCCATCCCTGCTGCACCACGGAACTGCATCTTTGTCAGAAATGCACCTAAAATACAGTTGCTGATAATTAGCTGCAGGCTCAGTAAATAAGACGCTAATTTTATGCAAATTGGGAACACAAATGTGCACATATATCTGGCCCTGACACACTGAGTTTGGAACTGGGTATTGTGAGGATTAATATACCGAACTGAAAAAAATCATTATTTTTGGGTGGCTCTTGCTATCTTATGCTGCCCCAGTGGCTGAGACACAGCACAAAACAAAAATGATATTTTGTACCACATTATACAACCCTGAGCCTGTAGAGTGCTTACGGTCAGCTGTTATCTCACACAGTGCAATAGGCAAAAGTTTATGGGTTTAAAAATAAAAATTTAAATTGTAGGTTGACTTTTTCTGCGGCTCAAGATACTTGTCCCTAAAGCAAATACTAATACGATTTCAGAGCGATGACTTCAGGCTCTCAAAATGAGCAAAATGTTTTCAGTAAACTACTACCCTTGAGGTAAAAGCACAAAAACATGACCATAGGATGATAAAGAAGAGGACAAAAGATTGATATTTAAGTAAAGCACATTACCTGACTTGCATTAATCAATTTATCTCATGAAAATCCAAGCTCACCACTCTAGTCGGATTTATTGTTGAGTGCTGTGTTGTGTCTTTTTCTGTTATTTTTATTGGTCTCGTATTGTTTATGGGTTTTATTTGAAGGTTTGATACCCAAACAAAATATATTTGTGGTTTTAAGAACCATAAATAACCTCAATATAGTTTAAAATCTCCACTGTGCGGCTGTATAAGAACCTTATCTTTAAAATAAAGAACTCCACCTCTGATTGGCTGATTTGAATGGCGTGAATAGGAGGGTGGGTGTTGACTGTATAGTTGTGACTTCATGCAAGTCCTGACTGTTTGATTTAAACCAAATTTTAATTTTCCATTGGCTTTCTCTGGTTATTGAAACCTGGGACATATAGACCTTTTTATTATCAAAAAGAAATTCAAACCCTAACTTCTACAAAACAATTGTTTCGGACATGGTGGCAGTGGGTAGCGTTGTTGCTTCGCAGCAACAAGGTCACAGCATAGAGGCCTAGAGCTGAGACCTTTCTATCTGGAGTTTGATGTGATTCCCATCTGTGTAGATTCTCTCCAGCTTCTCAGGGCTCAGTCCGCAAACATGCTTAGTTTAATTAGAGACTCTAAATTGCCCACAGGTGTGAGTGAATAGTGTGTGTGTGTGTGTGTCCCATGATAGGCTGGTGACCTGTATGGGGTGTATCCCTGCCTCTCACCTGCAGTATGCTGGGAATGGCTCCAGCAGATCTCTGTGACCCTAGTGAGGAAAAAGTGGTGTATATTCTTAATTATTCATTATTTAATTTAATTATGTCATTTCAATTAAACGTATTATAAACAGTTATCTTCATGTGATTGATGTTACAATATACCCAAATAGATTTGTAAACTGTATCACATTTTCTGTGAAAGAATAAGAGTTTAGAATGTACAAAGGACAACAGAGAAGTGGATTATGCTGACGTTTTAGAGATATTAGAAGCACTGGAATCTATCCTTTCAGTTGAATAAAGTCACTGCTATGAACCTTATTTTATTCTAATAAGGTTAATTGTAAATGTCAAATCAGGCTGAGCATCATTTTGAAGGGGCCCAATTATGAAAGAAACACTTTTAAGTGAACTTAATTTGGCTTTTTAAGGTGTGTGTGTGTGTGTGTGTGTTGGTTCACAGTGAGTGCGTGAGAAGGCAGACTGCATTACTGCTGCAGCTCTAACAAGATGCTTTTGGACTTTAAACGCATGATGACCCACACAAGCGAGAGCCTAATTTTTATTTCCATCAAGAGACACCATAAAACTCCTTCATTGGTGATGAATGAAGGAATAACAAGTGTGGACTGATAGATTTAAGCAGTCACACCCACATGGGCTTTATTTAGCAGGAGTTAGGGGTAATATTGTTGAACCAAAAAATGTGCTCATGTATGAGGGAAATCACTCTGGGTTGTGTTACAGTGTGCAGAATGATGACCTCTGATTCATTATCACAGGAGCAGCTTGAGGGCCTCATAATGATGTCTCGCATTTGAGCACTGAATGTGTTGTTTCTAGCTTCAACAGAGACATCATTCTCACAAGTCTGGATTCAACTTCACACTGAAATAATAACATTTTTGGACAAGGCGAATACGCCGCTTACAGGCAAATTTGTACAATATAGGAAACATGTTTGAATGAGGAAAAACAAACAGTGCTTTTCTGATTTTATTCCAGCAAGTCAGTTCCTATTTCGGGACATTTTTTAAAAAGTGAACACCCTTTTAGTGTTGCCAGGATACTAGGAAATTATGGCTGCTGAATATTGTTGCATTATTAAGACTTTGCATTTTTCAGTATCATGAAAACATTAGCATAAATGCTAACACAGAGAGGAAGCAGTAACCCCTCATGGCGTCTCTTTCGGAAGCTGATCACAGGAGTCAGTGGAAATGACTTAAAGCACAAATGCAAATCCTGTAAGATAGCAGGAATACTCAGTGACCCAACGTTTTCCAGCTCTGTTGCCCATTTTGAAAAGCTGTGAAGAACACTCCGGCTCCCGGTTATGTTAGCTGTGATGCTAACTCCGGGGAAAGTTAGTGAAATCCAGTCCCGTTGGTCGGGGCTGACACTAATTCCCTGGGACAGAAGTGTAGCGGTGTGTGATTTAGCGGCGTATGCTAAGTGCTGTTGGAGCTGCAGGCGAGTCTGTGGGCACCAGGGCAGAGCAAGCAAGCTGGGAAAGTACTGACTTGACTAACTGGCCTGATTAGACCGGGTGTGAGATGACATGTATCAGATACACACACTAACCCAGCCAGAAAGACAATGATTGGCAGAATTAGAGAAAGATTAAGGAAAAAAATGAAATACATTATGAGAAAATTAAGAGATAAAGATGATAGTGATGTAAAGTTAGAAAACGAGGACACAGGGAGGAGGAAGAAATACAGAGACAGTGGGTTAATTTTGAGGATGTGATTGTTTCCTCCTTAGGTGTTTTTCAGCTCTGCTGGACTTTGGTGGTGTAAGAAATTGGCTAAGATGCAACGCAGCGTTCGCATCATGTTTTCATTAGTTACCATTCAGCCCTGGGCTTTTCACACTGCATTTCCTCTTCTCATCTGCTTCTCTTTGATTGTCTTATATTTACAGGAAAGGTTAACACAGACTAAGCCTAAACCAGGAACAGGAGCTTAGACTCTAATGTATTACACTGAAACTCTGTCTGTATAATATAGAGTTTTAAAGAAAGATCATTTTCCTTTCAGCAAATGTTGTTGATTAATTCAGACACTTATTTGCCTTTGGCCATTTAGAATGTTTCTCCTCCTACCCCAATGGATGGGTTAAAATCAGATTGCATTTAATTCAGGGTTATTGTAACCATTAACAGCTGGGACTTTACTGTGAGCATCGCCTACAGGCATAGATTGTGTTTAAATAAAGGGCGACAGTGAAAGAGAGATTTAGGGCATCTCTTAAAGTCAGATTAATGGTTTCATAATTTAGGAATAACCATGGTCTCTGAGTCTGGTTGCTTGTTTTGAACTTGAATCCTGTGGCTTAGGAGGTAGAGTAAGTCACAGGGTTGACGGTTCAGATCTATCCACCCAGTCCGTGTGCGAATGGCTGAGCAAGAGGTTGTGAAGCACTGTATGGAATAGGGTAAAAGGGTAAAAAACGTGCTCTATAAATTCTTAATGTTACTATTATTGCACTTGAATCACATAAATCAAACTCCTTTTCATCAAAAGCAATCTTTAAAACCCGCCAGGTGTTTTTGGAGCATTTAGTGTCTTACATGTTCAGAATACACAAGAATACTGATGGTTATTTTGTTTGGAGTGAGCTGCATCACAAAATGTGGCACAAAGAAAATATCATCCTTTTGTAAAATGAAACAAAATCTCCTTTTTCTAGTGACATCAATGTTACTACAGATTGGGTATTTTTTTATCAACCCTCCTATCTAATTCAACACATTGTTGACCTTATGACCTTCTTGAAAGGTGGTTATCCATGATTAATATTTTGATCAGCAGTGCAAAAAAGTATATAGGAGTATATTTTATTTTGAGGGTTTGCTGATATACTTGACTTCATATGGAGTGGCTGTGGCTCAGGAAGTAGATTGGGTCATCCACTAGTTAGATTGGAGGTTTAATTCTCAACTTCTCCAGTCCTTAGGCAAGATACTGAACCCAGAATTGCTTCTGATGAGCTGTAGAACCGATCAGTGTGTGTATGTGAAGGGGTGAATGTAAACTGTAACTTGTAATGTTCTATGCCTTGAGTACTCAGAATACTAGGGAATACCAGAATACCATTTTCTCCCATTTATCACAGTGTTTCATCTGCCTTTTTGCTGCCAATATTAGACAGAAACTGTGAATAGATAAAAAGACAGTATAGTTATATCAACTTAGGTTTTGATATTGTGACACAAACTCATTTGATTTACTTTCATGATTAGACATTTGATAGACTTTTTGTGTTTGTGTGATTTTAGGGTATGATGGGTGTAGTGGGCTGGATGTTGCTCCTACTCTCCCAGATCATGGTGCCTGCGATGTCCCAGAAGCCTCCAGGGCTCAGCGTGGGCGTGATCATGGGCCAGACACGCCCCGTTTCGGATCAGGAGCTCCGCTCAGTTCGGCGCCCTGACGATGCCCTTGACGTTTCTGTGGTAACACTGAGGATCAACCAGACAGACCCAAAGTCTGTGATCACACAGGTGAGCGAAACTGACCCGTTCAACACTATCTGTTTGACTCATCGCACCCACACACCTTGTTTTGACACCTGAGTTTGTTTCTTTGTGTCCCAAGGTGTGTGAGCTTCTGTCACGCACCCGTCTCCACGGCATCGTGTTCGCCGACGGCACCGATCAGGAGGCCATTGCCCAGATCCTTGACTTCCTGTCTGTTCAGACACAGCTTCCAGTCCTGGGAGTCCATGGAGGCTCCTCTATGATTATGGCTGACAAGGTAAGCGACCATGACACACAGACAAGCACGAAAAGGTCACACACACACACACACACACACACACACACACACACACACACACACACATTCAGTGCATTCACCTGCATCTTTGGCTACACAATGATTGTGTTTTGGAAGTGGGATTAGGGAGTTGTAATCCCTGTATTGAGCCAGCTCTTAATGTGGCGGAAAAAATGTTTTTCAACCTGCACTTTTTCAGATTTTCTGGCACATTCACAAAACAGACGTGTGTCTGGTATTTAGAAACTTGCTATTTAAAAACTCATTCCTCCTGAAATGCAGCTCACAATTCAATGTGATCCACTATGCTACAGCAGGAACAATGACAAGCCCCTTAGTCTACCCAAAATATACAGTATATTTGCATAATGTGAGATAAGGTTTAAGAGTTAAAGTGTATATTATATTAAACGATTACATACCCCAGTCTTTGATGGTATTTCTTTATATGAGTTGCTTTAATTTCCAAAATTCCAATGGATATTTTGAGGTTGTTTGCATTTAAAATGTCACTTACTGTACGTCGTCTATAAATCATCCTATGATACTGTACTCAGTGTGTTGTAAATTAGATAATGATAGAGGTTTATGGGAGCTCCGAGTTTGTTTTTGGCTTATGTTAAGAATAGAATTACATCTGAATCTGTTATTTGGTCAGCAGAATGTAATCAAGCCTTTGAATTGCTATTTTATGTTAAGTAGCCTGGTGAAAGATTACATAGTGAACAGTTAGTTCACAAGGCCAGTAGTCTCTGCTTTACAAATACAGCATGCTCTGGTACATAATGTGTGTTCTAGCAGATGATCCAGCATTGTCTGAATATGTAATGATGTATTTTCTGCTTGATCTAAAACTGGGCTATGCAGAGCAAAAAATAAATAAATAAATATAAAAGTCCTGGCGTCTATGTTGGTGTATCACATCTAGTGCTCAATCAGATGCCATAATACAGATTCCTTGCTTTTAAAAGAAAAAAAAAGATGTAACCTTTACAATTTTGTTTTTTTGCATGTTATGATTATGATTTTTCTTAGCTGAATTACCTTTCCAGTACTGACTCTGTGGACCTCGCTGACAGATAGACTGAGGAGGCTTTTGATAAAACACAACTGATTCTTTAGCTTTTAAATCTCAGGGCATAGCAGATAGAATACAGGAACCAAATGCTGCAGTACAGAAGACTTTGAAGTAGTAGTTTACAGGGGATGCTGTGTATATGTGTGTGTGTGTGTGTGTGTGGTTATGTGTGTGTGTGTGAGGGAAAAGACAAAAAAAAGATAAAGTAGAAGGGAGTTAGCTTGAAGGTTAGGAGAGTGAGGTCGCAACAGGAAGGTCAATGGCTTGAGATCCCCACATAATTATAGGAAAATAAATAAATTGTATTGTTCCCGTCGTCAATTGCTACTATTGATGTGCCATTAAACAAGGTACTTAACCTCTATCTGCTCTAATGAACTGCTTGGTGGCCAGAAGTACAAGAGTATGTGCTTCCTGGCAGCTCCCAGGTGTGAGTGTGATTGTGAATATTGTAACCCTACAACTTAGCCCAGCAGGCCTGTCTTGAATATAAAAAAGACTTCCTGTCTGGTTTAAATTAAAGACAAAAGGAGCCAACTGGCAGGTATGGAATTGCAAAGTGTCAGCAAATCACGATAGAAGAATTATTGTTTGATTGTTTTTTTTTCCTTTTCTGTAGCTTTGTTGATGATGATGATGGTGATATGTATGTGGTCGCTGTAGAGATCAATAATCTGCAGCAACCACCTTAAAGACATCTACATATGTGTGGTAAGGGTGTGTGAGACACCCAAGATGATTTTCCTCTCCAGCATCCTGTCTTTCGATTTGAATAATGTTTTCATTATCTGAAAATTGTGTTTTGGATGGATAGTCTATAAATGTCAGAAAATGTTGAAAACGGCCAATAAATCATTAGGTGATTACATGGGGATCAAATGTAGGAACTCTCACCTTCACAGTTTGAAATACACAGGCTGCATTATTCCCTGTTATTGAGGGGTGAGATGGGCTTTATCTTTAATCAATCTATTGAACATAATATAGAAAATTGGTATCTATGGGAAATGAAGTGGGCGCCTTGATATTTTTTGGGGTTATCACCTCTTCAATGTGCCTTAGTAGCTAGGGTGAACAGTGCAAAAAAGATGACCACGTTGCAGAACCATCCATCCATCCATCCATCCATTGTCTATCCCGCTTATTCCCTTTCGGGGTCGCAGGGGTCTGCTGGAGCCTATCCCAGCGCACTTTATGGGCGAGAGGCAGGGGGATACACCCCAGATGGTCGCCAGCCAATCGTGGGGCACACACACCATTCACACACCATTCACTCTCACACTCACACCTATGGGCAATTTAGAGTTTACCAATTAACCTGAGCATGTTTTGTATTGTGGGAGGAAACCGGAGTACCCGGTGAAAACCCACGCAGACACGGGGAGAACATGCAAACTCCACACAGAAAGGCCCCAGACCCAGGCCCAAGGCGGTCTTGAACCTGCGACCTTCTTGCTGTGAGGCAACAGTGCTACCCACCGCACCACCGTGTCGCCCCCGTTGCAGAACCAATTGTTTAATATTGTTGTACATAAGATAACCTAATATCATGTAAGATAACCTTTATTGTCCTTTGCAAAAAACAGAGGAAATTCATGTTTGAAGTGCTCATTATGTACATACAAAAAAAAACATAGGTTAGAAATAGTTTTAAGCAACCCAGAATACAATACAAACAAACAAATAACCATGGATTATTAACAAGATTCCATGATAAATAAATAAATAGATTCATAGCGAAATAGAAATCTATAGCAGGAAATTCTATATCTATCGCTTTTCGCACTTTGAGTATCTATTGCCTGGTATTGTGATGTCTTTTCAATATAAACGGTACATATAGACAGGGGAATTCAATTGGATGGATTGATGGATTTTGTGAAACATGTACAGAATGAATTAGGCAGTAGCACAGATCTGGTGCCTTCCACAACACAAGATTAAAAGGGCAGTTTCCTTTTTGGTGGACTTAAACGAGTGGATGCAGACAGTTGTTATTGCTACTTCTTATAATGATATAAAGTAGGTACATGTTTTCCCCTGAAGGATGCAGTTTGCTGAAATGTTGATCTTCATTAGTGGAAATGAATTCATCAGGGTTATATGTGTGCAGCTTTCTAATATCTGTTATGTCTGCCTGCTCGCTATCGCCTCATTAGAATAGGTGTGGGTTTTCCTACAGTTTTTCATAAAACGACAAAAAAAAATGTATAAAAAATCCGTGATATCTGAGAAGCTGCAACCAGCGAATATTTGTCATTTTTTTCTTGATAAATCGACTCTGTGCTTTTTGCTCTTCTTGATGATTTCACTGTATGATATATGATACACATATAATCTGCAACCGTGGGAGTTTTTAGAGTAATAAAAACCCTAACAAATATATTATTTTATGGAAAATCACAGCTGTATGTAATACTTCTTGCCCATGGACAGTGGCTTGTATACCTGCTGTCAGAACAAAGGAAATCATAGGGGGCTGGTAACATTTCAGCTTGATGACTGTGGACTAGCAAACAATATTGTGTTTTCTGCAGGCACACACACACACACACACACACACACACACACACACACACACACACATATACACACACACACTATGTCCTGTAATGTCGCATTCAAGTTTCAAGTTTTTAGAAGTCACTCAAACCAACAGTACCTTGGGTATTCTGGCCGAGTTCAGTAGTATTCTACACGTCTTCTTACGATTGAGCAAAAACAACAGACTACATCGTAATGGTCTTTGTTTACAGGGCTCAGAAATGCCGGAGCAGTGTGGACTCTGTTTAAACACAGCCAAAGATCTGCATCTGTACACAAAAATGTATTTGTATAGATGTAGTGAAAGTTGTAATGAGATCTGCAACTTTTTTAGCTGCTACTTGAGTGGGAATGAAGTATTTGGTTTGGACTAGTAGCAAACAAAGGGTAAAGTGTGCATTACCAATTGTGGTAGGACATCCACCTTGTTGGTGTAGTCTGAATTTTGCTTTGGATTGCTTTACCTAACTGCTGTTGGGCCTTAATGCAACCATGAGAACTGCTCTTTCGCGTTCTTTTTCAAAATCCTTAAAAAGCATTTGGGCTCCCATTGGATAATCAATCATGTCGCCAAACTTTTAAAAATGCAAGGAAAGCCACCGCCATGTCTCATTGTGCTATATGCAATGAGACTCTGATTGTGAGTTCAACCAAACACACACTTGAGAACCATATTCCTGCAAAAGCATTAACACACCTATTCTTCAAATTAAATCCACTTCACCGTGATAACTCTGCCTATTCTTCTGGGTGCCATAAAAAAACAGACACAGAGCGTGAAATGGCTCCATTTTGGATTGAGGCACAGAAACAAAACCAACGGAGACAGACACCCACTCACTTTGAAAAGCAATCAAGTAAGCAGCAACTTTGTCCTGGGCAGAGTGACCATTTATTAGTGTGTTATTTAAGTTTCATCACCGTGAATATAAAGTTATAACTGCTGATTCTCTATGATACTGAAGAGTAGAGGTATTTCACTGTGTGTCTATGTTGGTTATTGGTCCCTGATACCAGGCCGGTGCCCCATTATTATTAATTCTCATTCATATTTGCATTTATATGTTATGAAATATTCATTATCTTTGATGATTATGCATTACTACTGATAACCAAACCTGCTCCTTCCAAATCCCAACACTCCAGTTAAATTCTCCACTATATCAAAACCAGCAATATCCTTTACTAATATGACAAATTATTGCAAGTAATTAACATGAACTATAGAAGAAACAGCTTCACGCCCAATGGATCTGAGCTGAAATTAAGTCCCTCTCAGCCCCTGCCTGCTGCAGACCAAATATCAAGTGGACCCGAGACCCTTGTATAAACAGCTTTCACAGATATTTAGGATGAACATTGTTGGGTGAAAAAAACCAAAACCCTTTTTTCAAGCTCAGTGCAAAATGTCTCTGGATGACTTAAATGCATGCTATCATATATGCACATCCACATATTAACATTAGTAATACATGGATAAACAAACCAAAGCATGCGAAGACGAAGATACACAAGAGGCTCATTGTATGATCTGAAATGAAAGATGAATCTTTCGGTCTGGGATTAACACTGAAAACCCTCCTGACACTAATATTGTTTTTGCATTGCAGTATTTGTTTTTGCACATACCACACTTCTGCCAGAGTGGGCAATATTCAAAATAAATTTTACCCCAACTGGATTACTCCGAATGCATCAAAGAATCATCCATTTTTGTTTGCTAGGCCCGTATTTTTGAAATGAAAACAAATGGAATCAGTGTCACAACAGGTCCATCATCTCTCCTTGTCTCAGTCCCGATCCTTCACTCTTTCCCAGTGTCTGCCTCCTCCTCATCATCCCATATAATGCATGTCAGTTTGGACCACTCAGGAATAATGGTATGCTGTGAGAAGCGAGACACGTTTGGTGAACACAGAATTGATGTAGAGAAAGGGCACGTGGAAGCCCAGGAGAGGAACAGGATTAGTTTGGAATGTTGTACTTCCATTACAGCATGGCCGCTCTGGGAAATAAGAAATGTTGTTAGCTTTACCTCACCCACCCCGTATGTGCTCACTCAATTTCTGCCAGCTTTGTTCATTGCTTCTTTTGACTTGCTATCCAGTGTGTGGGGGATAGAGGATGGGGGTTGGAGGGTCACGGTGTGTAGTGTAGGAACATGAACATGCTCAAATGGAAGGCTGTAAATTAAACATGCATGTTCTTTCTGCTTTGCTCTGCCACTGTGGTGGGATGCTACTCTCGGTGTCTGCGTATTTGTGTATGCATGTGTGTACATGAGTGTGTGTGTGTGTCCCAGCTTGGGATGTCCCATATCAGTAGGGGCCATTTGCCCAGGTTCTCTGCTGGGTCGCTTCAATAATTAACACCTGCTCCCCTCACCTGCTGTCACTTGCATAAGATACACTGTTGTGTCATTCACTCACTAAGTCCTTCATCTCTAATTTGCTCGCCTTCTCTCTAGCTGGTCCTTCCATGATGTTACCCCCCATGTGTCCCCTAGCCCAGTCTTGGTCTGTTCTTCCTTTCCTGTTTCTCTGACTCTTCCCCTCACTTCCAGCCCATGCTTCCTTTTCTGTCTTTTTTTATTTCGCTGTCTCTCTTGGTCTTGGCTCCCGCATCCGCGGTCGTTATTCTCTGGTGACTTGGGCTATGAGAAGAACCCAACTATATTAGACGGCTTTGGGAAATCATCCTATCCTTGAACCCCCGTGTATCAAGATAAGATGGTCTGTTTGTGAGAGAGAAAGAAGGAAGGGATCGAGAGAAATAGAAAGTAGCTGGGCAAATATGGTTACTATGGTGACTAAATGAGACTACAGAATTAAGTTCTGTTCTGCCTGCTGCTGAGACTCTCTAGCTGCTTTTAAACCACAGGTCTTGATGCCCCAATTCCTTCCACTTTGGCTGGGCAGCACTTTATTAAACATTACAACCATTTTTCCTCAGTGAACAATTATTTTTTGACCGAGTGCAGACACAGATGGTGGTGATGGATAAAAAAGGTACTGAGATCTGGCCCCCTCACCTCCCCGTCACCCTCCAGCCTGCACATATTCCTCTTTTTTCAGGTCCGCTCCACTGGCTTTGTCAAATACACGATTGACTTCAAAATACTACTCACGACCTACAAAGCCCTAAATAACCTGGCCCTTCCCTATCCCTCAGTCCTCCTCCCATGCTTTGCCTTAACCTATTGCCTCAGGCCACTCACATAAACACTGTCAAGACTTCAGGACCAACACCCAGACCTGGGGTGACAGGGCCTTTTTTATTTGCTTTGCACCCTACCTCTGTAACATCCCCTCCAACCCACCATCAGGCTTCCATCCTGCAATCATTTAAACAGCCTTTGCCTTTAGCCTTTGCAACCCACTTCTTCGAACCTACTTTGATTTGCTGACCCTTGTTTCGCTTTCTTCTCCTTCTCCTTGTTCCATAACAAGTTATGTAAAACTTCTCAAGCTTTTCTTTCTAGTATGATTTGTTTGTTGTGCCCTCCATGTAAAGAGCCTTTGGGTACTTCACTATACTATAAAAGAGCTATATAAGTCCAATGTTTTATCGATAATGTAATTATCATCTTATCAATTGCAGCAGAGCCTGCTACCACTACTGCCACCAGTATCTGGACTCTACAAGGCCTTTTTGACAAGACTTTTTACCACTACATCATCTGTATAATAAACAAAGACCATTATGTGGGCTAAGATGATTAGTAAAATATTCTGATGTGAACATTAATATTTAAAGTTCAACTGTCTGACATCTTTTTGCACATATTCTATCTAACCACCACCCACCAAAAAATCAATCTGACATCTGTCACCTTATACATCTGTCTATTTTAGATGTGGGAGTTTTATAGGAGCCTCTGGGACAATCCTGCCCATTTATAATGGGGGGCTAAAGGCTATCCAGTGCATTGGGAGTGGTGCAGAGGGACGTGACACAACAGCAATATTTGATATTCTGCGCTGAAAACACGCTCAGATTCTCAATTGTCTTGTGCAGTGCTAAGTCCAGGAAGCAGCAAAGGTTTCTTTGCAAAATGGTGTCGGGGGTAAACTTGTTTGAGACATACTGTGTGTTGCTATATTATATAACTAAAAAATACAACTTGACATTTCAGCGTGTAGGTTGATAGCTCAGAGGTTGTCATTCTCTGCCACTAGAATTTTGAGAATGGTAACATGCAGTTGGCTAGGGGGTGGAATGCTGACTGAAATTATCAGCCAAAGGTAGGCTTACAGTATACCCACAGTCAGATTAAGCTTAGTGTGGATATCACTGTTTCTAATTTTAACAACATGTGTATTTCCTTTTGCATGTTTCCCCCATGATGAAAATGTCCCTAGACAAAACTACCCCATTTATGCATCAAGATGAAAGTTAGATCATAAATACCATTTTGGCCAATAGAGGGTCTTAAAATATGTGTTTTTTTTCCTGCTTTTATTTTAATAATATACAGTATATGAAATTTGTTGCATATGTGAGCAAAGAATTAGGTCAGTTTTACCAGGCCGTATAATGCAACCTTGGTGAGAGTCACTACACACAAACACATGCAAGTTTTAATTTGCAGTTTCAGTCAAATTAGTGAAGCAGAAAGAAAATAATCCAAAGAAGAACACCTAACTGAAGATACTGTACACCTTGCTTGGTTGTGTTTAGAACATTTATATTTCTATGATGGTTTAGCTGACACTATGCACTGTGTGAAGCTTATCTGTTCCTGGAGGGAATAAGAGCTGCAGCCCCGATCATGTCTGTCTGGGAGTTGTTTTCATCTTTGGAGGGCAACTGAAATATTCGCTGTAGTTTGGCTTGAGGACAATTGCCCCTCACCATCCCTTTTTAACGTTGATTGCTCTTCATCTTTGGATGCTGCTGTTCATTTCACTTTTGGCCTGGAGACAGTCACTATATTTTTCGGCACACCCTTCCTTTCTGTACCCTTGAATCATTCTGTTGATGATGTTAGAAATTCAGCTGGCCATGTTTCTCTTCAGCCAACGTTTGCTGTCACAGCAAAGTGTGGTTTACAAGATGCTGGATTAACCTTCAAGAATGTTCACACTTGTTGAAGTTCAATCTAGGACATTATTCTAGATATACTTAAACACGCTGAATACAATGTGTTGTTTGTCTCGCTCCTTGGCTGATTCGATCATATTTCACCGGACAAGATGTGTCACAGCTGTTAAGTATCAAAGAAAAAATAGCAATACAAGCAGAATGCAACCGAGGGACGGCAATAAGATGACAAAAAACAACAGCAACACCATCAACATCACCATGTCGGTGACAACAGGTCGAACAAGAGCAGCAGGCGACACACTCTGGCACCCTCAGGGCACCACTTATGGGCTTATGAGAGGAGCTGGGAGATGATAACAATAAAGCAGCAGCACTTAAGAGAAAAAAAGAAAGAAACACTTGCAGTCTACCCAAGTTTACAGGGATTGGCTTACATCTCAATTACTAATGTTGGCATTTAGCAGCCTGAGAGCAGAAGACAGCAAGTGTTTGTCTGTATTTTCCTATATTGCCTGTTTTTTTGTTGTTTGGAGACACACCTTTTAATTTTCTGCAATCTTCTTCCCTGCAATCACTAAAGTGGTTTCCATTGTTAGAGTACTACTGCTAGTACTGAAATGCTGTGATTGGAAAAAAAAGTGATGTGCAGACCTTGCCCTGGCCAACAATGGGATATGCAGAGTTTAAAATATTTCTGCTCTGGTAAAATCATAGACATAGATATGGATTTTATTTTTTACTGTATCTGATAAGCTGGTGTTTCCATGAACAACACAAAAAGCTGCTTACACTGCAGGCAAAATCCCAACACTCCTCTCCCACTCTGCAAATACACTGTAGCATATTATTGCTTTAAGGGGAAGAAATGCATCTAACAATGTGGATATGTGGTCTGCGGGGTCAACACAATCCATTAAAGTTGTTACCACTTTTGTACCGTTTTATACTGCCAGAAAAATCACAGTTTGTCTGCACAACGAGAATGTCCTTCAGTCCCTAGTGTAGCAGTATTCATGGTGGGTGAGATTATCAAGACCAGGCAAATATGGAGAATGAGAGTATTATCTGCCTCTCAGAGTAAGATCCTAATCATAGAAATGCTATGTATTATGCTTGCATGGCAAATACACTTCTAGGGAATGTATGAACTGCAGTGATGTGCAGCAACCAAACAATAGCCACTTTTACTGGGGAAGAGTCTGATGTATGTTAGCCATTTATACAGTAGCAGTGGCATCGCATCAAATTACCAATTATCTACAAACAGTGTTAAGTTTCCAGAAGCATGCACAGCATTCTAACACTGTGTAGTCAGCTGCTTTAAGGCGTTGAAAATAGCTGTCATGGTGAAATCATTTTACTCCAGTGAAATAGCCAAAAATGTTTGGATTGATATATTTCTGTTATTTTTACACCACTGACCAATACCAAGCTGTCTTGACAGAGCACATCTTTAAACTTTGAGAAGGAAACTAGAGACTCAGAAACGGAGGAAGTTGTTCGCTCATTAGCTGTACTGCACCATCAGCTTTTATTTGACCCTTCCCAGTTAGAGTAGAAACTGTTCCACAAACATAATTTTTGCAGACGGATTGTTGCTGGTAGAAATATGTCTTTTGAAAAAATTATATCAGCCCATCACACAGGTCCTATCTCAATACCAATTATGTGAAAATTGGGAGTACAAACCTCCGGGGACAGGAGGATACAGTACAATTATTCTGGAGCTGGAACAGCAGTGCACAGCAAAGCTTGAACACCTGACTTTACTGGGAAAAACTCTCTCAACTCAAGCTCAATTAACCCTTTTTGTCACCAAAAATAACCAAATTGATGGTAAATTATGATAAAATTAAATTATGATAAAATTAAGATTATAATGAAATAAAACACAATTTAAACATATTTCTATTTGTTCATTTATAGATATAGGGCCTATAGGGTAGTATATGAACTTTAAAAAGTAGCACTAGTCATTTCCAGCTTGCCAGTATGGTAGCTCTTAATTTTCTATTAGCTAGACACATGAGTAGTAGGTAAGTCACCAATCATTGACAACTAAATATGACACCTCCCTTTGACAGATTATCCATTGACGTAATCTCTGTTTTCACTGTTATGCTGACGACACCCAACTCTACCTCCAGGATTGTCCCCCCAGTCTTACCGCAAGTCTTCTTATTTTAATATTAATGGATACCACATGGATACCACAAGCTAAACTGCAAAAATGCCTTTCTCTCCCTTCCCTCCATCCACAACTTGTTCCCTACAGATTGTCTCATTTGTTTGAACCCTGTGGGTGCTTAGAAAGCCAGTCCAATGTACTATTATTATTATATGTATTAAAGATGTCTGAAATAATCTGCGTCACATTCTGATAAAGGTCTACCCCCAACTTTAAGTCAAGTCAATTTTACTTCTATAGCCCAAAATCATTAACTACAGATTTGACTTAATGGGCTTCACAGTTTGTAAAACAGCAACATCCCTGAAAGAGTTGAGTATGACATTATTTATAATAACCAATATATTGATTCATGGTGTATGCGGAAGATGATGTGACAGGCTCCACAAACAACCACTCAGCCTGTAATGTAATGCAGTAATGTTGTAATTCCAATTCAGCAAAAACAGCCTTTGGTGAAACTCTCAGTATCATCGTGAGTTAATGTCTGTTGGCAATAGTTGGCAACTGGGGCAAAATTATTGTCAGCCACAGCTGTTATCCGACAGCTCTGTCTTTATGGCCCGGGCTAGCGGTGCTGCTGCCCAGTCACAACAGCCTACGTCTCTGCTTTATTTCTATAGTCAGTGATGACTGGCTCACACAAGTCAGCTTTGACACTGACAACCAGTGGCGTTCACAGGGGAAAGAATTGGTTGCCCTTTTTACTCTTGGGTGCAAATTTCCCTTTTCAACTGGAAACCAAAAGGTTTCAGGCCCTGCCCTGACCCTTTCACAGGGCATAACTTCCTCTGACTCACTTGAGCGAGTTGAGGCTTATTTTGCGCCATGTCGCTGAAAATTGCCTGTGCAAGACAGTGCTGACTAAATGTTTATTAAATATGAAATAATCCATAGCGGCATCTGTGCGCCTAAAGTGGGGAGTCATTTTGGTCGTACGAAAATGTAGTTCTTTCATTACCCACCGAAGTCTGAATATGGTCACTGGAGTTGAACTTCTCTGCTACATCTGGCTAGAGTGATAACACTAAAAGGAAACACATAATGTCAGCAAAATGTTTATGTGCCTTACAGGGAAGTTAACGTGTTTCTGTTACATTTACTCCCACTATAAAACCCCATGATAAGTGCTGTAACTTCACCATAGCTGCATTATTGAGAGTTGCACAAACTGACGGATTCCTCTCTACTGTAATTACACGAGGGTGGGAAGATGTATCAAGCATCAAATTAGATAGGAAACATAACTAAAACAAACACCAGTTCACATATCAAGTCAGTTAAAACATCAAAATAAAAACGAATGCTTAATTTAGCAAAAAAAAGTTTTTTACATTTGCTAGAGTTGGGATTTGCCTCTTAAGAGAGTCAACTTTGTCAAATTTTCATTAGTTTCAAAGTTCTGACATGATCAGTCAGACATTCCATTAAAAACATGAAACACAGCCAACACAGCCTGACATGAAATAACTGAACATTAACAATTACAGCTTCCCAATTAAAACAAATCCCTGAAGACTTTTCAATATTGCTCCTATCATATTTGCTCCCAATCAGTTGATGGAAACACACCTAATTTGTTTCTTCGTTTTCCTCACTGCCACGTTTAGAAAAGTTTACTTGTTACCCGCCTGACAAATAGATGGCGACGTGGCTCGTGACAGGCAGGTGTTTGTGCGTCTGCGTCTTTGTTTGCCTGCGTTGGCAGCGAGCCTCGGTTATCATTGTTTGCTTGTTGGAAACGACTGCCAGAGATGTCAGTCCCTCTCCGGCACAGCTGCTGCAGCTGTTTAGCATACTGCACACCACAGGCTGCGGGTCCTGGTGCCTGTCTGCGTCGCGTGATGGAACGGTGGTGCTGTCGCCGTCCTCCAACAGGTCCCACTGTGTCACACACAATGAGGGAATTTCTTTAGTCGGACCTGCTGTTTCTACACCCGGTGTTTAATGTGTGTGTGTTTTTTTTTTTTTGGAAAAAGTGCCTGTGTGGGTGAGGAGTTCACAGATCACTCAGAGCTGTCAGCAGCCGTCCGTTCTCGGCTTCAAGCACACTGCGTTACAGCACTGGTCCCAAACAAGCCAGCCATATTGGTTATTATATGTCTTCATTTTTGTTTTTCTCATGATCTCTTTATTTTTCCTTCTCACCACTTACGTTTCTCACACGCTTCCCATTCCCCACCCCTGCATCCCTCTCTTAGATCCTTTTATTTTCCAGTCATGCTCCGTGTCTTTTAGTTGCTCCTTTTCTTCCCATCACCTCTTGCCAACCTCCCTTTTCCCTTTCTCTCGTCACCCCCCCTGCTCTCCTCCTTCTCTCACGCCCCAGTTGGGGAGTACAATGAGGCAATGCTAAGGTTGTGGTGTGTGTGTGTGTGTGTGTGTGCGTGTGTGTGTTTGTATGTGTTTGTCTGTATGATGTCACACTACAGAAGCTAGTAGCTGCCTCTTTTTTAATCCCTGTGCTCACAGACCACACTGCTATTTTAAGATTCTATAAACCTTTTCAAAGAGGCTTCGAGGGGAAAGCTTGTCCGTATAGTGTGTACCGAGTGTGTTGGGGGAGAAGGAAAGGAGTAAATGAAGGAGTATGTGTGTGTTTTTTTCCTGTCAGACCAGCTGACCACACAACTTTCGCATTTTTATGGTTAATTTCTGAATCAACAAAAATATTCATTGAAAGCCTATTTTGATAAAGGAGATATCTATATCTTGAAAACAAAATCCCCTCTGACTGCACATCGCCTTTCTGTCCGCTGGCACAGAAGTGTTAGAAGATAAGAAATATTTATCATTGTAGCAAACACTGAAATTCCATTTTCAGTCCAGCAGCAATCGAAGAGATACAAGATTTTAAAAAAAGATTGAACACGATAAATACAAAGACAAACAGCATTTAATACACATAAGTGAGATAGAAAAATGTAATGTCGATGACAGAGTAATAGATAACAATAAAAGGTTTAAAAAATATATAGCGCATGGATTTATTGAACATAGTTATTCATTTTGCAGAGGCTTGGACTAAACAGCACCGTGATAGAATCGTACAAAACAATGGGTTAGTCCTCAGCAGATATTGGCAAACTCGAATATCAATGAAGGAAGTCAAGTTCAATAAACCTAACAGTAAAACTTGCAGTAAACCTGGCGTGTATGTGTATTTCATGCTCATTACGGCAACAGCAATATAATATATCCCGCCCTGAACTGTCTGATCTCTTGTCTTTCATCATATGTAAATCTGTTGCTGGCAAAGAGGAACTATTCTCTCGACTCAGTGGCGCCGTGTCCACCATTTCTGAGTCGATTTAACCTTTTAACAGGGCGCTCAGCGCTGGCGTCGGGACTCTCGGGGAGAAGGAAACATTTTCACTCATTCCGTGGCCTCAAACACCAGGAGCCAGTCAAGGTCATGACAGAACTTCTATGATAAGAGAACAAAATCAACATGACTCTCAACAGGAGCTTAACGACAAAATAGTTTATGGGATGATCTGATGCCTCTTTAAAGTCCACCTGAAACAGCATTTCAAGTATTGAATGTCTTGACATCACTGACATCATAGCATGGACAACAGGACCTCTCGCTTTGACTGACAGGTGGATGTGATGATACTATTGGATGAAATTGCTCTGGGCAAAATGACTGAGAATAAGCGAGTTTTGTATTTATATTTTTTACAGGAATAAAATGTGATTTAATTTGAATGTAAAGGAATTATAAAGGCATTTTTCTTATCAGGTTGACGTTAATGGTTTCATATTGTAATTTCCTGGGTTTTATTTGAAATGTTTATATGAATTACAAGATGTATTCTAAGCTTTATGAACCAAAAATCATATTTTTATAGTTTTTCCATCTCCACTCTCAAGCTTTTCTCTGGAGCTCCAAATAGAAAGGTCGTTATGTGTTTTAGTATTAATGAGATTCTCCTCGATTGGCTGATTTAAATGGCTGTGATTGGGCACTGACTGTATAGATGTGACATCAGAACTCCATCCTAGCATTTGTTTCCATGCACAGGTCTTGGTTTACACTCTAGACTCTACGTAATTGCTTTTTTTTTTTTTTTTTTTACAATCAAAAAGCAATTAAGATCTCACTTTCTACTATATGGGGCCTTTAAATCTTGCAGTTAAACACAATACTTGCACTTTGTTGTCTTCCATCACGCTGCATTTTTATCTTTTCGGCTGTTAAAAAGAATGACAAATGTTTTTGTTTTCTGGAGTGGACAGTCTCACGAGTCCTGTTCCACACTAATAAATGTGTCGTGTCCTCCTTCTTCACACTGGCACCAATGTTCGCCCTACAACTGTCCCCAGACGTTTTTCACCAGAAAGCTCCGCTGTGCTGAACTGCTTTGAGCTCTTTCTTTCTTAAAAGCAACGGTTTCCTTCAAGAATCCCACAACCTGCCCTTCAATAATATATCCCCACAAGCTTTCTTTGGGCTTTTCTTCATATTGCCTTCACTGTAAATGGCTCCATGGCCACTGGGACTGTTCTATACATGTCTGATTCTTGTTTTTTGTTTTTGCAGTCTTTAAGAATCATATGTAAATTGCTGTTTCCCTCCACTGTGCCTATCTAAAGTATTCCCTCTGCTCAGTAATAACACGTATGGAAATATGGCATTTTTTTTTTCTTCTTTGAAACCATTTTTCTCAGTCGGTTCTAACTGCGCTCTTCTTTTCCTCTTAGACGTCAGTCCTGTATTCAATATGGTAAATCACGGTCTCGAGCAGGGGGCCGGTGTAAACAGCTCTGCCCGGGCTTTGTTCGTGTCATAACTAAGGAGCAGAACCATCGAGGCAATTTTTCATCTGCCTTGTCTAACATCTCCAAATAAATAGCTTTTTTTACTATTTGTGCGCTCCGCCATTGAGTTATATTATGGAAATGTATAGACACAGCCTATGTTGTGCTGAAGCCCATTGATCAATCCAATTTAGAATTTTCCTTTGTGGAGATACAACAAAAGGTACTCAAGGTTTTGAATGATCCCTCCCATTACATCTAATTATACCTCATTTTCACCTAAAAAATAACTCAGACCACAAAATTGTAGAATTTTTTTTACCAAGAATCTATTGTTGCCCTCTCTGGTGTCAAGACACAAGGGAACGGATATGATGTTTGAATAAAAGGCCATGGTGTTTCTATAGGAAGTTTGAAAGGCTTTTATTTAATCAGCCTTTAAAAAAATTTGGGAACTGCACACTCAGTCTTTTAGAATTGTGAAAAAAAAATTGCCACTTTAGTAAGTACTTACTATATAGGACAAAAGGGCAGCCACAGCTAGAGACAACAGCTGTTTTTTCTTGTACATACATATCTTTGGGCTTAGAGACAAACCCAGGTAATTAGGTAGTAGTAGTTAATTAATGAATTAGTTCCTACTTCTGTTTTAAGGGGTTACATCATACCTACCAATGTATCTGTGAAGGGTCTATAGCTGCAGTCGTGGCTATGGTGGCAACCGAGACACCATGTTGGTTTTCCTCCCACGTGTTTCTGTCGTTAGAGAAGATCAGAGTGAACACGACACTGAAAAAATAAAACCAGTACCTTTTCAGTAACACACCTAACAAAGACATTTGCATTGCAAAGCTGCTCAGCGCGACCCCCGTTCTCTGTCACAGTGAATAGAACAACTTTAACAGCAGCAGCCTCCTGTTCAGTAATAAAACAAGTCAGACCTTTTCTGCCTGTGTTTGTATTACTAATTGAACGAGGGGGAATGCGAACAGGGTTTTGTTATCCAAGCACAATAAAAACGGTGCTTAAAAAAAAGCGAAAAGCAGAGAGGCCCCCAAAAAACAGGATATGTTTATGCTCAAGTGACGACAGTAGCAAACAACTATCAATTTCATTAATTCCACAGGACTTTGGTAAACGAGGAGGAAATGCATCTTCTACTTTGACCCATTTAAAACTTTTTAGGAGCAGCGGGTAGCTACAGCACAACATCTACGACCCAATTCCAGTTCTGGGGCCAGAGCTTTCTATCACCATCAGATGACTGTAACTCCTTGCAAATTTGGACTGGTCTGTCTTCCATGTCCATGTAGCCAGAATAGTAAGTGGCTGCCAGGTTTACAAATGCATCCAGAGAGGTAGAGCACATTTCTCTGTTGGCTTTCCTTTGTTTTTTCTTCTGCACTACTATAGAACAAATGTGGTCTGAAAGGTCTTGGCATCGCAAGACGCTACTCTCTGGGTTGAATTCACAAAGAAAGGATAATGTGGGGCTGCTGATAGGAACATGAATGGTGCATCATTTGCAACTACTATCCTGTTCGCAAAACCATTGCACTAATGATATGACATAATGATAAATCTTTTTTCAAAAAGATCTTTTTTCAAAAAGATTTATGAGCGAAAAAAATAAATGTATATATACAGTGGGGAAAATAAGTATTTGAACACTGCTATTTTGCTATTTCTCCCACTTAGAAATCATGGAGGGGTCTGAAAGTTTCATCGTAGGTGCATGTCCACTGTGAGAGAGATAAACTACAAAGAAAAATCCAGAAATCACAATGCATGATTTTTTAACAATTTATTTGTGTGATATAGCTGCAAATAAGTATTTGAACACCTGTGTCATCTAGAATTCTGGCCCTGAAGGACCTGTTAGTCCGCCCATTAGAAGTCCACCTGCACTCCATGTATCATCCTTAATCAGATGCACCTGTTTGAAGTGGTTAGCTGCATAAAGACACCTGTCCACCCCATACAATCAGCAAGACTTTAACTTGTAACATGGCGAAGACCAAAGAGCTGTCCAACGACACAAGAGAGAAAATTGTACACCTCCACAAGGCTGGAAAGGGCTACGGAGCAATTGCCAAGCAGCTTGGTGAAAAAAGGTCCACTGTTGGAGCAATCATTAGAAAATGGAAGAAGCTAAACATGGCGGTCAATCTCAATCGGAGTGGAGCCCCATGCAAGATATCACCTCGTGGGGTCTCAATGATTCTAAGAAAGGTGAGGAATCAGCCCGGAACTACACGACAGGAGTTGGTCAATGACCTGAAAAGAACTGGGACCAACGTTTCCAAGGTTACTGTAGGTAATACACTAAGACGTCATGATTTGAAATCGAGCATGGCACGAAAGGTTCCCCTGCTTAAATCAGCACATGTCAAGGCCCGTCTTAAGTTTGCATATGACCATTTGGATGATACAGAGGAGTCATGGGAGAAAGTTTTGTGGTCAGATGAGACCAAAATAGAACTTTTTGGTCATAATTCCACTAAGCGTGTTTGGAGTAAGAAGAATGAAGAGTACAATCCAAAGAACACCATCCCTACTGTGAAGCATGGGGGTGGTAGCATCATGCCTTGGGGGTGTTTTTCTGCACATGGGACAGGACGAGTGCACTGCATTAAAGAGAGGATGACTGGGGCCGTGTATTGTGAGATTTTGGGGAACAACCTCCTTCCCTCAGTCAGAGCATTGAAGATGGATCGTGGCTGGGTCTTCCAACACGACAACGACCCAAAGCACACAGCCAGGAAAACCAAGGACTGGCTCCGTAAGAAGCATATCAAGGTTCTAGCATGGCCCAGCCAGTCTCCAGACCTGAACCCAGTCGAAAATCTTTGGAGGGAGCTCAAACTCCGTGTTTCTCAGCGACAGCCCAGAAACCTGACTGATCTAGAGAAGATCTGTGTGGAGGAGTGGGCCAGGATCCCTCCTGCAGTATGTGCAAACCTGGTGAAAAACTACAGGAAACGTTTGACCTCTGTAATAGCAAACAAAGGCTACTGTACCAAATATTAGCATTCATTTTCTCAGGTGTTCAAATACTTATTTGCCGCTATATCACACAAATAAATCATTAAGAAATCATGCGTTGTGATTTCTGTATTTTTCTTTTTAGTTTATCCCTCTCACAGTGGACATGCACCTACGATGAAAATTTCAGACCCCTCCATGATTTCTAAGTGGGAGAAATAGCAAAATAGCAGGGTGTTCAAATACTTATTTTCCCCACTGTATATATGTATATATAAAGAGAATTTTGCACCAAATGTATGTATATTATCCAACATGTATACATAGAAATAATAAAGAGTCATTGGCATTTTTCATTTACCCTTTACTGGCTCCTATTTATTTATTATTTAATTTATTTGTTTATTTTATACAGAAATGTAAAATAAACACATTTAGCTGCCACAAAAGCCTTTTGTGAATTTGCCCCTCAGTTGTTTGTTGTTGGGGTTGTTGTAATTTAGTAGTAGTTTTTCTTTTTTCTTTCATTAGACTAGATTAGCTTAGCTTTGGCTCTCTGTAGATTTTCCTAAATTTTGGAGGACACAGCTTTAAGGGAGGCGATATGACACATGTGCTCCTCTCAATCTCTGTGCCTTATGTTTTCTGGCAGGTTTAAGTTAATATCATCAGCTTTTCAGGGCAAACTGCCCGTCAAAGTCTCACTTGGTCCAGCGGCTGTTCTCTGTGTGATCGCCACCTTTAGTTCCTTTGAAGACCATTGAGCCCTTTTTATCTTTCCCTATCCGGGAAAAGGGTTGTGATAATTCTCAGCAGCATGGAGATAGTTTTCTGTAATTCAGTTTTAATAAAAAGGATTGTCTCCATGCAATATTTACATTATTTGGACACATACTAATGAACAGTAAACCTAGGTACAGAGAAAAAGCATCTGCATTAATAATGTGAACATCTGCTGTCTCTGCTCGAAAAAAAAACAAAAAAACAAAACAAAGCTGTTCACCGCAGTGTTTGCATTGTCTGATTTTCATCCAATATATACACATAGACTCTATTTGAATTCAGTGTTACTGGTTGAATATATTCTATAATTACATTCAAGAAACCTTTGTCTTTGTGTTAACATGGATTCAGTACTGCAGATTAAAAACAGCACTTCCACAATATCATTATTGGGACCATACATTTCAAGTGAGTTTTGACAATACAGTGGAACTTTCGTGAGAATGTGAGTCAAGAGAAATGAGGACACTCAAAAATCCAATAAACGTGAATCCGTAGCGAATATCTTTTCATAAAACAATTTGTCTTCCATTAATTTCTTCTAACAGCCTAATTGTAGATTTAATCCTGACATTGACAATCCTACCAATGTTACTTTAGACCGCAATGATTCCGTAAGATTTGCACAGGTTTGGCATGTGAGATGGAGCACCTAGTTAAAATCCATTTGACGACCCAGAAAACCCACATAAATTGGACATGGGCCAAAGACTGAACCGAGGTTCCAGGACCACTGAGTCACCATGACACCCCAACAAGTGGTCTCCATGCACATGTAATTCTGCTGCAGAGTGATACATCAGTGAGTCAGTTTTGATTTAATAATTACACAACTGCTTGCTGATTTGTTATTGTAATTATTATAGAGTGGGCAAGGTTTTGAAGATTTTTTTTCGCTGTGTGGGTGAGATGGTTGGTTAACGATCATGTGAAGTAAACTCAGAGTGGTTCTAAATACATAATACATGTTAGAAAATAAGCGCTGAAATCACGTGAAAGAATGAGAGCTATGTAATACTGAACTGTTAAATCCCGCCCTCAACATAGACCACACGTGTCAAAGTCAGGTCCTGGAGGGCCGGTGTGGCTGCAGGTTTTTGTTCCAACCAAGCAGTAACACACCTGATTCTACCAATGAAGAAGGGTTCTAGTGCTTAATTAGTAGAATCAGGTGTGTTACTGCCTGGTTGGAACAAAAACCTGCACCGACTCAGCCCTCCTTTGACACCCCTGACGTAGACTGTTCAATCAAAGTTTAGCATTTGGCCAATTCTGACCAGAGTCTGTCATCTGTACAGCATTTTTTAAGCCGGTTTCGTGGATTTCAAGGTAGTTATTAGTTAAAGTCGTATCTGTGTTATATAGAAAAAAGTTGCAAAAGCACCAAGAGATGAGAATATTGCCATTCTCTCTGTTTACCTAGGTTTAATCCCTTTTTACTGCAGCATTGCCACAATTTTTCTTTATCTTATTGCTGTTTTAAGGACCATTTCAACCTCTTTCAACTTGCTCCAAAGTAAAGCCATTTAATTCTTTATTAGACACTTTTTCCTCACACACTGGGCTTTCAATTAAAATAACTGTTTCATAACACTTAATTGTATTTTATGTGTAGTTTCTGGCAGAAAGTATTTTCTCTGTGAAAAATGTGAATGGCCATCTTTAATGACGTTTTTTGATCAGTTCTGGGCTACCGTAGAATCATAGTATTGCAACACTAGTTTCACTAAAGGGGGACCCACTACTTATAGGGATAAAACAGCTCAATCCAAGGTAATAGATAACAATTTTTATTTGGACTGAATTTATGAATATAATATTTCTGCCAAGTCTGCTTCACTAATTGCTGCTAATATTCAATTTACTGTGAGTTTAATTTAATTGCTGTGTTGTGATTAAATTGAAGATGTCCATGAAGCAAAGACATTTAGTTTTTTTTCCTTACTTTTGTCCAATTCCAATTATTTTTCTAAATCCGCCATGGTTTTTTTGTTTGAACTAAGGATCTTGCTTTCTTTACTTTACTCACTTTTGTAGATTCTGATGCTACTAATCTCTGTACTGAACACAGTAAATTTACTGAACCTAGAAAACTAAGTGAACTTGTACTCAGTCTGAACTGCAAGATACTTTATGAACCCAAGGTTTAGATACTGTAGATACTTATCTCACAATCAGGATCATAGATTAACTATCACAAGGGTAAGATTACAAACAGGTAACATATGTATGAATCCACCCCACGAGCACCAAACACGTCTTTCTTGTGATGACATTGTGATCAACCCACGAACAATGCACTCATTTCTTGCCTTTGATGCCAAGGTTTCTTCCATGGATTGTTCATGTTGCCCACTTGCAGATTTTGGATTAGATTCAAGCTAGAGCATGTATAAATGTTTTCGAAAGGTTACTATTTTGAGCAAAGAGCGAGAGAAATAAGTGACCTGCTGAGAGATAGTTTCTGGGAGCTGACTATTCAGAATAGAGTAGAAAGGGAGACAGGTTTAAAAATGGCCTGTTTCAGATACGGGCTGACAGAGAATGCAAAGATGTAATGTCACAGGCCCAAAGCATAAATATAGACCTGGATGTGTATGATACATTAACATTAATCCAATCTAAATGTTCCCATTAATCTTATCTAAAGAATAAGTTTATTAATATTTGAGATATGTATGAAAGCATTAATTTCAGCATTTAAACCAAGTAAAACTGTGATAGTTATGCTTATTTCAGCAAACACTGTCTGCAGGGAGGTCCAAGTGTTGACAACTACCATAACATAACCAAAAGTTCTGTAAATACTTTCACAGAGTTAGTGCTGATGCATTCACTCACTATAATTGCTATATAAACAAAGGAGTGCATTCTCTAGAGCATAAACCTTATGTATTACCTCCTAAGTTTCAATTGTCTAATAAGCCAATTACTGCAACAGACATACATCCAATCAATCACAGTTAGAGAGGTGTTTGGCAAAGTTGCAGGACTTGAGGGACCAGCAGCTATTGTTGCTTAACTATCTCACATCAATCATCTCTCAAGTGTAAACCGGCGCAAGACACAGAGGAAGAGTGTGATTCAGTTCAATCTAAATCCACGACAGCTCTCAATAATCCTCTTTCACCTGCCTGTATCTGCTTCATCTACACATTTTGTGTTTTTACATGATCCTCTCTCTTCTTGTTATTAAATTGTGAGTCGGTCAAACGTCCTGTATAAATCAAGTTAGATCAATAAAAATAAACTAGCATGTTAAAAAATGGTCTGTTGCTGCAGTAGTATTCATAGAATCCGTTCTTTTCTGAATCAGCTCAATAATGTCTGTGATTACATGAGCATACATAATATTGACACAAGTAGTAACACAGATAAGCAGTTATGTCACTCAACATAATAGACTGATACAATAGGCGCCTACACATGCATATATGCATAATAGCATTTCTGTTCCCCATCTAGTGTAGAGACATGCCATATGTGCTAAAGGCACATGCCTCGAGGCATTCGCCATCCATGTGCTTCATGTTCTCTACAGGGACAGAGGTAGATGGGAGGAATACAGGAAAATGAGGTTGCAGAGAGAAATAGACAAAGAAAAGATTGGACCAAAAGGAGATTTGACTGAAGCTTGTGTCAGAGGCACACCATGTTGGTGTCAGTTCCACTCTTCTTCCTCCATGTTAAGACGTTTCTTTCTCCCTCAGAGGGAAAACATACCAGCTGGCCCAATGAGAGAGAGATAGAGAGAGAGAGAGAGAGAGACAGAGAGAAGGAGGTGAAAAAAGATAAGAGTAATAGAAAGGCAAGTGCGGGTACCAGAGGAGATAGACAAACAGTCCTAAAGTAATAAAATTGTTAACATGAAACTACTGTACACCCAGCAGCAACAACAGAGCTCTTTCTCAATATTTGATTGTTTCCCCAATGACATTTTATTTAGTCTGTATCTTACAGTGCAGGGAGACTTGTAATGGCAAGTCATTGATCTTGTACAATATCTAGCTCACAGCCACATCTTAATGTGTGGAAATATCACTGTACTTGTCTTCATAGGAAGATGATTTTCTCCAGGATGATTTATGGATTACTTTTCCCCATTAAGTCAGTAGTTTGGCATTCTGGGATTTGATAGTCACACCAGTCTCAGCAGCTGAGATCGCTAATAGTTACCGCTACACTAGGAGGGTAGAACTTGAGGAAATCTATTGATAGCCTCGTTCTGAATCTACTGATACTCATTAGGTGGGAAATAGCTGTAAGCCGACATGGTCTTTTTCACATCCTGCATTCCCTTTCTATAGCAAAAAAACATCTTCCCAGTGCAAATAATTAGACATCACTGATAATTAAGGCGACAACAACTCTGCAAGTCCTGGAAGAAAGCAACTTGGGCAAAACAGGCCTAAACACTGTGGGAGGAGGTCAGACAAAGGCTAGCCCACTTTGCAGAGTTGAGCGTATCCGTAAGCGCAGGAAACGGGTAGAAAAAGAAAGCGCTAACTTCTTCAAGAACCCTTTCAAGCATGCTAGACAGCTGCTGGAGGAGAAAAAGAGTGGGAAGCTTAAAGTCACCAGGGAGCAGCTGGAACAGCATGTCAGGAGGCAATACAGGGATCCAACAAGGAAAGTCCCGTTAGGAACACCAGGGTATGTACCTCAGGCTTTCCCTCACCGACATCCATGTTCAACGTCATGGCCCTAAGCTCAATAAAGTCAGGCATGTATCGGACAAGGCAAGATCCTCATCAGGCTCCAATGGAGTACCCTAGCCTTTCCAAAGAACTGCCCCTTGGTGCTAGAACTGCTCCGGCACCAAATGAAAAGGGCCTGGAAAAAGCAACGCATTCCTTCAAAGTAATCCTTCTTCCTCAAAAATGTGGGCATCAAAGATGTTAGCTAATTCAGGGGCTTTGCCTAAATAAATGTTGAAGGAAAGATCTTCTTGGTACTGGCCAGAAGGATGACCACTACCTGAGGAGAATGGCTATATTGACACCCAGGTGGGTCCCAGGAATTCCAGCATGTGTGAAACATCACTGGATTTTTTCTGGAACAGATCAGGAAGGCCACACATGAGGAGAAGACCTGCAGGTCATCTGGCCCTACAACACTTGGATCAATGTACATGAATTAATGCCCGGGAACTGATAAACTATGCCATGGAGTTCTTCTACATGCCATCCTCTATCAAGAGCTTCGTAGCAAGCTACTTTAAGGACCCACAGATATGATTTTTTACATGATTTTACCACCAGGTTCCATGGGGGTAGGGATCACTTTGCCATTTCTCCAATCCATGACAAAATGGAGCTGAAATTGGCTTCTTTTGAAAGAACACCGTCCAGCTGCCAGTGCATTCCATAAGTTTGGACAACAGGAAATGACTAGTTTGGTCCTAAACATTGAAAGTCCACTCAGTTGATAGATTGCAAGAATCAGTTTCCTCATCTGGCCAACCTATAACATACCGTAGATACTCTAATATAGCCTTTATTTATTCAAGCGCATCGAGGCCCAGGCCTTAATTGGAACAAGGTCACAATTAGAGACGGGCCTCTATATCTATCTGAGCAAAACAGATTACCAATAAAAAGCAGGAAAACAAGATTTTGTATTTCTTGAAATCTTTAAAATAATCATTTGAAAAAGGAGCATAACATTATGGTATGCACACAGAACATTTACAACAAAAGTCAGTAATTTATTGTTTAAGCTAAATTCCAATGTAGAAAATCATTAACAAAAACATAGTAAAGATAGTGCAACTATGGTTCCTGTTGGGTAATTTACATTGTGGGATAAGGAAACTAAACTGAGGGATATCAATAATAAAATAATTCTTAGAGCTCCGGTATTTTTAATGAGCTAAATGGTCTCATCAGTATATTATTTCATTCAATTAGATATTTTAAAAATATTGGTTCTAATAATAGCCCTAGTCTTTATTTACCCCCGCCAACAGCGAGTTGGCCAATGTTGGAGACCCGGCTGATAATGGGCTGCTAAACTGCCAATGAATTTATGGTTCTTTGCTGTCCTTGAAACCTCCGAGACTGGTTCTAAAATGAGGATATGCTGTTAACTTTGCAATGCAAGTCTTGAGCAGATTGTCAGGCAAGCTTGCATTTTCACAGGGGTGAAAAAAATGGCGCCATACTGAAATAAAATAGTAAATATTACAATAGTGTCTTTATTGTCATTGCAAATTTATAATGGAATTTTTGAAGATCAGGTCCTAGGAAAGCTGTCTGAGGTGGTGGTTTCGTTAATGAAAAAGAATATTTATTTATTATTTAAGGGGCCATATGGATCTAAACCAAAAAAGATGTCTTTTTGCACATTGAAATATCATACATGCTACAATGATTTGTATCACCACCAGCTCAGCTTTAACCTTTTCTGTTCCATTTTACACACATACCTTTATACACAGTGTACACCCCCGCTGAAATGTCAGTAAGGTATAAAAAAATAGATTTTGCCCAAGCTTATTCAGAACTGGCTGCTAGGTGCAGGGATACAGGCTGGAGGAACACCATCTACCAAATAGAGGTTGGATGCCGAGGCTATGTGGGACTGTCAACCATAAACCTGCTGAGGGACACAAGAGCAGAGGGAGAAAAACTGAAGAAGGCATCTGGCAGAGGAGCAGCAGCTTTTGGCTGTGGCTCAGGAGGAAGGACATGTGTTGGGGAAAGAACGCCTAACCCAGAATCCAGTTGTGGGGGCGGCAGGGAGTCATCCGTCACTGCTCTACCAGGAGACATTCCATAATTAAAGGAACAAAACAATGAGAAATGGTAGTTCCTGGCAGACGACCATGCAACTTACACATGGGCGCTGGTGGAGATGCGACAAGCGGTGATGCCCAGGAGGTTATACCAAAAAACAGCAAATGCGTAAATGGGGCTTTTTTAATGGTTTGAGTCACTGCCACTTCAGGTTCGCTTGTTAAATCAACCTTTTCCATAATAAAGATACAGGGACATTTTATATTTATATTCAGTAATTGTGGCAGTTATTGTGTGTCCCACTCTGTTTCCCACTCTTGGAGCCAGGGACAGTGGAGCTCAGAGCCAAGCTGTTGTTCGAGCAGCCCCCATATCCTGTCTGGGCACAGTTTGTAGAAGCAGCAAGAAATTACGGCTCTGCAGCCTCATCACATGGAGTCATAGATAATAGACATGCAAAAACCATTTCTATGAACAGATTTGTACCTAAGTGGCATCTACTACCAGTGATTTAAGAGGATGTGTGAATTTTTCTCTTAGTACAAACAAAATTTATGAGTGATCCATCTCTGTCATAAACAAAACCTTCCTGCCAGTGGAACGGAACCTGCAGTCCTATGTGAATTTAGGGATGATTAAGCTACTGATTGAATCTCACAGACATGCTCGTCTTGTGAACTGGTGACACTCATAAAGCTGAAATAAGCATTTATGACGAGTTTCTGACGGAGACAATTCTTTGTTTCAGGGTAAGAATATATTGTCTTGCTTGAGGTCTAGTGTCTGCAGGATATTGGACAGAGATGTAATGGAACAAGCACAATATGTAAGACTATCTTTTGAGAGGTGATGCTATTTGAGTACCACTGCCTCTGATCCAATCATTCAGTCCTTTACTCTATACTGATTTGATCATGAGTTGTGACTCCAATTCACCAATAAGCATGTTCAAAGCAGATCAACAAAATGCATTGTCCCCTTTATTGTTCTTGACTTTTATGCGTAGATCGGTGAGTTGCCACTGTGGTGCGGTAAAACTCCAGCTCAGGGCCATTATAGTGTCTTCCCTGCAAATCGCAGATGGTGCTGTCCTTCTGCCTTAATCAGCCTCTAACCTTTGATACACAGTTAAGCTTTTTACTGCTGAGTGTGAAGCAGCTGGGAAAAGTGTTAGCACCTCCAAATCCGAGGTCGAGCTTCTTTCACAAGACAAGGTAGCTTGCTGTGTTCAGGTGAGAGGGGAGCAGCTGTATCAAGTGGATTAGTTAAAATAGCTTGGGATTATTTTCATTAAATAGTGGACGAGGGGCCAGATGCTGGTGCTGTTGGTGCTGTGATATATCAATATTAGAGTGTCGTAGTAGTGTTTCCTAGTATGTAATGTACAGGTCAACACATCTCTCCTCACTCGTGGTTGTGAGTTTTAAGTTGCATCCAAAAACACTGAAATGGTGGACCCTCCAGGACAGTTATTGGCCTCATTCTGTGAGATCAGCCAACATGGTTTACGTGTGTTGGCAGAAGAGAATCCTCGTTGCCTCTTATTAGAGGTGTCACCTTGGAAGAGACTGTGTATATGTTTCGACTTGTCTGCAAAATCCAATGGGTCCTTAAACTACCTTGTCCTTTATATTCACTCGAATTTCACTGCATGAACACAATCAGCAGCTTGGAAATTGCTAAACTATATTGTCAGAAGCCAGAGAATTTTTCAAGTAAGTTTCAGTCAAGTAAGATGTGTGCATTTCCCTTTAAATTTGCCTTTCCTCCACTCAGTAATTCACACCGGCAACCTTTGAGTCATAGTCCCGCTTCTCTGACCTCCATATAAAGTTATGACTCATTTCATAATATGGTATTTCAAGATCCAAATGTGCCTCACAAATATTTAAAAACTTTGCCAGATACATTAAATAACAATGTGACTGTGGATACCTTGTAATAGTAATGATGTTAAAAATAGAAATTCTCTATATGGACAATAAGAAAGCACAACATTCATGTTGTATCTACTATGTTTTGCAAGTTTTATGTTTCCATCTTGTGTTTTTATGTTATCTCCTCTGAGGCGTTGCCCTTAAACTAATAAATGTTTCGTGCACGGCTTAAATAAGAAACACAGCACAGTTGTGATTAGATTAAGAAATAGAAACAGAGTGGTGTAAGGATAGTTGAGGTAAAGAAGAGAAGAGTTTTGTTGTTGAGGTGATGCCCACTTTGGCAAGTCAAGCTGCCTTCACTGCTCCTTTCTGCTCTGCTCTACTATGCGTGGGTTGTTGCTGTATAAATAACACTCTCAGACCAGATCAGAGAGAAAGAGAGAGAGAAAGACAGAGGATGAGCGAGGCAATAATAGCAGAGAAAGAGATGGTGAGGAAGACAAGAGGAATGGAGGATGCATTGGGGGAAGCAAAGTGGGAAAAGAGAGGGGGAAAGACATAAGAAGATGGATGGAGAAACACAGTTGATCAGAGTGATATTAGATGTTCAAGAGCAAGAGAGAATGAGCAGAAAAGAACTGTAGGGAGAAAGAGAGAGGAGATTGAGAGGGCTTGTAGAATAATTGAACCATATATGGTAACAGTTAAGTATGAGGCGATTTGAGAGGATGAGAGCGAGAAAGAACAAGTGTGACAGAGAAATGGATGTGAAGATGTACAGTATGAACCCTTCAAAGAGAGAGAGGGAAAGAGAGAGGTGTGTGTGTGTGTGTGTGTGTTTGTGTGTGTCTGTGTGTGTGTGTGTGTGTGTCTGTGTGTGTGTGTTTGTGCATTCATTATGCGTGCGTGTGGTGTCATGAGATGGCCTGACTTAGGCGGTACTTCTATGACACCATCAGTGTTAGTCATGGGGAAGATGATTAATAGTGTAAAGATTCCTTAGCAGCTCATCACTTCTAAACAGCAGATCTCATTTTGCTTACATGCACAACAGCTCAGACTAACAGACTTTTTAGATCATATTTGCCGCTGCTACTGTATCAATATAAAATTGTTAACACAAAGGACCTCACTCACTATTTATGGCTATAGGGTGAAATAATACCACAATATTTCAGTCTAGTTTCAATTCAGGTCAATTTTATTGATTTACAAGTGAATAAAAACTGTGCTTGTTGCCCCTATGGTGACTACAGAACCACGGCAAGAAGTTTGAGTCAGTATTGTTGCAGTGACACAAACCCCATTAGGTCATACAGCAAAAAGGCATGTTAGGAATTAATAATTAAAAAACCAGGCCTGCAAGTTTCTCCAAAGCAAGACAGGATGTGAATTGTTTTTTTTCTCCGCACTCCTATATGAGTTATGTCCAGACAAGTGCAATTACTCTCCACTTCTGGAAAAGTCCATAGCCAATGAGCAGTGATTACTGGGAAGCAACAAATAATCTGTCCGGTTGGATTCCAAGTACACAAAGTTTGGCTCAAAAAAGAAATTCTTTAATCAGTGACATGGCTTAGACAACCATCTTGTAGACAAATCTGTAATGTCAGCCAAAGTGGCACAAAATAAGATCTCATTAACCGCTTGTATTGCAATAACTGTGTTTTTCTGAGGCTTAAAACACAAAATTTCCTAATCTGCCTCCTTTATATCGATTCTCCAATAGGACTGGGTAATATATCCTAATTTCTGGCAATCATAAGTGCGTAGCAGCTGGACATCTCAGTTCTGTTTTGGAGAAGCTGAGATTGTCACTAAATGAGAGTGAGCCTGGTCAGGTGCTAAAATAAACCAGGATCCAAATCAAGAGTTGTAGCATTTTCACTGACAAATATCGTAAATTGTATAAATACTGTACTAATACATTGCTGCTAACATTACTGCTAACTCTGCGTTAGTCCCCAGCGTCACCATCACATATATGCTCTCTATTCTCTTTCCATCCCAGTTCAATGAACACAAGCTATGCACTGAGCTGCTGCTTTCAGGAGCTGCAATACTTATAATCACCTAAAGAAAATAACCTGTGTTGGACTCATCAAATTGCTGATTGCCAATATATTCTCCCAAGCTCATTCTCCATGCATTTCATTACCTATAAGATTTGTCTCTTGAATGTGATGTGGGAAAAGAAAAAAAACATTACGAATTCCATTTTCTTCTGTTTGAAACAATGGAGATATAATAATTTGTTGGTGTGGATAATAAAAAACATTTAAATTTCAACTAATTTGATTAGTAAAAGTGCATCTGTGATAACATTAGAAGTTGTAAATAAAATTATTTTAAATTAAAACCATTATTAATTGCTCCCAAGCAAAGAGTATCTGTGTCTGTGTCTGTGTCGAAATGAGCAATATGGAACCAAGTGGCATACATCGTTCCAGCATTTTAATGAGGGCCAGAGGTGCTTTCTAGGCTAGCTGATGGTGATGTATCCTAGAACATTGTTCTCCAGACCAGTACTAATCAGCTCTTATTGGTACGAGGCCAGCTACAGCAGCTACAGATGTGGATTGGTGCGTTCTTTGAGAAACCTGCATCACTACAGCTAGTTAATGATGGCCACTGGTGCTATGAGGCGGACACTTTCTAAAAGACACATCAGCAAACTGCAGAGATACTTACATTACAAGCCTTGTCAGCATTTTTTTGATTATTTTAGGCTCTGCCCATGTATTGTGGTTATTAGTGTTCAGAATAATATCCTTGTTTATTTGACCACTGAAGCACATACCAAATTGTAAAAAATAAAAGTTGGGGCTAAGAAGCATCACAAGATGGTGACCACATTGACATATTGGCACATTTGGACAGTAACACCAGCATATGTATATAATATGTGTATATAATAAATTTATGGCACAGCATCTGCATATGTAGATGCTATGTACTGTATTTTACAAAAGCAAGAAAGCAGATATTTTGGCTTCACTTTTGCTTCACGGTACAAATTGGAGACACATTTGTTCTCATGGTCTCAGAATGGTTGCACAGTAAATCACCTCATGAATGTTATTTATTCAGAAAATAAAGTTTTAATTATCTCCTCCACTGGGGTTCTTACTACCACCTTGATTTATGTAGTAGTGCAACAAGCTGGAGCAGCCACACTGTGTATGTTGGACCAAGCAGCAACGAGTACATGGTGCCGAGTCAACTACTGTTCAAAGGTTTGAGGTCACTTAGAAAACGCAATATCTGCAAAGGTGTATAGAGGCCCATTCCGGCAAGCATCACACGAGTGTTGTGATGGTACATTGTGTTTGCTAATTGCATTAGAAGCTAATGAATGATTAGAAAACCCTTGTGCAATTATGTTAACACAGCTGAAAACAGTTTAGCTGCTTAGATGGGGCGTTCTTTGATGAAAGTTTGAAGGGGAAAATTATTATTTTAAATAATAATCATCTTTTCTAACCTTGTCAATGTCTTGAATATATTTTCTATTCATTTTGCAACTCATTTTATAAATAAAAGTGATACTTTCATGATGAAGGTTCTTTTGCAGCGACCAACTTTAGTAGTAGAGTTTGAGTAGTACTAGTATTAGTTCTAGTATCGCTAGGACTACTAGTAGTAGTTATTCTAGATCAGGTAACTGGCAGATTGGCACTATTTTAGGCTAATAAAGGTGCCAACTGGAGTGTTAAGCACTGGCCATGTGATAGCCTATCCTGTTGCTGTAATGAGAGCAGCCCATTCTGTCTCTTGACCGGCTGCTGCTAATTGCCTTAATTGAGTGAGCGACCTACATCTAAGAGAAGCTTCGGTGGATCCGCTGAACAGCTGGCAAACCTGCCGAAGGATGGCAAGACTCTCTGAAAAAGCAGGAGGTGTACAAAGGGGGTTGTAAAAAGAGGATGAGATGGAACGAATGAGGAAGAAATTAGGTGAGACAAAAGGGGATGTAGTAGAAAAGAAAAATGTGGGCTAGTCTGATTCCGAACAGATTGCTGAAATAAACTTTTTATAGCGTGACAACTCCTAATATGGTTTAAATTTGTCATTTCTCATTTTAATTTTTGTGCACACATGCTTGGTTGGATACACGCATTGTGATTTTTTGGACCCAATTAAGCATCAAATGTACCAATCAAAGCCAAATTTAACCAGTGGTATGCTCTGGACTGAGGGGGAGAAGGGGGGGCAGCAGATAAAAAGAAGGAGAAAAAGGGACAGGAGGAGAACGCTGGCAGTGACATCATGCTTTTAGAGCAGAGGCCGGCCCTCAGGCCAGCGCTGAATACACTCCTAACAGTCTTGTGTACTTCCCTTAGACTGAATTATTCAACACACTCCTGATGGAGAGACCATGTGTGTGTGTGTGTGTGTGTGTGTGTGTGTGTGTGTGCGGACAGTGAGCATTGGGGTTTGATCCTGTGCTAATGATCTCCCAGTGGCTCAAACTTCTGCAAAGTGTTGAGGAGGAAGGGGAAAAAGTGGGATGCAAAGAGGGGGGGGGATGAGGATGTGAAAGTGAACAGTGCCTGATCATCATCATCGTAATTATCTACATCATCGCTAAAACCCCCATTACACGCACACACAAGGAGGTAGTAGAGTAAGCCCAGCAGAGCCTCTTTACTCATGCGAGAGCATCTAGAGCTCCAGCATCAAACTGGCTGGTGGCAAAATGGTAGAAAAGAGGGCGGACAGATGTATGTAGTGGGCCAACATGTGATTTCTGTCATACTCACTCTCCAAAAGCACAGGCGCGCACGCAGGGAAACGTCGGCTTCAGACAGTCGTATATTGAAACTGAGGCTTTTCTCTTGTTACTTTTTATTGAATGTCACATTCAAGAGGGGGTTTTCTCACATCTCTCTCTCTCTTCCCTTCTTATTACTCTCTCTGTTGTTCTCTCTCTGCCCCCCTCCTTTTACCCTGTCAACTCCAAGCTCATCTTCTCGGTTACATGGGTTTTTGTGTTCCGAATGTATTATCATTTCCTCTGTTTCCCTCCCGTTCTCCACGTGTTGCCTTACCTTTCCTCCCCTCCCTAAAGAGGTAACTTTACCCCACGCCGTGTTTTCAGTGATCATTTAAGTCCGTTGTTGGTATTTAATTATTGTAATATGTGATTCAGTAGTGTGCAATTCACCATCATCTATTATTAGGCAGTAGGGCAATGCAACAAGCACTTTATATTTCTATACAAGAAGGTACTCTTGGTATTGTAAATTACCATTGTTGGTATTTAATTATTGTAATATGCATTGAGTATTGCTCAATTAAAATTGCACTTTATATTTATTGGGCAATTGGGCAATTTGCAACACAGTTACGCATGCAACACTTTAGCTCTCTGCACTTTAATCAGCCCTTTGACTGACCTGATGAGGCCTGTATGTTTAATGATCAGCTATGCTGTTTTGTTTCTCTTTGCTTTTATTTTTTTACTTGATTTTATTGTGTTTTATTAATAATGTAAACACTATGTACAACAACAATCTGACAATGGGACCCAAGATGGAAATTAGCCAAACTATAAATGCAAATGTTTACATAAATATGTGCATTAACATGTATTATCCAATCCATTTCTTTCTAAAATAAATATAAACCTACCAATGTACAAAATTACCAAATCATAATTATTTTTAACAGTGATTTTAATGCTCCTAAGGGTCGATCTAAAATGCACAGTACAATCACCCTATGCAGACATTTATCTGCGAGAATGTATTGAAAAGATCCATCTCACTAATAGGAAGCTTTGTAAATGATTTCCTTTTTTCCACACAGCCTGTGCAAAAAGGGTCCAGGGCTCACTGTTCATGGATGAAAAAGTGACAGCGCTGGTACGAGCCAAGTTACACAAAGCCAAGGGTCATCTGCCCACGGAAGTGTAAAATTGTCACCCCACCATTTCCCAATAGAATTGCTGCACCTCATTGTGCACTCTGCTTCTTTGGTCCAAGCCCAGACTATAACAATGGTAGTAGAAATCTATACAATTGAAAGCATTTTGAGAACAACAATACCCACTTTTATTAATGATAATCACACTTATAACTATTCAACTTTATTTTGTAGTATTATTAGAATCATTACACAAAATGTGTCAGTTTATTGTCCAGGTTTGTTTACTAGTAATGTTATGAGAAACATTTATTAGCTGTAAAATTCCCTCCACAAAACAAATAATTACATAAATTGGTAAATGCATTAAATTATTTATTCATAGTTACTAATGCTACATCAACTCATTGTCAAACAGCTAAAATACGAGACAAAACGTATCCCTTTTGCTTGTTTCCTGCCTTTCGTTTTACCCCAATGACACCAGACCTACATCTCGCCTCGTCTTCTCCACTGCAATCAAACGTTTGTCTTACGCTCAGTGATGATGGGGATTGGCCAAACGCTGATCAACGCGAGTCTGTGGTTGCCAGGGGCAGGGAATATACTCTTAGAATCCAAGTGATCCAAGAAAGACTGACACAAAAAAGAATCACCATACAGAACCATTCTCTCTCAAATTTTCAGAGAGTGGTAAAGGGAAACCTAAAGATGCTGGTATGGGCTTGTTAAGGATTTAATAAGTGGGAATATATCATATATGCAAATATTGACACTTAAAAGTGAATTTTAACAAACAACCCCAGGAAAAAAGTATATGGTGTATATGTGTGTATAGTCCTGACTACACTACTGCAGCTGACCCACCTCATCTCTTCTGCCTCACGTTGTAACTCCAAGCCCTATACTGTATGTGTATATATATATAGCCCTCTAAAAATATAAAGCCTAATTACTACATGCCCTTGTCTGGTAAGCTAAGAATCAACAATGCTAATCTGCACAATCTAAGATACAGTATATCAAATGAGCTGAATCTCATGTTAAGTCTGTTAACTGTGCTTTCTTAAATAGAAGGACAATATCAAGCTAAATATTTGTATTAAATGACTACATTACCAAGTTTACATTTGTTTTTCCTATGGAAAGCTGGCTTCAGGGGAATCATTCCAAAGCCTCCAGCACAGTGACAAACATGGTCAGGGTGCTCTTTAGTTTTTTTTTGACGCACAATCGACTTGTACAAAATGAATTTTTTTATTGTTAGGTTTAGGCACAAAGGACACTTGGTTATGATTAATACAAGATCATGGTTTGGCGTAAAATGATCATTTCAGTATTCACAAAATTCTGAAATGACTGTTCCTCGCTGTTTTAATGAGTTGGGGGTGGGCATGGGTTGCATCTATCATCTACCCAATAAGAATCTGGTTTAGCTGTGTATCAAGAATGCCCAGCACTTACATCATCCTTGATTATGATGAATTCATTATTGTTGGTGACTTTAATTTCCATACTGATGATACTTCAAATCACACCTCTGAAGCATCTTTAAATATCACTGAATCCTACATGCTCTTCCATCATGTTACTTACAACCTAATTTACAACTATGGCCACATGTTAGTGTTTACTATAGGGCTAAATGTCAGTTCCTTTTTCTTTATTACCAAAAAATAACACTAGAGCACATATAATTCCTCTTATAAAATCTGTAGATTTCCCAGCCCATACCTAGAATTATTTAATCGTTTTACACCTTTTCAACAATGTGTCACAGATGGGTATCTCATCGTGCCCACTTGCTCTCTCCACTAAACTATTGAAAGAGATAAAGGATGCTTTCGCTCCTCATCTACTCGCTATTTCCTTTAAATGTGTGCCTGGGATATGTTAATCTGCTCCTAAAAAGGGCCAACAGTGTTTTCTTTTTTTTCTTTTTTTTACGTTACACTATATTAAAACTGTCGTAGTGCTGCTGGACTCAAGGGAAGCATTCATAGAGCACAGCATTCTTATTGAGAGACTGAGGAATCACTGGAGATGGAATGAGGTGCTTCTCTCTTTACCTGGAAAATGATTTGTCTACATCCAGGATTTTAAAGGATCAACAGCTGACATCAAATGTGGACTGATCTATTCCAGGATCAATTTTATTCCCGGTGTACATGTTTGATATATTATTCAACAAAACAAATCTTTTTTCACTGTAACACTGTTGTAAAGACTGGATGGCTATAGTTTGATAGAGAAATAGAATAAAACAGGTTTTGATCTTTAAGCTACAGATACAGTTCTCCCTTGGTTCACTTACTACCATGTTAACCATGTTAACTCCGTGGCAAAAAAAAGGTTGAGGTAATTTTTTATGGCCAATAATTGGCTTTGGGCAGCATAACAGGAATATCCTTTTTCTCAATAAAAGGTCCAGTGTTTAAGATTTAAATATATTTAGCAGAACAGACAATACTACAGATATAAATGGAATGTAAGATTAATAAGTTTGTTTTAACTCTTATATAACTCAATCAAATAAGGAATGCTATTTTTTTATTATCTTAGATTGAGTGATTTTTTTCTACATGGGAAGTGGGTTTTCCACTGTGAAGTTATTCTGTTGCACTGCTGTGTTTCTGCAATAGCCCAGAATGAACAATGGCTCTGACTTTTTTTTTTACCACTCTAAACTCCCACTCCCTAAATTGCAATTCTTCCACTCTGCTGTCAGATTATTAACTAAATCCAAACTAAGTTTCTTTTATTGTGCACTTATACTTTCTTCTGTTTATGCAGCTCTGTGTTTCTTGATAAATGTGCTCTCATGTTCCTAATTTATGTACGCCATACAGGGGGTTGGGCTTACGTGGGTTTGTGATTTTCACGAATTTTATTCCGTGAATCCTTTTAATCTGGAAAGCACTTTGTGCATACGATTTAGAAGGGCTATATAAATCAAATTTATATTATTATCCATCCTCTCTTTTGCTCATGTCTCCTCCCTTCTTCTCTCATTTATCTCTCCAAATGTACGCTGCCCAAAAGAATGCTCTCATGCACACCCACAGAGAGAGACACAAAAATACATAGGCACAAGTACAGATTTGCCCTGTTTATGTGTCAGTCTGTTTGTCTCCAGGTTGGGTGCTGGCTAATAGGGCGTAGTAGGTAATGGCAACCGTAGCCTATTATCTCTGCTCTGCTGTCTAATAGCCAGTGGCTTTAAGCATCTGCCATGTAGCAGCTCCAACTCCCCCCAACTCAGCACATACACCAACAGACACACACATATACACATATGCAACCCACCCCCACAGATGCACAGCAAGTATGAGATACACAAAAGCAATTTGTGCACATGTGAGTGTGTCTGTGCATGTGCTGGCGCGTGCAGAAGTGCGTCTTTTGTGTGTTTGTGGTTATCACATCTAACACGCCATGCCCTGACATTCGGTGTGCTCCTATTTCCTTGGGGAGCGCTGCCTACCTTTAATTAGTAAAGGAAATAGATTTACTTATCTGATCTTTGACGCACCGGCACATGCACAACACACTCACACGCATGCACACGCACGCACACATGCGCACACGCACACACACATCTGGATGTGTGCGCTCGACCGTGCAGCACATCGGACAGTTATCCATTACCAGTGTGGTGGAATGCCAGAGCGGAAAGCAAACAGATTGTGCTTTCAAGTGTGTGCGTGTGCGTGTGTGTTTGTGTGCGTGTGTGTGTGTGTGTGTGTGTTTGTGTGCATGCGTGTGTGTGTGTGTGTGTGTGTGTGTGGGCTATGGAGAAATGAATCTGCTCCCATCTATAGACTGACCAACCATTGATTTGCCATGGTAACAGTGGATGGTGACTGTCGTGTGAACAAAAGCGATGAGAACAAGTGGCTGGATTGGAGAGGGAAGGGGAGAGCCGAGGGGGGCAGTGGAATGGAGGAGGAGACCATTGATGCTGTGAACTTGGACAAAATGACTTTACAAACTCAGGAGAGGCCTGAAGATCGAGGGGGTTAGCCTGTTGCCGGTTTAACTAAGGTTTTTTATTCGTGTGTATTTGGGGGGAAGCATGAGCATGCTCACACCAGTGTCGTGGGAGTGTTTTTTTGGTATGAAAAGGCTTACACAGACCTGAGTAAGGCTTATATTTAATGAATGAATCCCCCTTCAGCGACCGTTTTTCTTTCGTCTGCAGAATTAGTGATTTGTCTAACCCTCTTCCTTTTTCCTGCAGACAACATCTGCAAACCCCCTTTCACCACATTTCGAGCATCCCTCCCAGAAACCGCCCTGCGCCCAGCTGACATGCCCCCTGGAAGGCTGTTTCACTGCATAAATTTATCCTGCGGTATTTAGTAAACATAATGCCTCGGCTGTCAACAGCTCACTTAATAAACACTGGGCTAATGTAATTTTAACCAAACAGGGGATAAACCAATGTTTTAGTATTCAGCAAGGCCTGCAGCTCTTTGCTAAAAAAAAGGAAAGTCTAATACCCTGTGAATTGTCTAATTAATCATCTGGTTTTGTAGTATTCCTACACCAGCCAGATTCTTTTGTTTTTGCATCAGTGTCGGACACGTACCTTGACCCCCGACCCCGACCGGCCATCCTGTTTTCATACCCGCAGCACTTGGCCTGGTTAGCGTGGCCCGGCAATCAACGCCGAGCTAGTCAGCCTGGGACGAGCTGACTCACAGCTTGCTGCCATTTTTACACCAGGCCTTAGGTTTCTAAAGTCCAACAGAGTCACCATCAGTGGGCTGGGAGCGAGATAGAGCGAGAGAAAGAGAGAGTGGGATTTTTTTTTTTCTTTCACCCAAAGGCACTTCCGCTATAAATATCAACCCAGCAATTCTTTGATTTGCCAATGAAGCCTGCCAGAGGAGGGAGGAGAATGCAGGGTCTTGCTCAGTTCTTGAGCTGTTTTAAATTCATTCACCGATGGGTGAAGAGAGAAACTGAGGGAGGATTAGGGTTGACTGTGTCATTTATTTTCCATGTAGGGGGATGAAATAACATTAGCATCGCTTTCTCTCTGAAGCTCTATAAGTCAAACAGTTATTGTTGCTCAAACAAAAGCAGCACACATACGCACACAAACACCATCATCTCGTTATTTTTCTGACGCACAGATGCACGTATACATGCGCGTTTGTGTGTGTGTGTGTGTGGATGTCACAGCCTGGACAGACACTTCAGTTTTAATAAAGCAGAGTCCTTTCAGCAGTCTGGCGGATCCTGCTGTAATCTCCCCTAAACAGGTGTCGTGATTAGCCTCTGCCGTGAGCAGCATTCTGACACTCGGACGGGCAGAGCCAAGCTGCCACACACAACCAACGACTACCACTCAGCTTGGAAAACGCTCCTCTCCTAGCTAATATGAGGCGTTTTGAAGAAGTTCTGTCCCAAATTTATATTTATTTTTTTCCTCAGCCGGATAATTGTGTTATTTCTTTTAAAATGTTCTATTTGGCTCGTTGCAGGGCTGACGCGGGGCCATATCTGATAGAGTCAGCACCGCATTGATTTATAGAGAGCAGTTGATGGATTGTTCCTCACAGACTATTAGATCAGGAAGCTGAAAAGCATGAATTCTTATGTGTGTGGTATTTTTTTTTAAAAATACCACACGCATTTATATGGAATGAATCAACCTGAGCAGGTATTTGGACATTATTTTATACTTTATATATACTATGGTCTCAGTTGTGATGAAGACAAGACACAGGACAGATCATTATATTTCTCACAAAGAGATAAAACAACAATATCCTCCAATTAATTGTCATATAAGGTCGATCGCAAACACTAATGAAATGACAGGAATATGTTAGGACAATAAATTTAAGTTTAGAAGAAAACTAAACTTATACCATAATTAAACAGAAGAACAGTGCTTTTCTTTCCTACTATATGTACAAAAACCAAAAGGGGAAAATGTTGGGGTACAGAAAGCGAATAATTAACATTCCACGTATTGACTCTGGACTATTCACACAAATGTCTAATTTGTGTAATTATATTGCTCTATTAAAGATAAAACATAATATATAAATATAATGTTACACATACCGCTGCTGCATAATTGGCCTTGGTACAGAAATACCATCATTTTGATTAATTTGCAGTATATAAAGAAAACAACTACTCATCTCTCTTCAAAGTCCCAATTAGGAATAATTCTTATCCTAAGAATATATGCTGTGGAAATTAAATCAAAATGTTGTAAGAGCCTGTTTGTATTTCACACAAACACTAAAAAGGACTAGTTTTGCCTGCATAATTCTGCTTTTCATTTGTCAGTGTCTGACAACAGCTATCTTTTTACTCAACAGTAATTATTGTACCATTTTTCCTTATTCATTAAATATGTTGTGAGTGATTTAAAGTTGGCACACAAATTAAGTAAGTCTTTTTCTACACCCACTTTTGACAATAATGCCACTCTTTGATGAAATAGCGAATGTTCAGAAAGAAAGTTTCTAATCATCACGCTTGTTAATTCTTCCATAATAATTATCAAACATCAAAAAAATATAATTTCTATAATAAACCCACAGGAATAGTAAATAAAAGACCCTGTTGGTAATAGGGGAAGAGATATCTACCTGATTTAGTCGCTGTAGGTATGTTTCTGGCACACCACAAGTGTGACACTGGATTAATAAACCATTAATCTCTTACTAATCTCATCATGTATAAGTAATTTATAATTTGTTTTTGCTACACCAAGAATCTCAAAAATTCTCAACTGATAATTTGGCAGGAAAGATATATAACACACGGGTATGATGGATTACTGTAGGTTTTCACGCCTCCAAGCTGTTTTTTTTTCCTGAGATAATTAAGGTTAACCTGTAGTAGAACAGACTGTGATAGTTTACAGTGGCGGTTCAGTGTTTTTATGGCCTTTAATCGGAAGAAAGATACACATATATATCTTTATATATATATATATATATATATATATATATATATATATATATATATATATATATATATATATATATATCAGGCACATCCCAGACACAGATTAGGTGTCTGGATGATAAGTGTGCTGCCTCTATGGTAGCAACAAAAAAGACGTAAGGATTTGAATCTATATTATAGATGTTTGCATCTAAGAATTCAATCAAGCTCATTTAGATGCAACCTTGAACAATCAGGCTACCAAGGATAAGGAGCCTGAGATTTAGCCTTTTTGCTCATTGATGTCCAAGCAACATCAAGACAGTCAATGGGGACGAGACACCTGTGTGCCTGCACCGTGAATCCATGATGACTGTGTTAATGTGTTAATGATGTTAATTAACAAATTCATGGCATCATGGTGCAGACATGCAGGTGCCTTGTCCCCGCTGGCTGTCTCAGCGTGGCCTGCGCTGCCTGACGGAACTCTGAGAAAAACAACAACATTTGTGTTTGTCTACATAATTGTGTGAAGCCATGTCCAATGTAGTCAAAAGGGCGCATCCATGTGCACCTGGCAAACTCAGAAATCTGAACAGGAAGGACCACAGCAGCTGTTTCAAATGGTAATTTTTCTATTTTTTTTCCTCATTTTCCTTTACTGTAATACAAACATGACTTGTTAAAACATTTATCGCTTGTATTAGGTCTATCACAGTTATTGGAGTACACACATCTCAACAATCCATTTGAGACTGAAATAAATAAGTATGTTAACACATTATTAGGTCCCTGTATGTCAACCTTTTTTATTTTTACATTAAACTTATAGTTGATGACATGGGTTTTTGTTATTTAATGGAGCAATATGCAGTGGAGATAATCACTGGAAAATATATTTTTGCATCACTCTGGGGAAAGGAAATAATTTAAATGATTTACAGTCTAACAATAAACTGTGACCTGTTAATTCAGAGTATTATATTACTCATACATGGTCTTTAAAATAAGCGAAATATATATATATATAACGGCCATCTAACAACGTTCGATGATGCATGGTGTTGGCACCCATGCAGAAGTTGGTGCTAACACGGGGCAATAGAGAAATGTTTTGAAAATCAATTTTAGGTGCCAACTACCAGCAGAAATATGTTCCGTGTGTTAATATAATCTAAATATATCATGCTTGGGTGAGGGCAAAAAGTAAATAAGACCAACTGTGCTCCCTTGTTCTGTTTTGACAAATGCTCCAGGACGCAGTTGTACTGCAGTGATAAAAACACATTAACGGGTCTTGGTCCAGAACATTCCCACACACTGCTCATGGACGAGCTGTTTTAAATGCAAACTGCATTTGTTTCCACCGGTTTACTTATATTATTATGTCTTTTACTTTTCTTTTATACTTACAAATCCAGGCCTCTGCGGGGTTATCTGGTAGTGAAATAACATCAGAAGGTTTAAGCCATTGTGCAGAAAAAGTAAGTGTTAGGTCAGAAGAGGAAAATGTGTTTTTAAATGTCAGGACATTCTATATTCCAGTCCCATATTAAATTCTGAGGTTTTGTCGCTGTAATAGTCTGTGCTTTTTCAGTGCGGGCCACGCTGTCCATTACATGCTTGTCTGAGTTAGCAGTGAAACCTAATGCTTCATTAGTCTGAGCTAGTCTATGCTAGCTCGGGGGCTGTGCGTCGTGTTAAATGGTATTCTGTGTTTGCTTGGGGAGTGCGAGGCTGTTAAATACTACAGTAGACCCAAGCAAAGGGACTCACCTCTTGTTAAATACTAAAGAAGTCTTTGTTAGCATTGGGAGCCGATGTCTGCAAGCCAAATGGTATGGTTCTCTGTCAATCCTGGGAGTGTAAAAAGCCTGTGTTCGGTTAGTGGATGTGGAGCTTTGGGGCTTGTCTCTACATTGTCAAACCGGAGAGCTTTCAGTGCTTCTGCGGCCTGCTCCTTGTTAGCTATTGAGGGACCTGCCTTTACATTCCGTCAGCGTCAGGAGGATTTTTAATGCTATGTCTTTTTCTGGAGGTTGTCGATGTGCGGCCTCTGTTCGCAGCTCTCAGCGTGAATGATAAAACAATTATGTTTAAACACGACTGTGATGCTGCATATTTTACTCGTCATAGCAAAGTTCAAACACCAATGGTAAGGTTCCATTGGGCTATGTTTGTAGTAGTGTTTTGAACCACATACCACCATACTATATAGGCTATGAAGTGGCTACTAAACAATTCAGTATTCCAATATCAGCAGACTGCTCACACTGCAGTATACAGACAAATATCACGGAATCCATTTCACACCAACCAGCAACCAGCTACAGTAGCAGAGAATTTATTTCATTTAATAAATATATTTTTCCAATATATTTCCTCAGTTTCAACCTGCTTCTGTCAGCATCTGCCATCATCCCAGGAAGAACATCATCCATGATCTGATCCATGCAGCTTTTTTGGTGATGAAAAGCTAGCTCTAATGTGTCATTATTTGTGTGTCTAACGTTACATCATTTATTTTGGGAGATAAATGTTTGTTAAACAAATCTAATAGGCTGCCATGTTAGTTTGTGGGCATGTAACGTTACGCCTGAATCATCTAACCACCACCCACCCGGAAAACCTAGAAAGAAAGACAATTACAACGACCAATTTCTGTCTGGAAACAGCTGAAACAGCAAGCAGGAGTCCAGGTTTGAACTAATATCCACCAGCAGGAACCAACAGGAGCGGAGGAAGACCAAACTCTATCTATCACCAACTCACTACAGGGAGCAGCTCCTATAATTGGCTGCACAGATCTTCTAAAAACCTCTGAGCAGATTTCCTGATGAGCATTATTCGGATAAACTGACCACATATTGGGGGTCTAATTGGTTACTTTAACATTAAAAAATATTAAAACCCAATAAAGTGGGATAAACATCAAAAATTTTAGTTTCTCCCTTCCTCTTGTTGTGCAGGCTGATGCTTTGTGAGATAGATCACTCCGATGCTTTTGGGAGATTTTTTTTTCCAAATCAGTGAGGCATCCTTTGTATTGTTTAGCATACAAAAACACAACAAAACACATACAGCATACTACATGCTACTTTTTGTGGATAGATCAGTACATACTCCTAGTTTAGCACGTAGTTTTAAATACAGCCTCAGGGTTTGTCTGTAAGTGGCTTTCCTGAGCTAAATCTTTGTTAGCAGATGGATTTAGAGCTTTGTTAGCACTAGGGTTTACAACACATATGCTGCACATTAACAAAGAATTAGACATATGATGGAAAATGTGACTTGTCTACCAGTAAAGATCTTTATTGCAGTTTTAATGTTTTACAATCACTCCTAACATACTAACCTAATTAATCCTAACAACATAAAAATCAACAATTACAAGTGGATTAAGTTAAAAAATATAATACAATAACACCTGTG